>CM069859.1:80794363-81994363 GCA_036172795.1 Pelodytes ibericus
AATCTGGTGATATCCTGCAGGCACCCTGGAGCAAGCAGGGAAGACAGCACAGCAGAGTGATATGCAGGATGCTACAGGCTGGGACATGAAAGGCTAAACAGAGCAATATGTAAACAGAGGATAGAAAGCAGAAACAGGAATGACAGAATACAGAGTAGTACTGGGCTACATGACACAAACAAGCAATGACAATGCAGAACTAGATAAACCAAGGCTAGGACAAACATGGTTAGGACAAGGAGCACAAGGGACAGAGAGAGGAGCTGGGATCCTTAAATGCTTCAAAAGGCAAACCAGAACAGGGAAATTGGAAAAAGACATGTGAGCTGGAATCCTCAGGTGCTTCAGGGGAAGAGGGTAAGGAAACATAAACACAGGACCAGCCTAGGACTCCAAAATGGTAAATGGTGACGTTTAGTTTCACCTGATGGGCCTGAGATGGAAAGCATGCCACCAACATCAAGGTAACCAACATAAGCAAGTACTATCATTTTACTAGCTCCAAGCTATGTTTTTTTAATGGGAGCAGGGCAACTTGGATATTATGGGTGCTTGGAACCATTTGGTCTGCCTCCAGACCTTTTTTTTTTTTTTTATTAGATATTTCTTAGGTTTGTTATTTATTTCCAAATCAGAATATAACACAGAAAAATAGACATGCATATTATTTCTGTGACAGAATGAAAAGCATTACATAGGAAAACAAATATGAAGCAAAAGTGTTCCAATGTACAGTATATATGTCCACCTAAGTCAACACCATCATTGATGTTTATAAACTATTCTTAACTTGAATTAGCAGAGGTCAAATCTTGTGGGGGTTGGCACACCTAGCAACTCTTCACCATCCCCAAGTATAACTAAATGGACAGTTTAATGAGACACCCTCCACCATGTATGGTGGTCATGATATACAGTGTGTGTCACTTCAACTAGTGATATCCAACTTTGGTAGCATCTACCAGTACCAGACATAGCCCTCTTAGTGAGAGTGAAAAACCTCTTAGTTAACTAAAACATAGTATCAGAACTTATCAACTTTGATATTGATTAACTATTCCTAAGTTGAATTAGTAGAGGTTAAAACTCTTGGGGGTAGGCATACCTAGGTAACTTTTCCACCATCCCCAAGTATAATTAAAAGGTAAATTTTATGGGACACCTTCCACCCTTTAGAGTAGTCAGGAAATACAGTGGGTGTCACTTCAATTATTCATATCTAACTTTGATTTCATCTACCAGCACCAGACATAGCCCTACTAGTGAGGGTTAAAAACTTCTTATTCAACAAAAACATAACATCAGAGCATATCAGCTGTTATGGATTCAAAGAGAGACCATCCATAGGCAATATCCCCACTATAAGTTTTTTTTCAGGGATTTCAGCTCATATTGATTACAGCAAATTCATAGGATTCAGGAAAACTGAATATGGCCAAACATTGGCAAGTATAGCAGATTTTGAGTTGCAATCGGCTATATTGAGTCCAAATTTGGGGAAATTCAGAAATTTGGCTACTTTGATCAATCTGGCCCCATTTTTTGCAAGCTTGGTCTGTAATGAGTAAACCCTTATGCATTATTCATGGCCAGCTGAGCTATTTTAGCAGTATAAACACACCAAGCTTGTCCATATATAATGCATGGTTGCATTTAATGCAACTAATGCATAGTTGAGATTTCCTTTTACTTGGAAATCATCTTAGTGAACAGACACATAGAACTGTTATACGGTGACACATGTAAGTGCTTAATAGGACACTAGTGACATTACCAGGTCTTTAAGATTTCAAATGAACTGCCCTTTGTTCAACAGTAAGACTCAGTTTGTTTTGTATGCATTTTTTGAATTTCTGCTTTTTTCTGCCTTCTAGAGAATAGTATTCAAATATGTTCATATTTAAACAATTCATGCACCATTTAGCAGAATTCAAACATTACCAATACTATATCATCTATGGCATTTATGAAATGTATTTAAGTAACACATATCATCTGTGTGCAAGAACAAAAATAACATATTCCCTTTACAATATGTTTCATTTAAAAAATGTGGAATGTCTGTGTTTAAATTCTTGAATGTATTATAAAGAGACATGATAAAGAACAAAAAAACCACAAAGTATCGGGGAAAATCCAATCAGCTCATGCAGAAAGAAGCATGTCCCGCTGGCATTCTACAGGCCTTCGCAGTGAAGACAGCTGCTTTCATGGCCTTTTGGCTAAAACATGTTGGAAAATTGTTCACCACAGATGGGAAGGAGGCAGCACTAATACAAAAATGTGTAGTGATTGACAATTGTTTAAATGACTTCAAAAATGCACTTTTCTATAGTTTTTATTTAAAGAAAATATTGCCAATAACCTGGACAATTTATATCTGATATACATTTTAAATCAATTGAAATTATATGTTTAAGCATGATAAATATTTAACTGTGTTTAGTTTTAGATTGCTCTTATTTTACCTTAATTGAGCAAAACATTTATTTTTCACTGCTTTAATATATATGCATTTTTTTGTGTGCAGCTGTAATTTCTTAGCTTTTATAGTTCAGATTTAAAACATCTAAAACAGCAGTAATCATTACAGTAACATCAACAGTCCAGCATGCAATAATAGATACTTAGGGCTCTATTCAATCCTTCCTGATAGCAATTTGAATAGAAGCCAACTGTTTTAGCCATCAGTTTACAATTCAATTGCTGTTGGTTGGGGCTTATATCTCAGGGCAATATAACATGTTGGCCATTCCAATTCCTTCCAAATTCCTTTTAAATTAATGGAGAATATAAACTGCTGCACTATTTAGTTGCGTGCATCTGCTATGACTGAACAACAGCATTTGTTACCTGTATAGTAAATATACATCATATACACATATATACAACCAATGCATGGATATGCATAGTACTTTTACGCCCACTTTGATATACATGTAGGCATTCATTTGACACACATTCCATCTTGCAAAAATATTAATTCTGCATGCTGGGGTCTGTTGTATGACAAAAACATTGGGCATTTGGTTACAGAAATCTGATCTAACAAGAATAGCAGCTGATTAAACAAATCTGTCCAGACAGGACTTGTCTCTTCTATCTGTACCAGTTAACTTTATATTATACGAACAACGATTGGTCCACTGTCTTTGTTACTAAGGACAGAACAGCAAATGCTTTGTTTCTGCTACATATATTACCATTTAAGTACTCTATATAGCTATTTTTTTAGCAGCTATGCCTAAAAGATTTAGTAAAGTCAGTGTTAAGGCTTTATTTATGAAACAGGAATTTCAAGAGGGTATTACAAACTTAAAGCTGAAGTAAACAAGTTGGCATAATTATTCCATTCAGCTATACTTCAAACTCTGCTATTATGGCCTTTATTTTGCAATTCCCTTCTCAATTTATTGCAATTCCCTCTTTCAATAATTCAGCTCTTTGTGTCCAAAATACTGCTGATACAAGGCTGCCCAATACTGTTTGCATTGTAAGTGTTTATTTAACTTTAGAACTAGGACTGCAATGCATTTTTTGTGAAGAAGTCTGGATTATTAAAGCCTCAAAATGCAGTGCTTCTGTGCATGTGGACAATTGCACAGTATGTATTTTCCAGTGTCCCAGATGCTGGGAAACTAGATCAGAACAGCAGGGTTGCAAATAACAGGGCTGTTGTGAGGTCTGAATCTTGCATTCTTAGCAGAGCTTTCAAATGAAACTATGGTTCTGAAAATCCTATCAATAGAAGAACTCGGACAGGAAGGCTTCTGATTGACTGAAAAAAATCAGCCCTTTAAAACCTTCTTTTGAGAATTTAAAATCCCAGCTTTAATTGTTAATTATGGCTGGCCCTTTTCCCTGAGCTGAAAATGAGGAGCAATGTCAGTGTTGGTGATCATCAAGGGACATTTACTTAAGGTATTATTTTAATCACAGAGCAACCTACTGTGAATGGAGAGTGGGTACTGAAAGGGTGGATTTTTTATTTTTTACAGGTACAGTTATTAGAATTGTTTGCCCTATCTGGGCATTGTATATTAATTATGTTGTCTAGGGGCTTTGGGTAGCCCCTGGACGTGGTGGTCCCCCTGGGGGAGGTTATTGTTTATTTGGGAGGTTATTGTTTATTTTGGTTCTGTAGGCTTTGGGCAAACTCCTGGACCATTAGTATACAGTGGATGAGAAGGGTTGATAACTGGCTAGGAAATCTGGGCAAGTTCCTGGCCCATTTATCAGGCTCCCAGCCCTGTTAATAGTAGGGGGCATCAGGGAGACTTGCTCGAGCACCCCATATGTATTCTAGGTGACAGGATAATTGGGCAGTTCCTTGCACTGTTTTTTTATTGAGGGAAACCTAGATTACTTGCCCTGGCCACTGGATAGAAATACATTAAAAACATAAAGACTGGAACAAACAAACAGTCAGTCCCTCAACACAGTAAAGGCAGCAGTAAATCCAGGTACCAAGGCTTCGATAGATGGCACAATAGGGAGTAAACAACAACAAGGAAAGTAGTGGACAGCTCAGGATTGGTAAAAAAAAAAAAAAAAACACGTTAAAATAAAGAATAAAAAAATGTATTGTTACAAAACAAAATAAGAAAAAAATGCCACTCCACAGTGCAAATACAAAATCACTTGCCAAGTATAAGATAAGTAACATTGTAACATTGCAAGCTTAGACGCTACAGTTGTAATTTTAATTACTAGGGTGTTTTGAGTATTCTTTATACATCATACCAGGTATATGAATCACAACACCCTTTTGGGGGGGGAGATTGTTCATCCTTTTTCTAACCTTTTTTGATATGAATATCAAAATCAAAATATACTACACCCAGTGCATTTATACTTCTATATATTTACATTCAAATGTTACTAAATTTGTGGGGTTTTGTGTAGTCAATATTTTTTTCATCCATGTTTATATTCATTTACATAAACAACAGTGGAATCACCCCTCACGTATAAAATAAAATAAGTAATACTCCCCGGTAGTAATGCAGCGTCCCAAAAAAGTACTCCTCGGGTACTCTCAACAACAATACAAAAAGACAAGGGAGCACAGATACATGGAAAAGAAAGAAACAATATATAATAGTGCAATACAGTATAACAAAATAGGAGATATTGGTGTTGGTGTGTATGCACTCACAAATGATTCTTCATAGAAGAAGTGGTAAAAACAGCACTCCAGGTGTTAGGTGCATGAGCCAGACGCCACTAGGTCCCTGATAAATAAATAAATGCACTATGTTCAGCTCTCGATTTAGTGAGGTGTTTAATTCACAAAAAAACAATGTTTGACCAAAATGTATTTTTAAAGAAATTTTTAAGACTGGAAATCCTGCAGACTATTCCCATTTTGGTTTGAGCAGAAGGTATGTAAATGTTATTTGTTTTAGCGTTAGCACAAAGGGCACATTTGAACAAACAACTTACCAATCAGAAACATTTGGCATGTAACATTTATTACTGACATACTTTTGTATGCAATACTTATTTGTTTTATTATTAAATCTGTGTTTTAAAAGCATATTATGATATCATGAATTAACTAGAATATAATTTAAAAAAATATATTAACCTTGTTGTTGAATGGTTTAATAGGGTTGTATCTCATGTTTTGGCATTGTTATTTTTTTTTAATTTATTACATTGGTAAATAGCACACACACACTGACAATGACAGATGGTTCAAAATATAGCTCACTCTGTAAAGCTGGAACAAATATTGCAGTTTACCAGTTGTGTGTCTGAATCAATGTGTACTCCACAGGTAACTGGCAAACAAATAATAAACAGTGAAATAAGATTTACAAGAATGAAACAGAACTGATACAGAGAGAAAGAGGGAGATAGAGAGAGTGACTACTTTAGCATATGCATGCAAATATAAACACACTTTAGAGCTGTTCAACTATTTGGTATATTTGCTTTTCCTACTTATGGTAAACTTTAAAAAATACTCTAAGTCCAAAAATGTCATAGTGCTAACATTTCTATTTTCATTCCATGTAATTAATTAAAATTAGCTGTTCCTTACATATGCCAGTTAAATTGAAGAACGATAGTAGTTGAGAATTGTTTGACAACATTTAGCACACGTATCATAACATGCACATCATTTAGTATCAACAGATACTAAAGCACAGTGGTAAAAATAGCTAAGTGCAAACATTCCTGCCTTGAACAGCAGAAAATAATTTACTAATTTAATGAATCAATCAAAAGTATCTAATCAGAAGGATCCAGCAGGAATGTATATATGTATAAATAGATGTTGGTGGTTGCAGCTATGCAATAATATTTCCAGAGTTTAAAGAATTGTGGATCTCAGGGTGCTCCTTTATAATTGTTTTGTAATGTTTAATATATAAATGTATGCAGTAAACAAGAAAAAGAAAAACGGTTGACCTTGATGGATGCAAGTGTTTTTTTAAACTATAAACTACATATGCATTGTAACAGGATCATTGGAGGTAGGATAGCCGAGAGCAGGTACATAAGTCAGCATATGGAAAGAACACTTTATCACTGCTATGGTTTATATTTCATAGTTCAATTTGCATACCCAGGAGCATTTTGCATTCATGCAGTGCGGCCACTGAAGCTACAGCTTGTCTATTGGTCTGCTGTTAGGATGGCTGCTTGTCGATTGGTTTAATGCATGTTGCAAAGTAGTAGATCGCAGCAGAGGCCTCCTCCAACTTCTGTGGGTCCTGTACCTTTAAGGCATATCTAGCAATGTGGGTGGTACAACATAATTATCCCACTTCTTACGCAATTTGTGATAGGGTGAAGTGACAGTTACTTCAATGCTTTTCAAGGTGTTTATTCACAAAACCAATGGTTCGACTTTGGAGGTCAACTTTCATTTTGAGACTAAATCAAATTCAGCACCTCAAAAAAAAAACCATGTAGAATATTCCCCATTGAAAGTAATGGGAGGCAAAATGATTGAAGCTATTTTTCAGAGTAAGTTGAAGTCAGGTGCCGAATTTTGTTGCAAAACATGGTGTAAACCCCAGATGTATAGAGGACATGGGACCTGATCATTTTATCTATCAGCCACTGAAAAATTACTGGAGCTTCATGTAGGCCAAACGGCATCAATCCTTTTAATGAATCAAGCCATCTTGAGTAGTAAAGACTATCTTCTCTTTGGTACTCTCTGTTAGAGGTGTTTGCCAATATCCCTTGCTCACATCCAAAGTAAAGTTTCTAAAATCATTGCAGAACTGAATGGAGCCATCTGGCTTGGGCACCAAAACAATAGGACTAGACCAGCTATAATGAGAAGCTTTGAAAACTCTCAGTCCTACCATTTTCCTGACTTCCCTCCTGACTGCTCCCCTTTTTGTCTCTTGTGTGTTTTCAGGGGTTTGTGTGCTGAGAACAGCTAGCACACAAACCCCTGGAAATATACAAGTTACATCCAAAAGCCAGCTACGAATTTGGCAACAGAGTCACTCACTTCATTATATGAAAATTCTTATACTTTTAGTTCTTGTCAAATTGGCAACATAGTGAGTAACTCTGTTGCCAAATTCACAGCTGCCGTCTGTCTCCCAGATGTATTTCTGGGGTTTGTGTGCTCTCTGTTCAGGGCACACAAACCACAAACCACAGAAATACACAGTGCGATTGCTCTGTAGTAGGTGTGTGGAGCATGCCTAGCACATATGGAGCATCCACCACTGATATATATATATATATATATATATATATATATATATATAAATGGTGTGGTTGGATTGCTTAGAGCTAATGAATATTAGCTTAGAGCAAACACTGATTTTTCCGATGTCTCTTATCATTGTGTACTAAATTCACGTTTATTAATAAACAAATCACCATTAAATGTCTTCTAACAAGCAACATTCTTGAAAAATTGGAAGTGAATAAATATTACTTTTAATGAATCGATTGTAAATCAGGTAAAATAATAGAGGGGACAAAAATGTGTCATTATAAATACATATAAACTGGTAGTGTGCATACTCTAGATCTATACTTGCAATTTAATTTGATGTTGTTTTCAAATACATTGTTAAGTGACATAAATGGAAGGAAGGCAGATGATTCTTTGTACTGGCTTAGAGCCAGTACCCGTTGTTCCATTTCCTCCTATCATAATCAGTAGTCAATCAATATAAAGCTAACAAAGAAAAAAGCACTCTAGGGGAATCACAATCATAACAAAAATGTATGAAGTAGTATCACAAAGATTCATAATTAAGTTTAAAAAAATAAATATATATATATATATATATATATATATATATATATATATATATATAAATATATATGACACTCACGTAATCTACTACCAACTACATTTTTCACTGTAGCCAATAATTTCTTTAGAACTATTCATGAATCTCAGACAATTAAGTAAAATAGCCAGGAGCATAGAATGTGTCGACAGATAAGAACTATTTGGCCCATCTAGTCTGCCCAATTTCTGACATAAGAAAATCATGAATACTTTCATTAGCCCCTGGACTTATCTTATATCTAGAATGGCCCAATGCCCATTCCAAGCTTAAACTCCTTCACTATGTTATTTTGTTTGAAGGCCATTTCATGCATCCACCACCCTATCAGTAAAGTAATACTTCATGATATTACCTTTAAATGCTTGCCCCTTGAATTTAAGAATAAAGGGTCTACACAAAATATGCACATATCCATTCCTAAATTGATTTGGATACCACATATTACCTTAATCTAAGGGATCCCAAAACTCAGCTACACAATATGCTCCGATTTGGATCCGAATTGGCCGTTTACGCCGTTAAGAAATTTAGTCATTGGAGATCTTCAGTTCAGGACCATTTCGCCATAAAACCAATAGGTTTTTGGCTACACAATATGCAATGATCATCCAAGAATTGTGATTCAGACTCGGGAATGATTGCTGTATTTGGGCAATTTAAATTCTTCAAAACTGAAAATAAAAAGTTAAAAATAAAAATAATTTAAAAAATACAACCCGCTGTTCCCATAAATAAAAATAAACCATATCCCCAAAAAATGTGTGGGGGTAGGACTAGTAGAAGAATGGGCAGCCTGCCCTATAGAATGGTGAGAGAAACAGAATTAAACCCTGTGATGTGAAATAGTGGAAAATAACAAGATATACTTGGGGATGAAAAGATAATTATAGAATTATACTAAGTGGTGAAAATATACAATAAAGAAATATAGAAAGTGTACTACATTCCAAATGAATCAAAAGGGAAGGAGTAAAAAATATGCACTAACAAGTGTGCTTCCAATGATGCAGATGAAGGAACACTGACAATGAGGTAGGTTCCAAATAATAAGGTTTAATGTGACAATGCAGGAATAACTTTATAGGACATGATGAATAACTGTGTAACAGGTCCAAATATGTTCTAGGACAGAAGAGTCATTCTCATAGAATTTGGAAAGAAAATTATTCTACACCACAAAGAAACAACAGACACCAGAACACTGTAGGGAGCGGGTTCAAAACTGTTTCTGACAAAAAGTGCACTTTTAGTTTCAGTTCAGTGCGGGTGGGCATCTCTCTCTACGGAAGCTGTATAGTGGCAAAAGACCAGAAGCAATGCATTTTGTAGTTTCATGACTTCTTCAGGATTCTGTGGGAATGGAACTAAAGAAGGACATATATTATGTACAAACAAATGTTGATATAACAATTTTAAGCAAAATTGAGCAATATGGTGCATTCATACCAATACAACCAGTGAAAGACAATACAAGACTTGCATATGAATATGTTATTTCATTATTGACAAGATAAATGTATTGGAAAACATTGGGGATCCACTGATATCCAATGTCTGATGTTTTTCTTGTTTTTTTTAGGGTTCATGTGGTCACTAGGTCTCAGAAAGTGAAATCCCATAGATTAGGCAAGTTTATCCATCAAATAAAGTAAACAATTGTTGTCTATATGCAGAGCACAGATGCAAGATGTGATAGCTTGCATCCACTGCTGGCTCCACCATGCCTGTTATTATGCTTTTGGGTGTAAAAGGCCACATTTAATGAAGAATTGTAAGTTTGGGGGACAAACATTATTAATTTCATGAGATAATAAAACAGAATCTATGGGCTTTTTAACCATAAAAACTCCTAATGGGGCAACATCCAGCCCACAGACTGCTTGTTGGCAACTAAACAAACAGTGGTCACATCTGCCATAGTAATTAAATTATTACAACACTACTAACACAAAGTAATGCAATTAGAAATAACCATTTTGAATAAAACAAGCCAATATTTATTTCCACTTCATCTTTGTTTGAACCACATTTTAATATTATCCCTATTCTAACATTGGTGTGAGGGACAACACAATTCAAATTATAAGACCAGATATAGTTGTTCAGAAGTGAATCACCACTGAATAAAGAATGAAGGATGCATGGGGCATAGTATAAATGCTATAAAACAAATCCACATATGAAAAAACGATAAGAATGCATCATTGTTAATAATTAGATGAAGAACAAAAAAGTAGCTTTTGCTCGGGTGCATCTGCAGAGGAAGAAAACCACACAGCAATAAATCATGTAGTGCCTAGTGATTTAGAAGTATCAAGCCAGTCAATTTCCGTGGGTGGCATGTCTTGCATGGTTATCCATTAAATAAATATGCACCTGGCTACATCTTGCTGCCTAGCAATGTACATGCATTTCTTAGAGCATATGGGAAAGGAATATCTCCCATTACATACTGTTAGCTATACACTTTAATATTATAGTATTGACAATATTTAGCTTTCTAAATCCTGCACAGTATGCACAAAAAATGTCATTCGGTTTATTTCAGTTTGTATCTAAGTTAAAATCATTTAGAGAAATTACTATGAAAGTGCAAACATTTCTCACTTAATATTGTCCAAAAGCAATTGGTGATCTAGTTTAGGCATAGTAATTAGTAAAATAGTAATTTAGGTTGGAAAAAAAAGAGCTTTGTTTGTCCTTAATCCTTCTGTTCATCCAAAAGAAGGCACAAAAGCATCTAGTTAAATCATTTCAAATTTTGCCACATAGGATATAAATTCCTTCTTGACTCCAAAAGGCAATCATGTTTCTCCTTGGATCAACAAGCTCTAAAAAGCAATGTTAGCGCTATCTTTTAAAGCCTTAAATGTTCCGTTTTTATATAAAAAAAAAAATATCCAATCTCTTTTTTAAGGCATCTATTATATTTCATTGCACCACCTCTTTTGGCAATGAATTCCATACTTTCAACCCTAAATAACCTCTTCTTTCTTCAGTGTCAGAGGAAGACTTCTTGTCTTTTCTTCGTTTCTGTTAATTATTACATCACTGGAGAGCTCTTCATAATGGCCCTGCTTATATTTATATAAATTTATGCTATCCCCTCTAACATAAAAAAATGCTACTCCTCTAGTCGCTCTTTAAAGTGTTAAAATCCCAAATTGAAAATTTTGTCCCAGAAATGCTGGTTTGCCTTTATATATTTATGATGTATTGCACTAAGGTCTATATGTCACCATTAAATGATTCAACGGAGTACAGTGGTCACACGCTAGGAGGAAGCCTAAGGAAAGGTGAAACGCGTTGTGTGACCCACTGTACACCACTTTCTACACCAAGTATTTTTCAGCTTTACCACGAACTGGGACCTGTTTATATACCAGTTATCTGGCTGTTTGGCATATATATAAGAAGAGAAAGAAGAATAAATCAAAAGACTACAGGTACACCAGATAAGCCCTGTTTTCTATTTGTTTTGTGAGTGCATTTTACAACATTTGCTGCAACTTTTCAGGTTGCCAAACTGTGCTACACTATGTTCTTCGTCTCGTTCTGTTTTTACATGTTTTGAGACATCTAACATCACCTTTACGCTCCATATATGAGTGAATCGCCCTTTCAGGCAATTATATACTTCCTTTTATCATACGTTTTGCTGGGGGAAGGTATTTAGTGCACCTACCACTTCTGTCTTTTTTCTGTTATTCACGTGTGATTACAGAGAAACACACAGGTTGGTGCTGCTTTACCACAGATTTAGCGCTAGAATTTACTTTTTGTGTTTATTAAATGCACTGTATCGCCTAAACATTTTTTTTACTGTGAATGTGGAGAATAAAAAAAAAAGATTGAAAATGATCTATACATTGTGTTAGCAAAATTGCAAGAAAATGTATTAATCAGGAGAAAAGTGTTTTCTTAAATGTGTCTGTGGAGTTTATGTCATCATGTGTGGCTTGATATGCAAATTAACTGTTTTTCAACAGGAAATGTGTAATTTGCATATTAGGCCACAGGTTATGTCATAAACAGGAAACTCCATTTAAACCACAATTTACCTAATTTAGGCATTTGTTTGCAATTTTGCTAACATAATGTATAGATCATTTTGAATCTTTGTTTATTCTCCACATTCACAGAAAAATCAATGTTTAGGTTATACAGTCCATTTAACAAAACAAATGTACTCATTACACATTTTAATGGTTGACAAACTAGTTCTAATCCAGTCATGAAAAACAAAAAGCACTCTCACAATCTGTGTATCCAATGGTGTAATATATGCTATTTAAAAACAGTATTTTATTTTATTTTTGTTTTCTTAATCTTCATATATTATTTTTCCTACATTGTTTGTTTTGAAATCAAAGGACCATCATTTACCTCAGGTCAGCGAGCTTTTTGCTAGCTTGCTTTAAACCATTTTCTATATAGAGCACTGTTCTAGTCTGCTCATCATTTTTTCAACCTGTTTGTGGAGCCTTTTAAGTTTCTGAGATACTGCATGTAAACTAGAGATAAGTAATGTTATATGATCACCTTCATATCAGTCAGGCTAGATGGTCCAAACGGTTCTTATCTGCTGACACATTCTATGTTTCAGGATATTTATAGAATGTGTTTGTACATTACATACATAAATAATACATATTACATGATGCAATGAGTTATTTTATTATACGTAATTCTTTCTTCTGAGCCACTAATTTTTTATTATATACATGCCAGTATCATAAATAGCATGTTCAGAAGGTACATGTTGGATTAATAACTATATAACGGTAAAAAAAAAAAAAATCACAAAATTGTCTTTATTGCGAGGAAATATAATCACAGTGTATTAGTACTGTGAACTTACAAGTGGACAGGATCTCAATAAAAACAGTGAAGTGTGTCTTTGATGCTCTGAAGGTTTTTTTTACAGTACTGCTACCTTGTTAGGAGTATACCCCCTAGATACACCACCTTAGTAAGAATATGTGCAAAGTAGAAAAGTGAAGGTGCGCAAACAGGTGTCACACTTAGCTTTGTTGATTATGTAGTGGGGAGCACTGGTAGTAGTGGGGAACATTGTTGGAAATGTCCCTTGATTGTCCCACTATGGGATGGGGTTATTCGCATCAGGGAGGTAGATGATCCTGAATTCCCTCATGCCTCATTACTGGCACTTCTTCACCACACCAAACATCCTGTAGGGAGATACAAGAGATCCCTTACACCTGCACTACTCACTGCAGCGAAAACTCTGATACCCAGACACTGGAAACAATCCAGGACTCCAACATTCGCGGAATGGGCCACCTTAGTGGAGGACATCCGAAGGTCGGAGGAACTTATTGGGGCTTCTGGAGGTGAGGGGCTCAAGGTATCGACCGGTGGTTACACTGGACCCTTTTTCTGGATACCCTTGAGTGTCAGCAAATCATCAATGTCCTCCCCCTCTCCACCTAGGGCCCCCCATCCTCCTACCCATGAAGCTATCACCTTGGGCACATGAGTCCTTTATGGACATGGATGAGTAATTTGATCACAAGGCTACCCAGACCTCCTAATATCTATTTCTTTCAGTGGGACATACAGGCATCTCCAACAACAGAGTTTTGGTCATTTGCCTATATTGTATCTCAATCCCAGGTCAATAATTCTTGTCATTGTAAATCTGTGGTCAATGATGTTGATGTTGTTGTACCCCCTTTTTGTTTTTACTTACACATTATATGATTTCCTATATATCAAGTTGATTATACTCTCTGAATCAGGCACTGGAGTTTCTGTGAAATCTAACATGTACCCTAAGAATGCTTGGCATCTGACTTTCTTTTCATTATGGGTGATGCTTGGATTGAATGAGCCTCTCGAAACCCTGATATCCATATGAATAAATCTATGACAGTTAATTTGTAACCTGACCGCATGTAGGTTATGGAACACATTTGCCCACAAACTGTGTCATGGGGCACTAATTGTCATAACCCTACCAATGTGTCTATGTGTATATAGTATGGATACTTTGAATAGATATTGATGATGTAATACAAAAAATGTATATGGAACAATTTACAGTCTCTAGACTGTCTGCTGTGTTCCCGTTTCCCTACCCCCCTACCTTCCCCCCTCCCCTCCCCTTTTTTTTTCTCCCATCCCCCCCCCCCCACCACCACCACCACCTCTGTTTTGATAGACATTTGTTTCCTCATTGTATTTCTACCCGTGTTCTTTTTTGTATGGTTTTCTATTTATAAAATCAATAAAAACAAATTTAACATACAAAAAAAAAAGATGGAAGACTGAAGGTGAAACCTCAGTGAAAAATAGAAAGGGACAGCCACAACAAATTCACGGAACATGCAGTTTTCTGCAGTTAACATCACAGTACAAGTGCATGAAAGTACAGGGACACCCATCAGTACTTCTGTTGGGAAAAACATTGTCTTGTTTTCATGGGTAGAGCAGCAGAACATAAGCCTAACATCACCAGTACCAATGTAAAACAGTGGTGGCAGCATTGGCATCCAGGCGTTCATGGACTCTAGAATAGTGGTGGAGCATTCTGTGGAGCTACAAATTGCATTACATACTGCATTTTGCAAATGCCCGAAGAATGTTATCTGCTTGTCTTTATTGCCCTTACTGTGAAGTTTGGTGGTGGTGGGTTGATGATTTGGGGCTGCTACTGCTAGAATGGACTAGTTCCATTAGTTGCAGTTCAGGTAACTATGGAAGCCTTGAACTATAGAGCCATTTTGGATAACAGTGCACTGCCAACACTGTGGCAGTACTATTGGAATGAGCCCAGTCATTTCCAGCACCACAATGCTCAATGTCATACAGCATAGTTTGTACAAGACTGGTGTCAGGTCACTGAAGTTAAAAAACTTGACTGACCTGATCAGATCCAAGATATCAATCCTATTAAACATCTTTGGCAGGAACTGGAGCACTGAATTACCACCTGACTTCCAAGTTTTCTTTGGCAAAGGCTTTGCAGGAGGAATGGAAGTCTTTCTGATTGAGACATATCAAAACTTAGTCGAAAGTATGTCCACAAGAGTTCAGGCAGTCATTAAGGCCAAAGGTGGATCAAGAACATATGACAGCAATTTAGAGTTCCTAAATTCTAACAGTTTTAAAGAATAAGAACAAAACATAGAACTTTCCCTTAAACACATTATATTGCATAACATAATTTAACAAAACTTTCCATTCAACACATTATATCGCATGACATTATTTAACAAAATTAAAATGTAAAATAATTAAAAAACAATTCCATATTTATATTAGCTAATATAACCACATGTAATCAATCAGTTCTTTGGCATAAAGTGAATGTCTAAACAGATATGGGATAAGAGTGAATTACAAATGTAAAACAATGGCAAGTAAAATCTAGAATTGCAACAAATTAAATAAACCAGAGTGCAGCAAACACTGTACTAATTCAATTAGCTACAAAGGCATATCAAAATGACTCCAAAGGGTTGGAAATGCAATAATACAAAATCAGCAAACTAAAAGCTAGATCAGTTTGTTACAAAGGCATTTCAATTATAATTGATTAAGCACATGCAGCATAAAAGCATTCATTAAATCATTATGATCATAAAAGGTATATGCATTTAAAACAAATCAGACATGCACTATTTTAAACGTTATAGTCACAGAGTTGAATAAAACAAAACGAAGAGGGAACAAGATAAAAAATATGTGTAAAGTTGCCATCCAAGTCATAAAATAGCTGTAAATAACATTTTAGCGCTTGTACAATTTTTAGTCGTATGCATGTTTTTTTTTTCTTTAATTCTTTGTTTATATATTGACAACATGGGCCAAACAGTTCTTATGATCAGACATATTCTGTTTGTCTCTGTCCCAACCCCTTTTTAGAGTCTGGTATAAAACATTAATTGATGAATGCCAGATCTTAAAATACTCAATAAAAGAGCAATCTTTTATCAATTGCAGAGTTATGTTTTGAACATCTGTCTTTCCTTATTTGGTGTCGCTAATATAAGGAAAGATCCATCTTCACAAAGAAACAATCTGTTGTATTTACTATCACACATTTATAGAAATCAGGAATAAAGATCTGATACCTTTTTGCCACCAATCTTCCATTTGATAAGTTTCCACAAAATATATTTTTTAGATCCCTAAGAATCTCAGAAGATTTTCACCTTAATCCTTAATTAAAATACATCAGTGGTTCTAAATAGAAATACTATGCAATTCTCCGAGGTTTTATATATTGGTATTGTATGATTTTATCCACCACATTTGAGTTGAGAAGTTATTAAAGATGGTGAGCAATTATCATAAATTGACAAGGCACCATAAGAGGTGCTCCTAAGCAATCTTAAAAAGATGCCATCATGAAGAAAGATTTGTGTTGCATGTTGTGTTTAGTATGGTAATTGAATAATTACTACAGAGGGCAAACAATGCCATGTTACAAAAATAAACTACTAAGGGCTAGTTTTATAAGTTACAATGTTATTAAGCAGTGTGACCTACACATGTGTTTACTGCAATCTCGTGAGATATATGAATTATAATATATATATATTTTATTTTAAAAAAGGCATTTTATAAAATCGAACAGCTATATTAAATGACTGTTATACATCTTTATGTCAAAACAAATAATAAAAGAAAAAAATATCCAGAAGAATACAGATGTTTTGAGACTAGTACCAATTCAGTGAAATTCCTGTTGATTCTTCTGATGAGAAAAATAATACATCAAATTAAAACAGATTCAAGTCAAACACCAATGAACTCATTGTATATTGTATATTACACTTCTTGTCCTGTATCCGCCGGAATACCATGAACTCAATTTGCTTCATACTAAATAAATTATCCTCATATAATTTAAAGACCTTTTTTTTTTTTAAAAAAAAAACAGTGTCTGTATTCCATTCCTCAAACAAAGAATCCAAAGGTATATATAAGACCTTTATAAATTATAAGTGGTTAATGTAGAAAAGGCAATTTGAGGGTTAATCGACAGACACCAATCCACACATTCCATAGATTTTGTTTAATTTCGTGCTACAGCGATAATAAAAACTCACACATGATGGAACAGGAGCTTACAAATTCAAGATAATGTAATTCATTATGACACGTCATAGCTGGGATTTGTCATTAAAGCTTGCTGCTTTAACACAGTGAGTGACAAGAACATATGCATCGTATAGTTATCAGGTAAATTTGAAACTAATGGAGGGGGAGACATGAAGTGATATAAGTTTGCCTATCAGCAGAGGTAGATTGACTGGCAACCTCTAATAATGATTTCCACTTTTTTCCCCCAGAAACTAATGCTCTACAAAACAAGAACATTTTCATCTGTGTTTTTTTTTGTTCAACTTTTACATGCCATTATTATTATTCATATAAAGTAAAATCAGAAAACATGGTATATTAGTATACTTTAACATAAGCACATGATTTAAAAAAACATATTTACAAAAAGAGTAAAACGTACATTCTATTTAAAACTGTGCTTTCAAACATTCATGGAAAAATCAGTAACCTTCAGCAAAGACATTCAATGGAACCTGACAAAGTTTTGACTCCAGATAGATTGAATCTCAAAAGTTTAAGTGGATAGACATGAGCAGAATTCTCTACACTTCATTGATATATCCTGAAAGGTACTTTTAACAGCACCTTACAAATTAGCTTATTACTGAACAACTGCAGGGATCACAGATTGTCTATCAAAAATAGATTCTCAGTTGCAGATGGTTAAAACCTCTACAGAGATTTAAATGGCCACAAGAAGTGTATTGACCTTTCTAAATAAAGAAACTTGTTTTTACCTTACTATGGAAAATATATAAGGCCTAATTGCTTAACATTTGTTATAAAAGAGTTTAAAGAGTTTTAAAATTGATGGTAGCTTCACAAAGTAGCATTCATAAGATGCATGTTTGGTGTTTTTTTCTGTGTTGTACCTTCATCTAGATGCAATATGGCAGCCTCCAGCTTCTCATTAATTGGGACTGTATTAAAGAGGTAAACCATGTCACTATTACAGATTCCTCTTGATAAAGCCTTTTTCAGGTGAAATGTAGGTGGTTTAATCTTGAGGCTCTCTGGTCGGCTATCGTCGCTGCTTAGTAAATATATATGATAATCATGTTACTGTTTATTGCACTTTAGGTACTTTTGTATACTTTATGTATTGCATTTATACACTGTGATTAAATATTATGGAGCTGTTTAGTGCTATGTATAATTTTAATATGAGCTAATAAATTGCATACATTTTTGTGACATCGTTGTATTCCCCTACTTATTTTCTATTGTTATTTACTATTGGTCATCGGATAGGACCTCAGTGGCACTGAGGCATTTCTGTTTGTAGTTTTTTGGTTTGTGCCTTTTTTGGAGTAGCCATTGTGATTTACTAAAATATGTTTTCTATTATATGTTACATAGGCCATATAACTAACTATTGTCATGTTTTATTGAATGGAAGAAAATTGGGGTTAAACAATTAGATTCAAAATTATTATAACACAGAAGCTGTTGACCTCCTGTTACCAGTGATAAAACTGTAATACTTATGTTTAGAAGGGAAACCATATATAGACCATAACCCCACAACTGTGAATTGTAAACACACCGAAAACCACAAAAGCCACATTGTAGCAATAATTAGGTGTATTTAGCTTGATATCATGATACAACAACAACACAATGGTATTCCCAGCATTGAAAAAGTCCACCATCCTTGCAAAACAATTGGAGCGGGATCTGAGACAACAAGAAAAATAATTGGTCAATATCAATAATTTTACATCTTCAATCTCAGATTATATATATATATATATATATAAATATATATATATATATATATATATATATATATATATATATATATATACATATATAAACACTTTTTACAAAACTGATTTTTAAACAGGGATTGAATGGATGCTGATCATGACCCTCAATACAATCTTTCCAGAGAAGACTGCATGGCCCTGCTGGAACTTGCAGAGATAAAAAAAACCTCAAATAAATGAGGAAATATGCATTGGAAAAAATCATTATGCACCCAACTGCCTCAGTTGGCACTCAGCTATGAAAATCCAGCTGCTACTGAGCTACAACTCCCATAATTCTCTACTACCTTTCTATAATAGCAGATAATTATGGCTGTTAAAGTCCAGAAACAGCTGGATGGTCACAGTTGAATGTCTTGGTCTTTAAAGAGAACCCCACTCATGTTATTCTACAACTCAGAGGTATCTCTCAGAATTAAGATGCCTTCTGGAGTATGGATTGTCCTACTACATTATTTAAGAAGAGGAGTGCAGGTTCATATTTTCTCATATGCCACACATTGCTACTTTCTGTTTACCTAAGATTCATAATGCCCCAGCATGCCCAATAACATCAGACAATGATAGACCCATCTCATTGATCAACCTTGATATTAAAATATTCTCGAAAATCCTGGAAAATCGCTTGAAGGGGGTTATTCATGACTTGATCCACCCTGATCAAGCTGGCTTTATGCCAGG
Organism: Pelodytes ibericus; assembly: GCA_036172795.1. NCBI lineage: Eukaryota > Metazoa > Chordata > Amphibia > Anura > Pelodytidae > Pelodytes > Pelodytes ibericus. The sequence continues at coordinate 80,814,195 of CM069859.1, forward strand.
GAGAGAGGGGCTGGAAAACACCAGAAGGATCTTCGGTATTACGGAGTACCTCCATCAAGAGAAAATCCCTTCAGTTCTGGTCGCCCTCGATGCTGAGAAAGCATTTGATAGAGTCGACTGGAGATTCATGTCAGAAACCCTTCAAGCATTTGGAATAACTGGTAGATTCCACGAGTTGATAATGGCCCTGTATACAAAACCTCGGGCAAGAATTGTGGGTCCTTTCCTGGCTTCGGAGTTCATGAATATCCACAATGGCACCAGACAGGGATGCCCTTTGGCACCCCTGCTCTATGCATTGACGATGGAACCCTTTGCCCAGCAATTAAGAAAAGCACATAACATCAAGGGAGTCCGGGTGCGAAAGGAAGAACATCTTATCACGCGGTACGCGGACGACGTCCTCTTGTCCCTAACTCACCCACAATTGTCAATCCCGGCCATATTGGAAGCCATACATGTATATGGCTCCCACTCTAACTACAAGATTAATCTTCTTAAAACGCAGATCATTCCTCTGTACTGTTCAGATGAGGACAGACGAACATTAGCACCACTCGGTAATAAGAGAAAAGGGAAGGAAGTGATAGATTATTTGGGTATAAAAATAGTCAGGCAGATAGATGAAGTTGTCCCATATAACTATAAGATTTTACTATTAAATTTGCAAAAAATAATGACAACATGGTCAAAATTAGAATCATCCTGGATGGGACGTATCAATATGGTAAAATCATATATACTCCCCAAAATAGTTTACTTAATGAGGACCATACCTTACAGGGTACCAAGAAACTAAGGGAATTAGACCTCCTCCTATCTAAATTCGTATGGTCAGCTAAAAAACCTCGTGTCCCCAGCCACATTTTAAAACGTAACTTAAGTAAAGACGGACTTGGCTACCCTGATCTTCATAGAATTTATGAAGCGGCCCAATTATCACATGCAACTGCATGGAATAACCATACCACAATCAAAAAAGGTTGGTTAAACTTGGAAACCTCATTTTGCCATAATAAGGACCCAGCCCTATTGATTTGGTTGCCCCTTAGATTATATAAAAACACTGGGATAACCTGTAAATTAATACGTGATATAAACACCTCATTTCATAAAATTAAGAAAGCCCAGGGAACGGGAGAAACCCTATCAAAGGTAGCCCCTATCCAGATACTTACAATGTGTATATCATCTATCCCATTATCGAACTGGATAAATGCAGGGATTAAAACAGTTGGAGACCTATATATCAATAATGCTATGCTCTCCTTCCAATCTTTGATAAGGGATCACAATCTCCCTGATACGGAACTCTTTAGTTATATCAGAATTAGATCTTTTCTAAGGGCAAATCCACCTACGGAAAGTTCGGAGTGGGAAACCTTCCTGACCTCTCATCAATAAAAATGCAATTGCGAAGGCCCGCAGGTTCCTGGACAAAGGGGAGAAGGTCGGGAAATCCTTGGCATTCGCACAATGGGAAACTGAAATGGGGACAACTTACCCCCCACAGGATTGGTTTAAAGCGTGGGGGGAGATTAGAAGGGCTAATCATTGTATTAACATACAAGAGCAGTACTACAAACTCACCCACAGGTGGTACTTAGTCCCCACCCGAATAGCCAAATTTGATCCGAATACTAGAGACCTATGCTGGCGATGCCAGAGATTCCCTGGTTCCCAATACCATATTTGGTGGGAATGTGACCAATTAAAATTGATCAAGTATAGGGCGTCTGACCTATTGGACTGGATCACGGGGAGAAACAACTTACTTACTCCACAAAATTTCCTGTTTCACCTAGAGTTACCTGATCAAGATCTGAATAATAAGGCCTTAATTATTAATATCTTCTCTGCCTTCAAGATATGCCTTGCTCGGTATTGGCGGAAGGAAGAGAACCCTCACTGGGAGGAGATTAAAATGCAGATAAAATTCCAAGCAGATTCGGAAAAGTATTTTTACTCAAATCCCAAGCTCATGACTAATGGAAATAAATATGAAAAAATTTGGGCTAGATGGCTAACATACCTGGAGAGGGCCTCTTGATGAGACGCTCACTTTCCCTGGCGGGCTCGAGGTAAAACTGAAGGTAAATACAACCAACGGAATCCCCCCCCCCACCACGGACCCGGTCGCGGCACACCCGCTGTGTAGGAAGATAGTGTTGGTAATAGCATGAATGATGAATGAATGAGTGTCGCCCTATAGAAACACATAGGGCTCAAACGCTATAGTCTAAGAGATTTTGGTATCCCAAGGAGTAAAGTTACTACTCCCCCCCTCACTTGGCCTCGATGAGCGAGTGAGGAGAGACAGATCAATCTACATGCTTTTATAGTCGGACCTGATAAGGGATAAGAATTTAAGTAGCTCTAAAAGCTTTAAAGGAAACAAAGGGTACGCTATGTATGTGCTATTGTATTGTCTTTTATGTTTTATACGATAAAATAATAAAGATTATAAAAATTAAAAATAAAAACATCAGACAATGACAGAAAATTGAAAAGACACCAAGGATGCCATTGCTCAGTTAAGAACAATAACAACTAGAGAGAGTTGTGTTTTTGTATGTTTGAATGTGGTGTCATAATACTATAATAATCCTCTCCAGGCCCTCCCAATACTCTGTCCACTCAGTCTGCAACATGCAAACCATTCAGTTGCCATGATCAAAGCCACAGGTTACCCTATTTGCTCTCTTAATAGAAATGTCCCTTACCAACACAACCTGCCTAGACTTCCTTTCCTTCTGGATTGTATCCCTGCTATAAGGAAGAACAGTTTTATCCAGCATTTTCACTTATGAGTTTGTCTCCCAAACATCTTCACTTAAATGGGCACATTTGTTGGACTGGAAAAACTGGGGACTGGCTGCGCTCTTCCATCCCCGCCATACAACCAAATCACCCAACTTAATGCTCTGTTCCCTTCTGACTCCTTCATCATTGCTAGGTGACCAAGCTAAACTCTTCTCAGAGTGCAAGAGGTTCCCCTCAAGATCTGTCAATATCTCTGTGTTGCAATACATTTTTCCGGAGCTCCAACTGAGCTTCCAGAGAGGCAACTTGCTCACACTTGCCACAGTGATATGGACCATGGAACTCTTCAAAGCATGCATACATGTGGCAAGATGTGTACTGAGTAAGATCTCCAACTTGCTAATCATGTATTTTGGAAAAGTAGCCTTAAAAAATGAAACTTCACTAACTGCTGGGATGCATGAAATATTTATATACACTTTGAAAAAAGCAAACTCTTACTTGATAACATCAGGTACTATTTTAAGGAACAATTATCACTGCACATTGAATCATCATTGTTCCAGGTTTTAGTGGTTTGGGTGTGTTCACAAATCACAGTTGTGGTGTTGTTGTTTGTATCTGGTTTCTCTTTTAAACTTAAGCATTAAACATTATGTTTTATCATTGGTAATTGGAGGTTACTGAATTCTGTTTTATAACATTAGGTATTTGTCTGAAATTGGGAACTTTTTTGTTTTAATCTTTATCTCAGTATAATAAACTATGATATGATATAGTATATATCTTTATATATATAAAGTGTACCTGCCATGAACAAATACAAAACTTATAGCCGTGGAACGCAATTGTTTTGCATATGTGTACAGTATATTTTTTCAAAGCTCTCCAGAATAGTTCTAGTTGTCTAAAATGCTTAAGATGCCTGCAAAATCAGATGTGCACATCTGCCCACTCCAAATGGAGAAGTTAAATTTCCCATCCCATAATGCTTTATCCCATATTGCATAGTATGCATCCTACAAGGCATTGTGGGATGGAAATGTCATCACTTAAGTGTGCCACATCCGCTCCAGCCATCATCTTGGTAGAGGTACAAAACACATTCTTGCAAATATATATTTTTCATAATGATATGAAAATTTACTCTATCTATGATTTGTCAAAATCACTAGCAAATACACAGATTAAATGTTCATATCGTAGTCAATACTTGTCATACACTTTAAGACATAGGGCAGCAACAACATTTGTTTCATTTCCTATCACTCTTTTGATCAGGTAAGATACTTCAGAGTTCATTGTATCTGAATTGTATTCCTGTGACTGGATTTATCCATGATTTATTCTTTCTAATTTGTATTCATTAGTTTCTCACACTATGTTTGTGACAAACTGTTCATTTTAAATCAATTACAGTTCCTACAATGCAATGTGTTATTAAAGCCATAACTTTAGGACAGACTGGTAAGTGTGTTCTGGTCTATGCCAGTGTTGTACCTGAGTAGATATGATTATCAAGAATGTGATGTTTTATGTGTAATATACTCCAATTATTAGTTAACTTACATTTGTAAAATCAGATTACAAATCTTATTTGTCTGAGGAATGTTTATTTTGCATACAAATGATTATTTATGTCAAGCTGTTTCAGAAGTCAAATGTTTAACACCTGTCATGTTATACAATTATATTAATAAATAATAGCAGTGATGCATTACAGAAACAAGTTTTCTTTTTAGTTGTTAATTGTGTGTTTTAATAGATTAATCGAATTAAATAGAAAAATGTGCTTATGTAATGGGAAGATAATGGAGCTATTCATTAAAAAGTGAGTTGCAGGTAAGTTGAGCTGAGATAGACATGTCTTTCGATAATTCAAGATGTAACTAAGTATTATGCAGGGCCAGTTGAGAAACTTACCAAGTGTGTCCCCGCACAATATATAGTAAGTCAGTAACATGAAATATTCATCTCACCTCAACTAACCTTCACCATGCTCTTAGTGAAAAGTTCCCAAAGGCTTCACTGAATGGCTTTCTGTAATCACAAAACACAATAGAGCAGACTAAACTATTACTCACCACAAGCAACAGGTGCCAGCCAGAACATTCCATTGTGAGCATTAATGTAATTATGTTATGACAACACACATGCGCTTAGTATAACTTGAGAAAAGCCTGTTCACACCCACCTTTTTCCTGGTTGAACAACTTGGTGAAATGCCTTATGTATTTCTTTTTTTGAATTTGTTGAATTATTTTTATATTTAAATATATTTATGACATAAATATGCTGTCAAAAAACGTATACACTGAAATTAATAAATAGCAAAAATTAACAGTGAAATAACTTTAGCAGTGGCATAGTGATTAAACATTCATACCAAAGAGCCACCACAGAAAAAAAACAATCCAATAATAAGAATAAAGGGCCTTTTCATAAAATAGAAGCAGGGACCAATCCAAGCCTCATAACAACAACTCTCATTAACCCTAATTAATGGCTCAATCCCAGGGAGCTCACATTTCCTGAAACTTCAGGGCCCTTCTCCCATGTCATAAAAGAGCTTTTCATTTTTGTAAGAGGGGACCTCCAGCTTCTTCCAGAATCTAACAAGTGACAGTTTGACTGCCAACAGTTTATTAATGCAAAGTATCTGCTTGGCTGGATTTCCAAGTCCCAGATTGGTACAGTACTTACAGTACAGTAATTTACTGTACAAATTATTGTACAGTAATTTACTGTACAAATTGGTACAGTAAATTATGTGGAGATGGGGATGTCTCCTGCAAAATAGTCCTGAACAGATCATTTATTCTTAACTGGATTCACATGGAGACAATTCCACCATATATGAAAGTGCTCTTCCACAATGTCAGCATAAGCTATGGACATTGGTGTACATTTTGTTGAACCTGGATGGGATTAAGTACCACTGGCAGATAATTTTATAATGAAGTTCTTGTAGATTAATCCTATGCACTGATTTTCTGGTTACCTGACAGGTGATATGCCATGTTTCAATGAGGAATACTCTATCTAGATCTGCTTCCCAGTTAATTAGAGAATTGAATGTTGTAGTTTCTGAAGACTTTTTCAGTACTATTTGATATTGTGAATAAAACAAAATTGATCGCCCACATGATAAGATCCTTGGTCTTGTAACCAAGAATAATATTTAGAGGGGCCCCATCGATTAAAAGGTGTATCACTACTAGTTCAACAAGAACTCTTAAAAAGAAGAGTAGTACTTTTTTGGATCAGAACCCTGGGTTTTACCGATGCAAAAATTGCAACAAATGCAAACAAACAAAAAAACAATCCGGCAGAGTCCAGAGTTTTACTTCCAATGTTACAGGGAGAGATTATAAGATCAGGGATTTTCTGAACTATAACTCAAGTAATGTGATATAACTATTGGAATGTCCATGTGGGTTACAATATGTGGGCCGGACAACAAGGAAGATTAGAACTAGGGTAGGGGAACACTGCAACAACATCCGCAAGAAAATGTTAACTCAGTGTCCCAAAACACTTTTTTATACATAAGAACGATGCAAAAGAATTAAGTTTCACTGCCATAGCCAAATATAAAAAATACTGGCGTGGGGGAAACTCTTGGAAAGAATTGGGCAAGCTGGAGATGAAGTGGGTTTTTGAACTCCAGACTCCAGACTACCACCCAAAGGGTTAAGCGCAGACTTTGATTTATTTAATTAATTAATTTAGCGTTAATTGTAGCCCAGATGGACATTCCTGGGAAGGGGAATAATGATTAATATCATTCTGTAATGGCTGCATTATAGACAGATGTGTAATAAGAAGGGGGTGTTACTGGCGATTATTGAATAAATGGATTTAAAATAGAGATAATTATGTCTTCGATATGGTTGTCTGTAGAGGTAACATAATGCATTCATTTTTTATGTATGGTTGATATTAGTGTTTTGTTATACCATGCACTCTCGTTTTATATATGAATTAAAACGTTTATTTTTATTTTCATATATTGTGCCCCCATGTTGTCACTCATATTCCGTTTCACTGGGACTAATGCCCTGTTGAAACGGAGAAAAGAAAGGTAGAGACTGCTATGTAAATATCCACCAATTAGATGGATAAAGGGGAAGAGCCAACGGAGACCTGATGCTGTAAGGACATCTACCAATCAGATGGATAGAGGGGAGGAGGTAACGGAGACCAGTGAGAGAAGAGACAAAGAGGAGTGACTGAAGGGAAACGTCACTATTGAAGCGACAGGATAAAAGAAGATTGTTTTGATCACATGGGACACTTGAAAAAGCCTCGAAGAAGAGGGGAAACGCATTTTGAGAGAAGGGGACTACATAGGGAAAGCGTTTTTGTTTTCAAGATACTTTTACAACAAGGACTTTTAAGGAGATTTTAATGTAAGATCTTACTATTGATTTTATTGCTTTCTATTAAAGTTATTTATACCTGTATTCCTACCTTCTCTCCTCATGTGATCATTGTCTCTGGAACCACTGGACACACCATACCTGGTACAGCTGGGCTCCTTTTTATGCCATTATTCCTGAGCAGTTGATTGCTTAGGGACATGTGAGTGTGCATTTTATATATTTTTTGCACTTTTGAACACATTTTTTGAGATACTACACTATATTATTATCTGTTTATTTTTTTCTCACTTCTGCATAATACTGGAGAAAATTTGTCTCTTTAAAAGGGTAATGTTTTAATGTATAGAGTGTTTATTTAGCGCACAAGTTCACTTTATCTTGTTTTGTTTGCACATTTTGCTAGTAGTGAAACGCTTACTGTGTTCAGGTGCTGCACACTTTGTCACTTTAAGGCGCAGTATATGCTTATTGTTTGTTTGTTAATATCTTATCTCCCCCCCCTCCACAATAGCCAGGTAACATGGGATGATTCTCAAATATCAACTCCCATCCCTGTAAATAAAAAACACGCTTTGAGTGCCATAAGTGTGGGCAGTGAAATCACCCCCTGGCACGTAAAGGGGGCCCTGTAAATAAAACATTACCATTATCCAGATTCCAGTGACTATCAGTGATGTGTTAGAGCCTAATCTTCTGGTCAAGGCAAAGAGTAATAATAAACTATATTAAGGGCTGGGAGCCAATAAACAGATTCCCAGCCGTATCAAAAATAACAGGGGCATGGGCATGTCCTAGCACTATTTTATTTCCTCCCTCCCAAATCAAACTCCCTTCAATTCTTAGTGAATAGCAATTTTGATCGCTTTTCTTTGAAGGGCATTTGAAATGGGTGATCGAGATGGACTTTGGTGAAATGTGGTGAGAGTTAAGTCAAGTTTCTTTTAGTGAAACGGGTCAGGAGGTTGACTTGGGAGGTCAACTTTTAAGGTGAATGTCAACCTCCCAAGACCTGTTCGCACTACACTTGACATTTATGATTATGACAATGATTGTGTGCTGCAGGACATCCTGCACAGCACATAACCATTGCTTAGTAGAGACTGTAATATTGTGGAGTGAGAAAATACTTAAATGTTTTAAAAAATAGCTTTCTTAAGAGAGAATAAAGTATTATTTTTAGATTGTCTTATTAAAATCTAATATTAATCAAACCCTTCTACCACCCATACTAATATCTTAATAAAGGAACTCTTTACTATCGATATAGTACTTGTTTTAAAGACAATATGTTGTCTCTATCTTTCCATACCTCGTAGTTATAAAAAAAAAAGGTGCCTGTTACCATAATAAACACACCTTTTGGACAGGTAGGATCCATAACTATAACAATTAAATTAGTTGTAGTTAAAAGAGAGAGAAAAATATATAGGTAAAGCTTAAAAAAATATATAGAGATGTAAAGTGCAGAGTTGTTTTAACAGTTACATGTTTCCAATATAAAAAATGCAAAATTAATGAATCGTTTAAAACACACGACAATTGCTTATTAAAATACACCGTGAAGAAAGGAGTACATAAGCCTCTTGCAAGTAACTCTGACAATAGTTAGAAGAAAATGGAGCAAAAGTATTATGCCATTTGGCCTATTATAGTTTATCTTACTATAGGGCCTCTTACAGCACAGACTAAACATAAAACAAAATCATATTCCCTCAAAGCCCACCATGAAGCATACTGCATACCAAATTTATTTACCCAATATGAAATGGTAAAATTGATGTTGAGAAGCCCTCCTGCTTGAGCAAGTTCAGCAAAATTTCACAACTGCTAACAATGTCTGTTGGACCACAGCCGATAGTGGTTGTTTGTGTTAGGTCATCCAGACTACAATAAGAGGAACTAAATGATACATCAAGTTTCAGCATTATTTTAGTTATTCTGCTTAGTGACAATAATGAGCATCATCTCTCCCTGATGATGTCCGGGAGAAAATGAAAGCCTTAGCCTTTACAACCACAAAATCAGCATATATCACATGTGAATTTATGAATCCAACTTAATGTACTGAAAACGATACCGAGAATGAGATGCAGGAAATAAAATAAACAATACTGTATCTATCACAGGTATTTGGCTAGCAGAGGTTATATTTGTACAGACAATCATGCATATAGGTGCAAGGACAAGATCTTGTTTTACAGCATACACCTTTGCCCATGGATCAGGTCCATGATATTGAATAGTGTATGCCCTCCACAGTATCAAGCTGCCGGAACCTCTAAGATATATAGACCCAAAGTTGTGGGCACAAGGATAAACAGATCCAGGTAATATTGATTGTTCCCCATATCAAGCTAATTTAAAACCCATTGTTTCTCCTGTGTATATCAAGCAATATCCGTTGTCGAGTAACATGATAAAGGGCATAGCTCCAGAAATTGTGGAATTACATTAAAGAAGGGCATTATCGAGCCTACCGAGTCACCCTACAAAACTCCTATAAACCGAGTGCAAAAGCCAGGTAACAGGCGGTCGAGGTTAATCCAAGAGCAGTCAATGCCCTAGTTCAGCCCCTTGCTCCCCTGGTCCCAGATTTTGGGACCAGGGGCTTGCTGCTTTACAGTAATTGATTTAGAAAGTACTTTCTTCAGCATCCCTGTACACTGTAATACAAGACCCCTGTTCACATTTACTTAAAATGGAAATCAGTTTGTATGGAATAGACTTCCGCATGGGTTTTGCGATTTCTATAGTACCATAGTCCGTACAACACTGTTTGCTTGGCACCCTGATCGTGGCTCTGTTCTTCTGCAGTATTTGGACAATTTGCTCCTCTGCAGTGAGAGTGAAGGCATGTACATTGAAGACATACACAGCCTGTTGCAACACTAAGCAAGCACCGGACACAAGGTATCTCTAACAAGGTACCTGTGATTTTTGTTGTCAAAAGGGGAAAGGCATTTATCACCTGAACGTGCCAAGACTATTTCTGTTTCCCAAGCCACAAACTAAAGCAGCATTGATGTCATTCCTGGGTAATGTAACTTATTGCAGATAATTGTTCCCCAGCTGCTCATATAGGGATAATATTCTGAGACAGGCAGCATACTAAAAGTATTGAGAATGGGCTCACAGGAAAATCCAGATCCAATACCATATGTATCGTTAATGGGCAGTCCCACCATATATGTAGGAAACTGCCCAGGTGCACATGACATCACAAGCACCCATCTGATACCCTCGGGAAAATTTTATGTAATAGGGCTGGAGTCCTATACTATTTGCTCATGATCTTAGAATTGTTCTCCTGGACTGCCACCGACAGTGAGCTTTTATTTGTGAGCATAACAATTTTCCTCCATTGTTTCTCTGATAGATCTACCTCACAGGTAGATCTGATAGATCTACCTCTCCCATTCATGTATAAAATATGGTTTATTTTCTCCATCCTCCGTAGTCAGCATAGACTGTATGGTTGAGATCATTTTCTTAGATTCATCAGATATCACACATAATGACTCATATGGCGTCAAAGACTCCGGGTATTGTGTTTGGTTTAAACAAGACCTGACAGAGAGCTGTAATTGTCCATAGTGGAATTTTTGACTCTCTCCTTTGGTTGTTTATCCCCTATAGGCCTCATCAAAGAAGTAATTCCTTCTTTTTGCATAACATTCCCCAGTCTAGGATATCTAATATCTTCCAAGAAGATCTTCCCCCATGCAGGGAACTCCCTATCCATGGGGTGATCTTCATTATATATGAGTGAAGTTAATGGAGATGGATCCCCAACTAATCCCCTATGGCCTCTTTCCTTTTTCCATATCTTTATAATTGGAGTTATTGTGGGATGTGAATTATTTGTTGATATTTTCTGTTTACTTGTGACCCACATTGCTATAGGAATTGGTACTTCCAAACCCTTCTGTTCTAGTGTGATCCATTGTTTTGATATCGGCCTTATCCATTCCACTAACGTTGCCATGTGTACTGCCTTATAGTAGTTCTCTATATCCTGAAGGCCCAGTCCTCCCAGGTGTTTGGGTCTGATAAGATATCTATATCACAGCCTGGCCGGTCTGTTATCCCAGATATATTTAACTATCAACTTTTCAATGTCTTTAAAAAAAGATTTAGGTATATACACTGGAAGTGTTTGCAAAGCGTATAAAACTCTGGGCAGTAGGTTTATTTTTACTACTCCTACTCTCCCTAACCATGATATTTTCCATTGAGCCCACTTGTGTTTATCTTCTTTCAAATTCTTTAGCACTGGCATAACATTTAATGCATATAATGTTTTCAAATCTCAGGGAATATGTACTCCCAGGTATTTTATATACCTACTTGCCCACTTCAGTAGAAAAGATCCTCTCAGAACAGTTTCCAATTCAACTGGAGCAGATATATTTAATACTGCATTTCCTTCAAAATATTTGGCAATGATATTTGGGGTTGTGTAACTACCAGCAGTAGATGATCTGCAAATGCGGGTACCTTGTATTCATGTGGACCCACTCTCATCCCTTTAATATCTAAATTTGCCCACAGTGCACATAAGAATGGCTCCATCACCAAGACAAATAAGAGGGGGGAAAGAGGACACCCCTGTCTAGTGCCATTCGATAGGGTGAGCTGGTCCGAAAGGATTCCATTGACACAAACTTTAGCAGTAGGTGCCAGATACAATGCATCTACTAGACATGTGCATTAGTTTTCGGACGAATGCATTTTCGGACGAAAATAGCATTTTCGTCCATTCGTCTGAAAAACGAATAACGAAAATTTTATCTAACAAAATCCGAATGAACGAATGGTTAATAAACGAAAATCATTCATTCATTCGTCCATTCGTCCATTCGTGCTATTGGCATTCTAAACCGAAATAGAGTCGGTTTATACAATACCAATAGCATTGTACTACATTCCATAAACCGACATGAATGACTTTCGGTTTATGGAATGCATGTAATGCTATTAGCTTCCTATAAACCGAAATTGAGTTCCCATTCATACGAATAGGTCAATTGACCTATTCGTATGAATGGGGACTCTAGTTCGGTTTATAGAAAGCCAATAGTATTCTATAAGCCAAAAGTCTTTAAAACGAACGACGTTCGGTTTATAGAATACATGTAATGCTATTGCTATTCTATAAACCGAACGACTTTCGGTTTATAGAATAGCCATAGGATTACATGTAGTACATAAGCCGAAAGTCTATAAACCGAAAGTCGTTCGGTTTATAGGCTGTCGGCATTTAACTATACAGAGACAGAGTCTCCATTCATAAAATTATGAATGGAGACTTTGTCTCCGTGTAGTAAAATGCCGAAAGCCTATAAACCGAACGATATAATATAAAAACACAAAATCACCATACACTTAAACCACATTTTTTAGATCTAGACCGAAGATCACAAAGAATTCCCCCACAACCTCAAAGAATTCCCCCACAACGAACTGTAAACTCAAAAAGAAAAAGGTTTTTTCAGGGAGAGGAAAAAGAGGGGGCAAGTTGGCACAGAGGAGGAAGATAAAAATTGAAAATAATAAAAAAACAACTACTACTTCCTTATCTTCTGGCATTTTTAACCTGTCCCATAAAATCCTCTCCCAAAAGCAACTGTTGATACTAAGTAAGGGTTTAAAATTCGCCCCCACAAAAAAATTCAACACTTTTGCCGCCTATATTGACGTTAATAAATTCATAAGACAAGCAACCTTAAAAAGATTCTACACTTTAAAACCCAATCTTGAAAGTGGAAAAACTCAGGTGGAGAATGAGAACCAAATCACTGTTTCAAATCTAAAGAAGAAATCTAATTTCTACCCAACTACGTACAAATCAGGCGCATTAGACATATTTGAAAAACTAGTAACAGATGATCTTAAGCGCATTAAACACACTAAGTACGATAAAAATAATTTTACTAAAAAAGAACTGAAAACTTTGAAAGAATTACAAACAGATGAGGACATTATTATCAAACCGGCGGATAAGGGAGGAGGAATTGTGATCTTATCTCGTGAGGATTATAGGAATGAGGCCTACAAACAGCTAAAAGATGAGAAAGTATATGGCTTATTGAAGGGAGATCCAACTAATCAATATAAGAAAATATTGTCAACTTTTCTAGATAAAGGTAAAACTAACCAGTTCATTAATAAAAAAGAAGCAGATTACATAAACATTCTATATCCAAAAATTCCCACCATATACTTTCTCCCAAAAATCCACAAAAACCCTACTAATCCACCAGGAAGACCAATAGTATCTGGCATTGGATCCATTCTTTCAAACCTATCAGAGTATTTAGACATTACATTACAACCCTACGTTAAAAAGTTAAAGATCATATCTGAAAGACTCAATAAGTCTTATAAGAATTTTAGAAACCATAGATTGGCAGGAGGATTACTTCCTGGTTTCAAGCGATGTGTCTTCGCTATATACTGTTATAGAACACCATCAGGGCTGTCAAGCTGTTGAGAATTTTTTGAGAAAAGAGGGCGAGATGACTTCCGCACAAATAGAATATATTCTTGAGGGGTTAAGAATTATCCTTGATCACAATTTCTTTTGGTTCGAAGAGACCTTTTATCTGCAGAAAACAGGAACAGCTATGGGGACCAGGGTAGCCCCCAGTTATGCAAACCTCTTTATGGGGGATTGGGAGGACCAATCTGTGTGGAACCAACATAGTTGGGAGGCGAACCTAGTCACATATAAAAGATATATAGATGATCTATTCTTTATTTGGAAAGGGGATCAGGATAGTCTGGATACCTTCCTTGCCTCATTAAATAAAAACAATAAAAATATTGTTTTAAATACAGTATACAGTAAAACAGATATCCAATTTTTAGATCTGATGGTATTTATACAAAATGGAACACTTAAGACCAAAACTTTTTTCAAAAAAGTAGACACTAATGGATTTATAAATTTTGACAGCTGCCACTATCCACCATGGCTAAAGGGAGTTCCTAAAAGCCAATGTATGAGGCTAAGAAGAAACTGCACAGATGTGAATACGTATCAACAACAAGCCAATATACTAAAAAACAGATTCGAAGAAAAGGGCTACGATCCAGTAATTATAGAGAATACCATAAAAGATATAGAAATTATGGATAGAAAAACATTACTACAACCAAAAAATGTTTTTAAAAATACTGATGATCAATATAGGATGCCATTAGTATTTGATTATAACCACAAATCATCAGACATTAGAAAAATTGTTAACAAACATTGGAAAATCCTTATGAAGGACGATACATTAAAACAATTTATACCGGACAAACCAAAACTTATATTTAGAGGAGCTCAAAACTTAAAAAACAAGCTAACAAAGAGTTTTTTCTCTAAACAAAAAGAGAAAGCTGTACATCACTTTCTTACACAAAAAGTAGGTTTTTATGGATGTAAGAACTGCGAACCATGTAGGGTATCTACGGTTCAAAAATACCCCATCACCAATTATAAATCCCATTCAAACCAACGAGAATTTTCAGTCAAACAATTTCTGACATGCTCCTCCACCAACGTAATTTATCTTATAGAATGCCCTTGTGGCATACAATATATTGGAAGAACATCAAGGACTCTAAAAAAGCGGGTGGGGGAGCATGTCAGAAACATTAAAAAAGGTATCACACAACATTCTCTTTCTAAACACTTTTTGGAAAAGCACAACAAAGACCCCAAAGGTATGAAATTTTGGGCTATAGATAAAGTACCAAAACATTGGAGAGGTGGGGACAATATTAGAGAAATGTGAAAGACAGAAATGAAATGGGTGTTCGAAGTGGACACCCTCCAACCAAAAGGCCACAACGCTGAATTTGACCTATTTAATTTTTTATAATTTTATGAAAAAAAATTTTTCTCCCTATTTCTTCCCATCTACTAATATAGCAGACATGAATAATCTCATGTGTATGTTTTTATATATATGTTTTATTTATTTTATATGTGCAGGGGCATAATACCATATATGTTTTTTCTTTTTATATGTTTTTTATAAGCTTTCATGTATTTTAAAATATTTTTCATTAAAATAATATTTTTAATATCTTTAATATTTTTTTATATATATATATTTTTTCTTTTTATTTATATATGTTTGTATACCAAGAAACATATATGGACACATATATATGCTCTTGCAGGAAATCATACTGCAAATGATGTCCTTGCATTGGTGTCCGTGTGGTAAAGAACTATGTATATATGTTTTTTTTTTCCGTTGGAAACTATTATGCCGGTGGAGAACCAAGTCTCGCGAGATATCATCCAACTCACGCTATGCGACGGAGTCGCGATGACGTCACCGTTGAAGAAACCCGGAAGTATGCGCATACAGAAGACGCGCGAAGACACATCTTATTTAAAGGATTCAAGCAGTATGGTAGGCACACGCCGAGAGGAAGCCTGTTTTAAGGCGAAACGCGTAGCGTGCCTACCAATACTGCTATATTTTCCAGATTTTAAGTCATATATTGGGACTGAAAGACTTTGTCCTGGGACTTTTTTCGTGAAGAGACCTGATGCTGAGTACTTTTATGTAAGCTACCATTTGTTTGTTTTATTAAATATCTTTTCTACTACTAATCACCTATCTCCTCGTTTCACTCCGCTATATGTGAGGATTATATGGGGAAGAGAGAAGATTCTATCAGATATTTGACGTGCCCTACATACCAACTTCGTTTGTGAGTGCATTTGTTCATTCTGCACCAATATTTACTATAATATTGAATTACACTATGGTCTCTGTCTGTTTTTTTGTTTCCTCATATATGTTATGAAACATTGAAGACTTTGTCCATACTCCATTGCCATATCAACAACTTTCAGGCAATTATTATACTTCCATATACTCTTTTTACCGTGTGGGGTTTACTTTAGCGCACCAGTCACTCCTATTATTTGGTTTTATTGTATTTTGATGTAATCCTATGGCTATTCTATAAACCGAAAGTTCGGTTTATAGAATAGCAATAGGAATACATGTATTCCATAAGCCGACAGCCTATAAACCGAACGTTCGGTTTATAGGCTGTGGGCATTTTACTACACGGAGACAAAGTCTCCATTCATAATTTTATGAATGGAGACTCTGTCTCCGTATAGTTAAATACCGGCTTTTAACTATACGAAGACAAAGTCTCCATTTATAATTTTATGAATGGAGACTCTGTCTCCGTATAGTTAAATGCTATTGTATTCTATAAACCGACTCTGTTTCGGCTTATAGAATGCAATAGTACTACGAATGGACGAATGAACGAATGATTTTCCTTTATTAACCATTCGTTCATTCGGCTTTAGTTAGCTTAGCATTTTCGTTCTTCATTTTTCGGGCGAATGGACGAAAATGCAATTTTCGGACGAAAATGCATTCGTCCGAAAACGAATGCACATGTCTAGTATATATTCACATGTAAATTGCTTTTTTAATAAAAAATTATGATATAAAAAAAATCTTGTTTTTATTTCCTTTTCTGTGACAATGCTGCCTCTCTCTTTCCCTTGCCCCCAGATTTGTCGCTCTCCCCCCCTTAGTGTTGTCTCTCTCTCACCCTCCCTTTGGCTCCCCCCTCGCTCCCCTTGTGTCTGTCTCTTCCCCCCTTCCCTCCCCTTGTTTCTCTCTGCCCCCCCCCCTTGTTATTCTGTCC
The DNA here is from genome assembly GCA_036172795.1 of Pelodytes ibericus. NCBI lineage: Eukaryota > Metazoa > Chordata > Amphibia > Anura > Pelodytidae > Pelodytes > Pelodytes ibericus. The sequence goes on from CM069859.1 coordinate 80,831,030, forward strand.
CCCCCTCACCTGTTTCTTGCTCCCTGGTGGCTAGTGGGGGCAGCCGGGGGATGTATGCACTATACATAATAGACGGAAGTGTTGGACAGCATGGAGGTTGTCTGCACGATTCGTGCAGACATCCCCCAGCTGCCCGATTCTCCCTGGTGGCTAGCGAGGCAGCGGAGGATGTCTGCGCGATGAGCGAGACCTCTCCTGCTGCCGCCCGGCATGACCGCCGGGACTTCTATGATGAAGCTGGGTACTTCCGGCTTCCTCATAAAAGTCCTGGCTGTCGTTCCGGGCGGCAGCAGGGGAGGTCTCGCTCATCGCGCAGACATCCTCCGCTGCCTCGCTAGCCACCAGGGAGAATCGGGCAGCTGGGGGATGTCTGCACGAATCGTGCAGACAACCTCCATGCTGTCCAACACTTCCGTGATAACATGATCACCGCGATAACATGCAAATTAGATGGCAAAGTCAGTGTGTTCACACACTGACTTTGCCTCTAATTCACTCTCTGTGCTTCACATTCTAATAGTGAAGCACAGAGAGTGACCTGTAAGTAAAAATAAATTATTAAATACAGAGGTTAAAAAAAATGTTTAAAAAAATTAACCCTTTCATTGCTGATCACAGTTTTTAACTGTGATCAGTTTCCTTCCACTTTATGGCCCTCATTTAGTTTTTTTTTTAACAGATATTTTTTATTTTTACAATTTATAAAGTTTTTTTTAATAAATAAAGGTAATTTTAATATATTAATTTAATAAAATTTAACCCCTGCATGCCTGTTGCATGATTTTTACTGATCTGACATCGCACTCTTCAGAGTTTTTTTTCTGTCTTTTTTGTTATGGGGGGTTTGGGAACCAATATTTTTCTTTTTTATTAGTTAGTTATGTAGCTTATTATTGTGAAAATAATGGGGAAAAACTTTTTTTTCCTCAGAAATTTCCTCTTTTATATGTATTTTTTAATACTAAAATGTAAATCATTTTTATGTATAGGGTATCAAAAGAAAGCTCTAACTGTCCTTTAAAAAACAACATATAACTTATATGGGTTCGTTAAATGAGAGAGAGGAAAATTATGTTTCAAAAACCGCGTATTAAAAATTGAAAAACGCTCTGGTCCTTGGCCCAGGAAAATCCCTGGTCCTTAAAGGGTTAAGGGGTTAAAATAAAAAAAGTGATTAGCATTTGTAAGGGCAAACAGAATTTCCTTTTCTGTCATAAAAGATTACAAAAACCTGACCTTTACTAGTAGAACATTATGCTGTGATTAACCTTGTCTAAATTACTGTGCAGCTTAAATACTGTAGTTGGTCAGCACATGTAAGTTTGTCATGAGTACAAACTATGTATTCTCGTTTTACTTACTGCATCTTTGTAATAAATTGCACTAATAGATAAAAAATATATATAGGTCAACTAAACATCAACTGAATAAATCTATCTACCTTCATGAATCAATGCCCCTAAACAAGTATTACTACTAATCAGGATGTAGTCTACAGATAAAAAAGGTTAACTGTACACATATGCCCCCAATTCCTAAATATGACACTCCTAGTAGAAGAAAGGAAACGTTTTGTAAAGAAAATAGCAGTAATTTGAATGATATAAATGCATAGAGTGAATAAATAAATGTGTCAGTATACTGAGAGCATCAATGGCAATAAACAAATAAATGCTAGTAGATATAAAAAGAGATAACATTTGCAGAATGCAAATGTAAATATAAAACGAAATACAAAAAAATGCATTGATATCAAACGCAAGAGTAGAAAATAATAAACAAATATGGATAAACAAAAATTAATAAGAAAGTAATAATAAGTTTAATAAATGCCAAATATAATCCAAACATAACGAAATACAGTGATTCAAAATTATGATAATAAATAAAAATAAGTTTTCCAGCAACAGTCCTAGCATAGACACAAGTAGTCCAACTCTATTGATCACATGTAGTGTCCTGTAGCAAATAAAGGCAGTAGTAGAAACGATCCTAGTTGAAATCAAGAATGCCTAAATCTTCCTCACCCACCTCGTCAGGGGAGCTTGTCAAACGTGAAATATCTATGAGGAAAGAAATTCCAGAATAGTGGCTATCATTCAGAACTACACTTTAGGGTCTAGTCAGTATAGGCTGATCTGGCCTGAAATGGAGCCAGATCTGTCAAAGTAGCAAAATTTGGAAATGAACCAAAATGTGGATGCAAATACTGCATACAGCAAATAATTATTTTTATTTATTTATTAACTGTAACTGAACCACATTTTAGATTGCAATAATCTAAAAATAATGGGCACATGCAGTCCAATCAGTTGTGAATTATTTATTTACAGGCTGAGTATCCCTTATTCAAAAATCAGTTATACAAAATAATCAATCCATTTTTGCCAAACGTTGCAAATTCCTCACCCACCTGTCAGAATGCAAGCTATTTAAGGATGAACTGGACTTGTGATAATGTTACAAGGTAACAGGTAGTTATTTTAAATAGAAATTCTTTAATGAACGAACGCTATTAAAATATTTATTTAGCCCTAAATACCTATATAGGTCTCTCAGGGGACTGACATTTTTCCTCAAAATTTTAGGTCACATGATGGAAGATCTGACCCATGTAAGCCATGATGTCTGCCCCGAAACAGCTTTATAAACAAAGAGGCTTCATAAGAGTATGTTATTTATGTTCTTTTATCAAGGAATTTCTATGTAAAATGCCTACTACAACTCTTAATGCAATTTTTCAGTTTAACAGAACTTATTGTTTGCCAACAATGTCATTTCAATGAATGTACGCCATAAAAACCTTTACAAAGTGTTTGTGTTAATACGTGTAATCCTACTGTCTCTTTAATTGACAATTTGTTTAAATAAATGTTGCTTCTATAGTAAAGCAGCTGCAGAAATGTACCTGAAAATTGATAATATATGCTACTGTGAAATCCACAGATTCCTTTAGGGAACCTAATAATTAATGGCTTAAATAATGGTGATATAGACTATAATGAAATCCTACCCACGGGTTACTGTGCAATCAATAACCCAGTTTTCAAAACATCTGCATGCACCTTGAACTTATAGTCGCAACAGCTAATAAAGACATCAAATTAATCCATCCTCAAACATGCTGACCTGCATTCTAATTTGTTTGTAAAGCTTAAAGGGGATTTTACATCTATACAAATTAAATTTCAGATCTTTAATCATATGTAAAATTATTTTCATTGTAATGTATGGCAAATATCTGAGACCATAAGATAAATAAATACATCCTTTCTTCCTCACAAAAACAAACTAAGGCATAGTTTGTAGTTGTATATACAATATTAGTTTGCTCATTAGCAAATATAGGCTTGACATCAGGAGATGGGATTCAAGAGACAAAAGTGCTAAACTTCAATAAAATCGGTCATGTAAGTAACTAAACATTTGTCAGACATGGTTGTTAATACTGCAGCTTGAAATGCCTCTAAACAAGAAGGAGGCAACCTTTTGTGAGTCTTCGTCAGGCCTGGCAAAAACTCACAAGAGTTTAAACTTTGCCTGCATCTGATCATCAAGTTCTCATGTTTGTATTGAGTGCTGGGTATTGCATTGAGTATGTATGCTGTTAAGATGTGGGTGGCATCTTCGTCCTGGAGCACCAAGTCAGAGCATGTGCATTTATGAACCATTATTCACAATTCTAAACCATAAGGAACATCATTTTCCAGCCCATCTTCATCTTGGTATATCTAGACACATCTTTAATTCAGAGCTCTAAAACAGCGTAATCTCCAAATCCCTTACATTTTAAGATAATTTGTTGAGAAATCTTGAATGAATGGCACTCACAAATATATATATATATATATATATATATATATATATATATATATATATACTCTTCATCAGTTAAAGTCTGTTAAGCAGAACGAGATGAGTGTTAAAAAATGCTGCTCATGCCACAGGAGTAATAACAGACTGGGGGTATGCGCTCAAACAAAATGTCATTCTGAACCCATTTTTGCAACTTCTGATTGTCCTCTAAATAGTGTGAACTGGGCATCTGAGGTGGATGTCAATCTCAACACACATGTGGTGGAGCTTCTGGTCTCCATCTAAATAGCGTGAATTGGACCTCTGATGCTGACGTTACTATCACCACACAGTTGAAGAAACTAACTCAGAAGGACAGTTTGTTCAACCAACAGTCTGGTACAACACCTGTAATATGAGCAACATTCATTAGAAACACATTCTTTTTTTTTTTAACATTCTTTATTTGAAGAAACCATTAATACATAAGTCCAAGATTTCAATAGTATACAATATACAAATGATACCATTACATGACAATACAAGAACACATACAGAAAATATTAAAAGTTCATGACAACAATAGTACACCATCAACAAATGGTAACATAAATACAAAAACACGCATAAAAAACATTAATAGGACAGTAGAAATAGTTCTTCAATCAATATTTTTATAATTAATTAAGAAAAAATAAAAATAACAAGCTCGTTGTCTGTTACTCATCAATTTGTTAAATCAACCAGGACAGACAAGGTTATGGGAAATATGATAGGAAAGTAGATAAGAGAGAACATACAACACTTAGGGTAAAAAACAAAAACTAGTAAAATAAAAATAACAAAAAGGGAGAGGAAAAAAAAAAAAAGACATATATTACCCTGGGAAAGGAAGATAAAAAGGAAGGTGAATCAGAAAAGTATTAACGGGAATGGGTAAGGATAAGGGGGTATTGATATAATAATATAATAGGGGGACCCAAGGGTGGAGGAACGATTATAAGTTTCGAAAGTTAATATTATGTTATGTAATTTAGTAAACTATAAAGATTTAAGGGAGGGCCAAGGTCCATAATGACCAAATTTTTTGGAATCTGGCTGGAGTATCATGTACATATGCAGTTAAGAGGTCCATGTTTTTTACCTCAATAATCATGTTTTTAACTTCCGTTAACGTAGGCATGTTGGGTTAATTCCACAATTGTGCTATAGCTCTACGAGCTGCCAAAGTAATTTTAGTAATCAGTACATTTTCATGTTTGGTGCATATGTCAGCAGGTTTGGACAGTAGGAACAGCTCAGGTTCAAATGGTATTGGCTTAGCTATAACATGGATGAGGAGTTTGTGAATTTGCCCCCAAAAGGCTTGCAGATATTGACAGGACCACCAACAGTGAAAGTAGGTACCCAATTGTCCACAATCTTTCCAACAAAGAGGAGAGGCTGAAGTGTACATTTTTGCCACAGTAGTGGGGGGCCGGTACCATCTCATCAGAGTTTTATAAGCCTGCTCTTTATGAGTAGTACAGATGGAAATTTTAGAGGTGGCTTCCCATATGTCAGACCAATCGTCTGAGTCCACTGGATGACCCAAATCACGTTCCCAAGCCTTTATATAGGATGGAGAAAAATTTGAATTTAAGTCAAGAAAATTTTGGTATAATTGAGAGATCAGACCCTTTTGTCTAGGATCATTCAAACAAAGCTTTTCAAACCATGTCTGTTTGATTTGGGCTGAATTAATTGAAGAGTAAGTGAGGGCAAGGTCTCTAAGTTGTAAATATCGGAAATAATCAGGCGAGCGTAAAGGTAAAGTCTTTTTAAGATCATCAAATAATATAACAGAATTATTATGAAATAAATTACAGATTCTTGAGATCCCCCCTTGATCAAAATTTCTGAACTGAACGTAATCCATACCAGGCGGAAAATTTCTATTGCGACAAATAGGCTGAAGAGATGATTGTGCTGTTGTTAAATTAATTTTAATGGCATATTTGTCCCAAACTCTAAGGGAATTAAGTATCATTGGACATCGCGTCCGTAAAAGAGGTCTGTGATTTTTAGGTAACCAAATATAATGGTTTAAGACATCTGGACTAAATAAATCATTCTCCAAGTCAGCCCATCGAATTGTAGCAACAGGGGAATGCCAGGCTGAAACTTGTGCAATCTGGGCAGCTAGATAGTATTTTGAGAAATCAGGAAGGCCTAATCCCCCAGCAGATTTGGATTTGTACAACGTAGAGTTGTTAATTCTAGATTTCTTACCTTGCCAGATAAAACGATTAACTGATTTTTGCAGTACCGAGAAATCTTTGGTGACTAGTGGGATTGGCAATGCCTGGAAAAGGTACAGCAACCGAGGTAGGAGGTTCATTTTAATTGTAGTTAATCGTCCAATCCAAGAGATTAAAAGGGGATTCCATTTATCCAGATCTGATTTAAGTTTGTGCAGGAGGGGAGTGTAGTTGAGTTGATACAATTTAGTGTGGTCAGATGAGAGTTGTATACCCAAGTAAGTCAATGGTTGGTCAGATAATGGTATTAAGAAGGTGGACTGTATAGTCTGACGAGTTTGAGCAGCTAAATGAATCGGAAGTCCCTTGGACTTTTCTGGGTTAACTTGAAAACCAGAGACTTTAGAATAAATTTGTAATTCTTTAAAAATGTGTGGAAGGGATTGAAGTGGGTCAGTAATAGAGAGTATAATATCATTTGCATAGGCAGCTACTATGTATCGATTATTGACTACTGTGAATCCATTAATGTTTGTGTTCTGTCGTATAGAATGCAGAAGGGGTTCCAAAGAAATAGCAAATAAGAGGGGTGAAAGAGGGCAGCCCTGTCTAGTTCCATTAAAATTATACAGTCTTAAGGGTGTAGCCCCAGGTATACATATTTTAGAAGAAGGTTTATGGTAAATTGCCGCCAGACAATTTAAGAATTGTTGTGGAAAATTCATTTTTTCTATGACCAGTCTTAAGAAAGCCCAATTTACTCGGTCAAACGCCTTCTCTGCATCCAAAGAAAGAAACAGAGAAGGCGTTCGAGACTCATCTGCCATCCACAGAAGATCTATGCAACTCCTGGTGTTATCCAATGCCTGCCTACCAGGGATGAAGCCCACCTGATCCGGGTGAATTAGCTTAGGTAATATAGTATTAAGACGGTTGGCAAGAATTTTTGTAAAATTGTTTACTAAAAAGGTTTGTAAACACATTTTTTGAAACTTTTCTATGGATGCTCCAGATGGGAATCTGCACACTGTTTCTGAACTCCAATGACAGATGATAATATCGGTAAGATAGCTGCATTTTTTTCATTATTCACTGCAGTGTTTTTGTGCATTGAGATATCTTGTGGAGTCTTACCTAGATGTTTGGATTGGAACAAAAAGGTACTAAATTATTTTTAAGTGGTTAATTGATATGGACATTACTAAACATATGCGGTAATAGTATATTTAATAAGAGTAAATCATGATTTCATTTTTTTTTAATTATGCCATAAATAATGCAATTACATGTCAATGAACCTGTCATTTTTAATGTCATGTAGTAAAATACACATTTATCTCATACACCAGTATGAGATAAACATTAAGGAATTCCAATGCATAAATAGTGTATGTATTGTGACAAAATGCATGGTGCTATTTGTGAATTCCTCCTCTAGATTTATTATAGAGGCATATGATGTTTAGTCCTGATGTGTTCTCCACTTTGCAGTTTGCAGACAAATGAGGGAAATGGAGTCTAGGCTAGGAGTTCAGACTGACTACAACACACCACTCAGCTGCATGCAATTAGCAGCAGTGAATTAAATGTCAGCCTTCTTGTCAGAGGGCTGAAAGCAGCATGCTGGACTTCAATTAAGGATTGGAGTGCAGTAAACTCTGATGTACTATAAGGTTGGAGAAAAAGGTTGGTGAGATTCAATCGGCTGAGGAAGTAAAGAAACGCGTCCCGTGTAGTGTCTCTTTTTATCTCTGCTTATGATTACACGTAAGTACCTGGCCAGGTCGAAATTATGTAAGGAGGTGTGCATATTGTTGGTAATACAAATTTTTTTTCAGCATTTGTTTATGGAGCTTTTTATGGCTACTGAGCTATTTTTTTTCTTTAAAAGAGGGAATACTATGTATATATACTATTCACTGTACATGATTAATTATACAGCAAGATTGTATATCTCTGTCTATTTAATGTATGTCTATTTTTCTCTGTGTAAATTTAAAAAAATACTATTTTATTAAAAACATTTATGTATTTGTATGCTGGTTTCATGATTTTTAGTGTGTAAGCGCTGTCTAAATCCTATACATTTTTTCAGTTCTTTCAGTCCCACTGGCAGTAGCCAATACACTGTGGGGGTTTCAATTACCTGAAAATATCTACTGGAACCATGTGTATATTTTGTGTACATATTCTGTCCAAAAAAGTATTTTGGGTTTGTATTATTATCTATATTTAACCTTATATATATATTTTTAAGGTAGTGGTATAATTCATTCACATTATTCATTTTTATTTGATGTTGAGCACTGTGTAACACTTATACAACATATGCAGATCTATTGTTTTAATTACAACAAAATGTTTGTTTTTTCCTATAAAAAATACACCAAAAATTATATTGAATAATGTGTATTAAAATAGTGTTGGTACTAATTTTCTCTCCTCAAAATCCAGCTAGGCAATTTGGTGTATTAGGCCTAGTAACTTCCTTCAGAAGCCATCAGGAACCGATTGATCCATAGGCTGATACAGCCAGAGATGCAGATGCAGCTATAAAAGATTACCTGGGGAATTCAAGTATCAACTATCAATTTATTTTATATTTTTTATACTGTAGTTTAAACTTCACTAGGACAACCCCATTTTCTAGTTTCTTAGCTTAGCATATAACAAGTATATTGTTAAGATAATAGTTTAACCTACATTGTTGATGTTACAACAATTATATATTTTATAAACTTACTTTATTAAATTATTATATAAGCAGCAGTGTGCTCGAGTGATTTGTCAATTTGAAATTGCTAAGTGGTCTCTTGTACTTGCTTTTAGGGGGAAAGGTGCCTTACCTATATATTGCATCATACAAGACATACATGTTAGCAGGTAGACCACATTTCTTATATTGTTGCAGTGTCTCATCTTATAGTCAGAATGTGAAACAGGAAGTAAATATATCACCTGCTGTTGTAGAATTTTTTGGTTCACTTGGTTTGAAAACCATTCAATAGAAGGGCTGGGACAGAGAGACGGAATGAAGCCAACTTGGTCCAGGTGGACCAGTTAGTGTCGGAATCTTGCAAGGCAGTTTGCCAGAATGTTGGCATAAATCTTGATGAGTTACCTTACACAGAAGAGTAAGCTACAAATAAATACAGTTTATTGATTGGTCAATAACTCCCACAGTCTGTGCCCTCTTTGTGGTGGACCACAATACATGCCTCTGGCATCTTTTCAGAGGTCACCTACTTATAGAATTACATGTATTCTATAAACCAAAAGTCTATAAACCGTTTATAGACTTTCGGCTTATAGAATACATGTAATTCTATGTATTCTATAAACCGAACTAGAGTCCCCATTCATACGAATAGGTCAATTGACCTATTCGTATGAATGGGGACTCTATTTCGGTTTATAGAATAGCATTGTAATGTTATCGGTATTCTATAAACCGACTCTATTTCGGTTTATAGAATGCCAATAGCACGAATGGATGAATGGACGAATGATTTTCGTTTATTAACCATTCGTTCATTCGTCTTTCGTTAGTTTAGAATTTTCGTTATTCGTTTTTCGAGCGAATGGACGAAAATGCTATTTTCGGACGAAAATGCATTAGTCCGAAAACGAATGCACATGTCTAAAAACTACCCTATTGTGTAGCACTCACTGGTTAATATTTAGATTTTATTACAAACTAATCTTTTCTGGAAAGCTGGACAGTATTTGTTTTGCTGAGAGAGAGTGGAGTGGGGTCCACCCAGATGTGTCCATCTGCGCACACACTGAGGACTACAAAAATGGCTGAGCAGGTAAAATTCTGTAATTGTTGCAGATCATGCATAGTAGTTTCAGCTATGGCATGACATTTTAGTAGTACTACTGTAGGCCATAGTTACTGTGCCAAAGTTACTGTGGTTGTTTGGTTGATTTCCAAGATCTCTGTGGTTTTGGGAATACCACAATCCATTCCGCAGGCATGGTGAGTAGGATGCATTCAGTAGGTTGCAGTGGGTAGCAGGTGAAGATACCTGGTGGACGAAGTCCAAGAGAGTTGAGGAGTTTTGTCAGGGTGCATTACGGCATGCATGGTGCCATTATATTAAAATTGCAGCCTAAAGGGAAAGCCACACCTTTATTTACCTTTCTTGGCTATCAGCAAATCTGTGGCTAGTTCCTTTGCTCTTCATTTTCTGCAGTGTCATAGGGGATAGATCTGAGTATATATTGTGAAATAACCCCCAAGACCCAGTTCTAGACACTTTCGGTATAATTTCCTTGGCTTTATAATGGTGGAGTTTAATTATTAAGGGCATAGGGCGCTATGGAATCTATCCAGAATCAGTTGCTCAGGTGGTACATCAGGGATCATTATTTTAAATAAAGTTTTGGCATGGCCTAAGATGTCTATAATGGCCGCTAGTATACTGCACAACCTTAAGTTGCATCTATGGGATCTTTTGTCCACATCTTTCTGGAGTAAATGCTAAAGGCTAGTTAGATGACTGTGGCATTGTTTGAGTGGTCATCCAAACCTTGAATATCGGTATGGAGGTCCTCCTTCCACTCCTTCATGTCTGTCTTATGGTCTGGTGAGCATCCAGGAAGGAAAATGTCATCTAACCTGCATTACTGAAACATGTTTTTGTGGATTTTCATGAAATCCAGGACTGTTAAGTATGCATTAACAGTTAAAGTGGTGAAGCTAGCATTAGCAATTTGGTGGCATGATGGTCTGGACCAAGACTAAAATGCAACCATGCAACCATCATGCCTCCAATATAATTTATTTTTATTATAGAAAAATAAAAAAATGTCCTTTTTGCTTCAACATCATTTTGTCCACATGGTTAAATGGGATGCTGAGCCATAACTATGAAGAGACAGTGTCCACATTATTTTAAGTGCTGCAAAATGAAGTGTTTTGCAGGAAGCACAAACTTCTAGTTCATACTGGATTGCAGTTCCTCAATTTAAGACTGTGACAGAATCTTTCTCATAAACATCAGTGATCTACAATACACATATGACATTTTTAGTCTTTTTACATCTGTTGGTGGTAGCATAATGTTCCCTTTGGGCGAGAAACAAATCTGCTCACAGATCCTTACAGACACATTATAAAACTGCAAGTGTATCCTGCTTATTAACATCAAAACTAATGGACTGTATAAATGTCAAACAATTGTTGGACTGACCTAAGCAGAAGAAAATAGATACATTATAACTTTTCAATCACAGAAAGAACATGGTACACATAAGACAATCCCACATATCTTAAAAATTTTACATTATTGATGTAATGTCAAATAACAGGAAAGAAAAAAAAAGTATTTTTTCAAGTTTATCATTTAATAAAATCTTTATAATATATAATCATTAAATAAACATTTTTATTTTTTTCCTAAAGGACCAGGTTTGCTTCTAAAGTCTGTTAATATCATAAGCTGCTCTTTATAAAGTGCTTGTCCTTTTAACCTCTTGTTTGATGTTTGATTATTATGTATAAAAAAAAATTACAGCTTCCTATATCATAATGTGCCTTATTTCGGTGATTGTATGTGGTTACTAACCCCTTAGTGACCTGACTTCTAAAACATTTTTGGTCATTCATTGTTTTTCAGTTTAGGAGGTATTTGTGTTGTGCATTCATTTTCCTCTTACTCTTTTACTGTACCCACATATATTATATACCGTATATACTCGAGTATAAGCCGGCCCGAATATAAGCCGCGGCACCTAATTTTACCACAAAGAACTGTGAAAAAATATTGACTCGAGTATAAGCCTAGGGTGGGAAATGAGGCAGCTACTGGTAAATATTGCCCCCAATCTGCCATTTAATATTCCAGGATATTGCCCCCAATATGTCATTTAATATTCCAGGATATTGCCCCCAATATGTCATTTAATATTACAGGATTTTGCTCTCAATATGCCAGGATATTGCCCCCAATATGCCATTTAATATTCCAGGATATTGCCCCCAATCTGCCATTTAATATTCCAGGATATTGCCCCCAATATGTCATTTAATATTCCAGGATATTGCCCCCAATATGTCATTTAATATTCCAGGATATTGCCCCCAATATGTCATTTAATATTATAGAATTTTGCTCTCAATGTGCCAGGATTTTGCCCCCAATATGCCATTTAATATTCCAGGATATTGCCCCCAATATGTCATTTAATATTCCAGGATATTGCCCCCAATATGTCATTTAATATTATAGGATTTTGCTCTCAATATGCCAGTATATTGCCCCCAATATGCCATTTAATAATCCAGGATATTGACCCTTAGTATGCTCGTTATGCCACCCTCTTCCCCCCCTTCCCCAGACCCCAGTACTTACCTCTTTGCTGCTCCGTCTCCCGGTGCTCTGAAGGTCCGTGGCTGTGAGGGAAGCGTTGTGAACTCCCCTCCAGCCGCGCGGATCAATAAAGTTTGTTTAAAAAAACCACACTTTGTTGACCGCGTGGCTGGAGGGGAGTGCACAACGCTTCCCTCACAGCCACGGACCTTCAGAGCACCGGGAGACGGAGCAGCAAAGAGGTAAGTTTTAGATTTTTTTTTTTTTTCCAGACACTGACTCGAGTATAAGCCGAGGGGGGCATTTTTCAGCACAAAAAATGTGCTGAAAAACTCGGCTTAAACTCGAGTATATACAGTACTGTTTGTATCGCCATAAAAAAGGGATTTCTATAGATACTATTATTTTAATCATATCACATATCTCACTATAAAAAAATAATAAGATATGATGAAACAATTGAAATAACACACTTTTTCTATATTTTACGTGAAAAGTATTTGACACATCTACAAACCCTTACTGTAACCCTAATGTACCGTATTTGCTCGATTATAAGACAAGGTTTTTTTCAGAAAAAAAAATCTGAAAACTACCCCTCGTCTTATAATCGAGGTCTCTTATAATCTGACCTCAAATTGAGGTCAGATTATAAGACATGGATCCAGGTGCCCAGCAGAGCTGCAGGGGACCTGGATCCCCCTCTCTAGCAGCAGGGGATGTCTGCGCAACGAGCGTAGACTCCCCTGCTTCCGCCCGGCACGACCGCCGGGGCTTCTGTGAAGAAGCCAGGTACTTCCGCTTTCGTCACAGAAGTCCCGGCGAGCGTGCCGGGCGGCAGCAGGGGAGGTCTGCGCTCATCGCGCAGACTTCCTCTGCTGCCCCACTAGGCACCAGGGACAATCGAGCAGCTGGGGGATGTCTGCACTATACGTGCAGATATCCTCCATGCTGCCCGACACGGCAGACTATTATGACGGACAGCTGTCCATCATAATAGACTGCCGTGTCGGGCAGCATGGAGGATGTCTGCAAGTATCGTGCAGACATCCCCCGGCTGCCCCCACTAGACACCAGGGATCAAGGTAAGGGGAAGGGAGGGAGGGGGGGCAGAGAGACAGGGGGAGGAAGGGGGGCAGAGAGACAGGGGGAGGGAGGGAGGGGGACAGAGAGACAGGGGGAGTAAGGGGGGCAGAGAGACAGGGGGAGGGAGGGAGGGGGACAGAGACAGAGTCAAGGGGAGGGAGGGGGTTAAGAGACAGAGACAAGGGGAGGGAAGGGGTTAAGAGACAGAGACAAGGGGAGTGAGGGGGTTAAGAGACAGAGACAAGGGGAGGGAAGGGGTTAAGAGACAGAGACAAGGGGAGGGAAGGGGTTAAGAGACAGAGACAAGGGGAGGGAAGGGGTTAAGAGACAGAGACAAGGGGAGTGAGGGGGTTAAGAGACAGAGACAAGGGGAGGGAAGGGGTTAAGAGACAGAGACAAGGGGAGTGAGGGGGTTAAGAGACAGACAAAGGGAGGGGGGAGAGAGAGAAAAATGGGGGCAAGGGAAAGAGAAAGGCAGCATTGGCACATAAAAAGAAATAAAAACTAGAAATACATTTTTTGATATAATAATTTTTTATTAAAAAAGCAATTTACATATGAATATATACAAGTTGAACTGTTTTCCTATAGGGTAGTCTTATATTCAGGCTTTTAGTTTTTTTCCTAATGGAATATCCAAAGTTTGGGGGTTCGTCTTATAATCAGGGTCGTCTTATAATCGAGCAAATACGGTAACTCTAACCCTAACTCTAATTATAGAGTTTAGTTCTTGTTTTTTTCTACTGAAATGTTGCTGACTGTCTTTAGGGGCAGTTAGGCAACACTCTCAGAGCAACAGAAAGGATCTTGATCACTTTTAAAGCTGCCTCTCAATATGGTGCTTGAAATTGCTCTGTGGGATAATCGTTGCTCCCTGAGGCCAAATTTGGGAGCTGCTAGATGCCTTGATCAATTCCTTTTGATCATTTCACCGCATTACGTGCTGGCATGTCAATTGTCATAAAGGGGTTAAAAAAAGGTTGGTTGAAGTTTAAGAAACTGGTACTAGTTCACATTCATAATGAGACTTATTCTTATATATGTATGTTAATTTAATATTTGTGATGATAATAATAGATTAAATTCATTTATTTTAAAAGCAGAGACAGCTATACTGATGATTCCTCACCTTTACCTATATACTTAACTACTTAAGCATAATTACATGTAATTACTGCAGCACAGTCTTCCCCCTGGCGACATCTATAACTGTACCCTCATTTGTCACTATTAAATCCAATATTGGTTTCTTGTGATTAGGCTCCTTTATCTACAGCATAAATTATATTAAACTACTTTTCTCTAGATTTAACCTCCAACAAGAACAATCTATTTAAGATTAAAGAAAGTGTACCCTTCCCTCTATGTCTTACAAATCTCTGTTCTATCACCTTTATATACGTCCTCAGAATTAACAACAGGACACCAAAGAGTTGAATTGGCTAATTAGGATAAATTTGGTGATCAGAATATCCCTTTAAATCAAGCTATTCAGGCATCACCAAAATGAGTCGGAATAGCCCCAAAATCATGAAAAAACATTCAATTGGAGGCCAAACTTTTCTCTTACGAGAAAAGGGATGTTCAAGTATAAAAAATTTTTGCTCGCTAAATTCATCAGAAACCCCCCCCCCCCACAAAATAATAGATATTGCATATTTATACATCAAAAATTAAATATATACAATAATATCATAATAATTAAGGAAATACATATAAATCTATATAATTGATATACACAGAGGCGTCGCTAGGGGTGGGCTACTGGGGCTATAGCCCCAAATCCCCCTTCATAGCCCCGAATGGAGACTCTGGGACTAAAGTATTCTTTAGCCCCGAGACTCCAGGGCTGTGGAGGAATTGTTTTAAAAAAAAAAAAATCCCCCGGTGAGCCTTCCTCCATCTGGGACATGGTCCCAGAATCGGAGGATTAACCTCATGCTGGGGTGAGGGCCGATCGGGAGGAGAGGCCGCTATAGGGAGCTCTCTCCCTAGCCTCTCCTCCTCGAGGTGAGGCCCACAGGCATGTGCCTGCGGTGACAGCACCTCCTGCCATAGAGACCACAGCGCGACAGGTGCAGGCTCTGCCCCCGTCGCTCTGTGAGAGCTGCTCGTCGGATGTCAGGTGGTATCCGGCAGAAGAACCTGGATAACGGACCAACTGTAAGTAAAAAATAAAAAAAATTGAAGAAATGTGTGACTGTGTGTGGGTGTCTAGTTGTGTGTGTCAGGGTGTCTCAGTGTGTGTAAGTGTGTGGGTGTCTCAATGTGTGTAAGTGTGTGTCTGGGTGTCTCAGTGTGTGTCTGGGTGTATCAATGTGTGTAAGTGTGTGTCTGGGTGTCTCAACGTGTGTAAGTGTGTGTCTGGGTGTCTCAATGTGTGTAAGTGTGTCTCTGGGTGTCTCAGTGTGTGTGTGTGTCTGGGTGTCTCCGTGTGTCTGGGTGTCTCAATGTGTGAAAGTGTGTGTGTCTCAATGTGTGTGAATGTGTGTGGGAACCTCAGTGTGTGTGAATGTGTGTCTCAATGTGTGTGACTGTGTGTGGGTGTCTCAATGTGTGCGTCTAGGGGGGTCTATGTGTGTGTGTCAGGGTGTTTACATAAGTATATGTGTGTGTGTGTAAGGCTGTTTGCTTAAGTGTATGTGTGTAAGGGTGTTTGTGTAAGTGTGTGTGTACAGGTGTTTGTGTAAGTGTGTGTGTACGGGTGTTTACGTAAGTGTATGTGTGTGAGTGTGTCTCAGTGTGTCTGTGTGTGAGAAAGAGAGAGACGTGTGTGAGAGAGAGAGACAGTGTGAGTGTGAGAGAGCGAGACAGTGTGTGTGAGAAAGAGAGAGAGAGAGATGGTGTGTGAGAAAGAGAGAGACGGTGTGTGTGAGAAAGAGAGAGGCGGTGTGTGTGAGAAAGAGAGAGACGGTGTGTGTGAGAAAGAGAGAGAGAGATGGTGTGTGAGAAAGATAGAGATGGTGTGTGTGAGAAAGAGAGAGACGGTGTGTGTGAGAAAGACGGTGTGTGAGAAAGAGATAGAGACGGTGTGTGAGAGAGAAAGAGAGATGGTGTGTGTGAGAGAGAGAGAGAGAGAGACGGTGTGTGTGAGAGAGAGAGAGACGGTGTGTGTGAGAGAGAGAGAGAGACGGTGTGTGTGAGAGAGAGAGAGACGGTGTGTGTGAGAGAGAGACGGTATGTGTGAGAAAGAGAGACGGAATGTGTGAGAAAGAGAGAGAGAGACGGTATGTGTGAGAAAGAGAGAGAGAGACGGTATGTGTGAGAAAGAGAGAGAGAGATGGTATGTGAGAAAGAGAGAGCGAGACGGCGTGTGTGAGAAAGAGAGACGGCGTGTGTGAGAAAGAGAGACAGAGAGAGACGGCGTGTGTGTGACTGAGCTCATCTGTGCTCTAGCCCCAGATCATCGGAAGACCTAGCAACGCCCCTGGATATACATATAAATATCTAAAATACAGTATTTGCTCAAATATCAGAAGATATTTTTTTTTAACAAACCTCTCATCATATATTAGAGGTTCACCTTATAATCACCTTATAATCAAACCTTGATTACAGGGTACCTGAATGCTTTTCGCAAGTAGCGGATGATGTCTGAGTGCTTACTACTGTGCACATTAAAAACAAGAACATTTACAAGTGGAGCAATGTTTAAACTGGGGCATAACTAGAAAATATTGGGATATGGTGGTAACATTGCCACATTTCCCTCTGATCACATATCACATCACATCATTATGGCACTAGGTAATACACCTCAATGTCCACTGAACCAGCTTTGTCCCCACATTGTAACTATAAAACAGAAAATGTCTGAAACACTAATAAAATCTAGAACGATGAACTCTAGAATCAAGCAATTTGCATATCTTATTCATGCTTTAACTTCAAGGTCAACATGACTATTTTCAGCTTTCTATGATTTTCCTTTCCCAAATTAATGCATTTATAAGATTTTGAGGTGATTAGACACCAAATAAACTGCAAAGTTTAAGTATCATTGTATTAAATCACCAGTGATGTCATAATCTCCTGTTCAAAAGCAAATTAGATTTCTTTCCTGAAGACCTTATGTTTTACATTTCAAATGTTCTAAGGGTGGCATTTCTAGGTCAACACAACTATTTTTAGCTCTCTACGCTATTCCTTTCCCAAGTTATTAATGAATTAAGTTTTGAATAGGAACACGACTTGCAGAACAATAATTGTGAAATGCTATGAGACAAAGCAATGAAACTGCTGAGGAAGACATAGCGGTGCGACTTGCTGAACAACGATTGCAAACTACAACAAAATGGCGCAACAAGACTGCTGGAGAGACAAATGAGTGCCGAACATCTGATTGCCTATGAAAGGCTTACTGAAAGCGACAAGCAGCTACAAAAAGGATAGTAAAGCTAGTCACTTAACCCCTTGACGACAAAGGACGTGCCAGGCAAAAAAAAAACGCTTTAACAGTGCTGGTCTATTGCCTCGACATCGAGGCAATAGCCAGCACCGAAATTTGTATTTCGGGACCCCCACGATCGCCCCACGGAGCGATCGTGGGGAGCCATATTGACGGAGCATGCTGCTCCGTCAATATGGCTAAGTCCTCTGCCGGTCTGAGCTTCGGAAGTGAAAGTAACTTCACTTCCGTCGCTCTGAATATGCTACTTGACTACCCCTCGTGGTAGTTTAGTAGCATTGCAATGGGAAATATTTAAAATAAATATTTAATTCATTAAAAACAGGTTATTTAGCTATATTAGCCTATAGGGTTAAAATTAAATATTTTTAAGCATAAGGGATAGGGTTAAAATTAAATTAAAGTTAAAAAATATTAAGGGATATAATAAGGATTAGAGTTGGGGCTAAATTTAGTGTTAGGGTTACATTTTGGGTTCGGGTTGGGGTCAAAAGATCAATATAGGAAAAAAACAAAAAACACTATTTTTGGTTTTTGCCCCATAAATCGCAAAAAAATACCAAAAAATATGGAAACATGCATATTTTTGAACTAGGGAGAACATTTAGAAACTATTTAGATGGGGTCTATTTTAATGATTTAATTTGTGTAAATTATATTTTAGGTCAAAGTTAGAAAAAGTGTGTTTTTTAAATTTTTCATCATATTTTATGATTTTATTTGTAGTAAATTATAAGATATGATGAACATAATGGTATCTAATGAAAGCTCTTCTTATGACGATAAAAACAACATATAATTTGTGTGGGTACTGTATGTGAGAAAGAAAAAAATTACAGCTAAACACAATCACCCTAGAAATGTCAAATGTGCCATTGTCACCAAGGGAAAGTCAAGGTGAAAATGTCTTGTCACAAAGGGGTTAAAAGTGCAGAGGACACACATGTGCATCTTGCTGAACAACAGTTGCAAACTGCTACAAGAGGGTGCAATGAAACAAACAAGTGCTCAATGTCCGATCATCTATGAAAGACTTACTGACAGTGAGGAGGAGCTATCAGTCATGTAGGAAAGCTAGTCATTGATAAGTGCAGAGGTTGCAGAGGTTGCCCAAGCAACTTATGGTGGTGGGTCCAGTTGTGATGGAGACCATTGTAAATGTAAGTGGTGTGTGGACAAAGTTGGTACAGTTGACAGTGGAAGGATTTTTACTGGTGGTATCATGTGGTCAGAAAGACAAGTGTCAATTTTACCACTGTCACCTCACTGCCTAACACACTCACATATTTTAATTTGCACAGTGAAAAATGGTGCATTGCAAATCATATTTGGTAACCATATGGTGGACATGAAAGGGTACTGTGATACACCTGCATCCACACGCTTGCCACCTGTCAGCGGTAATAATGTTATGGCTGATCAGTGTGTGTATATATATGTGAGAATTCCCTAACTTTTTTGGGGATCACTAATTGGCATATGGGACACATGTGTGCTTTAAAATATGACATTAAACATTACAGGTTTATTAATGTGGAAATTGCACCACTAATACCAAAATAGCACATTTAAATAAAAAAATGCTATTACAGCAAATATTAACCAATTTCTACATCAATCAACGACTTTAAAATAATATTCTCATGTACTTTTTGGCCCTGAAATGTTCAATCATTCAAATGATATTTGGAACTGAAAATCTCATTATTCAAATTAATCTCTGAATTTGGCCTGAAATCAGTTCAGAGCTATAGAACTAGAGGTAACCCTACCTCAAAAATGTTTTGAACATCACCAAACAAATCCAAAAGGTTTGACATTTTGGGCAATAACTAAGGTTAAAAAATATTGGAGAGCAGGAGACAATATTAAAAGAAATGGAGCGGGTTTTCAGGATGAGCACTTTTCCCTAGGCTTAATGCAGAATTTGACCTTTTTAATACACACACATATATATATATATATATATATATATATATATATATATATATATATATATATATATATATATATATATATATATATATACATTTTTTTAATATAAACAAATCCAAAAGGAATGCACTCACCTAAACTAGCATATATTATATATTATAAGGGGTGCTGCTGAGACCAAATAGTTATACAAAACCCAAAGATCAGCACACTCAACTCAAAGCAGGTAGGAAAAAAACTCTTAAAGCTATAGGTTTAATTAAAGCTACTTAAAAACACCTGTCTTTCTAAGATAACAAAATTGGAGATTTAGTCACATATATGGCCATAGTATGCTAAGCCTACCACTATGTCAAAGTACTCCAATATTGTTGGGTCCTAACACTAAATACTGTTGCTTATATAAATTATTTACATTTGCTTTATTTCTACACATTTTTTTTTTTTTTAGAATAAATATTAAAAAGGTATTTACACATCTAATTTAATTAATTCAAACTTTTGCACATTCATTTAATATGCTCAGGTTAAATCTGATGGATTATTTTCAAAATATAAGAAAAGTATACTTCCATTTTTCTGTTTTTATGCGCATTGGTTCTAAGAGTTATTTTCAGCTCTGAACTACAATAAATTGTATTCTGTTCTGAGGAAGCCTGTGATATAGGCAAAACGCAAAAACGGACATAATTTGCAGGAGTGTGACCATCGTTATTCTAATATACTTTGCTGACCTGTTTGTGCCTGTGTATTTGAAACACTAGATACCTAAGTGTAAGGTATTTTTGTACTTTCCATAAATAAATATTACTACTGATTATTTTCATCACTTGGAGGTGACAAGAAGTCCAAATCGATCGCTAGAATTTTGTGGTGGAAGTGTGAGTACAAAATTTGGAATCATATCATATACTTCCTACTTAATTCAAAATACTGTACCATATTATTCTTTATATGTTGCTCTCTTCTGTATACATGTGAAGAATCTAAAGAACTAAAACATATTCTCCTGGATAACTATTAGGTAATATAGATTGCACTTTTTTTGCACTTTTGTGCAGTGTCACTTTGTGTTGGTTTTTTTGTATTTACATCAGGCAACTGGGGGGTAGTTGTCATACAGTTTTGTAGCTTGTGTATCGCCCAGATAAGCGCACCATCACTTCACAACCCAATTTTTTGCAGAGGTAACCCTACGTTTCTCAGGCCACGTTTCATCCTAATGACAATGCACAAGAATTGTGGCCCAAATTCAAGGAAAATAGATGAGTTCATACCAAAACTATATAGCTGATTTTTTTTATTTCAGTGCAAGTTGGCTATCTTCCATGAATTTGGACTTATTTCAAGAATACAAGTATATATCCTAATGTCATTCCTATTGTTTTATAGTTCTGCATCAGAATTACTTTAAAATGTTTTCACAATTAAAAATATATCATTGTATTTTTGTTTAATAATTTGCAGTGTTTTTCTTTGCTAATATTTATTATGTCTGTTTACCATATCTATTTATAATTATGCACTCCACGTGTGATATACTGAGATCCTACTGCTTCATATTATAATTTTAGCAGCATATTTATTTGAGCATGGATTACATTACATTTGTCCATTCTGTATACAGTAAGTGACTGTGACAATGGTTGACACCTGCCTAAACATTTGTAAATATTTTGTAAATTTACATTCTAAAGGTCATAAGTTTCCAATATAATTATAATAAGTATAGACATTATTTGTATGATTATTTACATCTTTTAAATGCATGCTCTAAATAATTTGAGTTAGAGAACCTGTTCAGCTAGAACTCACCATATGTCTCCTGTGACCCTGACAATTTACCCATCACAGCTTCACCAATTCACTTTCTGCTTCTACCTTCTTTCCTGTCTTTAATTCTACTGTTGAGTTTATAACACAAGAACCTCATCTGATTCTTTATACATGGGCTTTTCTGGTTCACTGCGTGCCGGAGAAACTGGCAGAGGTGGATCAGGCTCCCAACATATACATATGCATATATATGCAGATAACCCCATGCTATTTGCATGCACCCCAAGTATGCTTTTCCATATTTCAGTACATGCAAAAATGGACCATATTTTTTCAATTTTGTTACAGTCAATTTTTGTGTATTTTGTTTACACACACATAATAGTTTGATGAATTAATGTCAATATTGTTCCCTTTTATTGCTAAAGCATGTATATAAACACACACATTTATATACATACATACTGCATATTTATGTAAACAGTGTATATATAATGCAATAATACACACACATACATCTCTTTAATAATTTAATATTGAAGAAAAATGTATTGAATATGATGAATATACCAAAAAAGACTCAAATCAATAGTTCTATTGCACAAAGCTAGTAGAATATATATATATATATATATATATATATATATATATATATATATATATATATATGAAAAATCAATTGTCCCTGAGCACTGCTAGTTTTCTAGCATTCAACCTTTTAAATAAGACAGTAGGAAGTCAAAGCTAAATTTGACACCTCATATGTTGGAAGTTGTTTCATTTTTAATGTTTTACTTCAGTTGTTTCTATTACTTGTCTAGCTGACACAGGAAATGAAAGGATATATAGATTATTTTAAATCAAAGACTCCTGAAACAACACATGTTTTATATAAGCCCTTGTTGGACTTGTAATTACACAACATAAAAGAAAAGACCAGGGAGAAGTGTACACGTTTCCAGAGTCTTCTGTTTAAATTATTTTGCATCTATCTTGAGCCTCCACAATTCCCTCCATTTAATTCTCCTCCCCTAGACATATATACACATCCATAGATGCATACATAGATGTAGTGATGTCATGGAATATATATATATATATATATATATATATATATATATATATATATATATATATATATTATATATTTATAAATGAGTGCAAGTCAAGTGCTGTGGGTGCAATATAAGAGCATTGCAAGTGGGTACTGTATGGTGCTGTGTTAAGTCCTTTAGGTGCAATATGGGTGCAGAAAAAGGGTATAAAAACAAGAAATGCTAATTTTAAATAACGTTTTTGTTACAAATACAAATAGTTGAATGTTATATGAAAATAGTTGCATATAATATTAAAAAGTTCACACAGTTAGAAAAATTGGGTTGAGGGCAGCTAAAGACTTTGCTGAGGTCCCACTAGGGTGTTAAAGCAGCCCTGACTCTGGGCTAAATTATTATTACATTATTATTATTGTCAATGATTCCAGTTTTTATTATAATACACTTTAAATTTGATTATTAATATAATATACAGTAACACAATATGCTGTGTATAAGCAATATGAAAGCGTACTAGTTTGATCATAATATTTAATGCTCAAAATAAGCCTTCCAAAAAATATGAGCCTAGCAAAAACTGACTGTTTATCAAATAGCATTCAGAATACACTAAATGTACATTTATAATCTTCCAAAACCCTAAAGGCTTTTCAAAACTTGCGGCAGCTTCAATAGTTAGTGTTTTCTAGCTGTACATAAAAAGTGTCACTTTCTCTACTTTATTCGTTGTTATTTTGCTGACTGTTACACCTTTTCCTTTCTGAACTATATCAAAGGCTTGGAGATAACAAAAGCGAAGAAAAAGAAATTTATAATGATGTTATTGAACTGTTTGGTACAGCACATTTTAACAAAAATAATGATTTTCATTTTCTTCTGACTGTGCATGTTTTGCCAAGACATCACTATGCTTTTCCACGATTAACTCATGGCAGAATAAAACAACTAACTATTACAAAAGGAAGCCAATGGATTAAACAGTGCCATCTATATGTACTTATAAGGCTGATATTACTACCCAGACATATTGTGTAAGGCAGAACTTGACAAATTCTGGGAGCCAGTGCTTCTAAAATCCCTAGTTAGGAATCCTAATTGATTTTACTGTTTTACATAGATCTCTATGGAAGTTCCATTTCCCTGGCTCCTAAAAATAACCAGACTTGCTCCTAAATGGGTCTGTCTACAGAACTGTGTCAAGCCCTGGTATAAGGCATTTTAAAAATCCAAAGCTTGTGACAATGTTAAAAAATGAAGAATACAGTCTGATGGATAAATATTAAAACCATATATTTTGATAATACATACACACATACATATATATGATATAGTATATATGTTGGGGATTGTACCTCAGCTTTTAGGGTAGCATGCTTTGTGGGTAGCAGCTTCACTTTATTTGAACACTTGAAAATACTTTGCAATAGAAATAACATTATAAATTTCCTCATGGCACAGAATTATAAATCCTGGTGTGCCCACATTGTAACTGGTATGTGGTTGGTAGAGTTGGCAGCAAAGTAACCATCCTGTGGTTGTCCTATAAGGCTATAACAATGATCAAATGATTCTTCAGGGTTTTAAAGGGCTCTTAATATAGGGATCAACGTTCCCTACACTGCAAAGCATTCCCTGAAAATTAAGTTGCCATACAACCATTTTTAGTTACTGTGTGGCTGGTATATGCTTGTTGGAAGCATGCTGTAACAATTCAGCCATGTACCTGCTGATGTGACAGAAAATGTGACCTGCAGAGTCAAAGTCCCTAATCTGGGCCTTATTCCTAGGATTATAGTGGGGACTAGTTTATGAAACCTTTATTATTATTTATTTTTTGACTAATATAAGTGTAATGATTGTATTTTCAGATATGATTTTCAGTAAGATTTTTGTTTTTTTCATTCAGTAAGTTTAGATCAACTAGAGGATTCTTTTTGGTTTGTGAGCAGGAGATACTATATTTATATTTGATATTGAAATGTATTTATGCCAAACCTGTGAATTATATGTATTGCTATATGTATGGAGTTAAATTGTCAGGGACTATTTTGCCTATACAACACCATATAGTTAATGTTTTACATTCTGTTTAAAATAACATTTTAATGACCACAGACAAGCCTCATTGTGACTTTTATTTTAATATTTGTATAGGATCTGTAAGAGCAAATCAGTGTTTTGTATCAGAATAGTATGCTTGAGTTTGTACAACTTTATAAAATAAAAAGGACAATAAATAAAATGAGAGAAATGAGAAAGTAAAGTAAATACTGGAAATCAAAGACCTCCTGTAAATTGTATTTCTACTTCATTTACAATATACTTCACATGTCTATTCGATAGCATAGTGGTTATCTCATTAGCTTGTGATAAAGAGAACTCTGTTTCAAATCTTACTTTGCAGATCTGTTGGAAAGATAAAAGAAAGGGAAAGTCAATATGATTTTCTGTAGAATTGGCACGTATTTTAAAACCAAAAAGGGACAACTACAGTACACAGAGAGACTCGGAAAGAGGAAGATGAAACAGTTTATGTCAAGCAGAAAGAAAGAAATCATATAATCAGACATGGTTTGGTGTAAACAAAATTGGAAATGCAGTTTCAGCAAAAAAGAACTATATGTTTTATAGACATGTTAGTGACGGGAGAACAACAACGGACACAAGACCATTCACAGAATAAAAAAAAGTGTTGTTGAAGATAAAAACTCAAAAAGAACACATTTAATAATTGTGTTTATATTTAATAACTGTATGTTATTAATGTCAAACATTTGATGAACACTATAACAACACATTTAAGGGGTATATTTGATGCCAGACATTAAAGCAGGAAAAAGTTGAAGTTTGTACACAGTTATTTCTTAAGCAATAATGTGTGATTCAACTGTACTGGGGACCACAAATATCCAGTGCCTTAAAACACCACTATTGTGGTAAGGGATTAACTGCATTTTGCAAAAGACACTGTTATTCTTAATTTCCCCATTAATATAATGCTAGGAGACTAAGGATAAAATAGATACCCCCCCAAACAAAAACAAAAATTCATGAACAGTGGCCTCCTGCTTGTCCCAAGAAAAAAATATGCCCCCAGTGATCTCAGAATGGTGTGATGTCTGTGGTCAATAACATAAAATAATGATGGCCCCATAGAGCCACGGGCGCATTGCCTGTGGCCTCAATATACATAAACTAATTGGGCAAGGTAGTGGTAGAAAGGGAGTAGGTAGGAATATATTTAATTAATTGGCCAGCCCCTGGCACGAGCGAGGGGAGAATGGTTAACGGATTGTTTTAACTTATGTTAAACTTGGGGCATAGCACTGGCCCAGAGTCCATTAGTTTATGTAGATACAAGATGATTTCCATTTCTTGGAGGGGGTAGAGGACATTGGAGGAGCTACCATGACTCTCCCAATGTATTTTATTTTTATAGGCTATCCCTTTCTATGCTGTAGGGAGCACTGTGTATATTCCTGTTCTGGAACACCACTGCCTTCTTGTGGTTTGTGTGACCACTAGATGGTGTTTTTCCTCCAACTGTGCAGTTGCCTACTGTTTATCAGATGGTACTGGTCTCATGACCTTGTTTAACACTGAGCTGTTACAGCTGTCTTGCCTGATATATGAACACATCATTTGTAGTTCAGCCCTACCCTTGACAGATAGTTTATGCAGTGTTTCCTGTTGTAACCCGGCCTTGTTTTGTGTTGATTGTGACTTTAGGCTTCCTGACCCAGCTTGTACCTATGCTGACCTGTTTTCCCCTGTGCTCTGACATCAGCTTCTATTCTGACCATTCATTTGTCTGTTCCACCTGGTGAGGGATTACGGACGAATCATCAGTAAGCCACCAGTAAGCATCATCAGTAAGCCATGGCTATCTGGACTCAAGTGCTGGATAAAGGTAGTCAGAGGGTGACACCTTTGTGTGCCAATGCCTGTGTGTTAAATGTCCGCTCCAGGGTTCCGGTTCTGCATGCTAATGTAACAGTTCCCTACAGCACTAAAAGGGTTTAAATGTGCATGTTTCACTTGCATTAAACAGCTGATGCACATGTGATTTTTTTGTTTTGTAAGCACAAAAAAAACCCTTTTTGTTCCTGGCCACCGATCACAATTGCAGAGACCTGAGCAGGGTCTTAATAAACAAAATATCACAAGACCTCCAGACATCACTTGTGACATCACGGATAAGTGCACAAACCCGAAAGTAAAATATATAGTAAAATATAACTCACTTTTAGTTTCAGTGGCAAAATTGGCCTCATCTAACAGGTGAGATCCCGCTGGAAGTGTCTGCAGTGGGGTCCGAGCACAGATCGTCATGGGGAGTCATGATGAGATGTTAAATGCAGGATGTTCTATGTCATCCTAGCATCTTTTGGGACAATAACAATAGAACGTTCTAGAGTCGAGAAAGGGGTTACATTGAAAGGCAAAAATTAAAGATGTTTTTTAACTTGTGCAGTAAGTTAATAGCATTAGTGGCAGGCAAAGAATCATTCAATTATACAATTAAGGGGGGCCATAGACTATACCCCATTGTATGCATGCATTTGGTTAACTAGGATTATGACCATATGTCGATAAGTATAACAATGCTTTTTAAAAAACAATTCTGTGTTTTGGTTTTTTTTGGCTCTGTCAAAGATACATAACAGACAGACTCTGAAAGTTTGTTGCAAGCAGTGTAATTAGTGTGTGCTTGTAAAACAAATTAAGCTTTAAAAATGTTGAGGTAGCTTATTTAAGGTCATGGCATACCTTAGACATGGAGTCCTAGAGGTATACCACCATATTTCACTGATAAGGCCTATGATAACAACATGTATGTTCAGGACTGTAGTAATTATTTACAGATTGGAATTGCCTTACATTTAATGTCTAGACCGCATTTGAGTTTGTTTTACACATTTTGTTCTGTTTATTTTCTGCATGTTCATATCTGTCATCTGCAAAGGGCATTGATTTTACTACATTTTACTAAAGTAATTGATTGTATAATTGTTATTCACATGTGGCTATCTAAATCATGGTACACATGAGAGTTCTTGTGATCTTATTTGATGTTCTTAGAAAATGATTGCCTTTTTATGAAAATTGAGTAAAAAAACATCATGCTGCTTGACTATATACTCTTCATGTTCTCATATCTCTGGAGTAACTTACATTTTCTCTTGCCATCTGTCGTTACATATTTACCAATACTAAATCTTATAAGTTTTTTAACCTCTAAGTGTCCTCTTTTTTTTTTTTTTTTAAAGAAAACTTAAACTAAAATAACTAGATAAAAGCCAATTTTCTGGCTTGCATATTGAAGCTAATAGATCTGTCACCAATTATGTGAGGACATATGTTACAAAAGTTCCATGACCACATACATTTTCCCGTTCTGAATCCATCTATTCATCTTGCTAAAAGGTTATGAAATAGCTTTTTGGGGATTTTATTATCACTGAGCTGTAAAATTTAATGACAGAGCCAAAAGTATCTACGTTTTTCCTCTTCAGGGAAAAGGACAATATGCGAGATTTAGAGGCCAACTAAAAAGTCATTTAGAACGATGAGAAATACATGCTTAAAAATGAAATCGTGTCACTTAAGTGTTAGTGGAATATCTCCACATTTAAATGCCTCTCTTCTTCTTCCTATAAACAAATGTCACACCATTTTTTTTTTTTTTCTGGTTAACGGAAACTTTCTAATACAAATTTATTTTGTGCTTTACTCTTATTGAGCAAACTATGTGCTATGAATTACAAATCATATTTGCAATCTGCTTTCTGTACTAATTTACATAAAATGATCTTTTTTTGCCAGAAGCAGGTGTTTTTAATCATGAGAAAGACCAAAAAGCAATCAATACATAAATATATACAAATATTTGCACAGTATGGCTTTGCAAAGGCAAAACGAAAATAGTTTGATTTACTTTAAAATTGACGAATATGGAATATATTAATTTGTATGCTATTTGTAAAAAAATAAGAATAAATGATTACCTTTTATGAGTTTTGATATTTAACCAAAGGAAGCATATGTTAGTTATCCTAGTTGGCAACTCAAAAAAAGTGTAGCCAGTGAGGAAACCAGATAGTGGGAAGATAACTGTACAATGTGAGACACTTTATGAAAAGAGTGTTTAACTAAAAACTATAAAGGAAGAGTAGAGGAGATGGAGGGACATTAGTACTCAAGTAATCAATAGTTACCCAGCTCTATTGTGTTTAAAGATTCCCTGAAAGTGAGTAACACATGTTTGTAGGAATTTAAAGCAATGTACATGATTGAAAAGATTATCGAGCACTTCAGAATAGTAATGGATTCACCGATCAAGATGCTGCATATTTTTGCATATTTTTTTTTACCTCACCAGCAGGAGAGTGTAGGTGGCTCAGGCAATGATCACTTGTGAATGACAGCTACTACGGGTGCTAGAAGCTGGTTAGTCAGTGAATCCATATCCATTTCGCGAATGAATGCTTCACTTTGTCGGGGCATAGGGGCAGATAGCACAAGGGTTAACTTAAAATATATTTAATTGTTAACCCTTTATGGTCCATTTAAATGCAAAAGACAGTCTGATTAATTTCTCAATGTCTGGTTTAGCGTCAATACAAATTGTAAAACAGAAATAAAATAATCCATTTGTAATCTGACCATGTCAATATTAGCTTCAAAGAACTGTCCATGTGCACAGAAGAAAATAACACAAGTGAATACAATCAACTGGTAACAATAAATGTATAGTATATATGTAGTTAAAATATAGGCAGACTATATAGAAAAACAAACGTATGTGAAACAGTGGGATAAATAGAGAAATGTACACTGCAGTAAAAATTATGAAATTAAAGAATGCATAAAACTAATAATTGAAATGTAGTAAAATACAATTTTAATTATGTATTTATTTTTATTTCTTATAATTCTTTTGTGAACATAGGTGGTAACTATCAGGTCATCTCACTTTACTACTTAATGACTATTTCCATTAAATGTACCTATAGTAAGCAACAGGATGCCTAAAAAAAAGAACTAGTTGTGGATGTAGTCATCATGGAAGTGCATCAGAGAGATCTATATCTCATTGTGGTCACAGCAATGTAAATTAAACGTAATATGTAAATGGCAACATAAAGTCCTGTTAAGCTGCAGTAAGAACTGAGAAAACTCCCCCCAAAAAAAATTGCAAATAAAATTTCCAGGAAGTTACCTTTATCTGTTGAATAAATGACTAATTCAAAGGATGGACTCATTCAAAAATGTAAAATAAATCCAGAATACAGTACCAAGGATTAAATTATAAAGTTTCAAGCACTCACCTGAACTTGCATTTATTAGAAGGGGAGCTGCTGAAATAACCAAATACTTAGAATCAGCACACTCACATTTGGAGAATTAGTCCCATTATATGGCCATAATATACTTTGCCCATCACTACGCCAAAGTACTCCAATATTGCTGGGTCCTTGACACTTTTACTTTAGGAGCTTAATGTTTTCAATTGTATTACTTACCAGGAACCCTGTTTTACATATGAGATTCTCTTGCAAATGTTTCTATTTCTCTGGACACTATTCCTGCTGAAATTACCAGATAGTTATAAACAACACGTAAGGACCAGCGCACTCACATTTAACAATTTATATTAAAGCTGCTTAAAAACACCTTTCTAAAATAAAACAATCTGAAGTTTTTTTTTTTTTTAATGTTTACTATTTTCCAAATTTTTAGCAAACATTGAACAACATATTATTTACGCACTCATGGGATTGACAGGTTTTGAAACAGTTTCATCAGTCTAATTATGTATCATATTGGTTATGATTATCTTCACTCCTTGGTATTCATGTAATCAACTCCAAAAACGACCTGATTGTATCTAGTGAAAACGGATAGCAAACGTGCAGCAGCGACATTTTTGAAGGTACTGCGAGTTTATAGCGGCCAGGAGAGATACGTGAATTCCAATGCCGGGAGAGCGAAAACAAGCATCCAAAAACAGTGACTAACTGAGACAAGTTCATAATAAACATGACAATATACATTGATCACGCACTCCCGGGGTTAACAGGTTTTAAAACAGTTTCATCTATCAATATACAGGGAGTGCAGAATTATTAGGCAAATGAGTATTTTGACCACATCATCCTCTTTATGCATGTTGTCTTACTCCAAGCTGTATAGGCTCGAAAGCCTACTACCAATTAAGCATATTAGGTGATGTGCATTTCTGTAATGAGAAGGGGTGTGGTCTAATGACATCAACACCCAAATCAGGTGTGCATAATTATTAGGCAACTTCCTTTCCTTTGGCAAAACGGGTCAAAAGAAGGACTTGACAGGCTCAGAAAAGTCAAAAATAGTGAGATATCTTGAAGAGGGATGCAGCACTCTTAAAATTGCAAAGCTTCTGAAGCGTGATAATCGAACAATCATGCGTTTCATTCAAAATAGTCAACAGGGTCGCAAGAAGCGTGTGGAAAAACCAAGGCGCAAAATAACTGCCCATGAACTGAGAAAAGTCAAGCGGGCAGCTGCCACGATGCCACTTGCCACCAGTTTGGCCATATTTCAGAGCTGCAACATCACCGGAGTGCCCAAAAGCACAAGGTGTGCAATACTCAGAGACATGGCCAAGGTAAGAAAGGATGAAAGACGACCACCACTGAACAAGACACACAAGCTGAAACGTCAAGACTGGGCCAAGAAATATCTCAAGACTGATTTTTCTAAGGTTTTATGGACTGATGAAATGAGAGTGAGTCTTGATGGGCCAGATGGATGGGCCTGTGGCTGGATTGGTAAGGGCAGAGATCTCCAGTCCGACTCAGACGCCAGCAAGGTGGAGGTGGAGTACTGGTTTGGGCTGGTATCATCAAAGATGAGCTTGTGGGGCCTTTTCGGTTTGAGGATGGAGTCAAGCTCAACTCCCAGTCCTATTGCCAGTTCCTGGAAGACACCTTCTTCAAGCAGTGGTACAGGAAGAAGTCTGCATCCTTCAAGAAAAACATGATTTTCATGCAGGACAATGCTCCATCACACGCGTCCAAGTACTCCACAGCGCGGCTGGCAAGAAAGGGTATAAAAGAAGAAAATCTAATGACATGGCCTCCTTGTTCACCTGATCTGAACCCCATTGAGAACCTGTGGTCCATCATCAAATGTGAGATTTACAAGGAGGGAAAACAGTACACCTCTCTGAACAGTGTCTGGGAGGCTGTGGTTGCTGCTGCACGCAATGTTGATGGTGAACAGATCAAAACACTGACAGAATCCATGGATGGCAGGCTTTTGAGTGTCCTTGCAAAGAAAGGTGGCTATATTGGTCACTGATTTGTTTTTGTTTTGTTTTTGAATGTCAGAAATGTATATTTGTGAATGTTGAGATGTTATATTGGTTTCACTGGTAAAAATAAATAATTGAAATGGGTATATATTTGTTTTTTGTTAAGTTGCCTAATAATTATGCACAGTAATAGTCACCTGCACACACAGATATCCCCCTAAAATAGCTAAAACTAAAAACAAACTAAAAACTACTTCCAAAAATATTCAGCTTTGATATTAATGAGTTTTTTGGGTTCATTGAGAACATGGTTGTTGTTCAATAATAAAATTAATCCTCAAAAATACAACTTGCCTAATAATTCTGCACTCCCTGTATATCAAGTAGTTATAATTATCTTCACTCCTTGGTATTCACGTTTTCGACTCCTGAAACAGCCTGATTGTATCTAGAGAAATAAGGGACGTGCAGGAGCGACATTTAGGGAATCCTGTGAGTTTGTAGGAACCAGGGAGTAAAGAGAAATACATAAATTCCGATGCCAGGAGTGCGGAAACAAACAAATAATAACAATGACTAACTAAGACAAATTCCCAACCCATACAGCGAGAGAACAGGGAACAAATTCTATGTGCAGATAATAAGCAGTTTAAGTGGACCGGGGGGGTCAGCTGGTAGTCCAGTAGTTATCCATCTATATTAAACCTTGTCAAGTCCAGAGATAGAGCTCAACATCCTATGACTTTCAGTCAGCACTATTTGGACCCGACCACCTATTACCATGATCCTTCATCCACTTTAGCCATGTGGCTAACATTACATTTTTTATTATTACCCTCTTGGAAGGCTATTCCTCTTTCCATGCTGTATTGATATTCTATCTGGGCTGAAGATTTTGTCAAATTTTACAGCCATATTAAAATGAAATGTTTATTAGACCCATTAAAAAATGAGTTGCACAGATTAGCTCAGGTGTGGTAATTTGGGTAATGGATAGTAATGTAGAAATGGAGAAAAGTACCTTACCACAAGCCAAAATAATGGGGGCCTGTACTGGAAAGTGAGGCTTATTAAATGCCCAATATCTAAATTAAAATCAAATATGGTATTAATTGGTATCTGTTTAACACCTAACAGTTTGACTCCCACGGTTACTCAAACAAATCACAATAGGAGTCAAAAAAGTATTACCTCATCAAAAAACAGAATTTTTAATTTTATCCTTGAGTAAACAGGGAGCCAGTGGAGGGCGTTAAAGAGAGGAGATGGCGAATCAGTCCGACGTGCAAGAAGGATGAGTCTGGCAGCTGTGTTTTGGATAGATTGCAGGGGAGACAAATGCTAAGCTACTTAAATTAAACCCTCAGATACACATCAAGACCAAATCCAGTTATAACCTGACCCAGGTAAATTCATATAAGTATCTTGGTATGTGGATAGATCCAAACTTATATTTTTGTCACATATTGACAAGCTCATGTCAAAGCTATATCCTAGGATTGTCTCTATATAGAAACAAATCAAACCTAGATTGCACAGTAAGGAAATGTATTGTGCAGCAAATGTTAATGCCGATCTTAGATTACGGAGATGTTGTATACGATTCTGCACTGCAGACTCATCTCGGTAAACTCTACACTTTGTACAATACAATGTGCCATTTTCCACTACAGTGCGATTATAAAACTCTGTAAAATATTAAAAGAATTAAACTGGTGGACACTTGCCTCCAGGTGCATGCTTCACCTAGAGTGCTTAGTGCATAACCACTTTTCTGGAAAGCTCCCCCTACCTGAGCAGCGTGCTCACTCTTACTCCCTGCACATCCTACAATCTCAGATCATGCACCAACACTTCACTAGCGATCCCTCACT
Organism: Pelodytes ibericus; assembly: GCA_036172795.1. Lineage (NCBI taxonomy): Eukaryota > Metazoa > Chordata > Amphibia > Anura > Pelodytidae > Pelodytes > Pelodytes ibericus. The sequence continues at coordinate 80,864,814 of CM069859.1, forward strand.
TCAAAAAGGAAGCAGGTCGAGGTGCATTCTCTTTCAGAGCTCCTCATATGGAATAGCCTCCCTGATTCTGCCAAATCATCATCTAGTCTAAAATCCCTGAAAATGAGTGTCTCCCAAATCCTCAAAAACAGATTGTACCTGTTATTAGTTTTCAAACGCATTTGTATACTGTAAATGTTTTTCCTTTTTTGTATTAATAATGGTTTACCCTATATGTTCTCCTTCTAACTTGTTTAAATATATTTATGTACGTACGTACGTACGTATGTACGTACGTACATACGTATTTATTTTTAATCTACAGTTAAATGTGTAACTCTCTGTAATTCCATTCTGGACAGGGTCCCCAGGACATACTTGAAAATGAGAGAAATCTCAATGTCTTCTTCCTGGTAAAACTCTGTTTAAATAAAAATACGTAGTCTTAGCAGTTATGGTGACAATGTGCAAAGCAGCTTCGTCTTAGGTGTTTATGCTTTCAGCATCAGAAGAGTTGTGAAATCTCTTTCCACTGAATCTTTTTAGATGAAAGCTGTTCGTACAGCTTTTCCATAGTAACACTGGTCAGGCGACCAGACTGTCTTCTAATTGTCAGAATCCATGTTGTTTAAAGTCCATACTTGAACAATAGCCAGTATGTTTACCTGGAAACACTTGCTTAGACCACCTGCCAGCTTCAATGTTATGGCATATACCACACACATATAAACCTGTGTATATATATGTATACACACATATTGTTATTTAAGTGGTATCTGTGTACAAGACCACCAAACTAGCACAAATATGAACCATGTATTTGAGTAGAAGGGATTTTCCTCATCTTGAAATATCCCCCCCTCCCCCCCTCACCTAAATAAAAACATGAGACACAGGTGGAGTTAAAATAGGCCAGAGCTTTATTAAACAGATTCCCTCTGTATTAGCCATGAAAATACTCCTTTATTTGTAAAATATAAACTTTATAATAAAACTTTATTAATACAGTGACACCTGACACTAATCTATCCTTCCCAGACACATAAATACGCTCTTAAATAACATTATTAACTCAACAAATTACACTCAACCAATAAATTAACATTAATCCCCCTGGGGCGTTGCCTTCCCCCCTTGTCCAATTGCATACCACCATTACTCTACAAATGCTAACCACCAGCCGGCTACTAGCTCGGTGGGCACGTCCACTGTAAAGGTTAAGGGAAGGGCACCCCAAACGTCTTCTTCTGTTCCTTAGCTCCCGACTGGCAAGGATACACCCCTGCTAGCTGCGACAAAGAAAGAATAATTAGTACATATAAATGCACAGCATAAAATTAGGCAGGGCAGGCGGGAAAACTGTCACTGACCTGGTTAATTCTAAAATGGCTGGTGGGAAAAGGGGAAGGAGACCTCTTATATAACCTCTGCTGCTCTAGCCCCCACCTTTTCCCTCCACTCAAACGTTAACACACCCACCAGCCAATCCCTGCACTCATACATGGCCCCTGTACATCTAGCCTTCAGCTTGTCTCCCAGGGATCTTGTCTATAACAGGGCCCTTGTGTAAAAAGTTAATTGGAATCATAATTTTAATACTTAGTAGTATAGATATGATATAAGTTAGGAGTGTATATATATATATAATATAAGTAGATATTATCTAATAGTATTATGGATATACTATCTACTTATCTCGTACAAGTGTGTGGGATTACATGACTATAAAGGTATTTAAAATAATTGAATAATGAGCACCTGTATGTTTGGTTATTAAATGCAATTGTATACATCTACTGCTAATAAGGCCACATCTAGATAACATTGACTTTTGCTACTTTTATCAAATATGACTTGTACATTTTGGATACCCATAGATGGTTTAAATCAACTACAGTCACACCAGAGCAAATCAGTTAGAAGGGTTGATTATAAAATACTTACAGCACAGTACACTTACTGGGTAAAGATGATCATTCTTCCTAATTGTATAAAGTGAATCATTAAACAGTCATTATTGTGTTGATCACAAGATGAAATAGTAGGCAAAATATATTGTGGGTACTGTATAAATTCTTTTAAATGAAAAAAAGCTGATTACTTGTTTAGAATTATTATATTTTTTTCCATTGGACACCCATTCACAGATAATGTTGTACTTCCCATCATCTCATTTTTGTAGCTGCCTAAAACTATTTTCAGAACTCCATATGAGAAATGAAAAGGTAGCCTAATTTCATATTGTTTTTTTTTTACTTGCCATTTAATAAATGTCCCACTGATAATGCATCTAATACAAATTTGTATTGGGAAAACATGTAATGGAATGAATATGATTTTTTTTTCTGGCCCTCTATGTTTTTAGGAGAAAAAGAATGCCATAGACACACATAAATATTTTTATGAGCACTTTTCTCAATTGAATACTTGTGGTTCTTTTTGTGGGTGGGATTGATTGTTTGCAGTGATGTGGAACAATTTGTCACAATTGACACATTTCCTTTGTGTTTTATGATGCCTTTAATATAAGGTACCCCTCTTAAATCATAATTTCTTTCATTTCTGAAGAACACTAGAACATGAGTAGTTCCCCCACTGCACAGGGGCGCATCCAGAGTCTGATCTCGGGAGGGGCACATGTCCGTTTGTCTTTTCCTCTCTCCCTTGTCCGTCTGTCTTATCCTCTCTCCCATGTCCGTCTGTCTTATCCTCTCTCCCATGTCCGTCTGTCTTTTCCTCTCTCTCATGTCCTTCTGTCACGCTCCTCTCCCTTCCCATGTCTGTCGCACTCCTCTCACTCCCCGTGTCCCTCTGTCTCTCTTCCTTCCATGCCCGTTTCTCTCCTCTTCCTTCCCATGTCCGTCTATGTATCCTCTTCTTTCCCATGTCCATCTGTCTCTTCTCTCATTTCCCATCTCTCTGTCTCTCCTCTCCCATCCCATGTCTGTCTGTCTCTCCTCTACCATCCCATTTATGTCTCTCTCTTCTCCCTTCCTATTTATGTCTCTCTCCTCTCCCTTCCCATGTCTGTTTGTCTCCTCTCCCCTTCCCATATCTGTCTGTCTCTCCTCTGCCATCCCATATTTGTCTGTCTCTCCTCTGCGAACCCATGTCTGTCTGTCTCTCCTCTACCATCCCATTTATGTCTCTCTCTTCTCCCTTCCCATGTATGGCTCTCTCAGCCAATTTGCCCAATAATATGCCAGTGTTAGTTGCCATTTAATATGCCCCAGCCAATTTGCCCAATAATATTCCAGTGTTATTTGCCATTTAATATGCCCCAGCCAATTTGCCCAATAATATTCCAGTGTTATTTTCAATTTAATATGCCCCAGCCAATTTGCCCAATAATATTCCAGTGTTATTTGCCATTTAATATGCACCTACCAATTTTCCCAATAATATGCCAGTGTTATTTGCCATTTAATATGCCCCTGCCAATTTGCTCAATAATATGCCTGTGTTAGTTGCCATTTAATATGCCCCAACCAATTTGTCCAATAATATTCCAGTGTTATTTGCCATTTAATATGCCCCTGACAATTTTCCCAATATGCCAATGTTATTTGCCATTTAATATGCCCCTGCCAATTTTCCCAGTAATATGCCAGTGTTATTTGCCATTTTATATGCCCCAGCCAATTTGCCCAGTAATATGCCAGTTATTTGCCATTTAATATCCCCTGCCAATTTGCCCAGTAATATGCCAGTTATTTGCCATTTAATATCCCCTGCCAATTTGCCCAGTAATATGCCAGTTATTTGCCATTTTATATGCCCCTGCCAATTTGCCCAGTAATATGCCAGTTATTTGCCATTTAATATCCCCTGCCAATTTACCCAGTAATATGCCAGTTATTTGCCATTTAATATCCCCTGCCAATTTGCCCAGTAATATGCCAGTGTTTCCTATCATTAATAAGCTCCTGCCTCTTTCCCCAGTGCATTCCCCCCATCTCCCCAGCACTTACCTTTCCCTGGTGGCTAGTGGCAGGCAGCATGGTCTTCTCCATGCTGCCTGTTCGTCTCACAGATGGTTGTGCCGACAGGTCACGTGACCCGGCGCGCGTATGACGTCAACGCGCCGGTCACGTGACCTGTCGGCACTTCCGTGTCGGCACACTGCACGGGGAGCCGAACAGGCAGCACGGAGGTTTATCTGTGCTCTGTGCTGCCTGTTCGGCTCCCTGTGCAGCCTGCCGACAGGCAGAGAAGGTGAGGGGGATCTTCCGATCCCTTCTCACCTCAGTCTCTGCCTGCAAGCGCGTTTTTTTTTTTTTTTTTAAAGTGTCTTTTTTTTTTTCTCTCTTCTCGGGGGGGGGGCAATTGCCCCGTTGCCCCCCCCCCCCCCCGCCACCCCTGGATCCGCCACTGCCACTGCACATACATTTAATTTTATATGCAAACTAAAAAACATCATATTATTACAGGTTATGCATCAAGTGTTCAACAAAAAAATAAATTATTAACCCGTTAGTGAGCAGACTGTTTGTGAAATTGTGTCCCTTCTTGACAATGGCTGTTTTTACACTGCAGTGTTGGTGTTAGCGATACTATTCCTCTCTTTCTCATTTAATGTACCCAACAATATTATATATTGGTTTTCTCAGAATTTTAGCAAGATTTCTTAAGATGCCATTATTTTGATCATTTCATATAATTTACTGCCACAAAAATGTAAAATGTGATGAACAATTAAAAAACATTTCAAACTTTTACATTAAAACGTTCTGAATATATTCCAATATTTGTCCTGAAAAATTCCCACTGTTTACATGTTTTTTGTTGTTTGTGGAAGTTATAGAGCAATAACTGGAAGTAGTGTATAGCTTTGTTCTAATCATTTTGTCCCAGAATGACATTATAACCTTAACCCTAGCTCAATCCTAACCTAATCCTAATGCTAACCATAACCCTAAACTGTCAGTGTCCTGCCCTGACCTCTTGACTCATGCATTTAAAAGTCCTAATTGTTGTTCTTATATACCTCCTTCCTCTTCTAGAGGCCACGCTACCCTTGTTTGCTTGTATTAAAGCTCTTGCATACAAGAGGGAAGCAATCTCATTGCAAATTCAGGTGTCAATGCATGCCTCAAAATGCCCATTTTAGTGAAAGTATAATTATGCAAGGGTAAATTCATAAATCTAAGGTGCAGGTCTCACTATAAAGAGGTGCACTAATTTTATATACAGAATATTAGCAGGCAGTAAGTTACAAGTGAAGAAACTACACCATTCGAATGAGTAAAAAAAAATACAATATACTGTTCCCTTCAAGCACCACTACTGTACAGTAAAAGAGTGGAAAATATTTATTGTTTTTACTCTCACAATGAGAAATACAGCACTTATTGGAACATTTATTTGCCTATTATTTGTTCTCCATCTGTTTTTAAAATATAATATTTAATAAAGTAGATTTTTTTAATTCATTATTTTTTCAGATTTATTATTCTGCTTTATTTTTATTTTAGGTTCTTGATCCATTCTGTCTCCTCAATTTAAGATGGTTTCTGATACTCATTTGTTTTTATTTATCAAGTGTTCCACAGATTTACTTTCGGTATTCAAGTAAAAATTCAAATCAATGTTCAATTGTTGTGAACCATATGTTCAAAAACTCTCATTCATCCAACTCTGTTTGATGGATCAGAGGAACTATCCAAAATATATGTATTTTCAAAAGCTATATTTTACTATTTATAAATATATATAAAAAACTGCCTTTCTACATTTTAACTTGGTGGACTGCCATCTATTTTCAACCTAAAATGACTATATAATGCTACCATTTTACATTTAAATAACAGCACAAAACATATTTGTAAGGCATGCATAACCAAAATTTATGTGTAATATGGAATATTTTTATTTATTTATCAGGAATTTAATAAACATGAATTTACACCATGTATTGCTGATGCATGGAATTCACAAATGCCTGCTCACATACTAAAATGCCAATTTTCTGAGGTTGTTAGAGCATATTGGAAATGTATCTGAGTCACAGTAAGCACAGACATTGAATACAGAAGATACTACTGATCTAGGGAAATGTCATCAAATGTAAATAGTCAGATGTGTTATCATGTCCCTGGTATATAAAATTAAATCGAAAAAAAGCTAAAAAGAATTGCAAAGATGTGCTGCACATTATGCTGAGGAAATATAGAATTGCTTTTATTTTTACTCATTATGATGCATCCCATGGGATATATTGTAAGTGCACAAAGCAGAATTGCTGGCAACACCTAAGGGTATAAATTCAATTATACCTTATTCCATATGTCACGTTCAGTTTTTCATTAACATATATGTGTGCTGTGTAGCTAAATATTCTGAAATAAGCATTTGCCTAAATGCTTTGAAATCCTTAAAATCTAATATTAGGACAGTCTGCATTTTTTTATTCCCTTTTAATGTTGTACCATATGTCTGTTGATATTTCAACCAAGACATTGATGCTTGCGCATTATGAAATTTTTGCTTTTCTAATGAAGGTGCTGGGGAAGCTGGGCTTTTCTGCCTTTCTGTAATAATGTACAATGTAGAATTCTCGTTGAGACTAGTTCTAATTTTAAATGAAATATATTTCTTATAACAACGAGCGTAAATATGCTATTCTTATGAAAAATTGGTTTGTGCTTTTGTGTTTTAATCATTTGTAACCTGTTCATTGCCAAACTAACCTGCAGCAAAATACAAAACATTACAAAAAAAAAAACAGAATTTAATGCAATGTACAATCTGCAAGGTTCTGGACAATTCACTCTCCTTTTTGTATTTGGACAGCAAGAATGTGCCACCCTGTTTAAAAATGGGAACAAGACTGACCTCCAAGTCAACCTTATATCTGAAATTATTTAGTGACTTGGTTAAACTGGTAGTTTTGTAATGATCTTCTTCACAGATCTACTGGAGTTTTTGTTACCATACCCATTTTCATTAACAATGAATTATTCCCACTTAATATTGATTGAACATTCAGTGGTGGATTATTATAGCATGTTTCTCATTTCTTCAATGTTAAGCTTATATTTTATTGAGGACCCTAGCTCTCTATTTTTTACTTTGTTACCTTTTTCCTTGTGTACTATATTTTAAAGTTATGGCATATTTCTTAATTCTGCCCTGTTTATTCATTTTTGGACTTTGTGTAATCTCTTGTTCATGCTAAAACTATTAAATGAGGTGAATTTGAATAATGGGCTCTATTTAATGTAATAATGTTATATTACTGTTTTTTAACTCAAACTTTTCCATTAAATTCAATAACCTGATCAAGAAGTACCTGGAGGTGAGGTGGACAAAGGCGGGGAGAAAGATGGATTTAAGTGGAGGGGAAAAATAAAGACAAAAGGGGAAATGGAAGGGAGAGAGACGGACAATAGGTGGAAGAGATAGACAAAATCTGGTTGGGGAAGAAAACTGACAAACAGGATGGGTCGGTGGAAATGAGACAAACAAAGGGGGGTGATGTGGAAAGAAATAGACAAAATGGGAATCGAAAAACCAAAGGGGGGCAGGAAGAACCTGACAAAGGATGAATTAGAGGCTGTAGAGACAAAGATGATTGAGGAAGAGAGACAGATAGCAGAGGGATGGGGATGACACTGACAAAGGGACATGGTGTAATAGACAGACATGGCAGAGAGAGGATAAAAGTCAAATAAAGGATCCAGCACTCGATCAGTTGAAGTGGAGAGTTTTATTCAAAACACAGGCGACGTTTCAACCCTGGTGGGGGTTTTTCAAGCCAGGCTTGGGTGGCGCCCCAGGACCTCGGCACCTCCACACACCTTGAGTGCAGACACGGATCTATCTTATTTATTATGGCAGAGAGAGGGACAGGCATTGGCAGAGACATAGAATATTACAGATTAAACATGTGATTATTAAATACATAATTACATTTATGTATGATTAAATCAAAGAGGTGTCAAAGATATGATCCACGACAGGTATGAGAACTCATAGTTCACTGAATAGATCCCAATATGTGTAAAAGGTCACACATGAGCATGTTGTACTCATTGCATCTTGACAGCCACCTCAGTTGTTCACACAACATTCCTTGTCTACAATGATCTTTTACATTTCATCGTTCTTCAATGTGATCTTTGTTATTTCTGATTATGAAGCTATAGAACTGCCACACTTATTTTAGCACTTCATTCTCCTGAAAACAAAGATCTATTGCTACTTCCTAAAAATAATCCGCTGCATCAGTTTCTGCTGCAGGTGCTGGATCTTATCATCCCTCCCCTCTACTCCATCCTTACTATTGCAGCTCTGTCAAACTTTTATTTTTTTTTAATGGCCCTCTTGCGCTATACAAATCAGCATGTTGGGTTGTTCCTGGCTTGTGAGTCAGCCAGTTGAAGTCATGTTTGTTTTATGTTTTTTGATTTTTTTTATCCTGTTTTTTTACTTTATGATTGAAATAACAAAACTAATAATACTTTTTGTCATTTTTCTGTGTGGTAAGCTTACAACTATTTAACTATTTAATGTATGTAGGAATCATCTACAACACAATGCTACAAGTTTTGGCTTATGTAGATGGATTTGTGAAGCACGAACAAAAGGCAGGGAGTATCATCAATAAGAAGAGGACCCAATATATGCACATCACCAGGGAAAAGCAAATGTATGTTGCAGTAAGAGACTTCCAAGTGAACCAAGACTTCCAAGTGAACCAAGACTTCCAAGTGAAAGTTAAGAGGTGTGATAAGTGAATCTGGAACCTTGCGGCAGATTATAGCATATGGTAAGTTAAGGTAGAAAGGTTCAAGAACTTTATGGTATAGATCATTGTTTAAATATCTGGGCTCAAACCTCACAAAAAAGAACAAAAATCAAGTTGACATCAGAGTCAGACCAATGTCAGGGAACTGTTATTACCACGCCTTCCAGATAATGCTGCTGTGATCACAAATATCTTGCAAGACCAAGTTACAGATCTACAAAACAGTATTGTCCCCAATGAATAGTGTCAGTTTGAGATGGCAAGGACATGTGAAAAGAATTGCTGATGATAAAAGATTGATTTCCTGAATGAAAAAAGAAAGCAGGAAGGCCCTGAAAAGATGGCTGGATGATGTTGAGAAAGTTGTCTCAGAAAGCTAGGGGTTTGGTGAATGATGAATCAGAATTGCAAGCTTTACTAAAGCGGACTCTTCAAGTATTAATAAGGTAGGTAATTGATTGGCTTCAGCAATATTTGGATGACAGAGTTATACAATTTGCCTGGTGTGATTCTAATTATCTGCAATCCTCTTTAATTTCCCTTGAGATGGCTTACTAAGAGTCATTCCCTTGCCAATGGTATATCGGTAAGATTCCATTCCAACGGGTATTATAGAGGGTCTAGCTAGTTCAGGAACCTTTATCAAGTGTAGGTAGAGGTGGGAAAAGAGAAGGCCTTCCTAAGGCCTGTTGGTACGCATGCTCTATCTTTTAGGTTGGACCATTGGGCCTTTTTTTATAGTTGCATTTGACATAGTCTGTGTATAGCTTGAAGTCTCTTAACCTTTATACTTGTGACACAGCAAGACAGACAGCATCTTAATTCTCCCTATATGTTCAATATAGGAACAAAAATTGCCTAATTGAACTGAATGTCACTCTGTTGAAATAAACAATCTTCATGATTCAGAGACTTTGGGGTGCCTACATTTGTGATTCAATCTCTAACTACAAGATCCACTTACTGATGTCCACCCCAGGGGTTGGCTGTCCACAGCAAAATAATCACTCCATTAAATCTGATCAAACCTTTGTGAACAGAAATGGAAGAAGGATTCAGGTGAAAAACACCCCCACATATCATGTATCACAGTCATGATTTTTTTTATTAGACAGTGTTTTAACAGTAAATCTTCTGCCTACATAAAACCTTGAGCTTTCACTTTCCATTGCTCAGTTTGCTCAGATAAAGGCCTGAACCGTATTTGCTCGATTATAAGACGACCCTGATTATAAGACGACCCCCCAAACTTTGGATATTCCATTAGGAAAAAAACTAAAAGCCTGAATATAAGACTACCCTATAGGAAAAAAGTTCAACTTGTATATATTCACATGTAAATTGCTTTTTTAATAAAACATTATGATATCAAAAAAATGTATTTCTAGTTTTTATTTCTTTTTATGTGCCAATGCTGCCTTTCTCTTTCCCGTGCCCCCATTTTTCTCTCTCTCTCTCCACTCTTAGTGTTGTCACTCTCTCCCCCCTCCCTCCCTCCCTCCCTCCCTCCCCTTGTCTCTTAACCCCTTCCCTCCCCTTGTCTCTGTCTCTTAACCCCCTCCCTCCCCTTGTCTCTGTCTCTTAACCCCCTCCCTCCCCTTGTCTCTGTCTCTTCACCCCCTCCCTCCACTTGTCTCTGTCTCTTAACCCCCTACCTCCCCTTGTCTCTGTCTCTTAACCCCCTCCCTCCCCTTGTCTCTGTCTCTGAAACCCCTTCCCTCGCCTTGTCTCTGTCTCTTAACCCCCTCCCTCCCCTTGTCTCTGTCTCTGCCCCCCTCCCTCCCCTTGTTTCTCTGCCCCACCCCCTCCCCCTGTCTCTCGGCCCCCTCCCTCCCCCTCACCTTTAACTTGGTCCCTGGTGGCTAGTGGGGGCATCCAGGGGATGTCTGCACTATACGTGCAGACATCCTCCATGCTGCCCGACACGGCAGTCTATTATGACGGACAGCTGGTCCGTCATAATAGACTGCTGTGTCGGGCAGCATGGAGGATGTCTGCACGTATCGTGCAGACATCCCCCAGCTGCCCGATTCTCCCTGGTGTCTAGCTGGGCAGCAGAGGATGTCTGCGCGATGAGCGCAGACTTCCCTGCTGATGCCCGGCATGATCGCTGGGACTTCTGTGACGAAAGCGGAAGTACCCGGCTTCATCACAGAAGCCCTGGCGGTCATGCCGGGTGGCAGCAGGGGAGTCTGTGCTCATCGCGCAGACATCCCCTGCTGTTAGAGAGGGGGATCCAGGTCCCCTGCAGCTCTGCTGGGGACCTGGATCACAGTCTTTTAGTCTGACCTCAATTTGAGGTCAGATTATAAGACGAGGGGGATTTTTCAGATTTATTTTTCGGAAAAAAACCTTGTCTTATAATCGAGCAAATACGGTATAAAGGGCTTTTCCAAGAAGCATGACTCCATATAAACTGTTGCTTCATGTAAAGGGAAGCTAGAGAAACCGATCTAGCTTTTTATGTTGCTTCCTAATGCTCCTTGTCCCATAAAAAAATAATGAAAAGGTATACAAAGTTCCTAGGGTTTCTAAAAAAAAAACAGGCTCCTTCCATTTACATAAAGTTTTTCTCTATCTGCGCCATTACTCCAAGGAGAACTCATATAACCCCTCTCACTGTGCTAGTGCATGTGGGATAGCAAATCTCCATATACCATGCTTTCACAATTATGGCCAGGGTTTGCTCTGGTGAATCTGTGTAATAAGCTTTACATCATATAAATAGAAATTAAACACATAGTTATACTTCTGTGATGATGGTGTAATATACCAAAAGAATAGGCTTGATATGGAATTATATTAAACCTAATCTCCAGCACATCATACTGTAGAACAGGATAATATGTCATAGTTCAGTATAGTCACACTGCAGGTCCATCACAAGCATCTCATATTGCAATGAAAATTCCTTGCTCACAGCCCCTTATCTGAAGTTGCTAGGTTATCTACCCTTTTTTTACATAGACAATGCAAGTCACATGTTTGATGGAACTTTTCTGAAAAATACATGTTGGCATGTATAGGAAAATGTTTAAAAAACAAGTGTATTAACTTTCTAAAAGAAGGGGATAGGCAGTGAAGATGACTGCTAACTTTGATTGCCTAAACAAGCTATTTTGTTTTACACTTTCGCGACAAAGGACGTGCCAGTAAGTAACTTCACTTCCGTCCCTCTGAATATGATATTGACTGCTGTTAAGTAGCATTTCAATGGAAAATATTTAAAATACATATTTAATTAATTAAAAACAGGTTATATAGCTATATTAGCCTATAGGGTTAAAATTAAATAATTTTTAGCATAAGGGATAGGGTTAAAATTAAATTAAAATAAAAAATATTAAGGGATATAATAAGGATAAGAGTTGGGGTTAAATTTAGTGTTAGGGTTAAATTTTGGGTTCGGGTTGGGGTCAAAAGGTCAATATAGGAAAAAACAAAAAAAACACTATTTTTGGTTTTTGCCCCATAACTCGCAAAAATATACTGAAAAATATGGAAACATGCATATTTTTGAACTCGGGACAACATTTAGAAACTATTTAGATGGGGTCTTTTTTAATGATTTTATTTGTGTAAATTATATTTTTGGTCAAAGTTAGAAAAAGTGGGTTTTTTAAAATTCTTCATCATATTTTATGATTTTTTTTTGTAGTAAATTATAAGATATGATGAACATAATGGTATCTAATGAAAGCCCTTCTTATGACGATAAAAACAACATATAATATGTGTGGGTACTGTATGTGAGAAAGAAAAAAAATTACAGCTAAACACAAACACCCTAGAAATGTCAAAACAGACATTGTCACCAAGAGAAAGTCAAGGTAAAAATTTCTTGTCACTAAGGGGTTAATAGGCCTAAGAAGGGTAACATGGCAGTCCAATGCAGCATGTAAGATAATAACACTGCAGAGAGTCTGTTTACCCCCCTGCAGTGCTGGACTGCCTGCAAACACCCAAATGCATAAACACAGTTTCTGAGGATTGGCATAAAGGTGGAGCGCAGAAAGAGAAATTTCAGTGATATCTATACATTGTGAAATCCTTTTATGCTTAAATAAATATCTTAAATGTGACCAAAGAAGAATCAAGAAACATACTTTTAAACAATACTTATGTCAAATGGGCAAAATCAGTTTGATTGAAAAACCCAATTGCATTGCATGTACCCAAAAAATAAAAAGATACAATAGTGTACCATGTTTTGAAAAATTCTCTATATAAATGGTGGATGATAGGAGTTGTTCTCATAAGCCTGGAGCTGTATACTGTTCACTATGGACGAGTGGTTGATAAACGTAGATTTTACCTGCATGTAGAGCCGATAGCAGCAAGAGCTGAGCATGGCTGATGATAGCAGAATGGAGGAATGAGCTCAGATATTCCTTCTAAGTGTCCAGATCTCCTATACCTTGTGTGCTTAAAGGAGAGGGAGGGATTTAGGACACAACAGCCTCCTGCTCTGAGATGGACTGAGGCAGTTTGAGAGAGGAAATTCACAGTCCTAGGTGGAAATCGAACAGGGTATTGGTTTTGAAAGCTTCACAAGTAAATAAAAATAAGGACATTTCACATACATTCAAAATAATTACACATTGATTTATGTAGAAACAAATACTACTTGCAGGGAAAGAAAATGCCAGCAGTTTCTGAGTAGGTCAAGTGTTACCACAGTAAGGAATGGAGCTCAGATGTTTCTTATACTTGTCAGTAAGGAGTTCAGATCTTCCTTGCACTCCTTATATGAGATTCCAACCAAAGGGCTGCAGAAAGTCTGGTGGGTTGAAAAGAGAGGAAGGAATTCAGGACCCAGCAGGCTCTTGGTCTGTGTGTCAGGGTTCTATACTGACCTTCTGAAATATTGTACTTATATACCTCCTGCCTCATCCAGAGGCCTCCCTACCTGAGTTTGCTTGTATTTCTTCCCCTCTCTTTGGTGTCAGGTAGGCTCGTTACCTTTTGCTCACACCCAGGTTAAACAGCTGCAGTTTCTGGCAAACAGGGCTTTTTCATTGAAGTTGGATGCCTGACTTCTGAGAGCTGCTGCTTTTGTTCCTGATCCTCTGCTTGAAGCTCATTTGAATTATGACCCTGTCCAGGAACTGGTAAACTGAACCTGGGCTGCTCAACCAGCCTGGGGAATGTTTTTCAGCATCTCCTGAGACTCTCTGGCTAAAGCAAGATTTCTTCAGCTAAGTTTCGCCCTTAAAGTCACTCCTGCTCAGTCCTCACCCTCTCTAGCGTGTTCCTCATGCTTAGTTTCCCTTGTCAGTCCTCACCCTCTCTCGAGTGTTCCCCCTTAGTCCCCTTCTCTTCAGTGTTCCTATTTAGTCAATTTCTCTTGGGTGTTCCCACTTCGTCACCCTCTCTCAGGTGTTCCCGCTTAGTCACCCTCTCTTGGGTGTTCCCCTCTAAGTCACCCTCTCTTGGGTGTTCCCGCTTAGTCACCCTCTCTTGGGTGTTCCCCTCTAAGTCAACCTCTCTTGGGTGTTCCCGTTTAGTCACCCTCTCTCGGGTGCCCCTGCTTAGTCACCCTTTCTTGGGTGTTCCCACTTAGTCGCCCTCTCTCAGGTGTTTCTCCTGCTTAGTTACCCTTCTCAGACCTCACCCTGTAGTGTGCTCCTGCTTAGTTAACTTTACCTAAGGCCTCACCCCTTGTTTATCTCTCTCTACCCCTACCTCTGCTTTGTCTACAGTCCCTGCTATAGCTCTTTGCTCAAACTGCAGTTCCTACTCAACCCCTTTTTCTATTCTGCAGTTCTTTGCTAAAGTTCCCTTTTTTTTCTCTCCTTCAGTCCTTATTCCAATCCCTATCTCTTTGTTTCTGACACTGTGCTTTTCTTGTAGTAATGTCAGATATGGCCTGCCCATATCTGACATAATTACAAAGGGGTTGACTGACAAAATATATAATCTTGGCAGAAATTCTAAGATAAATCTGTTTGCTTGTTTTTTAAATCAAGGCTGTCATTTGACAAATCTATAACAGTGATATGCATAGATAAGTACTTAAAACATGTTAAAAACATCTGTGTGGAACAGCACCAAGTTTATTCTTGTGAATCCCTAGATAAACAGTTCTTATTATTATTTTGAAAGCATACAGTCATGATTGTCTTTTTGTGTTTTAGCTAAAAAGAACATATTTCAAAAATAAAAAAGTACATGTACATCACTATCTCATACCTCCTTTGCAAACTTTGCAGATATAAAACCACTATAGAAATAAAGTTAACTATGGTTTAAACTATAACAAGTCTCATGCATTGTTTATTCGAAAATTGTACGTGATCATACAATATTTTACACAGGGGTTCTCTGTTTGATGCCAAGCCTCTAGATCAAACACTTCTCATTTGGAATGGAAGGAGAACAGCAAAGTGATTACGTTCTGTACATCTTAACTCTTCCCATAGGTAAATGCACTAAGGTTAAACAGCAGAATAGACATGGGAGGATGGCTGCAGAGATGGGAGTTATTCAGCTATTTGAAATGCCTTCCTAAAAATATGTGTTTGCAGACATCTTTAAGTAGATGTAATTTGCTATGGAAGGTAAGATCAAGGGTTTAGCTCTTTAGACATTATGTGAGCAAGAGTAAAAAGTAAGAATGAGGTAGGAAAAAAGATACAGATCCTCAATAGGAGGACCAGTATGAGAAACAGTAAAAGATGAAAAACTGCAACTAGAATTAATTGCTTTAAGACCCTTTGTTGCATGTGTACACCAGAGAGAAAGCAGGTGGCCAGAAACTACCTGCTTGTACTGCCAAGTTCATTCAGTTTAAGGAGTTATGATATGTAAAGATAAGTATAAAGCAGTGATTTATAAATAACCTTGCAAGCTTCTTATTTTAGTGAACAGATATACATTAATGTACTCATAAATTAGTTGGTATTCCACCTGTGCACAACAATACAAAAGAATACAAGAAGCACACGTTTGGAGAACAGGATTTTAAAAATTTAATTACACCGTATACAGCTGCTGATGTAACCTCTTCATGTAAAAGTGTATTGCTCTTAGTTTAAATGCCATTGACAAAGTACATACATATTTTTCATGGGTGGCATATGATAACTGTGATTGGTTAATTCAGCAATAATATGTCCTGGAAATGGTTCCCAGAAGACTACCTCATTTCCAGGCTGATTCCTCTTCTTTGTTCTCGTGGGTGCAAGTGCAATCACTGTTCAGATACATAGGACACATACATATGTCCACATGGTCCACAAGGAACAATCTATTTTGGAAGTGTATCTTTCATCTGCCCAGCTGTTACTACCATGTGATGTTTTCATCCAAACTTACCGTAGCTTGTACTTAATATGACTAATTAACCAAAAATTTTGTAAAAATATGTTGTTTTCAACCTCAACATTTACTATGAAAGAATCGGGGAATATTTATTTTGGGAAGAACATATAATCATGTGACATGCTGTAAAAACAACTGTTCTTAACTGGTTTACACAAAAGGTACACAACCAGTCCATTATTTTCAACTTACATCAATTGGTATTTTATTCTAGTCAGATGTACTCCACCCTTTAAAGGATAATTGTAGCCAAACAATTAACTTATGTTTAATTGAAATAGTGCATCATGTGTAAATAATGTAAGTAGAAAGGCTCTAGTGAAAGAACATGACTAAAGTACCTTATTAAGCCCACATTGCTCCATGTATTTTGCTTAGAATCTTTGGTCAAATCTTTCTTCCTCTTCAGTCCAATGAAGGAAGATCAGATCCAAAATGTAACTGAAATAATAATATTAAACCAAATATGTATTCATGGGTTAAAAATAATACATCTATGAATTTCGCCAGTGTTTGCTAATTTTTTATTTTTGAAATTCCTTAAAACAATTTTTAAGGACATAAAGACATATATTCATAAATATACTCATTATCACACATTCATATAGGCAAATAAAAAAGTAATATAAAACTGTAAGTGGTACACATCCAAATATATAGAATACATACATACAAACATTGATCCAAACATTGCGCTAGATAGGGGTGCCACCAAAAATATTTTATCCATAATCTATTGTATACACCATTACTAGTAAGACAAAAAATCTAGCAACAATATATTTAATAAACAATTCTCCTTTACAAGCTTATTTTTAAGTTCTGTATTGAAATTCCAACTTACCCCTTTGTCCATTTTCATCTGTCATAATATGGCAGCTAGCCGGTAAATAGTTAGATAAGACTGTGCCTCACTCATCTCTGGCCAATTTAAATTGAGTAAAACTGTTTCTTTTACAACATGATCTGCCCTTTTCAGAAATTCAGAAAACATTCTTCATCCAATTTTTTTTTTTTTTACTCGCACAACCCCACCACATGAGCAAATATCTACACTCAGCTGCCCCACATCCCCAACACAACACAAACTAGATGTTTGAGGGTACATACTTCCCTGCCTTTTTGCAACTAGATACTTTTTATTAATAATCTTAAAGTAGGTTTTCACTAAGGAGAGGTCTTGAATGGCCTGACTAAACTTTGAAAGGCAGATAACCAATCCTGTCTCATTACTTTTATATTTAGATATCTTCCCATTAATTAATCTCTGAATATCTCATACATAATTTTCAAATGCTTTTTGTCTCCCTTATTTGAGATACTCTTTAAATCTTTATTCTGATCTATAGTCCCCATCCAGAGGTGTCCTTTACTCTTAAATAATTGAAGATCTCTGCATTTGACAATTGAAATTTGCAATGACACTTTCTCCAACAAATATTCTAGCATTTAAATTCCTGCCTGTTTCCAATTTTTTAGGCTTATGTCATTAATGTTTTGTTCTATTACACTTATCTGTGAAAATTTGGGATTTTTCACTTTCATGCCCAGCCTTTCCTTCATTGTAGTCCAGATCAAGATAGTCTGTTCTAAGATCACATAAGCTCTTTCACTATTCTGCTGGACTAAGCCACATAAATAGGGAATGTCAATCCTCCTTGTTTTGCATTCTTGGAAAGATTTTGGGAAATAATCTTTGGACTTTTTCCCTCCATAAAAAATTACTCAAGTTGGATTGGACCATCTTGAACCAGCCGATCGGTATCTGCAAAGGTAGCATCCTAAATTGATTTGTTTATTTAGGAATTATATTAGAATTAACCATATTAAGCCCCAGCAAGATATCCCCATTCTTTCAGAAACCCGTTACTGGACTTTATCAGTTTTACACTGTTTACTTACATGATTCTATTTGTATCAGATGCAATTGTAATCCCTTAGTTACTCAAGTATTTTTTCAAGCAATCATTGGGGCCCCATAAAGTGCCTTAATACCAACCATGATTGATCCATAAATCCCATTCACCTTCATGTTTGAAACGTGTAATCCACCCAATCCTGGTGAAGGTTTTTTTTTAGCATCCAACTACATGGTAAGGAGGAGCACATTCACATACGTTTTGGTTAGTAAAATCCAAACTATCTAATAACTGTCTTGTGTTATTGTGTGATGTTATCTCAAGGACAATCCCAATTTCTATAATGGTAGATAGAATCCCCTTAAGACTATCTGCAAGAACAGAAGAAAAAATCTTTGTGTCAACATTTATAAGAGAAAGTGGGCAATAGTTAGTGATGGAACTTTATCTTGAGTTAATATAGTAAGTAAGTTAGTCCTTTAGATTTTTCCTGATGTAACAATCTCATTAAAGGCTTTCACTAAATTATATTTTATCTCTATATAGCTTGTAAAATAGTTTACTAAATCCATCAGGTTCTGGGATTTTATATTTTACTAATTAATTTCAGTAGCCAAATTGTAGATTGTTAATATTATTTTGAATATTTTTTTACTTAGTCTAGATTTTACTTTGTTAGGTTTTTCTTGTTCTTTGCTGAGGCACAACAGTAGGAAATATACAACTCTGCTAATGAGATCCTTCATTATTTTCCTCACATTTCTTCTGAAATGACGAAAAATACCATGTTATGTTTTATTAGTACATTTAAACACTCACTGATCACACAAAATGAGATCAATCCTTGAAAAGGAGTGATGTGTTTTAGAGAAATTAGTGAAATCTCTCTTACCTAGGTGATATACAAGTCAAATAATGCAGAAGGTTTGTTTTTTTAATAGTGGTATCTGATGCTCTTGCTAGTTTCTTTTACATTTTTATCTATCTTCTGTGCTTTTTTTAATCTATGGTGGAGTCTGTTATGCAGTTAAAGTCACATTCTATAATTAAACATCCCACTTTTACCTTCTCAATGTTTTCTAAGATTTTCACCAGATATACCAGGACCAAGTACACATGCTTATTTATTTCATATACCACTATAACATTGTTAACACTTTTATTTCAACATTTAAAAATTCAAGGAAAATGACAGCAACACCTTTTGTTTACCTGGATAGGATGTATATATCATGTCCTTATATGGATTTCCTCCCCTGTTGACTATCACCACCTCACCAATTTGTTTCCTGTACAAAAGCTATTGTTATGTTCTCCTTTCATATAGTTCCATAGAGCATCTGTATTTTGGAAAGTTCTTGTAAATTTCTAATGTGGCAATTGCATCTTCTAGATCAATCTTCCAAATCACATATTTTAAGTTCTGTTTTATTCAGGCTTTGTTCTAAATCCACAGTATTATCATTCAGTGTAGAGTATTGAAACTCCAGCGCACCTATTTTCTCCTATAAATTATTTATCTTGTTAGAAAACTTTCCAATTCCTAGTTTATTTATTTATTGCTGTATTATGGTCTGTGGTAAAGGCAAGCATTCTTTTTAAAAAAATACTGAGTGGTATTTGTTGCATCACTACTTACATAAAAGGGGAATCCTCAAAATGATTAACAATCAGTTCCCTCAAATTGATCTCACCTGAGTCTCTGAAGCACTATGGAGGAAAAAACATTGATGTCCTCTTTTTGTTGTTCATTCTCTTTCTTTTTTTGTAGTTTCCTTACCTTATAGAAAGCTGTTCAGAGTTTACGTCCAATTAAGGTTGTTTAAGGATTATAGAAAGATGATTCTGCTAAGCATTGAAACCAGAATATTATCTCAAATACAATCAGCCACTTTAAAATGTATAAAAACATTGTGCAGAGAGATGTAGCTATACATAAAGTATCTCCAGATTGTTAGTGCAGAACCCAATTATAGTTTCAATTAGTTGGAGGGCAATACCACACTACAGACTATATTGTGTTTTTTCACGGCTGTCTCAACCCTTTTCTCAATCGATTTATGTTACACTACATAACTTTGTTCTACACTAAGTATATATTCTTTTTAATAAGGAACCAAATATTTTAGATATAACAGTTCATAGTTCTTGTTTTACTTTTCACTCTTTTAAAGATACAAAATACAGCATTCAAATAAACAGTTTTTTCTCTCCAGTACAAAATTGAGTAGACATCAACATATTAAAGGCTTCTGCAGGCACATACATTTATATACAAGCCTCCTCCCGATAAAGTTTAGTCAACTTTTAGCTTAATCTATATACGTATCAGCTCTTAACACCAGTTCTATAACTTAGATATTCACAACTTTCATCACTGACCTGAATCTTGGGGATCCAGTACACAGAGTGTTGCGGATGATTAAGGATTAAGATCTGGGTGATCATGGATGTAGAGGAGGACTGTCTGTTTGATACAAGCACTGATGTGAATCCCAGAAATAGATCTTACCATTTTATTTTGTAAACATAATTGTTTTAAATTATTTTTTGGCATAAAGAATATTGTATTTGAATATCTGTAATCCCTGAGGTACTGACAGTGGATACTTGCATGCTTTGGGCGTGAATTTAGCTCTCCCCTTGAGCCTGCTATATGTGCATAAGTATGCACTCATTTTTGTGTCACTCTAAGTGATAGGAGAAACTGATTTAATGTTCATATCTTGATTAAAACAGATTGCACTATGTTATTTTTTAAATATTGTTCTTCTTATTGTTGACATTGTTGGGAGAATATCTATATCTGAATATTTGGAGAAGATTTTTCAGGACAATATAAGCACATTCTCTTTTCTATCGGGTGTTTTACATTTTTTGGTACACATCTTGCAAATTATTTATATTATTACTGTTATAATTATAAAAATTATATATTTTGTTTGCTCACCCTAATATTTTCATTTTAAATATCGCATTGAATATCGCATTGATAACCCCATCTATATTTCTTTTTTTACAAACTGATATCTATTTATGATACAAACAAGGAGTGTCCCCACAATTACTCACAATATAATTATTCAGTTATGCATTTGGAATTGTATTATATATTCTTCAAGATGTAAAGTAAGATATGGTGCAGTAAATAACTGGCACTTGTTCCCATTTAAACCATCTCCTTATTCAGGATATAATGCACAATGTTGGAGATTTGCCCATGACATATCAATTCACAAAAATGTATTTAGCAAAATATCTTAAGCATAATCTATGTACATATGGAGGTCTAGTCCTTATTGTTTGTGGATTTTCAAACAGTTAAATATTTTCTGGTACTATTTCCAGACCAGTCCTCTCTATCATTAAGTTTTCTAACAAGACTACTATTAAACCATATATTCAATCTTGTTGTATATATTAAAAAGAAAAAAAAAGTAGTGGCAAGAAAATTCAAGTTCTCTTACAAGTGCTTCTGTTGTTTTTTTTTACCTCAAAATTGCTCAGTAAATATTTTCTCAACTTTTTGTATTATTTGCTGCACATATCTCTCATGGCATCTCCTCTTGTACACCAATCCAACAAGCAGGCTTTAGCTCTCAGCCTCCTGCAACGTGCAACTTGTCATCACACTGCTGCTCCACATTGTTTGCTCATCCATTGCTCCTGATGAAGCTAGCGGAAAAATGGAGAAACTTGATGAAGGACACTACAGAATCCCATATACTGGACCACTAATGCAATAAATGTGTGTGTCACATCTGGACCTATTGATATTGTGCCATTGGGTGTGTTTTATGTTTTTATCAAAAAAATTGAAAATTCCATTCTGACTCTTCCTCAATATTGAAGAAAAAAGGAATGGTTCTCTTAATTCAATATAACTTTTAACTGAAAAAAAGTAAAAATTCAGCATACAGATATCCAAACGGTGTCAGCTTGACCCTAACGCTTTTCCTTGACTTAGTCATGTTTATGTGTTTAACAGTATGCTGGATATAACATCCTTTTAGATGAATATGCTTTAACCCTATTGTGAACAGACTTTTTAAAATATTTTGGTTGTTCTGGACAACACTTTTGTTTCCCATTTACTCTACCCACACAAGTTAGGTATTGCTTAATTAGGGATAAGAAGGGCTTTCTTTAGATATGATTATATTGATCATATCATATAATTTACTAAAGAAAATTATAAAATAATGTAACGGTAAGTCTACCCAAGGCTGGTAGCACCTCTGCCCATTGTAGGAAATCACCTCCTTAGCCCCTGATTTTCACTCAGCATTCACCCAGCAAGTCTTCCCTGGAAGCTTGCTCTTTGTTCCCAAATAGCAGACAGGGCTACCAGCAGTTAGGTACAGCATGAATGAACATTTATTTGTGAAACAGCAAAGAATTATATACAGACAGATATGACATCAACAAGGGGGAGGCACAGGATAAACTAATTAGAGCATGGTAAGCCTCAAAAATAGAAAACCTAATTTAAAACAGGTAATTATTATTATTATAACTTTTTTTTGCAATTTACAAAGCATTAAGTAAAAGTAACATATTGCAGAATTTCCCATTGTAACGTTGTTGCCCTCACGTTAATCCTAACCCTAACCCTAACCCAACTTTTGTATATATATATATATATATATATATATATATATACAAAATCCAAAGAACAGCGCACTCACCTCAAATCAGGTAGGAGAAAAACTCTTAAAGCTATAGATTTCATTAAAGCTACTTAAAAACACCTGTCTTTCTAAGATAACAAAATTGGAGATTTAGTCACATTTATGGCCATATTATGCTAAGCTCACCACTAGATATATATATATATAAACATATATATATATATATATCACAAAGCACAAACACAATACTCCTATATGAAAATATAAGAAAATATTAATCTTCTTTCATACACAAAACATAGAAATACCCACCTCACCTTTTGGCCCCCCATATCTTGGGTACAGGGCCTTCTTCTGATATTTGCCAAACAGCTTTTTGACAATTAGCTCTCCCAGTACCTGGTCTGAAGATTTGCATGATCTGTCTATCTATATTTTCTTAGACCTTCTTATACTACACTGGTCCTTTCCGCTACTTTTTACCTTGTTTTATCCTGTGTTTATTTTCTATTAGCCCTTTGCCCTACTTGTTATATCCCAATCATCCTAATAGATGAATAGTAACTAGTCCTTTTATGTGTCCTGCTGCACTTCCACTCATCCTTACACTCATATGTATTCATACACCTCCTTTCTTACTCTCGGCTCTTTGCTCAGTTCTAGGAGATTCCTGGACCTACCAAACTGGTCCCATTCCTGCCATATTGATCTCACTTTCTTATTTCCTATAATTTCCTCAGACTGTTTACTCTTTTTAACCAAGCTTGTTATTCTGTTTCATATTAATGGAATAACTGTCTTAGCCACATTTATTAATCTGATAAACAATGTCTTACTGAACATTTTAACTGACATTAAAGTATGATATAATAACTCAGGGGTCAATTTAGTATTGTTTTATCCTATACACTAGATTATCTTTTCTACCTTTATCCGAACATTTGGATCAATGGACACGTCCACCATATGTGCCACATGCCCTCTCTATCCTTATTACACCTCCAGCAGAGATTGCTCAACTTTGGGGGAAATGTGTTCAGTAATGTTGGCACGCTATACCATCCAACAAGCACCTTATATGCCACGTCTTGGGATCTGCTAGATATTGAAAATGTTCAGCTTTGTATTTTTTGTATTGACATACACTTTAACCACTCTTTTCTTTTTAACATTAGATTCATATCTGTTTCCCATAGTTTAGTGAAAGGTGGAACTTGGTATCCTCTATAATTAACTATTTCGTATGCCTGTTATAGTATGCCATTCTTTCCTCCTTCTGAGTTACATAATTTTTTAAAGTCCGTTTCCACTTGTGGTAGAGTATGTACCTTTTTAAGTGTATTAATATAATATTTTAATTGTGTATAGGAAAATTTTTCCTGTGGGTTTATAATAATTCACTGTTAATTTTGCCTTCATTCCCTATTGTGAGATGTTCCTCTCCCTCTTTTATTTGTATTTTATTTTTATTAAATCTGGGAGGTTAAGTGGTGCTTGGGGAATATGGGCAATGTTCCCATGCAATAATTAGTCTGGGACAGGTCGAGACTACAGTTGTGAACGTTAGACATAGCAAACACATCTTGTTGCTGTGATTGGCCGTAGCCTGATTGCAGTATGCCATGACATGCCCGGCACGTCCAATGTCTTTAAGGGGTGAACATATGTTTGGAAATGCAATGTGAGTTTCAAATACATATCAATGTCTTTGTAAAGCTAAGAGCCTGGTAATTGTTAAACTATATAAAAAAAAATAGCTACTAATAGCATTTTATTAACACACACACACACACACAAAAGAGTCAACTATGCAAATTAATAGTACCTTTTACTGTGTATAAAATGTGAATTATGCTTTTACAGTGAACCAGATATGTAAAAGCACGCACATTCTATTAATATCCAGAACAGTTTAAATCTTTCTGTGTTCTATTAACTTGTGTTTGTTTACCAATTTCTAAGGTATCTTTAAAAACACATTTATACTTACAATGTTTCTGTAGGTCTAAGCCGTACTTCATCAGGTCAACTCATTCTATGTTTATAATGAGAAAAGTCATCCTGCACACATTGTGCTGCTAGCAATCTTCCAACTTGGCACTTTAGATTATTTAGTTTTAGCAAATCAGTTATTTCTATTCAATATTCTTCTCACTTTTTCCAGTGTAAATACTAAATTAATTGATTGGTAAAAACACTAGTTTGACTGAAATAAACCCACATACACAAAAGTTTTTTTTTTTTATTCAAACATGTAATTGGTGCTTGAATTAAACCTTGGAATTACAAATATTATCCAACTTGTACACAAGTGTTCAGCTGTTTGATGTTTTGTGCTGAAGTCTTCAACACTGAAACTTAAAAGCCTTATAAAAAAAAATGATGTTTAAATTTTAATGAATACATATATATATAATCTACATAAAACAAACACATTACTAAATATATAAATTATACAGAAAAGTTGCTTCTAATGTAAGGGACTATAGTGCTATGTACACCCATCAGCCATTACATGCCATATGACCACTGACAGGTGGCAAGCAGGCGGAGGCAGTGTGATGCTTTGGGCTATGTTCTGCTTTGGTATTCCCTGATGGCAAAAATTGTTCAGGAATGGTTTGAGGAACAAAACAACAAATTCAAGGTGTACAGCCAATCACACTGTATTTGCAGCAGGGATGGGACACTTAATCGCGACTGCATCCGTGCAGCCGCTTCACCGCCGTCACTTCACCACACGAGAGCTAGTCGCGAAATATTTCATCTCGGGACATTTCATCGCTAAAGGTGAGTTTTAATGTGTTACAGTTAGAATATAGAGTGTTAGAATTGGTATTGTGTATTGGGGTTTAGGGTGGTTAGAATTACGGTTTAGGGGGTTAGAATTAGTTTTTAGGGTTTGGGGGTTAGTATTAGGGTTTAGGGGGTTAATTTTAGTATTAGTGTACGGGGGTTAGTATTAGGGTTTAGGGGGTAAGTATTAGGGTTTGTGGGTTAGTATTAGGTTTTAGGGAGTTAGTATTAGGGTTTGGGGGTTAATTTTAGTACTGGGTTTTTTGGTTAATTTTAGTATTAGGGTTTGGGGGGCACTTTGGGGGGGAATCATTTATTAGGGGGGTTTATTTTATTTTAACTGGTACGTTTGTAAGGGCTGACAGTTCTGAGCTGAACTGTCAGCTCTTACATCGCCGCGTCCGCGATTAGACGACCGCGTTATTCTTCATTGCTGACAGTTCAGCGTTCTAACTGGCACGCTTTACTGTCAGCGATGAATTCGCCACGCTGAACTGTCCTAGACCAATTTGCAGCATGCTCACACCTATTTGGTAAGCATAATTTTATACATTTATATTATTTGAGCCAGTGACTAGCTTAGCGCACCAACATTTTTCTTTTCCTTGTTTTTCATAGTGTCCAGAAGCCAGAGACAACATCTTCTGAAAAAAACATATGATAAGAAATTGAGAAACATAGCTATCCACAGTAGGAACCAATGTTTTTGTAATAGATGAAGGCAACAATGAAGCATCAAACCACAAATTATAGAAGAAAGGGGTCATCTTAAACTATTCACAACTAACAATATTACTGGTTCTGCTCAAATTCAGCTCAAGGAAAAATTTGAGACCAGTCAGACAATGATCTGCAAGAAGAGAAATTGCTCCAGTGACTGGTTAGTTCTTTCCATGATACCACTAGTCTGTGGGTGGCAGGCAGACAACATGGCTGAAAAAATCTCCAAAGCTGAACAAAAAAAGAGCAGTAAACTGGATACAATGATTAAAGGAATACCTGGTAAACAGATGATCTCTCTCACAAAAATAGATGCCAATTCAATTTTGGAATACCACAGGAGTGTTGCATAGACCAGTGGCCATATCAGTATATTCAAACGGCCCCGTTTAAGTTTTAAAGGCTGTCTTTCACTCATCCCCCTGTCTTACATGAAGGGTTTTAGGTCTCAGACTTTCCTCATTCTTAGAAATGACATTGGAAAAGTCTCCTTGTTGACAGCAATACGAATAAAAAGTAAAACCACCAAAACACATCCATGGGCTATTTTGCATCAATAGTTATACTTATTTCTGACACACCTAATGCTAGGGGCGACACAATCATGGTTTGCAGAGGTCACCACAGCAAAATATTTTTATTCCCTAAAATGTTAAATTCTCCAAATTCTAACTGGAAAATGATAATCCTTGAATTTCAAGTAAAATCAACAGGATACAGGAATAGGGGGAATGCTATGCTTTCTCGGGACAAGTAGCTCGCCTTTCACATGAACCACTTGGGTATAATCTCTGTAATTCACTCGAAATGCACTGAAATGAATAGCGGAAATGCAGCTTTACCCCGCAATTAGGCTACTATACATGAATTGGGCTAATTGTTCTCCTAGATGATTTGTATGTATGTAAATACAGTTTTTTTCATTGCTATGAAACCCAAATCATTCTGTCACAGTCTCTGACTACAATTTTGATCATATGATGATATAAGTGACTTCTTTGTTTACATACAACTTATTTGCAAAGACGTGAAATACATAACCGTAATATTATTTTATTAATATATTTTACATGATTTTGGCTGTGTGTAAAGAGATTAGTGACAGGAAAAGCTACATTTTATTGACATGAATTAGACCTCACATTTATGGATGTAGATTTCTCTGGTAATATGTGAAGCATTAAATTCCTCATGACCTCATTTCATATATATGTAATAAGGCTATAGATATACACATCCTAGCATTCCAGTGAGCTGCTGAGAAATCACTATAAAAGATATGCAGTTCTCAAAATCAATTCCAAATCTATGTTCAGTAATGTGCACGTGACCTTTTATTTCCCTTCTTACATCTGCAATCTCCTTGTGGCTTAGAAAATCCCCATAGGGAACATTATACTTATGTCATATGATTAAGTATGAATGAAAGCTTGTTTGGCACACCCAGGATCGTGTAATCATCCAAATATGAAACCACATGTTTGAAAGTTTATTTTCTTAATGCAGTGTTAAGATAAATTACTGTTTATTACTAACCCATAATGTGTTTTAGCCGACTTGTTCTATATACTATTTGGATGAAAATCTGGACTTCTCATAATATGGATTCTGCTCACATTTTCTGGCAAGCACAATAGTTACACTTTCATCACTCGTGATAATCATATTTTTTTTATTATTATTACATCTGTGCATGGAGAAGAACATTGAATTTAAACAGATGTTGTTATTTCAAAGGCGCTGTTTAATCATCTTATTACAATTCATGGTAAAGGAATGTAGCATGCTTAGAAATATTACATAATATGTAGTAGATATGGAACAATACAAAAGTTTTCTGGAAAAAAAACTAATCTGAGCATTAAATAAATAAATAAATAAAACAAACAATAAATCCATAGTTCTGTTAACATTTGTCCTTTTCTGTTTTTCGTGGGCTTATTATTTTTAGTCAACAATGGGATAAAAGGAGCATATTCAAGGATAAAGAATTTATGGCACAGATTAAAATTCTTTATTTTATTTTTAATTAATACAAATTTATTAAATACAAATCTAAAACAAAGGAAAATACAACTGCGATGAAACCAAATCACAGCAATATGTAAAAAACCATGTACACACACAAACAACTAATAAGTGGAAATAGCTACGCATACATTTTAGCCAATTTTCCCAAATTATATATTTGTTAGGTGAATTCTAATAAGGTAACACAAATCTTTTTTTTTTAAATGTCATGTTTGACCAAAATCCATGCAGATTATTTTTTTGTTTCCAATTTCGAAACCACAGTTACTAGCCACAAAACAATATATGACAAAATAACCATCTTTCTTTAAAACAGAGGGCTAATTCATGTGTAGTAATACTACTTTAGGTGTATACTTAGCTTGACTTTAGTCACAGGATCTATTAGTTCGAACACTTTTGTCTATGTATCTCTAACTACCTGACTTTCCCACCAAATATGCAAAAATGTTCCCCCTATATGATTGCATCACCAGCACACAGAGGAGACAAAAGGGCACATCTTAGCTAATCTTGTTGATACCAAATACCATCTGCTTTCCACCTTAAATCAAATTTCAACCAATGTCAAACAGAATTGTTTGCTCTTATCATGACCCGTAAGAAGCCTCCAGGCGAAACGATCGTCGGTTTATCCGCATATCTGCATGTTGAATGAGTCCTGTGGGTGGGACTATTACCCAGGTGCTGACAAGTACTCAACAGATTGTAGTTTGGTCATGCTTAGGCCTCGCTGTATGGCTGTAGGAGTTCTATAGGAAGACAGAAAGGTTTGTCTGTTCATCCACTGCCGGTGGGTAGCAGGACGTCTGGACACAGCCTTGCTTTGATATTATCCTCACTGATTGAAAGTTAAGCCATCAGAGTGGTGAGCCATTTACAGTGTGACTGCACTATTTAATGTTGGTCTATCATGACTCATGGACTTATTACTTATCTGTACTATGAGCATGTCAGACACCAGAAGCACACTCCATTCACTACCAATGGAGGTCTACTCATACTCAATATTTTTAGTCTCCCAGCACTATTTTTTCACTATTTTTTCACTATTTTTTCACTTTTTTGTATTTTTTTAATCAATTCTGCTTTTTGCTTTTTTACAGAGGTGCACAGGGGTGCACATAGACTCTTTTTTTTTTCTCAATAGAATTTTATTGAAAGATCACAATTGAAACATGTTAATTAACATAGCAATAGACAATCAAATTTAGGAAAAAGAGGGAGAAATAAAGGGACAAAAGATAAGAAAAGGGGGGTTAGAGGAAAAGGGGAGAGAGGAACAGACGAGGATGGGAGGAGGTGGGAGAGATCCATAGGAATCCAACTTATACAGATTTTACTGCTCTCTGCCACAGAGCCCAGAGTAAATCATATTTCCTTAATGAATTAGTGTTTAAATAATGCAATTTTCCATTTGCAAATTATGGGTTATGAGATTATACAGCTCTGAAGAGGTAGGTATTTTGGGCGTCTTCCAGTTCCCATAGACTCTCATATTAATTATATCAAATAGCCTGTTTATTTTCCTTCCCAAAGGCTCATGTTTTTATCTATATTCATTGTGCACCACTGCGTATTTGTTTTTATATATTCAGTGTATTTATATATGATTCACTCCTTCCTTTCCATCTCTCTCCTGTTTATTACGTATGCTCTTTTATGTCTTTGTTTTATATCCTTATATCTTGCCCCTTTCTTGCTTGGCCACATTGTGGTGCCCCTCCATTTCCTTGCTTGGCCACAGCATGGTGCCCCTCCATTTCCTTGCTTGTCCACAGTAGGGTGCCCTTCCATTTCCTTGCTCAGCCACAATGTGTCGCCCTACCCTATCCTTGCTCGGCCACAGAGTGGTACTCCCAAAGAGTGGATGCTCTTCCCTTGTTTGGATTCAGAATAGCTCCTTCCCTAGCTTAGCTAATGTCTGGCACCTGCCTAATCTAAGCCATAAGTAGTCCGGAACCTACCAAAACCTAGCAATAGACCAAAACAGATATACACAATAAAATAAATACAATCCTAAAATGCAAATGTCCTAATAGAAATAAACAACCACAAATAGTACATGGCTTCTTGACAAGGTACAGTCCATTCAAAGTACAATAACTGTGAAATATATATCACAGAGAGTGATTTCTTAGTAGCCATTGACTGCAAGTTAGAACACACAGACGTGTTTCGCCTTAACGACTTCTTCAAGGGTGACAGTATAAAATACAATATTTATGTTTCACAGAGTTGCAATACATGCTGGAATCTACAAAAGTTCTCCTTGGAAAATTCCGGCTATTTTATATCATAATCCGTACTGAGGTTAATCAGAATTAAAGGAGATCTCCCTTGGAAAAGGTTGTCACTGAGTAAATTATCTGTGATAGCCGAATAGCGCAGGTGCTGCAGATGCAGCATGCGTTTGTTTTGCAGTGTGTATTTAGCTGGCTCTTCAGAATGGGCTAATGCTAGCAACTGGAATGAGCAAGTACTTTTCTATCAAGCAGCGGTCGAATGTTCCGTCTGATGTATGTGGCTGATAACCTGTGTTTGATCACACATTATCACAGGTGATTTACTCAGTGATAACCATATTTTCAACTCTATTCCAAAGGAGATCTCCTTTAATCCTGATTAACCTCAGTACGGATTCCTATGATATAAAATAGTCAGAAAAAAAAGCGTAGGGTCTCTCATTGTCCTAGCAATAAGTGACAGTTGGCAACTGTTTAATATTGCATGCTTCTACATTAGAAACACAAGTAAAGTGTAGTGTCTCTTTAGGCATTCACTTTATATATATGAAATAATACCACTGATTCAAAATGTGAGTGCTTTGATCTATGTAGAAGGGTCAAAATTTTAGCTTTCCTTCTCCCCAGTAAACCTGCAGTGTTTTGCAGATAAACATGGGTTTATTTTCAGCTCTGCCTTAGAGCAGAGGTAGAGCCAGTTGTCAGTGTTAGTGTACACATAGTCATTCCTAGAAAAAGCAAGCCCCAGTCATCTATGGGAACCCAGTCATCTGTGGGATCTGTGGTCTCTTTCTACTAGAAAGACATCTTCGTTTTGACAAGGGTGCAACAGAGAGACTGTCATTAACCCCTTAACGCATATGGACGTATATATAGGTCCTGAAAAGCATGGTCCTTAAGGACCATGAGGACGTATATATACGTCCTCCGTTTTCATGTAGTGTTGCGCTCCTCAGGTCAACACTACATGTCTGTAGCTACTCTCAGAGGCTGCCTCGGATCCGAAGCAGCCTCTGAGAGGGCTTTCAGCGCCCCCTCGACCCCCCCGCGCGCATACGATCACCGCGAATGTGATCGTATGCGCGCTAACACACATAGGCAGTGAAAGCTGATCACTGCCTATGTGTGAGTGTTGCAATGATGCCTCTATCGAGGCATCATGCAACACATTCTGTTCCCTCCTGGGCACCGCGATCATCCGGTGATCGCTGGTGTGTGCTGTATTGGAGGAGCATGCTCCTCCGATACAGCATGCCCAGAGGAGAGCGACGGAAGACAGAAAAAAAAAATCTCTTCCGTCGCTTTGAAACCGCTACTTGACTGCCCCTACAGGCAGTTAGACGGTATTACAGTTAAAAAATAGAAAATTAAATAAATAAATAAATTAAATAAATAAATAAATGGAAAAAGCTAACCCTTGATCTACTGAACCTAGATCTAGGGTTAGGGTCACAAATAGGGTCATAATTAGGGTTAAACGGGGGTTCGGATGATTACAAGGGTTAGATTAAGGGGTGGGGGTCAATTTAGGGTTAGATTAAATTTAGAGTTGGGGTAAATTTAGGGTTCGGGTTAAAAATATCACTGTAGAAGAAAATGGTTAGAAAAATACTAATATTGTTTATTGCCCTATTACGTGAAATAAAACATAGAAAAACAAGGAAACATTGGTATTTATAAACTCAGGACAAATAGTAGAAATATATAGACGGGGTCTTTTTTACCATTTGTAATTGTGTAAAAAAAAAATCAGGTCAAAGTTGGAAAAAGTGTTTTTTATGGCATATTTTCATCATATTTTATATTTTTTTAATAGTAAATGATATCATATGATGAAAATAATAGTATCAAATTAAAGCCCTATCCGTCCTTTAAAAAATTATATATAATTTGTGTGGGTGGACTGAACACAAAGAAAGAAATTCACAGTTCAGTTAACGTATGACAAAAATAATGGAATTCTGGTCTTCAAGGCACATCAAATGCAACATAGCACTCGGTCACTAAGGGGTTAACCAGACAAGACACAGAAGCATGACAGTGATACAATATGGTGATGACAGCGCTAAATTCACTAAACCAAGCTGCACTAAAAGCAGTGTGTCCCTAATAAACACACAATAAAAGCATATAAAAAAGAAAGGTACAAAAAGTGCGCTAAAAGTAAACTGTGATAAATGAGCAAATAATAAAACACCTAATAGGTGAGTATATGGTGATGATATAATTGAAGAAATAGAGGCTGGGGGAGGCTGCAGCAACTCCCCTCTAATTGAACACTCACAGAATAAAAAAAGGATGCAGGCGTTCCTGGACATACCTGCATCCTTTTTTTATTTGCTTGCCTTGGATTGTATCCCTGCTGCTGCTGAAAGGACTCTGTTTTCCCAGACTGTGTGGCGCCCACTGATTCTGTGCAACTTAGAGATCCTATGTGTAAGCAGATATTGTTTTCTTATTAAATGTTTGTACTTGTCTTACCCTAACTCCATCTGTGGGCATTTCTTTTCCTACACTTTGAGCTGTACGAGTGGAGGATAGAGAACCTGGAAGAATCAAAGATTACCCCCTGTGTACACAGTGTGTTTCTGTGAGAAGTCGTTTTCCCCTTGGGAGTTCTGTGAGTGTTCAATTAGAGGGGAGTTGCTGCAGCCTCCCCCAGCCTCTATTTCTTCAATTATATCATCACCATATACTCACCTATTAGGTGTTTTATTATTTGCTCATTTACCACAGTTTACTTTTAGCGCACTTTTTGTACCTTTCTTTTTTACAGAAGCATGACAGCAGCCAGTCAGAGGATAAGCTGGCATGTACTATAAAACTAAATGCCAGTTTATCCTCATTTTAGAAACACTCATTTTTTTTACGTGTGCTTTTACATGAGAGTAAAAAAAAGTTTAGTGTCCCTTTGAGAGAAAAATACCATCTCTGCTCAAATTTCATCTTAGAATCTGAGTCTGAGACAATTATTCTGATGTAGCATCGAGTATCTTGGAAAGGACAATTTTGTGAATCTGACCTTGTATATGATTTATTTTTCAACTCTATTTATGAATAATTTGACATCTGTTGAATCCCCCACCACACACACACAATAAAACTTCACCTAAAGTAAATTATGTTTTGGAAAAATTACTTTAAAAAGTCATTATTTTTTAAATTGTTGTATCCGTTCAATTTTAAATACAAAAATGTTAGGTTAAATACGAACATGAACTGGATAATGAGCACATACAATATTTTCAGAGCTGTATTAGTGGTGGAATTTATAAATGCAACAGTGTTATATATTGAACTATGATATTTTATTATAGTTTTAATTTAAAACCAACATTATAAAGGCCATGACAGAAAGTAGTTGAATGGTATTTCATGTCAACCTATTATTTTTTAAACAAATGCATATTTTTCTTAAAGTATAGTAAATGCTGGATACCTACATGAAAGAAAATTTTATTTTCATAATGTATACAATTAATGTTACTCTTTTTTGCAGTACCCACTGTATTTTAATTTTTAAGAATTTAAGTACTTTGCAATTAAGTATATGTTTTCAGATGGTCTCACTCATTAGCTGAAAAGAGATTTGTGATAGAAATTTTAATAAAACTCTTGTTGCTGAAATAACAACATTTTAAAGTACTTTAATATGAATACATTAAACAAAATAAGAAGAATTAATCTTGTGATAAGAAGGGAAATATATAGTATTGCATGTGAACTAAAATACACCCTAGGATTAAGTAGAGTTAATAAGCCTCAAAGTGAAATAAGTGGGGTATACAATGCATAACATAAAATAAAACAAAACTTCGGACTCCTTGCACTTTAAAGCTAGATGCTTGTTTTTATGTAAGATTTTATATTTGTGTTTTGCATTATTAAAGAGTGTTTTTACTGAAAGTATATCTCCTTCCTCCCCTGTCCTACTATTTTACATCTATTTGGAGCTGTTTTGGAATACCATCATATCCAAGACCCCACGAGGGGCTCCCAGATGCACATTATACTGAGCAGGATACTGCTCAGAAGAATGTGAGTGTATCTACATCTGTACATATATATATATATATATATATATATATATATATATATATATATATATGTATATATTTACACGATCATACTACACTATAATAGTTTTGTATTGCTTATTTTCCCTTTGCATATCAAGGAGAGGATTACCTCCACGCATAGGGTTAACACTAGTGTGTAGTGTTTTTGGGAAGTGCACTATTCACATTGTTTGTATTACATAAATAATACTAGTGATATTCAGAGTAAGACTAGAACTGGATGGAAATAATCCACCAGGCCAATTTTAACTTCCTACGAGCTTGTTCATTCAGCGAAAATAAAATCCATGCAGTGATAAACTCACAGATTCAATTTTTGATTTTTGATGGTTGTAAAATGAAATTTAAAAGCATGTGTTGCAGAGACCGGCTCTCCAGATGAATACAAGTAGTAAAAGCGCCTTTGAGGCACATATTAGATTAATTGATGTTTCGGAGCCATCCAATATTGATGATGTGGTGCAGATCGCGGTGATGCAGCGTTAGTAAGAGTTTTGAGCTCTTTTCTCATACTGCATTAACATCAATGGCTGAATTTAAGGAACACACACAGGCTTTCCCTGTGTGGGAAATCACTACAAGCATAGCAGGCAATGCAAGAAGAAACAAATGCTGGGGCAAGGAAAAGGAACAAGAAGGAGGCGCCCTGGAGCTGGAATCGATGGCAAGCTCAGATTTTTAGGTGTTTGCACATGGGGAGAACTCTTGAATGTTCCTTAATATAACCAGTGGCAGTTCCTCATGGTCATATCACTCCTGAAGTGCGGGACTTTCTCACATGCGAGGGAAGTGGACCATGCATGAAAAATATAATTCATTTATATATATATAATATATTATTATAATAATTATTATTATTATAATTAATCCAATAATAATGTAGTATGTTTCAATAACTATGGTTATTAAATGTGAACCTCAGTATCTTGTGTATGTTGAACACTTAAACCTGAATTTGTGTGCAAAGCGCCCAAATGAATATCTTCAGCTAGAGAAACACCTGATATGATCCAAAAATGCAAATTAGTGACCACCGCTTTTGATGGATTTATTATGTAAAGATATTTATTATTTGGTTTATGATATATTTTAATGATCGTACATCATATATAAATACATTAAGACAGAAACATACAAACAACTTATAATGACATTTAATAAGAACTAGATAACATATTAAGGTTTAAAAACACAAAACTTAATTTGTTAAATATTTTAACCAATTGTTTTTTATTCAGATTCAGATGTTTGTGTTTTTTTTTTTTTTTTTTACATTTTGTTTGTACTGCTGTGTTGTCTTTTTCTATATTTATAGTAAAAAACAAAAATTCCTCTAAATGTATGTATTTGCTTGAAATTCTGCCAACACATTGAATAGATAATTGTATATAATGTAGTACCCTCTACATTCATAGTATTAACAGTGTATAGGTGGACAGTGTCCCTTTAATGCAAATTTGCATCTAAAACGAACGACTCATAAATGTATTTTGTCACAAGTCAACCCATGTGCAGGCTCATCCAGGCTGTATCCAGTTATTTTTGTTTCCATTCTTGCCTTACTCTCTTGTTTATGATTTATGCTTGTTCTTGTCTTTTCTTTGTATCCCTGTACGATGTATCAGTGCCACAGACCAGCACCTGCCACAGACCAGCACCTGTCCAAGTCTAGTTATAGTCTAACACCTGCCCAAGTCTAGCCACAGACAGTCACCTGCCCAAGTTTAGTTATAGTCCGACACATGACCAAGCCTAGTCACAGTCCAGCACCTGCCCAAGTGTCCTGGTCTCTGTCTCTGTGTAGTGAAAGCCAATAGTACTATTACATGCATTACAAATGCCAAAAGTCTATAAACCGAACGTTGGGTTTATAGGCTTTGGGTTTATGGAATACATGTAATCCTATTTCTATTCTATAAACCGAACGTTCGGTTTATAGAATAGCAATAGGATTACATGTATTCCATAAGCCGAAAGTCTATAAACCAAACGTTCGGTTTATAGACTTTCAGCTTATGGATTACATGTAATACTATGGGCTTTCTATAAACCGAACTAGAGTTCCCATTCATAAAAATGTATGAATGGGGACTCTGTTTCGGTTTATAGAAAGCTAAGAAGTTGAACGACTGAACG
This sequence comes from Pelodytes ibericus, assembly GCA_036172795.1. Lineage (NCBI taxonomy): Eukaryota > Metazoa > Chordata > Amphibia > Anura > Pelodytidae > Pelodytes > Pelodytes ibericus. Next base: position 80,901,363 of record CM069859.1, read on the forward strand.
AATGGTTTAATATAAACAAAAATCATTCGTCCATTCGTGCTATAGTACTATAAACCGAAATAGAGTCGGTTTATAGAATGCCAATAGACTTACATGCATTCCATAAAGTCGTTCATTATGTCGGTTTATGGAATGTAGTGTACTATGCTATTGTATTCTATAAACCGACTCTATTTCGGCTTATAGAATGCCAATAGTACTACGAATGGACGAATGATTTTCGTTTATTAACCATTCGTTCATTCGGCTTTCGTTAGCATAGCATTTTCGTTATTTGTTTTTCGGACGAAAGGACGAAAATGCTATTTTCGGACGAAAATGCATTCGTCCGAAAACGAATGCACATGTCTATAAACAATGTATATCTATGCATAAATGGCTATTCAAGCACCGTGCATTTACATTTTGTATTTTATAGAGACGTCAAAATTAGATACAGCAATGATTGTGAAGCCCAGATTATTTGCCACCAGGAGAACTGATGTGACCAAATCATGTCTGAGGGATTCTTTCTGACCAACTATTGGTTGAATTAAACAATGTTTTATGTAATAACCAGGACTGTAGTTGGTTAATGTAAGTCTGTGTTTCCTTTTTTTATTTGACTTTGTTCAGTTCATTCCTCTAGTCCCTGCTGTATTGTTTGGTTATTATTTGCTTGTGGTATGACTACATTGCCCTTTGTCCATCATGTTCCTTATTCATTTTGATTTGGTTTAAGTTCAGAACTTCAGATTCATGCTATCTACAATAGTGTGAATCTGAAATGAAAGGAAATGTATGTAGGTGAATGTAGATGAATGATAGCTAAACAGAATTTTGCTGACAGGTTACACAACTTATGCACGAGGAAAGGAAAGCATGAATATTTAAAATACCTGATATTTTAATAACCTAAAACATCAGTAATGATCTTTATTTAAATAGCATGTCAAAGAAATCCCAGGTAGTCAACCTAAATGTAAGTTTCTCAAACTATTACATGGGAATTCTATTTTGTCAGATGGAATTCTTAGCAAACATACCTAGCGGGAATGCAAAGCATCCGTCAATAATGTTATTAATTTTCTTCCCTAGATACTAAGCTTCATAATAACTGTGTTTTTATTTAGTCAGGTAACATTAAAACATTTATAGTTGGAGGCTTCCTGCAGTATTAGACACATAAATGATGGGAGGGAAACCACACATGGAGGAAATAGAAAATAACCTAATCTAAATAGCCCGAGGAGATCACTGAATATTTTCTCATAACCACCTTTGTTTGACATTAGAGAGAATATGTGGGTCTATGAATCTTTTATGGCATGTACTACATACTGTTCTTACAATATGATTTTACTTTGGAGGCTCACATAATATCCTTTGCAAGATAACCATAAAAAAAATTGAATCTTGCACTTTCCATGAAAAGTTGCATAACTTCCTTTTCACTCATAATGAGTTTGTTATAAAATATTTTTAACTTGTCTAGGGTTGATGGTTTCTGCATCTGTAGCAGGTTGGCAGTTTATGATCAAAGATAATATTTTTACTAATATTTGAAACACTGACATTTATATAAAATGATCATTTGAAACAAATATGCAGTTCATTTTCTTTAGTTTGTTGGTAAGTTGCTTAAACTGCATTTATTAATAAAAAAAAAATAACTATAAAACTACATACAGCTAAAATTTTTACTGGTGCTATGCATGAATCTTATCTCTAATCACTATATATATTTTATTAATATATTCCGGTATTTATAATTATCCAATATATAATAATAGCAACAATGTGTACATTGTATATAGTTCACTTAAAAACAAACAACTTAATCTTAAAGCTGGCAATTCCAAATGTCCTCTAACTTTTGCATCCCTAGCAGACTCACCTCAACCTTGTTAGGACCAGTTGGATATTTCCTCACTGGATACAGGACTTTGTTTGCTCATCCCCCCACTTCATAAACATCATTGGAATGACCTCATAGTTCTGAACTTAATCAGTCCTGTGCGGACTTTGTTGGAAGAATGTGCTTTACATAATAGTGCAGTCTTACTTTTTATAGAGCTTTTTCAGAGAAGGTTGGCATCTTTTCTTCCTAAAAAATGCCAGCCTTGCTATTGCCTCCATAGATTTAAAGGACAAATAAAAGTTTATTTTCACTTGTGCTCCTAATACATAATACACTGAATAGCACAACCAAGTAGCAAGCATTGTATATTGGAAGATTTATACAGCAAATAGGCTAAACCCTCATAAGTCCAGATGGGATATTGCACAGAAGGTAATGGAGAATAACAAGACTAAAATTCTGTGGCACTTCAAGATCCAGACAGACACGTTCTGGCCAGTCAACCCAACATTGTGGAAGTAGACAAGGTCCAGAAGATAGTGATAGATGGTGAGGTGCCACGTGACAGCAACATGTCATGGTATTTTAATACATTTCACACTATGGGGGACAAAATTGACTCATATTCTTATATTAAGAAGAACCTCTAAATTACCTCTGTTTTTCAGTTTTCGTAGTTACTTAGCCTTCCTCAAGGGATGTTTGAGTAAGACATTAAGAAGACAATGGGTCAATTTAAGTTAGCTATCTTGGTAAGCAGAGGTTTTGTTTTATGATGGTACACTCAAATAGATACCTGGCCATCCTGAGAGAGCTCTGTGTGAGAAGTGTATATACCAGGTGTTGAAATAAAAACCTGATATATCTAACTAGAAAAATCTTAGAAAGTTTGGAATTGAATGTGAAAAGCTGAATGAATGTGAAAAGCTGAACGAATGTGAAAAGCTGAACGAATGTGAAAAGCTGAATGAATGTGAAAAGCTGAAGATTAACATATGGTTACTAATATATATATATATATATATATATATATATATATATATATATATATTTATACATATATTTATATATATGTATATATTTATATACATATGTAATTGCAGATGTATTAGTGCATGTATGGCCTATGAATGCATAGATAAATATTCTGTATTATATTGATAAAATACACACTTTGATTTATATTTATTTAATTAATTAGAGTTACTATGCCTTTTTCATAAATTCTGTAACCAAATATAACCATAGAACAATATATTTTGTACATGTGGAATATTAGAAGTGATTAGATATTACATGATATGTCATAGAGTAAGTTATGAGTGTTAATATTAGTTTCATTTCTAACCCAAAGTTATTCAAATATGTATTGAAATGCCTATGAACAAGAATAGGTAAAGTTCAACCTTGGTTTTTCTCACATTTAGGGAATTTTCCCTATAAACTAAAATCTTAGAGAGCACATATATATTAAATTGTATTCAGGTGTGGTTGAGGTAATTATAATGTGGGATTTAATCATGGTCAGATTTGTGAGCTAAGATAATATTTTGGATAATATTATTATACCCTTATCAAATATTAATAAAGGAGTGATTTCAGAGACCCAACCAAATGAAAACAATATATTTGATACACCTTCAATTGGTGTGGTTTGGAGACATAAAATTGGGATAAGAATTAGGCTAGTTGAGGGAGAAGGATCAAGTCTTGAAGATCTAAGCTGGGGAAGAATCTTGATCCAAAAAGGTCAAACTAACTGTATCCGACATTATTCCAGAGGGAACAGCTCCAGAAACGTAATCTTGGTAATTAAAGTCTACTTTGAATTTTATATTTTAACTTGTTATTTCTGCAAACTTGTATGGTAAATCAAATTCTATATTGGCTACAATTCTAAGCCATTAGTCTGCTGTTAATTCCTGTATTCAAACTGCAGTTGAGACATAGAAAATAACAACCTGGAAAGAAAAGTCTATTTCACATACAGACAATGTTAGAATATTTGATTTATCATTTGTGGTTTTACTCATTATATGATGAATATTAAAATAAATATATTAATAGTTTATGTTATACCATTTTACACTGATATTAATGGTCTTTAAGTAAGGTTAGATACATTAGTGTAATATTTGGCTTTTTGTACATTCTGGTACTGCATTGGTGCTGGTTACTCTGAGACACTAGGATTGTGTGGATATGATTTACTACATTGCTCACAATAAAGTTGCCATTGATAGATTTAACTGTTTTGTATGTACTGACTAGAAATAGGTTGTTGTTTATTGGTGTATTGGGCTCAATCAATGTATTATTACTTTTGTGTTATTTCTATATTAGTGTGTGTTAATAAATTTTCATATTTTGTTACCGTGTGCATTATTTCATATATAGTAGTTTAAGTATATGTCAGATTATCACCTTATTAAACAAACTTGGGAGATACTGTTTTTATGTATGGTTATTGGCCATCTTTAGTGGCATAAAATCTTTCATAATTCCACGTATCCAAGTATCTCTGACAAACATCAGAAAGAAGGTGTATGAGAAGCTAGAGAAGTACTAGGGAATGAAAGAGGAACTAGAGAGGATGTGGAAAGTGAAGGGCAAAGTGGCCAGAGTAGTAATAGGAGCACTCAGTGCTGTGACTCCTAAGCTTGGAGAGTGGCTCCAACAGATTCCAGGAACAACATCAGAGCACTCTGTACAGAAGAGTTCAATACAAGCAACATATATATATATATTACCTTTCTGAGACATAGGATATATATATATATATATATATATATATATATATATATACAATATGCATAAGCACTCCACTCATCAAAAGAGACAAAAAAATTGAATGCCCGGGTGCTACTCAGAACCACGCACTCACAGGGCTTAAGCAAAATACAAATGTCGAAGTATTAAAAAATAAAGCTGCAAAGCATCACAATCAAAGTTTCGGTTCCCTTAGGAACCATTATCAAGACCAATTTGCATATATTTTAACATTCATTATATACCCAATCCAAATAAGAATAAATAAAAGAATACTCATGCCACCTGAGTGTTCACTCACCACAAACCCAGAAGGATGAAGTGGGAACTGGAAGTGCATAGCTACCATAGAGAAGAGACACTGCGATAGACGTGTCCCAGTTGCCATAGGAACACATGACGCTGAAGCCTCCGTGAACACACAAAAGCACCTAACTTGCAAACAAAGAAATAATAAAAAGAAAAGAAAAAAACGACAAAAAACTGTAGGAAACCAGGGTCTTGTGTCCATGGCAACAATGGTAAATATAACAGGGAAAGTGAAACCACACCACATACACACAAAGGAACAAGCAGAGACCTGTCTGTAGGGCTTACAGGGACTTAAATAGTCAACAAAAGCTACAAAGAGTTTATCAAGTGTGAAAAAAGGGGGGAAAAATAGAAAAGAAAAATAAGAAGTGCAAAACAAATGTGAAGAAATGAATACACAACAGGGCTGAAGAAGATATACAGGGAAGAAAAACATGACACCTGCCACTAAAGGGACTACAAATTGAGCCCCCAGACGTGCCAAACAAAATACTAAAAATATACCTAATTGCATAACACATAGCTAATAGAAACAAATAGACAAATATACATAAAGAATAATAACAATCACCAGCCCCATAGGCAAACAAACTAAAAAGTGAGACTAAATGAGAGAGAAAAAAGGAACCAAACAAATAAAAATAAACATAACATAAACGAGAGACAGGTGTGTAACAGGATTACATAAAGAACTAGACTGCACAAAAACAGACAAATACTACAGAACAACAAAGGTTGAAGAACAAGCTAAAGGACAAAAATTAAGAGCGAGGAAGTAAGAATGAAGAAATAGATAAATATTCATTAAGGCCCCTAGGGGCAATGGTGTCAAGAGTCGTAATCAAAAATGCTTCCTTCTATAGGAGGCGGCGTGATTGATCACCGCCATGTATGGAAAGAGTTATATGTTCAAACGCCACAAATCTCAACTGGGAAAGATGATGTCCTTTTTCTAAAAAATGGCCGGCCACAGGTTCATCCGACTTTTTGTCGCGATAGGCAGTCATAATCGAGGAGCGGTGGCCATGAATCTGTTCTCTAAGCGTGACGCTGGTCTTCCCTATGTAGGATAAATTACAGGGATAGGTGATAAGGTACAAAACATGATCTGTCGTGCAAGTGATCCATTGTTTAATGGCATATCTCTTGCCTGAATGGGGATGAACAAATTGAGAAATAGAATTCATATGGGAACAGGGAACACAATTTAAATACCTGAAACAGCCTGGATTCTGAAAACTCAGTGTTGAAGTGTTCTTACTGCAGCAGTGAATAGGGTCAGATTTTACCAGATGGTCTCTAAGGTTAACACCCCTTTTATAGCACATCATCAGAGTATTTTGAGTAAACAGAACTAAGTTACGGTCACGTTGTAACAAACGCCAATTGCAGGTGACTATCTTTCTGACATCATGTGAAGCTGTGTGGAACTTGGTTGAAAAAAACATACGTGTGTGTGCACTCAAGGTTTTGGTCTCCTCTGACTTCTTTCTGGCATTCTGAAGTGCCACTTGCACCACCGATTTTGAATATCCAGGGGTGTAGAACCTTAAGGCCATCTCTCGTAGTTGTCTTTCTTGAGTCACTTCATCTGTGTTGTTGCGTATTACTCGTAGAAATTGAGACAGTGGTAATGATTTTTAGTTGCCTCTGGATGGAAGCTGTCAGCATGCAAAATTGTGTTTCTGTCAGTCAATTTCCTAAAGAGAGTATAGCCCAATTTTGCTGATACCTTTTCTAATAATTGTGAAGCATACAGGAACATCCAAATGATTTAATTCAGCAACAAACATCTTGAGAGTTTCATGCCATATCAGCAAAATGTCGTCCACAAACCGAGTGTAGAATAAAATGTTGGCTGAATATTTCTCCAGAATGTGTTTCCTTTTGTAGATGTACATATACATATTAGTGTATGTAGGAGCCATTGCTACCCCCATTGATGTACCCGAGTTTTGAATGACAAAGTCATGTTCAAACCTGAAAAAATTAGATTTTGACGTTAAACTCAACATTTGTAGTAAAAACGCAACTGAAGGCCCTTGAAATTCTTTGGATTCATTAAGGAGTGTCTGTACAGCTTCCAAACCCTCTTCATGAGGTATGGTATATAGGCTGGTAACATCCATAGTCGCCAGCCATACTGCTGAGTCGGGTAACACAATTCCCTCAATTTTCTTCAATAGGTTAGGTGTGTCCCATAGACACGTGGATAGAGCTAATGCCACATCCTTAAGCTGCCAGTCTAACCACTTCATGATGGGTTCCAGAAGACTGCCTCCAGCAGCGACAATGGGTCTACCCGGAGGGTTAGTGAGACTTTTGTGGATCTTTGTAAGTGTATATAACACTGGACATTTTGGGTGTCTCTCCAGGAGAAAGTTGTAGGTGATCTCATCAATTTCGCCTCCATGTAGTGCTCTATCCAGAAGCATCTTGATCCTAGCTGAGATTTCTACTGTGGGGTATTCCCTCAGAATTTGATATACTTTAACATCTGCTAATTGTTGAGCGATCTCTGGTCTGTAATCATGATAATTCAAAATGACCAGGCCACCTCCCTTGTCTGCTGGACGGATTATGATGGTCGGATGTGAAGAAAGGTTTTTAACTGCTGCAATTTGACCTTGTGTCAGGTTGCAGTTTGTTTTCTTCTTAGTTAAGGCCTATTTCACTTCTGAGTTCACAGCTAGGGCAAACGTTTTTAGGGTGTTATTTGTTGAGGTAGGATCAAAGGTGCTAGGTAACTTAAATGGGGACTTTGAATGTTCAGCTGATTCCCCCAAAAATTATTTTAGATGTTGATTACGGTAAAATTTGAGTAAAAGTCTACTTCCTGTTCGAATTGGTTAGGTAAGTTGGTAGGTACAAAAGTCAGACCCTTTGACAATAGAGTAACATCGGCCTCCATTAAAATTCGATTAGATAGATTAAAGATGGGTATCATATCCGTCTTATTGGAGGTTTCCCTCTTGGGGCAAAAAAGGCGACCCCTCTGTCCGCGTCTTGTATGTGACCTCTTCCTTGATCGACTCGACTTCTGGTTGCACCTCTGCGTTGTGTAGGATCTACTTTATCCAGGCTCTGTCCTAAAAAAGCCTGATCTCCTGTTCGTTTGTCCAGTTGTTCAGAGTGTAATGCTTACGCCTCAGATGTTACGTCAATTGTTGGCTCTGTTGGTTTCTTGATTTTTATCCTCTCCCTCCTTGGTCGCTTAACCACCTGTATACTTGATGGTGAATGTAGTTGTTATTCACCTTGTTAAGCTTCTGTCTCTTAAATATCAATGTCATTTTTATACTTATTAATCTATTCCTGAAGTTTCAACATTGAATCCACGGTTGTTGTCTCCGTGAGTATCACTGAATGCATTTCATTAAATTTTAAGATTTTTTCTTTTACTTGAACTAGGTCACGACTCACTTCTTCTATGACCAGAATCATCAAATCCAAAGAGCATTTATTCAGTACAGTTGTCCATCTTCTACAGAACTCAGGATTATATAATCCTAAAAGGAAAAAAAAAACCTCTAAATCTGAATTTAGATTAAGTTATTTTGAGTGAATTTCCCCCTTACATTAGTGCCTTTATCATTGCCCTATTTGAACCAGTAACCTATACAAAATTCTCTATCCATAGTTAATGCATCTTTGTGAGTGACCTTATAGTGATTCATAGACATTTAGTGAATGCATTTTGCAGCAAACATGTGGTTCCCATTTAACTAAACATAATCCTAAAAAAAAAAAAAAAAGTGCTTCAAATCAGTTACTGTACCTATTCGGGACAGTAACTTATATAAGAGTCTCTATCAAATCATTAACAGTTTAGTAAGTAAAACATTTTGTGAATAACATTTACAGCCCACAAATGTTTACATAGTCCTGTGCAGGGAAGGGAGAGGAGAAAAAAAAAAGAGAAACTGAATTAGAATGTTTTATGGATAACCTTATAGACATTCAGAGACATTTTTGTAAATTCAATTTAGAGCAGTCAGTTATTTCCCATTTTGGCCAAACATAGTCCTGTACATGGAGGGGGAGAAAAAAAAAAGGAGGGGCCACACTCTACGGTCCCATAACAAGACCTATTAAGTTATACAATGTCCTTAGATTGTAGCCAAATTCTGGCCTTCTCTGGCTCCTCAAATGACAGTGAACTGTCCTCATAGAAGATCATGATTTTCACCGGGTAGCCCCATCGGAACCTGATATTAAATTTACGAAGTATTGTAACAACTGTAGAGAAACTTCTTCTTTTAAGTCTGGTGCTATAAGACAGATCTGGCAGAGCAAAGACATCCTTATAGCGGCCTTCCAGACTTTTTTTTTCTCTACTCATTCTCAGGACTTGTTCTTTGATTCAAAATGAGTGGAAAAAGGCTATTATATCTCGTGGCGAGTCTTTAGGAATATTTCTTGGTCTTGGAAGTCTGTGGCAGTGGTCCAGTATGACTTCTTGGTTTTTTTGTTTCAATCCCTAGATACAAGAAGTATTCCTTTAGAATCTGTGCAAGATCTTCTTCAAATGTTTTTCTTGAAGGTTTCTGAATCTTAGATTTGATCTGCGAGATCTGTCCTCCAAGTCTCCCATTTTATGCTCCAATAATTGCACTTTTGTTTCCAGGGTGGTCTTCTCTTCTACTAACGTTTTCAACTGAAATTCTAGAGTTTCCTGTTTCTCCTCTACTAATTGTAATTTCTGCAGAACAACAGAAAATTATTTTTTAATGTCTTCAGTGGACTTTATCATTTCCTGTTTTATTTCATCTACTATGTCTCTCAGGCTATTCCTGAGTAGGAGGGGAGTAATTAATTCTTCCTCTTTATTGAGGTTTGGGTTTATTTATTCAGGGTTAATAGACAGCTCCGTTGATGACCTGTCCATGTGGGGGGGGGGGGGGGGGGGAGAAAAAGGAGGACATCCTCTTCTCCTGTCTTTCCCCTTTATCAGCCTTCTTTTCTCTCCTAGGTTGTGCCTTTCCTTCCTGAGGTCTTTTTGTAGCCATTATTTATTTCCAGCACCAAGGTTTTTCTTCCCTTTTTCCTCTCCTTTTCCCCCTCTCAGGGTATTCTCTCACCTAATTTATCTCCATCCTCTCTTTATCGCCTAATTTTATCTGAAATATTTTCTTAATTTGAAATTATTTTTCCTTTCCTTCTTTCCTCCCTTTCTCCTTTCAGCCCCCTCAGGTTCGTTCCTTCTCTTCCCTTTCTTCTGTTTCACACTTAGTTTCTTCTTGGTGTGAGATTGTTTTTATTCGGTCTCTCCAGGTGTTTTTAAGCACACACAAACATATATAGATTACTTCAATTTATTTTTTCTCAGTATTTTGAGAGAGGTCAAACTCTAAATCAAATGGTTATTCTGTGTTGGATACTTCCTTCTACCCACATTTCTTGCTTTAGAGCTCACACAGACATATATAGGTTACTTCAATTTCCAGTTTGGTATTTTGAGAGAGGTCACACTTGAAATCAGGTGGTTATTCTGTGCTGGAAGTTTCCTTGTCCCTTCATTTTTGCTTTTGAGTTTACATAAACATATGTAGACCTCAATTTCAGCTTAATGGTTTGAGAGAGATCACACTTATGATCAGTTAACTATTCTGTGCTGTATACTTCCTTATCCCCACATTTTTGCTTTTGAGCTCAGACAGACACATATAGGTTACTTCAATTTCCAGCTTAGTATTTTAAGAAAGGTCCCACCTAGGATCAAGTTATTAATCTGTGCTGGAGACTTCCTTATAGCCACATTTTTGCTTTTAAGTTCACGTAGGCATGTGTAGGTTACCTCTATTTCAGCTTAGTGTTTTAAGAGAGGTCACACTTGGTATCAGTTAACCATTCTGTGCTGGATACTTCCTCATCCCCACGGTTCAACTTTTCAGTTCTCAAAAACACATATAACTTGCTTCAGTTTTCAGCTGAATAGTTTAACCCCTTCCCGTCCTTATGACGAGTTAACTCGTCATAAGAGCCGCCGCATTAGCGACCTTATGACGAGTTAACTCGTCATGCAGTCTAGCCGGCGGTGCGCTCCGTGGGCACCGCCAGCTAGTCTGCAACGGGTCCAGGACTAAGCCTCGCACCCGAGGCAAAGCTCCTGGACCCGATCGGTCGATTTCCGGGCATGTGATTGCGGTGATTGAGTCATCACCGCGATAACATGCAAATTAGATGGCAAAGTCAGTGTGTTCACACACTGACTTTGCCTCTAATTCACTCTCTGTGCTTCACATTCTTATAGTGAAGCACAGAGAGTGACCTGTAAGTAAAAATAAATTAATTAAATACAGAGGTTAAAAATTTAAATAAAAAAAAATTAACCCTTTCATTGCTGATCACAGTTTTTAACTGTGATCAGTTTCCTTCCACTTTATGGCCCTCATTTAGTTTTTTTTTTAACAGATTTTTTTATTTTTACAATTTATAAAGTTTATTTTAATAAATAAAGGTAATTTTAATATATTTATTTAATAAATGTAACCCCTGCATGCCTGTTGCATGATTTTTACTGATCTGACATCGCACTCTTCAGAGTTTTTTTCTGTCTTTTTTGTTATGGGGGGTTTGGGAACCAATATTTTTCTTTTTTATTAGTTAGTTAATTAGGGGGGATAAGTGGGTTAGTGTTGCACTAGTTATGTAGGTTATTACTGGGAAAATAATCGGGAAAAACATTTTTTTCCTCAAAAATTTCCTCTTTTATATTTACTTTTTAATACTAAAATGTAAATCATTTTTATGTATAGGGTATCAAAAGAAAGCTCTAACTGGCCTTTAAAAAACAACATATAACTTGTATGTGTACGTTAAATGAGAGAGAGGAAAATTATGTTTCAAAAACCGCGTATTAAAAATTGAAAAACGCTCTGGTCCTTGGCCCAGGAAAATCCCTGGTCCTTAAAGGGTTAAGAAGAGTCACGGTTAGGATCAGATAGTAGGCAGAAAACAGTCCTCCCCAATGATATTCTCTCTCTCTTTCTCCCTTCCCCTTCCCCGATAAGGATCAGACAAAGAATACAGGAACAGTCTTACCAACACTTTCAGAGACGGCTAAAAATGGCTATTCTGTGCTGAGTTTTTCCTTATCTCCACGTTTTTGCTTTTTTAGCGGTTGTTTACTGGGGGAGATGCAGCTCTGAGCCCTCAGGATCCCCATGTTCTTTTATTCTCCTTTCTTTCTCTTTGAATCTCCGTGACCTTCAGTAAAGACCAGGTTACTTGGTATATTCTGCGGTCGTTCAGCACGGCTCCCACTCAACGCTGACCAACACACTCCACCTCAGCTGTAGAGGATCTCCGTGATTGTTTCTCCGCCGGCCCGCCTGTGAGCCCCGCCTCTTGGAGCGCGTACGTGTCACATCATCACGCTCCCCGACTCATCCCTCTCTACTGGGCTATTTTCTCTGTGATCCGGAAGGTAAATAAAGCGGCAGTTGAAACTATGGCCTGCCCTGTGTTCGTTTGAACTTAGTAGCCAACCATGGTTTTTATGACCTTTGTTGGTTTAATTTTGATGTTGGTCTTTTTGTGTATTTCGGGTGGTCCTTATACCCCCAAATATGTGTATATATGTCTGTCTATCTCTGTGCGGTGTGGAGCTGCTGGTGGGGGGGGGGGGGTGAGGTAAGAGTTGGGCCATTAGATTGTAATGATGAAGTGTCTATCAGTAAATTCTCAGGGGTTGAACTCCCCTCACAAAAGGAACCAAATATATGGTCTTCTGAATGTGATAAAAATAGATGGGGATGTAAGATGTATCCCCACTTGTTCCATGCTTATATGATAAAAAAGGGGGGGGTTGCAATTATCTTTTCCAATCGGCTTAGACTGGATACTAGATGGGTGGAGGACTACAAGGATGGAAGGTACATTATTTGGGTGGGTAAGATAAATGAAGAATCTTTTACATTAGTAAACTTTTATATCCCGAATACATCACCAATCTCCTTTGTGTCTGAGATTTTAGATAAAGCCGACAAAATAAAAATAGGACGATTATTGATTGCTGGAGATTTTAATTGTATAATTGACCCAGTCATGGATAAGAAGCTTAAAAGACTAAACACAATCAATAAGAACCTTATTAAGAGAGTGATGTCTCTCAGAGCAGTGATAGACAGAGCAAATCTTTTGGACTTTTGGAGAGTTTTTCACCCTCTTGATAGAGATTACACCCATTTCTCAAGGGTGCATTACTCATATTCGAGAATCGATCTGGTCTTGGGAGATACAATACTATGTGAAGCAATTGCCAGTATTAACATTAAGGACAACGTATGGTCCGATCAGAGCATTATCTATTTTGATATCAAAGATAAATACCGTGTGGGATCAAATTCTTGTTGGAAATTGGACGACTTCCTGCTGTATTTAGAGGAAAATAGACAATATATAGAAAAGATGTCTGAGTTATTTTTTAAAGAGAACAATATAGATCAATTTTCCCCAATAACTGTATGGTGTGCCTATAAGTCTACAATCAGGGGCTATTTTATAAAAATGAAGAAAAACTTAAGAAGAAATAAAGATTTTACCCTTCCTAAACTCTATATTTCCCTTAACAGAATATCAACAATAGATAAAACCCAACCCAACCAATCCACTATGGACAAACTGTGTGAAATAAGGAAGAACATAGAGTTACTGGAAATGGATGGCATCTTAAAAAATATGGAGAAGCTAAGGATAAGAACAAAATGATTTCCAACAGATTAAAAAAAACAAAGAGAGTGCAATAGGATTTGTAGGATTGTAGAGGGGGGGGGGAGGACATTACTATCCCCTATGGAAATAGGAAAGGAGTTCGCATCATACTATCACTCCATCTATAATCTTCCAAATTTGGTATCAAAGGAGGATATTTAAACCTATTTGGGCAACATCAACATCCCCAAGATAACTAATGAACAGGAGCTTCTTCTAAATCAACCTATAGAAAAAAGTGAGTTAAATCTAGTAATCAATAAATTAGTAAAATATAAAACTCCGGGTCCAGACGGGTTTGGAAATTTCTTCTATATGACCTTCAAGAAACAAATAATAAACCATTTGGTCCATACCTTTAATACAATTGCATCCTCAAGTTTTTGTCTGATTGAGATGTTACAGGCAAATATTGCTTCAATTTTAAAACAGGATAAAAACCCGGAAGATATGTCTTCATACTGCCCGATTTCACTTATTAACGTGGATACCAAATTATATTCTGCAATACTAGCCAATCGTCTTAAGGAGGTCCTCCACCATTTGATACATCGAGACCAAATTGGATTTGTTCCAGACAGAGATCCCGGCAATAATATCAGAAGGCTGATTGATCTCTTTGAGGAGGTGGAGGGAAGTGGTGCCCTTCTCCTGACCCTGTCTTTAGATGCCGAGAAGGGCGTTGACAGGGTCAGGTGGGAGTACATGATGAAGACATTGTAGTCTTACGGATTTAAGGGATGGATGAAAGGAGCAATAACCGCTTTGTACACTGGACCCACAGCTAGGGTAGTGGGTGTAAACAATTACCTCAGAGTGGTTTGAATTAAAAAACAGCACCCATCAAGGATGCCCACTTTCGCCAACACTATATATTTTAGACCTGAAGCCTCTAGCAATCAACATAAGAGATAATCCCCAAATCAAAGGTTATAAGAAAGGGAAAGAGGAGTGTACTATATCTCTATACGCAGACAATATCCTAGTTACATTAATAGATCCAGAGAAATCGGTAGAAAACTTCTTGTCCAAGGTTTTGGAATAAAGTAAAGTTAAATTATGAGTTAAATGTTCAAAAGACTGTGGCAATGGCGCATAATACTCCAAAAGAGGAGCTTGATAGAATTTATAAAATCCTTACATTTAAAATCTGTCAAACAGAATTCACTTACCTTGGGATGATAATAACAGCCAAAGCAGATAGTACCATGGAAGCGAATATGTTAAATCTATTAAAAACTACAAATAAACTACTTAGGGAATGGAGACAAGGAGAGTTCTCCTGGTGGGGGAGAACAAATGTGATTAGAGCATATATACCACTTAAGATTCCCACTTAAGATTCCCCTAAGTTAGCTCCAAATGATACAGAGAAGTTTTAATAATTTCATCTGGAGAGGGAAGAAACCTCATTTGAGCCAGAAAATTATGTCCAGAAAGGTAGGGGAAGGGGGGATGGGACTCCCAGTAATTATCCACCAATATGAAGCATGCATTAAATATCATATTCAGAGATCAACAAGGGTAATTTCAGAAC
This sequence comes from Pelodytes ibericus, assembly GCA_036172795.1. NCBI lineage: Eukaryota > Metazoa > Chordata > Amphibia > Anura > Pelodytidae > Pelodytes > Pelodytes ibericus. Next base: position 80,916,536 of record CM069859.1, read on the forward strand.
AGGAAGGATGGTACGTAATAGAGGCAGATAATTTAAGAATGAAAAATCTAAACTCCTTAATTTGGAGCATAAACAGTAAACAAGATCTAAGCCTGCTAAAAAATAGCCGAAATATAGTCCTCAAGAATTTGATCTCGTCATGGTTAGCAATAAGGAAAAGATTGGGTTTGTTTGATAAATTAAGAGAGAGCCTCCCACTAAAGGTCCTTGACCACTGTATGACGGATTTTGACTCAGGAGTCTGGCAAGATAAAGGTATTAAGACACTAGCCGACCTCATTCAAGACAGCAAAATAAAAACTTTTATACAACTGACCCAGGAGTATAACATACCGAATAACAGTATTTTTAAATACTTGATGGTGAAAACTGTATAAATGAACATCTATCTCTTAAAAAGACTAACTCAACAAAAATACTATCAATGATTTTCGCATACGGTAATACAAAAAAGGTCTTCTCCAGATGTTTAGACTGTATTAGAGCCATGGAAAGTTTGTCCGAGTGGCCAGTTATTCAGAAATGGCAAAAAGACACTCGGCAAATAATAATAATACCTCAAGAAGAAGTCATTAAAGCCTATGCAAAAGGCAATAGTAATGTTAAGGGCCTCTCTTTGCTTGAGACACAATTTAAGGTCATACACAGATGGTATCGGGTTCCCACCCAACTATCAAAAATCTACCCTCACCTAAGTAAAGATTTTTGGAACTGTGGAAAAAAGAAGGGTACATACATGCATATGTGGATGGATTAGACCCCTGGTCATTGGCAATAATATAGATAATAGAAGTTTGCCCCCCTCCCCCCCCGGCCCCCTCTGGCAACTCCACACTCAGTTACGTCCTTGTCTGTCCTTTGCCCTCTCTCCCCTCCCTTTTTTCTTTCTTTATGTCTCTGATTACAAAGGAATCAATGTGGTTGTTAATATGTATCAGAGTTAAGACTTTGAATGGCATTGTGGGGAGGATGGGCGGGAGGGGGTGGGGGTGAGGGATGGGTTTATATATACTGTTTCGTATTATATTGTTTTGTATTGTGTCGTATTGTACTGTATATATCTGTGGTTTATTTATATTACTGATGTGAGAAGAAAATAAATAAATATTAAATGAAAAAAAAAGAACTCAGGATTATTGCGTCCAATCGTGGGGATGTCCTTGATCCAAAAGCCACGTGGGATTCTCTTTGCTCCATAATAATCTGACAGGAATAACCCATGGTGATCCATGTCTACCTCTCGCTTCCATAGTTTGAGTAGTTCGAAATATAAATCTTTAACTGTGTCAGTACTGGACAATTCAAGTTAGGATGTAGCCCATAACTACCTTCAAAGCCTCCTCCTCAGAGATCTGCAGAACGTCAGCTTGTTCAACAAGAGCCCCTGCTCGAACCAAAAAATCTTCCATTATGCTGCTCTGTTTATCACACCCTCGAATGGTGTGTGTACCAGCAATAGACAGTGATATATATATTTAGATACAGACACACAACCATGCACACATCCTATAGCAACAAGGGAGGTGTGTCACTCCTCTATGATTTACTACATGGATTTAGCTTATGACTGTGACTGTTTCCTAATCACTCACTAAGGCGCACACCATAGTGTTTGTGAGTGTAGGGAGAGCCTATGTGAGCTGCGAAACACGTAAGGTGTCCATTTCCACCTGTGGTGCCCTTTCCCATATAATGTTTGCCGGGACACAATAAAGAGGACTTTTCAATTGAAAGTCATTGTCTGGTGTTTTTTTACCCTGACTGCAGGATCATATACGTTTCTTCATTTCAAAATACTTACTTGCGGCAGAGTACCGCGAGATCCCGGAGCCCACGTCACAGTGTTGCTAGTATATTTCATCCTCCTTCTAATTTTGTTTTCTACAGTGTAGGGGGGGCTGCAAAGAAGGTACATATGGGAGAGTACAAAGGCAGCTAATGGACCCTTGTACTATGTCTAGTCTTTGGAGAGCTGCCCAGTTTGCCCTGCTTTAATGATTGCAATGGTAATGGTAAACTACACAGCAAATTACTGTTACTGATGGAGAACTGGTTAAAGGACAAAATACATGGGATTTCTATATATCTTCCATGGTTAGGTTGCTATATTTAAATTTTTTATTTTATGATCCCTTGTTAGAGAAAAGTTTGAGATACTACTTCTTCCTCAGTGTTGAGCATTGAATCTGTACTGGTATAGATCTGGAACCCATGGGAGCAGATGTTTAAGCACATCAGTTAATCTAATAAATTTAACAAGAATTAATTATGTCTGAAGGGTTGCAATACACTCTAGTTGTAATGAAATTACAACATACCTGGTCTAAGCACTATCATGTTTTAAATTATCCACTAAGAGAAGTTTTAAGACTATATTTATCATGACAAAGCTGGGCTATTTCAGGAACAATTGCTAAAATAGTAGCAACAACCATGGAAGATTATTGAATATCATGGCAGTTTACTCCTAATTTTATATATATTTTTTGAAATAGCACCTTTTGGATCATGTACAGCCTGTAAAGTGTAGATAAAGATATTGCCAGTGGTTGCATTAAATATGTTCTATAGATTATATATACCTGTATATCATTATGTAATTAAACTTAAAGGAAGACTCTTTGTTAACCCCTTGAAGACTAGGCTGTTTGTGTTGCTCCCATAGGACAGAGGCTGTTTTTAAAATTCTGTGTTTGTGTTTAGCTGTCATTTTCTTCTTTCCAACTTACTGTACCCACACAAATTATATATTGTCTTTTTTGGTAATAATGATTTTATTTAGGTACCATTATTTTGATAATATAATGTAATTTAATGTATAAACAAACAAAGATGGTGAAAAAGTAATCACATTTTTTCCTGACTTGTACTTGAAACCCTTGACCTTTTGACCCCAATCCTAATTATCACCCTAACCTAAGTCTAAACCTACTGTAACTCTAATGCTAACCCTAATTCTAATTATAACCCTTACCCTTGAATTACGGCTCACTACCACTTTTTTGAGTGTACTGTTGCTGACTGCCTTTAGAGGAAGTCTAGTAACAGCAATGGAACAACAGCAAAGACTAATGGGGAATACATTTGGAAAGATGCACGATTGCAGCATTGTTTAAAAGGCAGTTATAATGAAGAAGAAGTGCCCTTCTGCCTGATTAGAAATATTTTAGGGAATATCGTTAACTACACCTTTTGCTGCTCTCTAATAATATAACAGGGGAACACCCACACTGCATGTGATATAGAAAGTAAAAGAGAATCCACATCCTATCAGTAATCACAAAATAAAAAAACTGCCTCCTGTGTTACCCTGATGTATGTATGTTTGTTTTATATATTTCTTCAGGAAGTGGAGGATCTGAATGTGCATAAATATGGTAATGACAAGTGATACAGTCACATCCCTTTGCATGTAAACATACATTCACATGGATAACTATAAACAGAAAACCATACATGCACTGAGAAGACTGTCAGGTACCCATAAAATATTTGTTTTAAACACACAGTTGGTACATACTCCATGTCTCTTTGTCAGATTACCCCATGCTCAAGCAAGAATTATGATGGTGAGTTCCCCACCTCTTCCTGACGCATGTGCAGTAGGTTAGGGACTATAAGAAATGGAGTGCAGATTTACCTTCCTCTCCTTACATCGTATGGCCAGTGGGGTGGGAGGTCATATTTAATAAAGCTGGTGCAACAACTAATGCCACATATGGATTGTCCCTGAAGTATTATCTACTGTTGTGGCAATGACATTCAGCCAAGAGATAAACCCAACTCCCAATAGTCCTAGTCCCTCCTGAAATGTTCTCCCAATCGTCCGTTTAACATGCTTATTTTCAGCAATTTTATGTTCCTCGCAGTATAGATTCGCTGTTAACGTTTTATTATCTCATTCATTTTTAAGGACTACTTATGCGTTTGCATCATTCTTATTATCTTCTATATGTATCTGTTTATTGGTTCACAAGGGATTCTTATAACTAAGAGAATATTTAGTGAAGTACAGATATGACAGGTAGTGAATCATGGTGAATATCAGGTGATATTCACGTCACTTTGAAACATCACCTTTGATTAAAAAAGCAAACCACAGTAAAAATAACACAAATCTTCAGAGCTTGGTCGTGGGTCTAAACTCTCTGCATTTTCTGTAAAGCTGCATATTACAAATACAGTATTTAAAAACAACTACGCATTTGCAATAATGAGATGTGTATTCTAAAGCTTTTACTACTACATTTAAAATACATGTATAAAAAAAATGAGTTGGAAAGATAGGTAAAATGGTACATTTTCTCACTGAGGTATTAGTCCTTGATTGTTGCAGTTCACTTGTTAGTTTACTTTTACTAAATAGACCCCTATTAATTATATTTTGTAGCCTGCAGCAATATTGATGGACTTCATTTTAAACTGTGCTATGGTAGCTAGTCATTCTCACATAAACCTGCTAAAGATCATAAAGTTAGATACATCAACCTTTTGGAAATGTTAGTTCTATTTTACCATTTCCTAAATTCCAATACTTCTAATGATTGTTGTCATGATAAAATTATGAGTGGCATTTTAGGATCTAGTTATGAACCACCAATGAGGCTTCATAAAGAAAGCAGAACAATGGTAATTTTCTATGTCTGGCTATGTATCCACACAGTGCTTTAAAAAGGTGGAAATTACTCAGAAAAGCTTTATAACAGTGGGGGGGAAATGAAACATTATATTATAAATGCAAAAGAATTTCACATAAGGCATATAAGTAAAAAATAAAATAAAAATGAATTCCATTACTATTCTTTAGGAAAGTAGTAGGTATTATAAAGGAGGAGAAAAAAAAAAGAATAACATAAGAAACAAATGGAATCTATCATTAAAAAAATCTGATGCTAATGCACTTTAAATGCAGCCTTTAGCAGTCAGTGGTGCATTCGTGAAAATAATATTAATGAGAGTAGGGTTAGACTATTGAAGAAATAAAGTGTCTCTGCAACAAAGCTTCACTAGTACACCATCTACAGAAGCCCATCAATGATATAGGTCCTTCATATTTCTCACTCAATTTAAAGGGTGCTCAGTGAATTACATAGGGTCCCATGTCACGGATAAAATAGTAAAAGGAAATCTTTGACTAAACATCAATTAGTTGCAACATATTTTGGGGAATATTAGCGCAGACCACAAAAATAAAATAAACATTTTACATGTTTAGCGCTTCACATTAGTGCTTAATCAAAAGTTTTTCTTTTTTGTGGGCTGTGTTCCAAGTTTCACTGGACGGTAAATAAATATTTAAAAGTACAAGGAATGGTAGCACACTAAATGCAGTATTAAAAGTAAGCAATCTGTAATATGGTGCCACACCCCAGGCCTGTCCCCACAGGCACAATTGTATTATAGATAATGGGTAGGAGATGCACACATAAGAATACACTGAGACATAAATCATTTGCCAAAAATTCTTTAGTGAGAGATGATAGTCAAATGTTTAAATGTCAGATAGATTAATCTTAAATTGCTCACAATAAAGATGTACAAATACAAATATATAAATGATAAGCACAGACAACAGAGCGGACATTTACGGGTGTTGGATGTCCCAATGTTTCAGTACTGGGGCTTTCTAAAGGGAAATCCACATTGATATAAAATCAGGAGGAAGCTTAAATACCTGTGGCCAATAACTGATGGAAACAAATTAGTTTGTCTACGCCCTATGGCGGCCTCCATCTTGACGTTATGACGTTACACGTCTAAACTCGCATATGCGCCCAAGTCTACGGCGCGCATGTGCACAATACGAAAAAATGAACATGCAATCAAATATGAGGATGGTTCAAACATTGCACATCTGCAATACTCGGTCTGGAACATAAAATCCTGAAAAAAATAAACATTGTACACATAGGATTATGTAAATCATTGTATACTAGCATTATCACAAATTAACTCTGCAATACTATTATGTGTGTAATTTTGCCTGAGGATTAGCAATAACAAGCAGTATAAGTGTACCTTTCCTTTTGTTCATATTTATTAAATTTATCACGTTTAATGCTATCCTTTGTTCAGTACATAATAGTATTGCAGAGTTTGTTTGTTATAATGCTAGTATACAATTATTTACATGATCCTATGTGTACAATGTTTATTTTGTCAGAATATTATGTTTCCGATCGAGTATTGTAGATACGCAATGTTTGAACCATCCTTATACTTTATTGTCAGTGTATTCTTTTGAATTTACATTTATTTATGTGTGCACCTCCTACCCATTATATCTAAATCAATATATGTTGCAACTAACTGAAGTTTGAACAGATTTATTTTATCATCGTGAAGGAGTGCCATTTTGTGTGCTATTTATCTGATTATTAGACCTTTCGAAGACCGAGAAAGAAAAAATTGGCACTACCCAAAAAATGTTAAGAGTAAAAGCCAAAAAATTGTGATTAAAAAGTAAACAGGTATACAACAAAAACATATTTAAATACAAACAAACACAATATTGTACAAATATACTACAATTAGATTTTTGGAAATATACTTCCAAGTGTCAAAAAACATTTATTGTTTGGAAATGTTTTAAAAAAAAACTGTAAAATACTAGTGTAAGTTGATGGATGCGTGATGACGTAGGACGCAAGTACGCAAGTAGGGCGTGTTGCGTGTGTGGCCACACAGGGGGGCGTTTGAGTAAACGAGGTCCCCACGAATACTGATTGAAGAGATCGATACTTTGACCGAGAAAGTCGTCCAGCTAAGCTGAATCCGAAATAGGAAATCTGCTACTTGTTGTTTCCGCCCTCCAGGTGTAGATGAATAGTGCCTCCAGAGAGCTTACAGAGGGCATCCTGCGGTATCGCTAGAAACGGCTATGGAGTTCTCCTCCGACGGGAGGTCTACATGTGGCATTCAGAAGTGGTTTGCGGAACTCCCTGGAAAAAGAAAAATATCTACCAAATACTTAACAGAAGGCTAGGATTTTCTTCTTGGCAGGTACTACGAAGTTTCTCCTCTGCCAGGAAGTTCACACGAGGCATTGAGAAGCGCTTGAGCGCGAGGTCTATCTCTGCTGAGGAACAACCTATTCAATTGCTTTATATCAAAGCGCTCTATCTTTCTGCCAAAAATCTACCGAAGGGCAGTCTCGAGGCTCTAGGGCCAACACCTGCTGGGCGTCTTGTGGAAAACCTCTTTTGCCAGAAACTCTTACTACCAAATCCGAAAAAGAAACCAACACGTGGATTAATAAGCACCTCTAGATAAATACCTAGGTTCTCTTCCATCGGGTGAGAGAGACAATCTTGCTGCGTGAGAGAAAGGAGCCCAGAGGCTTTCTCGAAGTACCGAACAGGACATTCTAAAGACAAGTATTTTTTTCTCCTCTGCTAACACTTTTTTTTTTTCCTTCTGTTTGCACTTATATTGAAACAATGTGACCTTTACTAAATTGTATCCCTATCGAACTGGGTTAAACATAAAGAGAACTTAAGATACTCTCTTCATACAGAGGAAACAAAGAGAAACAACTTACACTTCAGACTAGAACAATTTGAGATTCTGTTTGTTGGTCCTTAGCTTAATATCGTACCCACAGAAGTGCAAAGAGTAGCATATCTTTCTGATACGGTTGGTATTTACTATACGGAGGGTGGACCAGGGGAGGAGAGCCTAACTATATAACCTGAACAGTGCGCTGAATCAGATAAATAACAGATCTTTTATAAACGCACTGCTATATTACATACGCCTGATAATTAATGACAACCCTTTCTGAAGGGATCCAAAAGCACTTCGATCCTGAAATTGAATAAGAAGGATTTTTAATATTTGTAATCGTTGATGCCTATTTCTTGTAACAACTATATAGAGATTTAAGTTACTTTTTCCAGAAACGAAGGGGCTCTCTTCTCCTGTTCTATCTTCCTTTTCTATTATTGTATTGTGCTGCGCACCCTATTGTTACATTGTAAACTGAAGTGGGAGATACAGAAGCAAATTTTTGCTTATACTAATCTATGCTACCCAAACACCCTGTCTGTTATACCTTAAATAGGGATCTGGTCTATTGCACTAAAGGGTAAAGTCTGTTGCGTTTCTGCTTAATCGCCTTTACGCAGTTTCTTAGAAAATCTAAACTGATTTGGTTTGCAATACTCTAGCACAATATATCTATAGGGTTTTGTTTCTGGTATATTCTGTTTGAGATGCCTCCTAAGAAAAATCATCCTCCTGAAAAGCAGGAAAAAATTAAATCACTGAATGCATACTATTAACCAAAGTCAGATTCAGGGAAATCTCAAATCCAGAGGAGATCCCTATCACCATCTCCTCCTGAACCTTCCTCTCTTAGAACCGCTGTAGAGGTATTAGACATCACTCTGTCTGAAAGAGTCACAAATTATACTATGACCAAATTGATGGATGAACTTTATGAAAAAATAAAGGGTGATTTCAAACAGAGTATATCAGAGCTAACCCAGGAAATCTCTTCTTTAAGCACAAAAGTGCTTGATCAAAGTAAAGAAATAGAGAAAATATGAGAAGAGGTTTCCTATCTTCAAACGCAAAATGAGATCTTAAAAACTCAACTTAAAGACAACACTAATAAAATAATTACTTTGGAGGATAGATCCCACCAAAACAACTTAAGACTGAAAGGTATACCCGAAAGCATTACCCATGAAAACATGGAGACATTTCTGATATAATTTTTGTCTCAATATTTGGATCCGATAAATTTAAATAATTCTCCATTTGAAAGGTTCCATAGAATTTTTAGTACAAAGGGCACAGAAGATCCATCACCCAGAGATGTTATAGTTAGATTTTTAAACTGCTCACTTAAAGAGGCTTTGCTAAAACAAATGAGAACAGACCCCGATCTTAAAGATGAGAAATTTAAGGGAATCTTGGTCTTCCAAGACTTGTCCCCAGCTACAAGGTTAAATAGGAACCGCTTTAGAAGTATTACTCAACAACTGAGATCAAAAAATATCCCTTATAAATGGGGTTTTCCTACAAAACTCTTGATATTTCATAATGGGAAAACAATTTTTATGAAGGATCCTATAGAAGACCTCCCAAAACTTAAAGATCTCGAAATTTTAAATCAAACCAATTAAATGAACTAAAGTAAGATACTTAACACTCAAGGTATAACATCTCGGGGCAAAATCTAATATTTTCTACAAGCGAATTTTAATCGAATAAAGCAGATGAAAGAAAGAGGGGAGGAAAATAGATAAAGAGAAAGGACGGAGGGAACATAAAGGGAGTAAAGTGAAGTGGATAGAGGGAAAAGAGAATAGAAAAGAAAGAATACTGATCACATAATCAATATATGCAAACTTTAAATAATAGGATGCAATATTTTATATTTATCTTATTTTCACTTAAAGATACAAACATTTAGAACTAATGTACACACATTTTAATAATAGGACGAAATCCTTTACATCCTTTTTTATTTTTATTACATTTGCAATGTAAACACTTAAAGAAATAGAACACTTAGATTTAATGTACATAAACTTTAAACAACAGGATGAAACACCTTGCACTTTTTTCTTTTACTGTATTTTGTAACACAAGCACCTAAAGTCATAGAACACTTAGAATAACTACGGTATGTATAAAAGAAAGATGATATTAGAATAGATGTATATAGTAATAATTTATTCACCATTTGGAATATTTAGAATACACGTAATATAACGCTAGACACACATCTTATAGAGTATTTACACTAAGAATATGATTACTCACAATATAGGAATTAGGATTCTTAAGATCTGATAAGCTTCTGATATGGTGACGAGAGTCAGAAGATCCTATAACTCCTCTCCACTATAACCGAATTATGGGAAAACTCTCGAATAAAATGAAACCCTTGTTACTAATAAATAATTAAAGGTAGAATATAACAGAGCCTTTTCCCCACACCCTTCTGAAATGCGTAATCTAAATTCTACTTTTTTGGTTATATTGCCCCACTATATATATATATATATATATATATATATATATATATATATATATATATATATACACAAAGAAAATATGTGTTAAAGAGGCTCAGAAACTTAATGAATAAATCTTGGTTGTACTATTGGTTAAACTAGACAATAATAGTTATTCCTTCTCCTGTGCTGTGCCACCAGCAACTGCATCCCCTGAGACTATTTCAGGGTAGCCACTAATAGGATTTCCTATAAATGGTGTGTGAAATTTACGTATATGTGATTGTTATGTTTGTGCATCTGGGGGTGGGGGGGGGGGCTCTGGGACGGCCTGGCTTTACCTCGTAGGGATTCTGGAGGGGAGAGAGAGGGTGGGAGGCAAGGGACGATCATGTCCCTTAAGTTTATGTCCATCAACGTCCAGGGACTAAATTCACCCTTAAAGAGAGGCCTTCTATACAAGACTTTATTAAAAGAGAACGTAGACGTATGTTTTGTCCAGGAGACCCACTGGATACCAAAGAGCTCCGATTTATGGAAATATTCAAAATATTCAGTTATCTCCTGCTCGGACTTGAGTGATAAGAAAGCAAGAGGGGTAGCGATAATTTGCTCAACAAAAGTTAAATACGAACCAATATTAGTAGAGAAAGACGATTTTGGTAGATTCGTACTGACTATATGCAAACTGAATGATACTATCTATACCTTAGTGAATATATACGCTCCTAATGAATATTCCCAGATGTTTTTTAAAATATTGTTTAAAAGGATAGATCAACTTAAGAAGGGAGTCTTAATTATAGTAGGAGATTTAAATACTATATTTGATGAGAAACTAGATAGAAGCGGGACCATATCCCAAAAAGGTATAAATTTATACAGAAACAGATGCAAACAACTACAAAGGCTCCTATATGAACACAAATTATTTGATATATGGAGAGTCCATCACCCGACAGAGAGAGACTTTACCTACTTTTACAAGATCCACAGGAGCTACTCCAGAATTGATTATTTTTTGACAGACCATAGAAACATAGATAAATTTGAAAGCTCAAATATTGGATCAATTATATGGTCGGACCACGCCCCAATTGAAATTGTGGTAACAAATAATCTAGAATATAAACATGTTCATCATGGAGACTTGATGAATCTTGCCTCTCTTCAGAGACAATTAAACATTTAATTTTAGACCATGCTAGAGAATATGTGAGCATTGATGATAATGGGGACATTAGCTCAGAAAATGTATGGTCTGCCTTCAAATGTGTCATGAGAGGTCACTTGATTAAAATGGAAGCACGAAGAAGGAAGGACAGGGGGGCAACCCTGTCTGACCTCTATATACAACTAGCCCACCTAACGGCCCAAAACAAAACTAATCCCAACTAACTCCAGACTTATAACATCTCTTTAATCCAGACTCAGATAAAACAAAGACTTGAGGGGAAAGTAAAACATATGATTACATCACTAAAACAGCAGTGGTATAACAGCAACAACAAAGTGGGTAAGCCTCTCTCAAGTAGACTCAAATCAGAATTTGCAAAAAAAGCTATTAAAAATATTGTAGTAGGTGACATAACACACCTGTCCCCTTCCCAAATAATGTTGGAGTGGTGTCTTTTTTTCTTTTGTTTTCTTCTTCACTTCATTCACTGCTTAATTTTTTTACCTTTCTTCTGTTTTCTTACTTTTTTTCTCTTTCCGTCTGTGTTCATTCATCCACTGTCTTTCTTTTCTTTTCCTTTTTTCTTGGGTTTTTTTTTTTATTCTTCTTCCTAGCACGTTTTATTTTATATTATTTTATTTCACTTCATTCTTTCACTGCGAGGGTTAACTCAACCTTCACATACGAGTCCTCACTCTTCACTTTCACTCTGTTTCTTTTCAGCACTGCAAGGGTTTTTTTTACCTTTACACACCGGCACCTCATTTTGGTAATTATTTAGAGGCTGACCATGTCTATATAAGAGCAACACTCACACTTGTTAGTTACCTATGATTAAGCGTGTTTACCATGCGAAATGCGTTAGGTCTTTCCCCTTTTTTTGTGACACCTTGTCCGGGACATTCCCACTGTTTGCTACTGTATTATTAAAGCACTTTACTTGATTACTACTTTTGCTGTTACGGAGTGCACAAATCCTTTTTTGTCCTATTGCCAAAATTTACGCTTGATCCGCTTGTGGAGCACCTGTTTTCGGCTTTTGTGATGGAAGTGGAGTCGGCTTGCGTTAACTATTTCTGACATAACACACCTGTCCCCTTCCCAAATAAGCAAAGCCTTTGCTAAATATTATTCCTCCTTATATAATCTTGAGAGAACTAAAGCTTCTGTTTTGGATATAGAGGCTTTTCTCTCTAGACTGAGCCTCCCACAGTTGGACCCAACGAAACTGGACTATTTAAACCAACCTATAGGAAACGAAGAAATATCTCTAACAATAAAAAATCTAAAGAATCGAAAGGCCCCAGGCCCCGATGGCTATACCGTCAAATGAAAATGTTATTTATTTCATCTAAAACGAATTTCGTTCATTACTGCATTCGTTTCAGACGAAATTCGTTCATTATTTTTGTTTCGTTTAATTCGTTCGTACGAATCAATTGACCTACACATTCCATAAACTGAAAGTCTATAAACCAAACTTCGTTCAGTTTATAGACTTTCGGCTTATGGAATACATGTAATGCTATTGGCTTTCTATAAACCGAACTAGAGTCCCCATTCATAAGAATTTCTTATGAATGGGGACTCTAGTTCGGTTTATAGAAAGCCAATAGTATTACATGTATTCTATAAGCTGAAAGTCTATAAACTGAAGGTCGTTCGGTTTATAGACTTTGGGTTTATTGAATACATGTAATTCTATGCTATTCTATCAGCCAAAAGTCTATAAACTGAACGACCTTCGGTTTATAGACTTTTGGCTTATATAAGAAATTTCGGACGAATGGACGAAAATGCTATTTTCGGACGAAAACGAATGCACATGTATATCATGCACCACCGATTTGGGATTTTTGTACATGTTGGAACATGAAGATGACTGTCCATTAATGCTAGACTATGCTAACTGTTTATATGATTGCCTCTTTTGCTTCGCGATTTATGTGGAATTTTTTAACTAAACCTTTGGACTTCCTCTTACGATAACTCAAACTTAATCTTATGTGAACTATATATGTTATATATATGATTGTCTTTTCTATGTTTATAAAAAAGAAATAAAAAATATTTAAAAAAAATACTAGTGTAAGTTATGAAAATTTGTTTTGAAGGTTGCAGCCTTACTTTAAGCAGAAGCAATAGTAGAACATAAGGTACTGTTCTTCACAACCATACTTAACTTCTGGAGATCAGAAGAATTGATCGGGTAAAAATCATTAATAATGTAAAAGTGAATACCAGTCAAAAGCGGTGGCTTATTTTACTGGGTAAAGTAAAATACATGGTAGAGAAATTACCAGCTTAATCTTCTCAGTGATTGCTGATTTTGATCTGTGATCTGTTAACCCATTGGTTAACCTTTGAGAAAGGTAAATTATTGTTTTTCTACCAGCCCACAGATAGATAGCACTGCCAGTGGCCGGGTGAATCAGCCTCCCACCAATAAAGAATCAACCAGTTTACTTGTACAGTAGTAAAGATAAATATAGATGGAAGAAAATAATATTCCTTTCTTAGTGAAAAAAAGACCTGAAGCATTATACATAGAGATGTCCCGAATAGTTCGCCGGCGAATAGTTCCCGGCGAACATAGCGTGTTCACGTTCGCCGCGGTGGGCAAACAATTGCGATGTTTGGTCCGCCCCCTATTCGTTATTATTGAGTAAACTTTGACCCTGTACCCTGTACACTGAACCGAACGTTCGGTTTATAGACTTTCGGCATTTGTAATAAATGTAATAGTAGTACTATTGGCTTTCACTACACGGAGACAGAGTCTCCATTCATAAATTTATGAATGGAGACTCTGTCTCCGTGTAGTGAAAGCCAATAGTACTACTATTACATTTGTTACAAATGCCGAAAGTCTATAAACCGAACGTTCGGTTTATAGGCTGTCGGCTTATGGAATACATGTAATCCTATTGCTATTCTATAAACCGAACGTTCGTTATTCGTTTTTCGGACGAATGGTCGAAAATGCTATTTTTGGACGAAAATTCATTTGTCTGAAAACGAATGCACATGTCTAAATAGTACTACTTAACACACCTTATAATAACGCAGAGAGAGGCAATGCAGAGAGAGGAGTCTGAAGAAGAGGAGTCAGAGGAGGAAGGTGGCTTTGAGGAGGTGGAAGACCAAACACAGCAGGCGTCCCAGGGGGCGTGTTGTCACCTTTTGGGGACCCTTGGTGTTGTACGTGGCTGGGTGGAGGAAGAGACGTTCAATGACATCAGTGAGGACAAGGAACGGGACATGGCTAGCTTGGTATCCAACCTTGTGCAAATGGGAAGTTTGCTGTTGTGCAAATGGACTGTTTGCAGTTGTTTGCGGTGCGTTAAATGGGGAGTTTGGTCTTTCACTGTGAAGCGGGCGTAACCCTTACACTACCTGATCGATACAACATCATACCTGATGTTTTAAAGCACGTTATTCCAAACAATTTAGGAATGTTGGGTGATTTATGACTTTTATGGATTAAAACAAGACTCTGCATCAACTATGTAATTTTCCATGGGAGTTTTGCCATGGATCCCCCTCCGGCATGCCACAGTCCAGGTGTTAGTCCCCTTGATACAACTTTTCCATCACTATTGTGGCCATAAAGAGTCCCTGTGGGTTTTAAAATTTGCCTGCCTGTTGAAGTCTATGGCAGTTAGCGCCGTTCGCCCGTTCGCGAACGGAAAATTTTATGTTCGCGACATCACTAATTATACATCTTTAAATGGTTCATCGCTTTCAGGGGTCTATTAACATAAACAGTGATAAATGGTGAACTGACAGGAGAATAGCAACACTAAGGAATTAATGTGTGAAATGTAAGGATATGCAAGGGGGAACATTTTCCCATTTTAGCAATAATTGCCTATTTTTTGCAACTCCCTTAAAAATTCCCCTCTGTCTCTGACAACAGTCTGTCTGTACTCTTAGAGAGAGGGAGAGAACGCCAGACTTCACAGACTTTGATCAGGAGCGAGCAGTGAATTCCCAATCTGATTGCCTGAGCATGTGTTTACATTGTCAGCATGCCAGCTTCTAGATCAACTCTGCCTCAAATGAGAGGCAGAGGTGATAATAAACTCATGTGTATCTGTAAAGACACATGATAGATTTAACTTTTGCTTCTATTAGTGAAGCAAAATATGTTTTTTTTTTTTAAATAGTGCCACTTCAATCAGGAATGCAATTAACCCAACACATACATGTATTTATATTTACACATAGCTTAATTAATGGTGTACACTAAATGAATAATTGCATATGGAGCTCTGCTTTTTTATAACTCAATAATAGTAGAAAACATTGAAATCCCTAAAAGCCAATTTAGCCATAATAAAATATCTGTTTCCTAAAAGAATTATAGTTGTCTTATGTTTATTTCTTTTTACATTTTGACTTTTTCTTCAAGTGGTAATTTTCCTATTCATCAATAAAAGCAATGAAAGTACAGTCATTAAGTGGAACCAAAATCTCTGTTGTGATGGTCTTTTGTGTGAAATAAAATCCTGTATGCAGCATTTTGGCCAATAGATGGCAGTCTTGACATCACTATTAACAATGACATTACTTATGTTATTATTACATCTTTCTAGAAAGCTACTAACTTACCTTGGATATATATGCAGCTCGCAGGTACACTGAATTTGGGATTCCTTTTAAATCTCTGATATACCATTAAGGTGTAAAAATCATATGGTAGAGGGAAATCAAAACATATGATTCTGTGTGAAACATTTAATAATAAATGTTAAGAATTATAAACATTCAAATACAGTTTAGATCGCAGATATAAGCAAGGTATCATGGGTGGGTGAATGTAGTAATGATGTCATCCATTAGTTGCAACCTATTCAGCTTTTATGAATTGGTGCTAATGCCTTGACATAACCAAATTAAGGAATACTGGCTTTAAATAATAAATAAAAAAATGTGAAATTGTGAATATCTAATCATGTTTATAAGCTCAACAGGAGTAGCCAGAAAGAAATATGGAAAACATTAACATAAGCTCTGTTTCAGACAAAAAATTCCACTGAGCTAGTGAATTTAGGAGTTTTATCAGAGGATGCAATTATTTCTATTTTGTGGATCATGTTGCATCAGAATTTTTGTCAGTGAGAATATATAATTTGATAAGAAAATACATTATCACTGGCACTGGTTACAATTAACTGTGTCTTATAGTGATATCTTTTAGCTTAAAAGCACATTCAAATGGAAATGATCACTTTGAGTGCTAACTCACAACATTACATTAATGATAATTTCATGACAGATGCTCCTGATAGGATAACATTCAACAATCACAAATGCATTTCCTTACATATATATATATATATAAACACGTCTTCCACAGATTTTTTTTTTTTTCATTTTTGCCTGTGTTACTTTATTAGTTAGATTCAGTCCAAAAGAAAGACGTTTCCTTCTTTATTAATATGTTTAAGCACATAAAGCACTCATATACATACATTTAACACTGTGATGATAGCAGTCTGTGACTCATGGGCATACCAGGGTTAATTGGAATTGTAGGTTTAAAACAGATTGTGTTTAAGTGTTCTTTATCCCAGTAATACCATTGATGTTTGTTGGTTTTGCTGTCTGTGTGTAATGTCATTACGTTGATGTGTTACTTCTTTGTTGTGGTATGAACTATGTTGCCTGATTATCTTCCTATAAGATGTAATTACGCTTATGTTAACTTTGTGTAGATGTACCCTCCTCCCACTGTTTTTCTTTATATAAGTTGGTCTGTCTTGTAATAAAGTAGAAATCTTTCCCAAGAGTTTTCTGTGTGTCCAGTTTTCTGTGGTTACTACTTGGCAGCCTTTATAAAGGCTGCACTTAGAGCCAGAGGGGTCGATACCTGCCTCCCTCTCTAGTGGATAAAGAACTCTGTGATTGCCCTGGCTACAGGGCCGGACTGGGAACAAAAACCAGCCCTGGAAAAAATTTATATACCAGCCCCATCGCATAAGATTTTTAAACCAGCCCATAGCATAATATAATTTTTTTATTCATAGAAGGGAAAATCATGCATTTTAAAAAGCACATCTGAACAGTGTATTATTTATAGATAAGACTGATATATAAGCCTGTCTAGGGCAATATATATACCTCCAGTATGTACACAGAGTTATATGAATTGCCCTGTGCAGAGGTATATATCAGGGCAGTGTGTGAGACATATCCTGTAGCCTGCCTCTCGCATATCTGTAGCCTGTCTCTCTCTGTCCTTTCTGTGGCGTCTCTCTGTCTTTTTTTTTTTTTGTGGCGTCTCTCTCTCTGTCTTTTCTGTGGCGTCTCTCTCTCTGTCTTTCTGTGGCGTCTCTCTCTCTGTCTTTTCTGTGGCGTCTCTCTCTCTGTCTTTCTGTGGCGTCTCTCTCTCTGTCTTTTCTGTAGCGTCTCTGTCTTTTCTGTGGCGTCTCTCTCTCTCTGTGTCCTTTCTCTCTCTCTCTGTCCTTTCTGTGGCGTCTCTCTCTCTCTGTGTGGCGTCTCTCTCTCTCTCTGTGGCGTCTCTCTCTCTCTCTGTGGCATCTCTCTCTCTCTCTCTGTGGCATCTCTCTCTCTCTGTGGCATCTCTCTCTCTCTCTCTGTGGCATCTCTCTCTCTCTCTGTGGCATCTCTCTCTCTCTGTGGCGTCTCTCTCTCTCTGTGGCATCTCTCTCTCTCTCTGTGGCATCTCTCTCTCTGTGGCGTCTCTCTCTCTCTGTGGCATCTCTCTCTCTCTCTGTGGCATCTCTCTCTCTCTCTCTGTGGCATCTCTCTCTCTCTGTGGCATCTCTCTCTCTCTCTCTGTGGCATCTCTCTCTCTCTGTGGCGTCTCTCTCTCTCTCTGTGGCGTCTCTCTCTCTCTGTGGCGTCTCTCTCTCTCTCTGTGGCATCTCTCTCTCTCTCTCTCTGTGGCGTCTCTCTCTCTGTGGGGTCTCTCTCTCTGTGGCGTCTCGCTCTCTGTGTGTCCTTTCTGTGGCATCTCTCTCTCTCTCTGTGGCGTCTCTCTCTCTCTCTGTGGCGTCTCTCTCTCTGTGGGGTCTCTCTCTCTGTGGGGTCTCTCTCTCTGTGGCATCTCGCTCTCTGTGTGTCCTTTCTGTGGCATCTCTCTCTCTCTCTGTCCTTTCTGTGGCATCTCTCTTCCCACCTTCTCCCTGTAGTGTCTTTCACCCCTTTCCCCCTGTAGTCTTTCACCCCCCCCTTCCCCCCCTGTAGTGTCTTTCACCCCCCCCTTCCACCTCCCCCTGTAGTGTCTTTCACCCCCCCTTCCACCTCCCCCTGTAGTGTCTTTCACCCCCCCTGTAGTGTCTTTCACCCCCCCTTCCCCCCCTGTAGTGTCTTTCACCCCCCTTCCACCTCCCCCTGTAGTGTCTTTCACACACCCCCCCCCCTGTAGTGTCTTTCACCCCCCCCCCCCCGTAGTGTCTTTCACCCCCTGCCCTTTATGTCTCACTCACCTTGCTTTCTCTGCTTCCCATCCCGCCGCCGGAACTGCTGCTGCAGCATCCGGCGGCAGCAGGCGAATTTCTTAAAGCGGCAACGGCCGCCGAATTGCTTAGAGTGGCCCACCGCCACTTTAAGCAATTCGGCGGCCGTCGCCGCTTTAAGAAATTCGCCTGCTGCCGCCGGATGCTGCAGCAGCTGAACTCTTAAAGTGGCGGCCGCCGCCGCTTCACTTTAAGTTGCCAAGGCGGCCCCGGGGCAGGCGGCCCACCGGGATTTTTCCCGGTATCCCGGTGGGCCAGTCCGGCCCTGCCTGGCTACCATCTACTGCCGCTTCAGCCTCACTTTGTAAAGTACCAGTACAGAGACCAGCATCCTGGGGGAGATATAGTCACTGACTTGACCCCGGTTTAAGCAACGTTCCTGTTAAAAGGACTGTACACCTAGAGGAGAAGCTGCTCTAGGGTTCCGTATTATCACAAACACATTGTGCATATTGCAGCCTGCTCTTATCACATTCCCTTTTCCTACTGCATATATATTTGTCTATGAACTAGTATACCAGATCCATTTCGTTTTTTCTTATTTGCAGGAACAAACTGTTGGTGTGTGTGTGGCATTGCACTTGAAATTACAGTCAATGAGAGAAAAATAATTAAGCTGATTTGGAGAATTCTACTCGGCTATTTTGTCATTAAGTTTGAAATTCCCATCTGAATTCCTTGCAATTTCCCCTTTCATAAATATAGTCCATTATTTCACTCCTGTTTAATAGATATTTCAAATATATCCTTACATGTATATGATATTTTTCTATTACATTATTGAATGTCATTTATTTATAAGGTTAAAAAAAAATTTAAACATGCTTCGTGTTTTGGTAACTTAGTGTTTAAAACTGTAAACACTGGTAGCTTTCGCAGCTGTAAACTTTGTGCCTTTCATAGTTGGGCACATAGTCATGTAACTATTTAATTCATCATGCAGGCACTGGAAAAATGACATGCATTTTTTTGCTTTACCACTGTAGACTGACAAATTTGGACAACATATTACTAAATTCCAACTCCCTGAAATGAATATACTTGAATGCAAGCATTAAATCGGCTGGTTTTCACTTTTCCCACTTTCAAGCATGTATTCTCATGACATCTGAACACCAGAATTGCTAGAGAACTCCAAGACAGTCTACCTGTTTCAGGAGATAATTGCACTCACACATAATAAGGAAACACATATCCAGTCCACGCCAATGTAATATTTGTATTCGTCTATACATTTCATGTGGCTGCATGTGAAAAAAAAACTGATAAAAGCATCAAATGCTATTAAACGTACATGGCTTTAACCTTTAGAATACCAGTAACACTGCATTGTACTTGGTTAATTTACACTATGGGGTCTATTCCCTAAAAGGTGAGCTGCAGGTGAGTTGAGGTGAGATACATATTTAATCCCACCAATTTAGCTATGCATTGTGCAGGGTCGAACCTGTGTTGTGCCTGCACAATGTATAGCTAAATTGGTGAGATGAAATGTTCATTTCACCTCATCTCACCTTGCCTCAACTCACCTGCAACTCACCGTTCAGTGAATAGAGCTCTATGTGTGCATTTAAAATAACTTTTATATGCATTAGGTTATAAATTAATGCTGAAAGAAGAAGTATTTTCAATAAAAAGAAGAGCACTTGATCAAGAAGGGACAATTACAATTGAGTAGAAAGATAAGAGAACATGGTACATGGTGTATTTGACCATGTGCACATGGTGGTGATGAAGGTTTTAAATCATGCTTTTTGGATCTGATAGGCGCTACAGGTTCTTTAAGAGTTAATGAGGCTCATACTGCACTGTAGCTGGGAGCGAATTTCATTGGTAGTTAGTGGGTTGGTGAGGGCATCAGCATCAGATAGCGTGATTCCCTTATGGACAATGTTTGTCTTCGGTGCCCATACTCACATTGTGCCTACAGGCAAACTGAAGCTGCTGTCCCACCTTTTATTTTATTGTTGATACATATATTGGCGTCTTTTATTGGGGTAGCGATAACCTGCCTATTTATAGAGGGAGTGAAACTCCTGGGTGATTCATCATTTATCTTTACATTCTGGTTAATAGAGCTGAACACTGAGAAGTTTGGTTAGTTAATAATGGTAAGTTCTGGCTCATGGAGCTGAATAATGGTTATGGGTTAATTCTATGGGGGTTTAATGTGTGGTGTGTGGTTACAACTGACAAATCATGGGGCATCTGGGCATTAGAAGATCATAGTGCCCCTTATGACTGTCCATGTGCAAGCCACACCTATATAGAAGCCCTGCTCGCACACAAGCTTCCGGATAATTGGTTTTATTTATCTACCTTTTCTATGTTCCCTCACCCATATTGCACACCCAGGATTTACCCCATCACCCACATTGCAGATCAGTAACATCATCACCCACATTGTGCATCAGGACTTACCCCATCCATCGCTCCCTGGTGTCTTGTGGCAATGTATACACATCCTATCATGCTGCCTCACTCGCGCTCCCCACGCACTGATCTAAAGTCTGAGCACCGGAAGATCACATGACCCCTGTATATTGATAGGAGCTATGCTGCACCACATTTAATATCTGGTTCACTGAGGGTAGCTTCACAATACCACCATCCATAGCCAACAAATCAAATACTAATGGGAGCTATATTATAACCCCTCCCCTCCTCCCTGGCTAACTAATGGAAGCTACTATGTCTAACTCATATTGGAGCTATTCATTATTATGCAGTATTGAAAAAACATGGATGAATAATAATAAAAGCAGCAACACTGGCAGGTATCAGTACACATTTCTATTATTCCAACATATTTCTAAGTAAATTTGCATTGTCTATGTTGGCAAGTGTTAGGTAATTCATGGCACACAACTTATACAGATTTGGTTATTGTAGGCCATTGCCTATGTCTAGTCTAAGTCTTGTGAGGCAAAGTGAGCCACTGGGTAATCATGGCTGGAATGCTGTGTTTTGCTGTAAACAACTTTGTCTGTACTACTATATTTTTAAATAAATGTATTCTTTTTTTTCCTTGCTACAATGCCTCATAATCTATTTTATCTGATGGATACAACTACTTTTTGTAGTGGGTGAAACACTCTCACTATTTGTCTGTGGAGGAAGTACTAGTTCCATCCGTTAATAAGTAGTCAAAGACCTCCAGATGCAGTCTAGTTATTGGACTTTTATCCAGAGTTTATTTGGTATGAGGATCTAACATCTTCTTCTACTTACTATCATTAGTTCCTTGCGGGAAGTACCACGAGATGCTGGTGCCGTCTACAATAGGTGTTCTGCTGGGGTGTTTATTTCATGGCAGTATAGGCAGCCTCCTTTTTTTCTCTTTTTTTTTTTCTCTTTGCACACAGAGGACACTGCCATGGTGTTTGGGGACACATATTGTACAGGCAAAGTGTTGAGGAACATATATGGAACTCGGAAGGTGTTGGGGACAAAGATGGTGTTGGGAAGGTGTTTGGGGAAAAATTTGGTTGATCCTAAACAGGAAGAGGTGTGGTCTGGACAGGAAGGTGTTTCGTGACTCCTGCTTACAGATGGAAATTAAAGACCTTTTTGAAAGGAATTTTCTCCCATCAATGAGTAAACTTTGTTGCACATACATTCCCCTTCTAACAATATTGGAGCAGAGTTTGCCCTGTTTATACGTGGTTCCAATTTATAGATGTAGATAGATAGACAAATAAACAGAAAAACAAAAATAGATTATGAACCAGATAGAAATACATAGATATATATCACATAGCCAGAAAATGTTTATAAAAAAACATACAAAAGAAAACAAAATTAAAATTCAATGTTGTGGCAAACACACATGAACATAGACTAAAAGGTAAAAATAATAACAATTCAAAAATTGCACAACACAAACAAATCAGATTACTCCCAAACAAGGAAATGACCTTTTATAGCATGAAATATCTTGCATTTAACTCAGAAAAGGTTAAAATAAAGACTTTAATGAATTATATGATTTAATATTTCATAAGGATTATGTCAAATGTACTATAAAGAAATCAGTATGGGTGACAGTAGAAGGCATGTTTTAGGATAAAACAAGGAATATTTCAGGCATTTGAAAAAAATGACTACATCAGAGGTCACAAAATCAATCTGAAGACACTGATAGAGCACAGATGCTACCTCTCATGATTTCTTTCAAGTATCCACAAGTATTCAGGCAATAATAGCACTTCAAAAGCCTATAAATATCTGCTGTTTTCATAAACCATGTACCTTTCTGACTGTACATTTTCCTGATACATATGGCCAGTGGTGTATCTTGATTTTGTGCTGCCCTAGGCAGACAAAATCCGGGCACCCCCCTACCCAAGCTGTACACCCACGTTACACACCTAAGACATGCCCCATCATTCAGACTCACATCAAGCTCATACTCCCATCACACACACACTCCCATCACACTCAGTCACACACTCCTACTCCCATCACACTCAGTCACACACTCCGACTCCCATCACACTCCGTCACACACACTGTCTCCCATCACACACACTCTGACTCCCATCACACTCAGTCACACACACTGTCTCCCATCACACACACGCTGACTCCCATCACACTCAGTCACACACACTGTCTCCCATCACACACACGCTGACTCCCATCACACTCAGTCACACACACTGTCTCCCATCACACACACTCTGACTCCCATCACACACACACTGTCTCCCATCACACTCAGCCACACACACACTGTCTCCCATCACACACACGCTGACTCCCATCACACTCAGCCACACACACTGTCTCCCATCACACACACTCTGACTCCCATCACACTCAGCCACACACACACTGTCTCCCATCACACACACGCTGACTCCCATCACACTCAGTCACACACACTGTCTCCCATCACACACACACTCTGACTCCCATTACACTCAGCCACACACACTGTCTCCCATCACACACACTCTGACTCCCATCACACTCAGCCACACACACTGTCTCCCATCACACACACTCAGACTCCCATCACACTCAGCCACACACACTGTCTCCCATCACACACACTCAGACTCCCATCACACTCAGTCTCTCACACACACACACACACACACACACACTCTCCCATCAGCACTTACCTTTCCCTGGCAGACAGGCAGCATGGTCCCTCCATGCTGCCTGGTCGGCTTCCCGGCGATTGTGCTGACAGGCCACGTGACCGGGCGCGCGTATGACGTCAGCGCGCCCGTCACGTGACTGTCGGCACTTCTGTGTCGGCACACTGCACGGGGAGCCGAACAGGCAGCACGGAGGTTTCTCCGTGCTGCCTGTTCGGCTCCCCGTGCAGCCTGGCAGGCAGAGCGATGGTGAGGGGGGATTTTCCGATCCCCTCTCACCTCCGTCTCTGCCTGCAAGCGCGGTCTCTTTTTTTTTTTTTTTTTTTTTTAAAGGGCCGCGTTTTTTTTTTTTTTTTTTTACATTTTTTTTTTTTTTTACATTTTTTTTCTTTCGCCGCCCTAGGCATCCGCCTAGGATGCCTCGCGGTGAATACAGCACTGCATATGGCCTGTGGCCCAGTTTCCACATATTTAATGCTTCACGGAGTGGGGGAGGGAAGGGTTTTTATCCAGTCTCAGTGTCCACATTCATTAAGGAAGAAGGGGAGCAGCAGACGACACACAAAACATTTATTTAACATCTACATTAGTAAAAGGGTTGATATTCCAAATATCAACTGCGTTAATGGATCTTTTTGTGCCTGTGAAATTTTAACACACCTCATTGAATCACCTTTGTACATTAGTTAGTGTGTGTTTGCAAGCATTAGATAGGGTTTTTTTATGGGTGCAGTTATGATTTTATCACACTGTTACAGCATTTAGCGGATGGTTTGAATACATTTTACCCATTAATGTGCCGCAGTTTACAGTTTGTGGACCACATTGAATCGAGTCTATGATATCAATGTTCAAGACCTTCTCTTTCTAACTGTTAACTTGGAAAATTTATGCCAAAATATTATAAATAAATTAATAGTAAACCTGTGTCTAATTAAATATAACTGGGTGTGCAGTATATTAACAAAGATATAAAGAGGTTACCTTTATATAATAGTTAAACTATTTTTCCACAAAGGGGTACATGCATGAACAACAACACATATACACAAAAACATTGTCCCCTAAAGTGACAATATGTATAAAAATAGAGCTAAAAAATGTTATAATACGTTAACAAATTATAACCAAATTCTATCATTAATAAGCAAAATATGCTTAGTACAAATGATATCTTACATGATAATAGTTTTTTTTGTTTTCAACCCAACCAATTATTTTATATAACAAAGGAAATAGTTGATTTTTTCAATTAAAATTTTAAGACAAGCACATGTTAACATGTCAATGTTAAAGAGGTAGTTCCACTTAACTTATTTCCTGTATGCTGTACATGTTTTTAATATAATAAAAATGCACATATGTATACTTCAGAACACATTACAGTTCTTCTGCAGAAGTTTCTCAATTCAATTCGACCATGGAACCCTTTTAAATGTTATACATTGTTTTTTTCTTTGTGTTTTTTTGAATCCACCCTTAACCCCTTAACGACATATGAGTTGCCAGACACATCATGCAGAAACAGGCCGTTAGTGACACATGACGTTGCTTGCTTTCTTTACTCTTTCGGTGTTGCTACAATGCCTCTATGTAGAGGCATTGTTCAGCACTGAAAAAAGTGCAGGGGCACACTACGATCACTCTCAGGACTGACCGTAGCTGCCATTTAAAAATGGCTGAGCCGGCTACACACGTGCTTAGGAAGCAAATTAAAGTTCTCTTTCTAAGCACGTATGGTGTTGTTAAAGTTAGCAACATCAAAGTCTCCCCCCAATCCAATGGTTGTCACTCTCCTTCCCTTCTACTGGCAGCGTTTCCTTTCTACTGGCAAGAGCATCAAAAGGGATTTTTTTTCACTTCCGTTGCTGTATGGTGCAGCGGTTGAATGCCAGCACAGCAAATGAGTGTAATTCTTGTGCAGGCATGTATGATAAGTGCTCTGATGAACACTTAGAATACCGTCAAAAGCAATATTCACTAATATTGCCTTTGACAAGTGTTGATCTGCCTCCTTCTCCTCACTATACTTTTAGAGTGGTAGAGAAACAGAGCAGATAGTGTAATTTTTCAAATGTAATAAATTAAATAATATTTATAAAAGCCATTTCCAGTGTTTAACCCCTTCCCTGCTATTGATAGCTGTGTACGCAGTAATCTTACACAGCAGCACATTTTTTGCTGTCATTGCATTTTTTAGGGGATAATTTTTTTACTGTAATTTATTATAGTATAACAAAGGCTCTTTTAAGAGCTATTAACCCATTACTTGCTGTAGAGCACTGCGATTTGGCTGCAGAAGGAATTTGTTTGCTATCTGCATTTTTGTTACACTCGCTAGAAGTTAATTATAGACACTAGAGGATTACATGTATTTTTTTTAAGCTGTTGCTGTAGTGATCAGTAACAGCTGATCAGTGGCAAAGGCGATTTGGTGATTGCTCAGATTATTGAGCTATCTGGATCTGCCTCCCTCTCCTCACTTGAGTTTTAGTGAGGGAGAGAGACAGATCTGTATAATGTAAGTTTAAAATTGTAATAAATTAAATAAAATGTTACAAAATTGTGAGACACAAGGGCTTTTATAAAAGCCATACCCTTTGTATAGTGTACCCTGAGTATTAACCCATTCCCTGACACTACTCACTGCACAGCAGCACATTTTTGCTTGTCTGTGCATTTTTAGGGGTTAATTTGTTTTGTACAGTACTACAAAGGCTCTTGTAAGAGTACTAACCCCTTATATTCCAATTTGGAAAATGAAAAAGCACACCTCTCAAATGTGGCCTTTTAACCCTCAAACAAGCTATTCATGGGTGGTATCCCTGTGCTCGGGCGATGTTGCTGAAAACATATTGATCTGTTGTTTGGCAGTGACACGTACCAAAATCTGTGAATTCTTGTCTGAAGTACAATGTATGTGAAAAAAAAACACAAAAAATTACCAACCCAAATTTAGCAAAGGCTGGTGGTGGAAATAGTGCATGGAAAATGTTAAATTTAGTGTCTAAATATATGGATTGATGGGGTAAAATACATTGCCTGGCTTCAAATATGTCCCAAATGGGACATGGACGCAGGTTGTCTGCATGTCAAAATTCCAAGTTGGAAAACCAAAAAGACCACCTCTCAAATGTGGCCCTTTAACCTTCAAACAAACTGACAAACCTATGCATGGGTGGTATCCCTGTACTTAGGAGATGTTTCTGAACACATATTGGGTTGTTATTTGGCAGTGACACGTACCAAAATCTGTGAATTCTTGTCTGAAGTACAATGTTTGTGAAAAAAAACACAAAATAATTACTACTACAAATTAGTGCATGGAAATTGTTAAAATACCACAATTTGAAATAACCTTGGGTGTCTACTTTTAATAAATATATGGGTTAATGGGGTAAAATACACTGTCTGGCTTCAAAAATGTCCCAGATGGGACATGGGCACAGGTTGTCTGCATGTCAAAATTCCAAGTTTAAAAACCTAAAACTGCACTTCTCAAATGTGGCCTTTTAGCACCAAAACGACACAAGAAACCTATGCATGGGTGGTATACCTGTACTCAGGATAAATAGTAGAATCTATTTAGCAGTTTTAGTTTTTTCATTCGCTTTTGGAGATGAGGAGAAGATGTTTCAAATAAAATTCAGGAAATTTGTGGATTTTTTTCCCCACCATATTTTATTATTTTTTTATATTCAAATTTACATTATTATCAAAATGATGGCATCCAAAGAAAACTCTTCTTGTCCTGATAAAACCAATATATACTTTGTGTGGGTACAGCAAATGACAAAGAAGAAAATTACAGCTAAACACATACAGCTCAGAAATGTTAAAATAGCCATTGTCCAGAATGGCCAATTTTTTTTCAAAGGGTCTGTCCTTAAGGGTTTAATAATTAACCTTACCCTAAATCTAAGCCTAGCACTAACCCTAACCATACTCTAACCCATATGTAACCCTAAATACAACTGATCTGATCACTTCCGTAGCTCTTGCCAGATACAGGGGCATGCTGCCATTCAATATAGTGCCAGTGATCTCTTTGTGGAATGGTCACAGTGCCCTGGGGGGCACAGTGCCCTGATTATTTTTACCTATGCGGGACGTACCAGTTAGTCAAATGTCACTAAGTGGTTAATGTGAAGTATGATTTGTTTTTCTTTTGATAAATTCATCTTACTCCAGCAACCAGAATTGACCCCAGCTATCAGATTACACTTAGTACCTAGGACTTACCCCATCACCCAAATGGTACCTAAAACTCATCCCCACAAACATATTGTACTCACATGACTTTGCCCAGCACCCAGATTGCACTCAAAGGGGGCTTAACTCAGTATCTACAACTTACCCCAGCACACAGATTGCACTCACAGAATATACCCCAACATCCAGAATGTACCCCATCACCTAGATTGCACTCATAGGCCTTACCCCAGCATGCACATTTCACTCACAGGACTTACTCCAGCAGCCATATGCCACCAAGGTCTTATCCCAAGACCCAAGACTAAGCCCATCACAGGGCATATAGCACCCAGGACTTATGCCTGCTCAGG
Organism: Pelodytes ibericus; assembly: GCA_036172795.1. Classification (NCBI taxonomy): domain Eukaryota; kingdom Metazoa; phylum Chordata; class Amphibia; order Anura; family Pelodytidae; genus Pelodytes; species Pelodytes ibericus. The sequence goes on from CM069859.1 coordinate 80,944,841, forward strand.
TACATGCCCCAGCACACAGACAATCACAAAGATTGCTCTCATGTGACTTACCAAGGACTCAGGACTTATCCCAGAACCCAGATGGCTCACATGACCTACCACACAATGCACATTGCACTCACAAGATTTACCCCAGCCCACAGATTGTGCTCACATAACTTACCCGAGTAGCCAGGTTGCACCCAGAACTTGTTCTAGCACTCATATTAAGCTCACTTATACCAGCACACAGCTTGAACTCACAAGACATACCTGGCACCCAGGACTTAAGCCAACACCCAGGACTTAGCCCAGCATGCATATAACACTCACATGAATTACCTCAGCATCAATATTACACTCACAGAACTTACCCCAGCACCAAGATTGCAGATAGAACTTATCACAGCATGCAAATTGAACTCACAGGGCTCACTCCAACACCCAAGATTTATCCCTGCACCCCAGATAGCAACCATAATTTGCCAAAGCACCTATAAGGCACCTAGAACCTGCCACAGCACCAATATTGCACTCATAGGACTTACCCTAGCACCTAGATTGATACCATCATTTAACCCAGCACTCAGAAGGCCCTCAGGTCTTTCTCCAGAAACCAGATTTCACTCACTGCCCCCAGACAATGTGCCCCTCACACAGCTATATGCCCCCTCCATCTCAGACTTGCCAGACTCCCTAGTGTGTAGTAGGGACAGCTGGTGGGTGTCTGTGTGGTGCGCGCTGACATCTTCCAATGCTGCAAAAGACTTTCACCGGAGCTTCTATATGGAACGCCGGAAGGTCCTCCTGAGACCAGACTGAAAAGAGATAGCTTTGCGTTTTTTGGTTGTTTTTTTTTGCTGGCTTGGATTTCTTTTTTATTGGTGGCCCCTTTCCATGGGCAAGAAGATGAGGATCCAGAATGGTTTGAAACACCACTTAAAACTGGATACAGGATACACCCTGGGTGCCAGGGGGTGGACAGTTATTTTCATTAACCACCCTCATGGCACTCAAAGGGTGTTTGTTCAGGTTATGTGGTCATTTTAGAGGTAGGAGGGTAGATAAAGACTTATTTTATTTATGTGTTGTGTCAGAGAGATTTGACCAGTCCCTGGCACATGTGTGGAGGGGTGGCTATTATTTTATTTTATTTGAGGAATAGCGCCATCCACAAACCCCAGGGGATCTTTATTTTAATCAGGGATTGAGGCTTAGTGGCAGCCCCACGCTTTGATATTACACTCCCAGCTTTTTGTAATAATAATGAAGGTCATCATCTTGTTAGCTCTGATTGCAGTTTTATTATTGCTCTATGCAACTGGTGTCAATTAACCCCTGGATTTATGCTGCAACAATTTTCAACTAGCGGCACCATCAAGGTCCCTTGGAGGTGCTCACCTATTCTATACCTATCTAGGTGCACCATTCATGTAAATGCTGATGTACCAGCAACATGTATAATGTGCCACTGGTTTTTAAGCAAGCACAAGCAGAGGGATAATTAGTCTTGCTATGAGCCATAACTAAGCAGAGGTACTTGAACACAAAAACAGAAGTGAAGTTGGGGCAACAGACCCAAAGCAGACAATGTCATGATTTGATTGAAACAAAACTTGGTAATCAGAAATAACTCCAATAGTCTTAGCAAAATACACCAGCACTGATTGCTGGTATTATGACGTTTATATAGCCCAATGGTTTATTGCAGGGGCAAGTAACAACCGAGCAGTATGAGAGAGAAAGGAACTAGCAGAGAATAGAATATTGCTGCTTAGACAGGCACCAAAACTTGCAGGTCTCTGTCAGAGTTCAAACTGACAGAGAATGTGCTGTCTGCAGCTCTCTGTTGTAATCAATTGTTTCAAGTTCTTGGAATGTAAGCTTTAGTCATAGCACAGTAAAACTCCTATCAGTACAGATGTAGCATAGCGTAGGCCTATATAGTTAGAGATATTGACAATGGTACAGTATAGCTCCCGTCAACATTTAGTTGAGCAGATACTGATGGTGGTACACTTTAACAGAGAATGTGTCGATATGTAAAAACTATTCAGATCATCTAGTCCACCTAAAGTTTGCCTATTTTAGCTCCCATCAGTATACAGTTAGACAGATGTGGTAGAGTGAAAAATATAGGGCTTATTTATACATCTTGGAAGATACTACACAACCCATTAAACTGGTTCACTTCACTACTGGCACAGGCACTAGAACAACAGTGACCATTCAAGTTACTTATTTTGGCATGAACAATCATCTTTTAAAGTTATAGTTGCATTTTCTCTGTGAAAAGTGCATTCATTTTATGAGAATGTAATTTTAAGTATGGCTGTCTAGTTCAGCTATGGTCCATACTGCAGTTTCTATGAAGGGATAGAACTATTATATATTGGAGCTTATCAAGAAGTCAGTCTACTGGTCTTGATCTGTGTTTTATGGAGATCCTTAACTTTTTTGCACACACTTTAGAAAGGCTATAATGTTACTGGTAATAAAGCACTGTTATGAAGTAATTTGCTCTAAATACTTTTAAAAATATGTTAAAAATATATGGTATTTTAGAGGTTTATTCAAAAAGTGATATGGAAGACCTAATAAAAAATGATTTTACTACAACTGTCAGAACTGATTGTGTAAATATTAGTGAAACTATATGAATAGTGCTGCAACTATTCTGTTTCAGTTATTAGTAATTCTTAGAATTATATGCTCAAATTCTTTGTAATAAGTTACTGAATGCTGGAAAAAGAACTGAGCCGATATCATGTCTATGTACAACTGATGCTTACTGTATTTTCTGCACCAGAGAATGAATCATGAGAGTTTTAACAAATATTGTATTAAAGATATTTAAAGCTACTCAGACAATGGAACAAAATGTGAATTCTATAGAAGTATCTATTCAAGCACATAATGTAGTGCAGGTAATGAAAGGATAACATCATTAAATGTCATGTATCAGTGCAGTTATAAATTATATGAATTGTCAATGTCTACATCCTTTATATGGGTATCTTTATTTGTTTTAAATAAAAATCACTGTTTTGCAATTATCATTCATTGTAAAATGCATCTTTTCAATCTTCCATAGACAATTCATGTAGTCCTTGTGTCTCTGTGGGCACCATTGAGTATCTGACAGCTACTTAGAACTGGTGAAGGAATCACTGTATATTTATAATAATTCAATTCTATTGGTAATAAAATAACTCTAGGGTATGCATTCATTTGATATTCACTTGCAAAAATAGTGACAATACATATTTGTAAGCTCAGACCAATCTGTAGTCACATGACATAGGATACTTAAAATGTTATAATTGCAATGTTAGCTATAAATGGAAACAAAAGCATAAGGTTAAAAGAGATTTGGTAGTAGAAGTGAAGCACAGGAGGAAAAATTATGTTATAGGAAATTACAATGAGAACTCTTGTCTAAAGGTGGTTTTAACACCTGTCCACTTTATTTAAGTTGTGTTTGTACAGAATTGTTTTTTAAATTGATAATTACAGTGTTAAGCATGTTGCTTTTTCACCATGCTTTGTTCTCCCCAGTTTTCATCAGTATGTTGTGTTGCTCCAGGGATAAACCTGACAGCCGTTAGAGTCATGACAAATCTGTTCCTTTTAAACTTGTTGGACAGAATGTTTGTCTTAATTTGGATCCATAACAAAACAAAAAAATTGTATTTGTTAAAAGTATATATTTTAAAACCACACTAACTCCAACAACAGACTATGAGTTTTTCAGAAATAAATGAATGTATTGTCATAGTGCAGCAGTGGCAGGATATTGCCTGGATCTATATACATAAGGGTCTACCGAGTATAGACTGATCTTGTCTGGAATGAATTAGAATCGGGCAAGTTGAATTTCTTCGCTATGAAAACCATGTATTTTTGGCTACCCTATATGTGCCGATCAACCCCAAACACGCTCTAAAATTTAAAAACATATGCGTAACTCACTCATATCAATTCTCCAATTTGAGTTTGGAGAATTCAACGTTAAAGTCCTCTAAGGTACCCTGCAAAAGTGTTTTTTTTTTTTTTTTTTCATATGGAAATGCCTACAAACATGTCATAATATCATATTTCACACATATATCCATTATTAGAATATTTGTTAAAAATATGACACTTGGACTTACAAGTAACTATTGCATTATAAAAAAATAAAAAAATAAAAGTGTCATAGAAAAAAATGCATGTGCAGCACAGACAAAAATGTGTATATATCACTAGTCACTGTCATTCATAATCATAGACATTTCCTGTGGAAAACGAAGGAATATAGATATATGATCTGTGTCCTGATGTGGATAAGTATCAAAGGGGTCTTGAGATCAGCACCCCAAGTACATCAATGGAAAAAGACAATACCAGAACTAACCATGTTGTGTACACATACTAGACAGCTACCTATTTAAAATGTATAATGAACCTATTATTCACAGGACTGACCGTGTAAATGATATCCACCCCTGACAATAGCACACAATTAACCTTCTGGATTCACTGCTCCAGGTGATGTCATCACTCTTCTATTAGCAATTGTGTAATTACCCTAAATCAACTATTCCCATAACTTCATAGATATAACTAAAGCTACCACTACTCCAAAGCTATACCACTCCCCCCACAGACCCTTGCAAATGTGATTGCAATACATAGCAGCTGTTGATGGAGAACAATACCAATCATGTTATGTCATCTCTATTCTGACATCACATCACTGGATATTCATCAACCGCAACAACTGTTATGATATGTGTACCCATTACCCTCTTGTAATGTATAGTTAACAACTAAATCACCCCGAAGAGTAGATGCCAAAATTATTGTACAATGCAACATAAAACACCATCTAATTAAAAGGGTATAAGTGTGTGAGATTTGGACATACCTGAAAAATAAGACAGACAGTAAACATTTCTAGTTTAAATTAATATTTTTTATTATTCATTTGTTTATGTCTTCATAATAATTTTAACTTAATTTTAATTATAGATGTATTTATTTATTTAAACAAGCCCAGGGCAGGGAGGTACAATGAGCTGTGGAGAGAGTTATTCTCCTCACCAAATGAACTTCCAGTCCACAGTGCTGATGGAGGAAGGTTAGATGGGGAAGTTGCCTCTGGAGCAGCGGTACTCTCTAACTATTCTTGATGATAATTTATATGCCATCTTTCATGAATGAAGCCTGTCTGTTGTACATGTGTCTGCTATTGGTGACATGCACATGTATTCAATATTTGCAAACAGCTATTTATTGGTCCAGTGTACACTAAACAGCAATGACAAGTTTGGTCCGCATGGTCTACAGTAATTCCGCCTCAAAGACCATCAGGCCAGCCCCTTCCTTTTTATGTTCCTTTTTCCCTTTTTTAATCAGTGTTCAGTATGGATATTGTCATATTTTTGTGTGGGATGTATAAATATCCCTTTTTGATGACTCTAGCCATGCATTTCCCCGAGGAAGCACACAGCGCACCTGAGAAATGCATAGTAGCTACAGGCACTACTTCAGACAGCTTCTCCATGGAGTACTGAGTAGACGTGACATCATGTCCAGTACCGAACCTCCGGTTTCCCCTCTACCTGCATTCTATCCACAGTTTCTCATTCCTTGTCAAGTCTTGAACAACATCATTGTCCACATCCAGGGATTGAGACACCAAGGGTCTAGCGGGGGCTTTTTATATTTCATTTAAATAAATACTACACTATATTATATTCCTTTGTGTTTGCACTCTTGTAAGCTCCAGCTACAATAATCAGGGGCTTAAAAGAGTAAAAGTAATCACACTAACACAAAATTCTCTAGGGATCATTCATATACTTTGAAGTTATAAAGACCAATAGCGATGGTTCTTTAACCCCTTAGTGACAAGACATTTTGACACTGACTTTCCCTTGGTGACAAGGGCTGTTTTTACATTTCTGGGGTGTTTGTGTTTAGCTGTAATTTTCTTCTCTCTCACATACTGTACCCACACAAATGATATGTTGTTTTTATCGTCATAAGAAGGGCTTTCATTAGATACCATTATGTTCATCATATCTTATAATTTACTACAAAAAAATGATGAAAAAAAAAATTTGACCTAAAATATAATTTACACAAATACAATCATTAAAAAGTTCAGAAATATGCATGTTTCCATATTTGTCTGCATTTTTTTGCGAGTTATCGTCTAAACCAACAATAGTGTTTTTTGTTTTTTTCCTATATTGACCTTTTGACCCCAACCCAAATCCTAAATTTAACCCTAACCCTAAATGTAACCCCAACTCTAACGCTTATGATATCTCTTAATATATTTTTATTTTAATTAAATGTTAACACTATCCCTTATGCTAAAAATTATTTAATTTTAACCCTAACAGCTAATCTAGCCCTAATCCTAGTTTTAAGATAATTAAATATTTTTTTTTTTTTTTTTGCAATGTTGCTGACTGCCTCTATGGGCAGTCAAGCAACATATTCAGAGTGATGGAAGTGAATTTTTTTTCACTTCCGAAGCTCTGACCACAAGTGGACATGCTGCTCTGTCAATATGGCACCCACGTTCGCTCCATGGGGAGATCGTGGGAGCCCCAGAAAGCAAACTTTGAGGCAATAGACCAGCACCGTTAGAGTGGTTTTTGCGATCGTTGATTTCTTGTTTCACTGCAGGACGTGTCAGACATGTCCATTGTCGTAAACGCAGTTCCCGGCAGGACGTGCCTGACACGTCCATTGTTGTGAAGGGGTTAAATCAGGTCATCAATACTAAAGAGAGCCCTCAGATAAAGCTCCCAACGCATGTAGCACAAAATATATAAATTCACAGGTGATAGTTTAGCGGGAGAGTGCTTCACATGGTGGCTTTAAAATGGTGGTAACTTCTGCCCATTGCGATATCACAGCATGTGCTAATGCCATGTCATTAAGATACTACAAAGCCAAGTTCTATTTTGATAAATATAATACCTTATCACGTTAAATAATTCCTAAAATTCAGTAATGGAAGAAAGGGCATTGTGCTGCTTTTACATGGTGGAACAAGCAATGCAAATATTCAAAGGAGAACATTAGAGTTTAGTGCTGTTTTTCGCATGGAAGAATTTTATGTTGTAATGCTAAAGTCCTCTTCTGATTACTTTATATGTATACGTTTATAAATAACAAAAAAACAAATCCTGTCTATTCATATTTTGTGTGAGAATTTTATTTGTAACAATGCAACTAGTTTACCTTTGATCAAAAAGAATGTTTACAAGGTGAGGGTTAGCTAAGGATTCTGTAAGTAATAGAGAAAATCTAATGCATTAAAAGAAATAGCAATCGCTTAAGAGTTGCAACTGAAATAGTGTTATTGAACTGATGTAAAAATAATAAAAAAATGCTACCCTGTATATCTATTAAGTTTTTTTTTAATGTTATGTAGTCTGTGGTGAAGATTTTTTCGATGGGGTGGAATAGAGAAGGAAAGTTGTAATTTGTGTTGAGAGGTAAAGTCCTATTAAATTGTGTTCATTTTTTGTTTTGAAACTTTTGTGCCACTGCTGTGATCTGTATACATCCAGACTTCAGAGGCACAATTTTGGAGCTTCAATTCAGCACATATAGAGTCAACCCTTTAATTTATTTATTGTTTTGGTTTATTTCAGTGCCTTCTTGTGGATCTTATTAAAATTATTTTTATTATATTTACATTTCAGTTCCCTAGAATGTATTTAGGCGTGTTTAAAACTTTATGCACAATTATTTTGAATGGAACCTTTTTAGAGTTATAATATATTAGAGAACATATTGAGCTGTATAGATTTCATCTGATGTAATGTATCTTTGACTTGCAATTATCTAAAAAAGGAAAATCTGGCACCTTTTACTTTCCCAGAAGTTGTTTTTACTTGATAACTTTCAAAAGCAGTAGACAATATGTTCCGAATTTTTATTTGAGATTTGTTTTTAAGTTCTGCATGTTTGAACCCCCTGGGGATGTCTGATTTACACTTCAAGCACTTTAGATTCAATTTGAAGCAGTTTAATAAAACTGTGAATTTATCTTGAACACAACAGTTATACTTAGATAGGATCGTCTTTTTTGTCATCATCCAGCAATCTTGCCTTTACTGTACAAAGGAGTAATTTAGTTGGTTTTAGTTAAATTTGTTCATCCTATCTGAAGCTGATGTTGTTATTACTATTTAATTGAAGTACATACAATTATGTAAACAGTGATATTGTTTTCTAGCTTTTAAATTATTTTTAAAAAAGCATGTTGCTTGGAAACAAATAACAAATTTATAATCATAATTATAATTATGGGCATTTTAACCACTTTTTTGTACTTTTTTTTTTTTTTTACAAATAATAAAATATAAGGCAATAAAAGTAAAGTAGATATGTTTGCAAAATCATACCTTTCTTTTAATTCAACAACTTATGAAACCGTAATGTCTATATATAGCTTACTGTAAAGAAGACTAAATCACACAACTTATGGTAGCATCACATTTAAGGCTGTGGTGAACAACATATGTTAATAGCTACAGAAACAGAGGTAATAAATGTGTTTATTGTTACAACCAATACAATAGAACAGACAATATACAACTTTAAACATATTGCTGATACATCCAGTATATTTTGAGCACACCTATATTAGCCCTGTGTATGTATGTATGTGTTTGTAGCCATCCACAAAAAGTGTGAGGTCCATGTGCAGAGTGAAAGGTATTAAGACATGCACCAAAAAGGAGAAGGAAGGAAGAAAGAAAGAAAGAAAGAAAGAAAGAAAGAAAGAAAGAAAGAAAGAAAGAAAGAAAGAAAGAATGCGAGAGAAAGAAATAAAGGAAAGGAAAATGCTGCAAAAATAGCTTCTGAAACTACCAATTAGAGTTATTTCCAGAACTCAAGAGAGAAGATGCAAATGGATAAAAAGTGGTAAAAGTGATGAGAAGAAAATACTTTTATACATAGTTAAAACGTATACTATATCATTTTAATCAATGAACAAACCAAAATAACATGTGTGTTTATTATTTAAAGAGGCAACTGGCAACACTTAGGGACATAAGCAACATGGAGCGGAGTTTACTGCTCACGGAGCAGGCATTGGCTGGGGCCAGTGTAGAGGAGGGTGATGATGGAGGGGAAGAGGTTTCTAGGGCAGAGAGCTGGGTTAGTTGTGTAAGGGGCAGTAGGGGTCGGAGAGCTAGGGAGGCTTGTTCTGAGCTAGTTCACCCCAACATGTTTGCCAGCTTGTGTGAGGATGCTGGGGGGATTATCTCAGAAGAGGCATTTCTGGGGCAGGCGGACTCACCTAGCAGCCAGGTGAGTAGCCTCTCCAGCACAGTTGGGAGCCAGGACACTAGGAAGGCTAGACAGGTTGTGGTGGTAGGGGATTCTATTATTAGGAAGGTAGATAGGGTAATCTGTTGCCAGGACCCTGAATGCCGAACTGTATGTTGTCTCCCGGGTGCTCGGGTTCGGCATGTTGCGGACCGGGTAGGCAGATTATTGGGAGGGGCTGGGCATGATCCAGCGGTCATAGTACACATTGGTACTAATGACAAAGTAAATGGTAGGTGGGGGGTCCTTAAAAATGATTTTAGGGAACTAGGAAAGAAGCTAAAGGAAAGGACCTCCAAGGTAATATTCTCTGAAATATTACCAGTGCCACGCGCTACGTCAGGGAGACAGCGGGAGCTTAGGGAGATTAATGCGTGGTTGCGAAGGTGGTGCAAGCAAGAGGGATTTGGGTTCTTAGAGCACTGGGCAGACTTTGCAGTCGGCTACAGACTCTTTGGACGGGATGGGCTGCACCTCAATGATGAGGGGGCTGCGGTATTAGGGGCGAGGATGGCTAGAGGGTTAGATGAGCTTTTAAACTAAGCTCTGGGGGGGAGGGTCAAGATCAAAATGAAGCAATGGCAGCTAGAGTAGATTGGAAGGTGGGTATAGCTATGGCAAAGGAGGAGGAAAGCGTTGGTGGGGTTAACATAGATCATAGGGAGGTACATACAATTAAACCTGCGGGCATTACGTGTTTGTCAACTAAACAGAAAATGGGTAGTAATCTCAAATGTCTTTTAGCAAATGCAAGAAGCTTGACAAACAAAATGGGTGAGCTGGAGATACTGGTAAGTGCTGAACAGTATGATTTAATCGGAATCACGGAAACGTGGTGGGATGAGACCCACGACTGGTCAGTTAATTTACAAGGCTACTCACTTTTTAGATAGGACAGAGTAAATAGAAAAGGGGAGGGATATGTCTATATGTAAATCCTAAACTAAAGCCCAGTATTAAGGAAGGTGTGCATGATGTAACTGGAACTGATGTGGAGACTCTGTGGGTGGAGATTAGCTTAGACACTAAAAAGAATCACACATTACTTGTAGGTGTATGCTACAAGCCACCAAATATTAGCATTGATGGAGAAGATCAGCTTTTATTACAAATGGAAAAGGCTGCAAATCTGAATGAAGTTCTAATCATGGGAGATTTTAATTACCCAGATATAGATTGGAATTGTGGCACAACTAGTTCCGCTAAGGGCAGCAAGTTTCTGAACCTGCTTAATAACACATTCATGGCACAATTAGTAGACACCCCAACTAGAATGGATGCCTGTCTGGATTTAGTAATAACAAACAATAAGCAGCTTATCTCAAATGTCAAAGTAAGAGAACACTTGGGCAATAGTGACCATAACATGGTTTCATTTGAGATTAATGCAAAAAAGCAAATTGGTAACTACGCCACCAAAACACTTAATTTTAGAAGGGCCAACTTTGATGGACTAAGGGCATCAATGGAACATTTAGACTGGGAACGATTGTTTTCTGGACTAAACACAGAAGACAAGTGGAATGCCTTTAAGCACACATTACAAAAGTACACATCCCAATATATACCTTTGGGAAACAAATACAAAAGACACAAATCAAAACCAATGTGGCTTACCTGTACCGTGAAACAGGAAATGCAAAACAAGAAAATGGCATTCAAACATTATAAAAGCAAGGGATCAACATTATCATTTATAAAATACAAAGATGCCAACAAAGCCTGCAAAAAGGCAATTAAAATGGCTAAATTGGAAAACAAGAAAAGGATTGCCAAGGAGAGTAAAATTAACCCCAAAATGTTTTATAAGTATATAAATGGAAAAAAGCTAAAGAGGGAAAATGTTGGGCCCTTGTTATCCCAAATGGGAAATTTTGTAAGTGAGGACAGAGAAAAAGCAGACATTTTAAATACTTTTTTTTCTTCGGTTTATACTAAGGAAGAACAGATGGATGAGCCCCTGCTACCGGAAGTTACGGAACAGTCACCACAAACATGGGATTGGCTGACACAGGAAAAAGTGTTTATGCAATTAAACTCTGTTAAGATAGACAAGGCCCCAGGGCCAGATGGTATACACCCAAGGGTCCTTAGAGAGTTAAGCATAATTCTGGCCAGACCAATATTTATGATCTTTAGGGATTCGTTCAGTTCAGGTATAGTGCCAACAGACTGGCGAAAGGCGGATGTCATTCCAATATTTAAAAAGGGATCAAAATCTCTGCCTGGTAATTATAGGCCAGTGAGCTTGACATCTGTAGTGGGGAAATTATTTGAAGGAATGCTAAAGGTGTATACTCAAGAATACATCTTGAATCAGAATATAATTAGTAAAAGTCAACATGGTTTTGTGAAAGACAGGTCTTGTCAAACAAACTTAATAACATTCTATGAAGAGGTCAGTAAAAATATAGATCTAGGTGTGGCAGTTGATGTGATCTATTTGGATTTTGCTAAAGCATTTGATACAGTTCCACACAAAAGGTTACTCTACAAATTGAGAGAAATAGGATTGGGGCAAATGTATGTATTTGGATTGAAAATTGGCTAAAAGATAGAACACAGAGGGTTGTTGTAAACGGTAAAGCTTCAAATTGGACCAGGGTAGTGAGCGGAGTACCTCAGGGGTCTGTTTTGGGACCTCTTCTTTTTAATCTGTTTATTAACCCCTTAAGGACAGAGCCTTTGAAACATTTTTGTCCTTTCTGGACAATGGCTATTTTAACATTTCTGTGCTGTTTGTGTTTAGCAGTAATTTTCTTCTTCGTCATTTGCTGTACCCACACATATTATATATTGTTTTTATCGGGACAAAAAGGGCTTTCTATGGATGCCATATTTTTGATCATATCTTATCATATTATTAAAAAAAAATAATAAAATATGGTAAAAAAAAAAAAAATACACAAATTTCTTTGTTTTTATTTGAAACAACTTCTCCTCATCGACAATAGCGAACGAAAAAACATGCTAAATAGATTCTACTATTTCTCCTGAGTACAGGGATACCACCCATGCATAGGTTTGTTGGGTTGTTTGGGGGCTAAAATGCCAAATTTGTGAGGTGCAGTTTTTTGTTTTCCAACTTGAAATTTTTACATGCAGACAGCCTGCACCCATGTCCCATTTGGGACATATTTGAAACCAGCCAGTGTATTTTACCCCATCAACCCATATATTTTTTAAAAGTAGACACCCTAGGCTATCTCAAATGGTGGTATTTTAACACTTTCCATGCACTAATTCTACCACCAGCCTTTGTCAAAGTTTGTGGTAGTCATTTTTTTTGTGTTTTTTTTTCACAAACCTTGTACTTCAGACATGAATTTACAGATTTTGGTATGTGTCACTGCCAAATAACACCCCAATAAGTGTTCAGCAACATCTCTTGAGTACAGGGATACCCCCCATGCATAGGTTTGTTGGATTGTTTGGGGGGTAAAAGGCCAAATTTGGGAGGTGAAGTTTTTGGTTTTCCAATTTGAAATTTTGACATGCAGACAGCCTGCACCCATGTCCCATTTGGGACATATTTGAAACCAGCCAGTGTATTTTACCACATCAACCCATATATTTTTTTAAAGTAGACACCCTAGGCTATCTCAAATGGTGGTATTTTTACACTTTCCATGCACTAATTCTACCACCAGCCTTTGTCAAAGTTTGTGGTAGTCATTTTTTTGTGTTTTTTTTTCACAAACCTTGTACTTCAGACATGAATTTACAGATTTTGGTATGTGTCACTGCCAAATAACACCCCAATAAGTGTTCAGCAACATCTCTTGAGTACAGGGATACCACCCATGCATAGGTTTGTTGGGTTGTTTGGGGGCTAAAAGGGCCACATTGTGAAGGTGCGCATTTTCAACTTGGAATATTGACGTGTAGCCAGCCTGAGCCCATCTTTCATTTGGGACTTTTTTTTAAAGTAGGACAGTGTATTTTACCCCAAAAAGTATATATTTTGTAAAAGTAGACACCCTAGGCTATTTTAAATGGTGTTATTTTAACACTTTCCATGCACCAATTCTACCACCAGCCTTTGTCAAAGTTTGTGGTAGTCATTTTATTGTGTATTTTTTCCCACATACATTGTACTTTAGACACAAATTCACATATTTCGGTATGTGTCACTGACAAACAATACCACAATATATGTTCAGCAACATCTCCCGAGCACAGGGATACCACCCATGCATAGCTTTGTCAGCTTTGTTGGGTGTTGAAAGGCTACATTTGAGAGGTGCGCTTTTTGATTTTCAAACTTGGAATTTGAACATGTAGAGCAAGGAAGGGGTTAATAGCTCTTATAAGAGCCTTTGTAGTACTGTACAAAAAAATTAACCCCTAAAAATGCACAGACAAGAAAAAAATTTCTGCTGTGCAGTGATCAGTGGCAGGGAAGGGGTTAATACACTACACTATACAAAGGGTATGGCTTTTATAAAACCCCTTGGGACTCACAATTTTTTTAACATTTTATTTAATTTATTACAATTAAAAAATTATGTTATACAGATCTGTCTCTTTCCCTCACTAAAACTCAAGTGAGGAGAGGGAGGCAGATCCATATGGGTCAGAACAATATTTACCAATATTGATCGAACCAGACGAATGGTGATGCTCATCTGAGAAATCACCAAACCACCTTTGCCACTGATCGGCTGTTACTGATCGCTATACACGTGTTCAGACAGCTTCAAAAGGAATACACGTAATCCCCTAGTGGGTATAATTAACCCCTAGCGAGTCTGACAAAAAAAATGCTGATAGCAAAAAAAAAATCCTTCTGCGACTAGATTGCTCCATATGCGCTGCTTAGGCAGTGACCATATGCACTGCTTAGGCAGTGACCATATGTGCTGCTTAGGAAGTGATATACGGCAAGGAAGGGGTTAATAGCTCTTATTTTAAAAAAAAATTACGTTAAACGTAGTCCCCTAGCGGGTATAATTAACACGTGACGGGTGTAATAAAAAAGTTTTAAAAAAATTAAAAATGCTTCTGCAGCAAGATTGCTGCATTTGCGTCAGATCTCTGCTTAGGCAGTGATCTACAGCAAGAAAGGGGTTAATCTCTCTTAAAAGAGCTTTTTTTTTATACTGTAATGAATTACAGTAAAAAAAATTAACCCCTAAAAAATGCACAGACAGCAAAAAATGTGCTGCTGTGTATGATCACTGCGTACACAGCGATCAATGGCAGGGAAGGGGTTAAATGGCTTTTATAAAAGCCCTTGGTGTTTAAAATTTTATTAAATATTTGTTTTATTATTTTATTTTATTTTTTTACTTTATCTGATCTGTCTCTCTCCCTTACTAAAACTAGTAAGGTGAGGGAGGCAGATCAATACTTGTCAAAGGCAATATTTGCTAATATTGCCTTTGACAGTATGATAAGTGCTCATCAGAGCACTTACCATACATGCCTGCACACAGATCACATAGATCTGTTGTGCAGGCATCGATTGGCTCCCCCTAGAGCATCGGAAGTGAAATACTTTCACTTCCGATGCTCTTGCCATCAGAAGGGAAGCGCTGCCTGTATAGGCAGCGTTCCCTTCTACTGAGCCGATGGGGTCGCTCAGGAGAGCGACCACCATCGGTTCTGGGGAGCATCAAGGTGTTGTTAAGTGCCTCGCTGGCGAGGCACTTTAACAACACCGGAGATGCTTAGAAAGCGAACGATCGTTCGCTTTCTAAGCACATGTGTGCAGCCGGCGCAGCCATTTTTAAATGGCTGCTACGATCACTCCGTGGAGTGATCGTAGCGCGCCCCTGCACATTTGGGGGGTGTTGCACAATGCCTCTACCTAGAGGCATTGTAGCAACACCGTTAGAGTAAAGAAAGCGACCGCTGGTCGCTTTCTTTACTCAGTTTAGTGCATGACGTGCCAGGCACGTCACCTGTCGGCAAGTCCTCGATTTGCCGTGACGTGCCTGGCACGTCATCTGTCGTTAAGGGGTTAATGATCTCCCACGTTGTGCTGAGTGCCATGTCTCAGTGTTTGCTGATGACACAAAATTAGGTAAGGTAATAAAGACTAATCTTGATGTAAAGTTATGCATTATGGGAAAAATAATAACAAAGCAACATATACGTTAAATGGTATTTCCCTGGGAAAAACTATTAACGAAAAGGATTTAGGAATCATTGTAGATAACAAACTTGGCAACAGTGCCCAATGCCAGTCAGCAGCTGCAAGGGCCAATAAGATATTGGCATGTATAAAACGAGGTATAGATTCACGGGAGGAGGACATCATCTTGCCTCTTTACAAATCAATGGTAAGACCTCACCTTGAATATGCAGTACAATTCTGGGCACCAGTCCTTATAAAGGATATTAAGGAAAAAGTGCAAAGGAGAGCTACAAAATTAATAAGGGGATTGGAGGATCTTAGTTATGAAGAGAGACTTAAAAAATTGCATTTATTTACTTTAGAAAAAAGGCGTCTTAGAGGGGATATGATAACATTATATAAATATGTGCAGGGCCAATATAAGGAGCTCTCCAGGGACCTGTTCATTAATAGAAATGTACAAAGAACAAGAGGTCACCCCCTGAGACTGGAAGAGCAAAGATTTCATAGGCAGCAAAGGAAGGGATTCTTTACGGTAAGGACAATAAAATTATGGAACTCACTGCCAAGAGAGGTAGTGCTATCAACCACAATAGATGCATTTAAAAATGGTCTGGATGATTTTTTAGAAAAGCAGAACATACAGGGGTATTAATAATAGAATGAGCATTAATAATAGAGCTTTTTGATCCAAGGAGAAATCTGATTGCCCTTTTGGAGTCAAGAAGGAATTTTTTTCCCCCTAGGAGGCAACATTCGAAAAAGCTTCCTTAGGGGTTTTTTTTGCCTTCTTTTGGATCAAAACGCAGAAATGATAGGTAGAAGGGTTGAACTTGATGGACTTTTGTCTTTTTTCAACCTAAATTACTATGTTACTATGTTACTATGTATTTATTCTTATTCATTGATTAAAATGATATTGTATACTTGTTATATTTGGATACAGTCTTTCCTTCTTTCTCAGCGCTTGTACCACTTTTTGTCCCTGTGCAAAGTATCTGTCCCCGACAGAATTCAGATGCATAATAAAATCCCTGTTCTGAGGGAATGTATTTCATTTTAAGGCAACGGCATCTAATTGGATGACTCTGATGCCTTCAATGCCAGCTTCACCACTGGCTGGGAAAACCATGTGGACAGATGCCTAGCACAGAGACCTTGCACGTTCTTTATTTTTTTAAATTAATGGTGGCTTTTATTCTATTATAATATAATAAAACCAAAGATGAGAATCAAGGGTATTGCAGATCACCGCTGGACTTCAAGAACAGGTAATTATTTTATTTACATCCCCCCCCCACCCCCCCCCCCCCCCACACCCAAAGTGTGTTGTTTTTTAACAGATGAATCGTCCCCCTTTCCTGGGCAAGGTAGATGTAGGGGGTTGGTAGGGATATATTTTATATTTTATTTCATTATATGGGGGGCTGGGTGCCATCAGTCATCTGCCAGACCATGGTGTTCCTAGGGGCCATCGGTTCAGTGTGTTTGGAGATATTTTTCAGTACAGTGTGTTTCAGGCAGCTTTCGGGTTTAGGTGCTATATGCATGTAATCATCCATGAAGGAACAATTGCGCTGCTATTTGGGGTCACATTGAGGCATATCAGGTAAGTTGACATTTGGCTCCCAAAATGTCCCAGATGTGCACCGAATCATTTTAGACTTCAGAGGCACCATTTCAGCCCCAACGTTTGGTCATTATTGAGTAGACCCTTAACTGTTGAGTGTTATTTTGAAAGTAACAATTTAATAAGCAGACCTGTAAAAATTAAGTGCAAAATATTTTAAGTTTCAAAGGCAATATTCATTAAAGCTCTTGCCAGTTCCTAAAAGACTAATATGATCATTCATTAAAAGGTAAATTAGCAGCTTTGTGTGTTGTAAACATTAATTATGCTCAATTAGACTGAGGAATAAAAAAAAATGAAAAATTGATCTGACACTATATTTTCACAGATTAAATAGCTTCTTTGACAGAATTGTAATGATTATCAGCCAAAACGTTCATGGATAATCAACAAGACAGTATAAATAAACTGAAAGGATAGAAATTAAATCTGTTATCATGTAATATTGTTTTGCATTAATCACAAGTATGTGTGATTTCTTTTATTTTTTTCCCAATGTGAACATTATATAATTATTACTACTATTTACACCTTTTATCTGATGCAAGCTGATGATCTTAATGGGATGAAATAGTATGTTAGATAAATAAATAAAAAAATAAAAAATATATATATTATTATTTTTTTAAACATTGTTTATCAACTTCAATTTCATGGCTTGAGAGGTCATCACAAGACAAGTCATTGAGGGAAAGTTCATTGTGGGATTGCATAGAAGGTTAGTATTACTAGTAATAGGTGGTTAAGAGTAGTGTGAGAATATATATACGGGTTAGGATTAGTATTAGGGGTTAGGATTAGCATTAGTATTAGGTGTTAGTATTAGAGGTTAGGATTAATATTAGGGTTAGTATTAGGGCTTAGTATTAGGAGTTAGTATTGGGGATTAATTTATTAAGGGGGTTATTACTGTATTTGTAAGCGCTGAAACTGCTTCACTGAGCTGTCAGCGGGGAAATGGATGCGATAAACTGTGCTAGACACCATCTAATATACAACAGTTTTGACATTCATAATTTGATCTATTTGTATTACTTTGTGAATGCTAACTGATGTCTGCATTCAAACATAAGCCACAACAAGTTGGTACCGTATTTGCTCGAATATAAGACAAGGTTTTTTTTCAACGCAAATGCTTGTCTTATATTCGAGGTCGTCTTATAATCTGACCTCAAATCGAGGACAGACTATAACACATGGATCCAGGTCCCCCCACAGAGCTGCAGGGGACCTGGATTCCCCTCGCTAACAGCAGGTGGATGTCTGTGCAATGTGCGCAGACATCCTCTGCTGCCGCCCGGCACGAACGCCGGGACATCTCTGAGGAAGACGGGTCCTTCCGGCTTCATCATAAAAGTCCCGACGGAAGTGCCGGGCAGCAGCGGGTGATGTCTGCGCACATTGGCACCACTAGGCACCAGGGATATCTGGGCAGCTGGGGGATGTCTGCACTATAGTGCAGACATCCTCCATGCTGCCCAACACTGCCGTCTATTATGACTGACCGGCTCTCCGTCATAATGGACGGAAGTGTCGGGCAGCATGGAGGATGTCTGCACATATCGTGCAGACATCCACCGGCTGCCCCCACTAGCCACCAGGGAGAGATACAAGGTGGGGGGCAGAGAAATACAAGGGGAGGGGGGAAGAAAATGACAAGGGGAGGGAGGGGGAAAGAAAAAGACAAGGGGAGGGAGGGGGGAAGAAAAAGACAAGGGGAGGGAGAGAGGAGGAAAGAAAAAGACAAGGGGAGGGAGTGGGGAAGAAAAAGACATGGGTGAGGGGGAAAGAAAAAGACAAGGGGGGGGAGACAAGGGGGGAGGAAAGAAACAGACAAGGGAGGTAGGGGGAAGAAAAAGACAAGGGGAGGGGGAGAGAAACACAAGGAAAAGGGGGGAGAGAGAAAATTTTTTGGGGCGGGAGATAACACTGGGGGAGAGAGGCAGCATTGGCACATAAAAGGAAATAAAAACAAGAAATGCATTTGTTTAATATCATAATTTTTATTAAATATTAAAAAGCAATTTACATGTGAATATATACAAGTTAACCTTTTTTCCTATATGGTAGTCTTATATTCAGGCTTTTAGTTTTTTTCCTAAAGGAATATCCAAAGTTTGAGAGGTCGTCTTATACGGTATTTGTCAACCAAGGGATTTTTCTTGTACTTGAAATTAGATTAAAGTCTTAGAACTATAAATCTCCATCAATAAAAAGTCTGTAATCCTGTATATACGACAACTTATTTTTGTTTTTTTACCTTTTTTTAAGTTAATGCTACATAACTTTTCAGTAAGCTAAGGTGTTGGTTATTTATACAAATGGATAACCGTAATCTAACTTTGTTAAAACATAGTACTTTTATTTACATTAAAGGAAAATGTTAATCATAGAATGCTATTCAAAAATTAATTGCTATTATAATTATATCAATTGTTTTTAACCACATTCCTTTTTTTGAGCTTTTTATTTTTTTAATGAGTTTCAGACAACACATAATGCATTTTAGTTCCATGAACATATTTTATTTTAGAACGGATCCCCCCCACATTTTTTCCTGGGGGGGATCCGTCACCCCCATCCCCCCCACTTCCTACGCCCATGTTTCGGCTTATGGAATACATGTAATCCTATTGCTATTTTATAAACCGAACGTTCGGTTTATAGAATAGCAATAGGATTACATGTATTCCATAAGCCGAAACATGGGCGTAGGAAGCGGGGGGGATGGGGGGGACGGATCCCCCCCAGAAAAAAATGTGGGGGGGACAGGTAGGGTGAAATCCCCCCCAGCAACGCGGGGCAAACGGGACCCCCAGCCCCTGCTTGCCGCGTTCACAGCTTTTTTCCGTCAAGCCGCATCCGATGGATGCGACGGCCGGGGGAAAAAAAATTAAAAACTGACGGCGGATGTGACGTCGCGTCACATCCGGTGACTGTTTCCCTCCTCCGTGCAAGAGGGAAGACTGCACGGAGGAGACATCCAGCGGGGGACACGGAGCAGTGAAGTGTAAGTACTAGGGAAGGGGGGGGGGGCTGACTGGCACAGTATTACAGGCATCTGACTGGCACTATATTACTGGGCTCTGGCTGGCACAATATTACAGGGCATCTGGCTGGCACAATACTACTGGGCTCTGACTGGCACAATAATACTGGGCATCTGACTGGCACAATAATACTGGGCATCTGGCTGGCATAATATTACAGGCATCTGGCTGGCACTATATTACAGGCATCTGTCTGGCACTATATTACTGGGCATCTGGCTGGCATAATATTACAGGCATCTGGCTGGCACTATATTACTTGGCATCTGGCTGGCATAATATTACTGGGCATCTGGCTGGCACAATATTACTGGGCATCTGGCTGGCACATTATTACTGGGCTCTGCCTGGCACAATAATACTGGACATCTGACTGGCACAATAATACTGGGCATCTGGCTGGCATAATATTACAGGCATCTGGCTGGCACTATATTACTGGGAATCTGGCTGGCACAATATTACTGGGCATCTGGCTGGCACAATATTACTGGGCATCTGGCTGGCACAATATTACTGGGCTCTGACTGGCACAATAATACTGGGCATCTGACTGGCACAATATTACTGGGCATCTGGCTGGCACAATATTACTGGGCATCTGCCTGGCACAATATTACTGGTCTCTCACTGGCCCAATATTACAGGCATCTGACTGGCACAATATTCCTGGGCCCTGACTGGCACAATATTCCTGGGCTCTGACTGGCACAATATTACAGGCATCTGACTGGCACAATATTACAGGCATCTGACAGGCACACTATTACAGGCATCTGACTGGCATAATATTACAGGCATCTGACTGGCACAATATTACAGGCATCTGACTGGCATAATATTACAGGCATCTGACTGGCACAATATTACAGGCATCTGACTGGCACAATATTCCTGGGCTCTGACTGGCACAATATTCCTGGTATCTGACTGGCACAATATTACTGGGCTCTGAATGGCACTATTACAGGCATCTGACTGGCACAATATTACTGGGCTCTGAATGGTACAATATTACTGGGCTCTGAATGGCACAATATTACTGGGCTCTGACTGGCACAATAATACTGCGCTCTGAATGGCACAATATTACTGGCATCTGAAAGGCACAATATTACTGGCATCTGAATGGCACAACAATTATGGCATATGTGTGTGTGTGGGGGGGGGGGGTTACCATCTCGATGGATGGCGGGATTGCATGCAGGGGAGGGGGCAGGGTCCAGGGGGCCCAAGCAAATGCTTGCCCAGGGTCCAATCACTATTAAAGACGGCCCTGAGCATACTTGCCAACCCGGGACAGTCCCGCAACGTTTTCGATCCTGGGACTGTCCCGGGAGAATCAGCTCTGCAGCGATCAAGGAGTTCACCTGATCACGTGAATTCATCGCACGACGTCATGTAATTATGCGCACGGCTTGTGCGCGTCCTCCACAAGTCACACAGCCCCACACTGGGAGGAACGAGGTAGGAACAGTGACTGTGTCACTGCCAATAATGTACCGTTTTTCTTTTTATCATGGCAGCTTCGGAACGTGATTGATTATTGCAGCTCTTTGGGGCATTTAAAAAATGTCTCTGAGAGCTGCAATAATCTATGACTTCTGAAGCTGCCATAATAACATGTCTCTTAAATCTGCCAATGACTTCTACTAATGACGAGATGATCAAAAAATGAGGGCAAAAAAACCCCCTGGCAAATGAATGTGGGCAACAAAAACCCTGGTAAATGAATGTGGGCAAAAAAAAAAAACCCTGGCAAATGAATGTGGGAAAAAAAAAAACCCTGGCAAATGAATGTGGGAAAAAAAAAACTGACAAATGAATGGGCAAAATAATGTAATTAATAAGTAATGATTGTAAGAGGCACAGACAAACCTGGAATGGAAATGCCCACCTTCCCTGCAACGAGATATAGCTTTGATCCCTGCTATTGATCTACATTTTTTTAAAATGTATTTTTTAAGATAAAAAAAAACTGCTCACTTGAATGTGTGTATGTATGAGTGTATGTGACAGACTGTGTGTATGTATGAGTATATGTGATAGACTGTATGTATGTATGAGTGTATGTGACAGACTATGGATGTATGTATGGATGTATGAGTGTATGTGACAGACTATGTATGTATGTATGTATGTATGTATGTATGAGTGTGTGTGACAGACTGTATGAGGGAGTGTGACAGACTGTATGAGTGTGTGTGACTGACTGTGTGAGTTTGTGTGTCTGTGACTGACTGTATGAGTTTGTGTGTATATGTGACTGACTATGAGTGTGTGTGTCTGTGACAGACTGTATGTATGAGTGTATGTGAAAGACCATGTATGAGTGTGTGTGTCTATGTGACTGACTCTGAGTGCATGTGTCTATGTTACAGACTGTATCTATGAGTGTGTGTCTGACAGACTGCATGTATGTATGAGTGTGTGTCTGCAACAGACTGTATGTATGTATGTATGTATGTATGTATGTATGTATGTATGCATGAGTGTGTCTGTGAACGACTATGTATGAGTGTGTGTGTGTCTGACAGATTGTATGTATGCGTGAGTGTGTGCCTGGCAGACTGTATGTATGTATGTATGTATGAGTGTGTGTCTATGTGACAGTATGTTTATGTGTGACAGGCTGTATGTATGAGTATATGTGTCTATGTGACTGACTGTATATGTGGTTGTGTGTATGTGCTGTTGTCTGGCTCCTAGATTTTTTTCCTGGCTCCTAAAACTTAGTTAAGGTTGTCAAGCCCTGGTATAAATGTTACTAGTTATATACATATATTTGGGGTCCACCTTAAGCTTTTGTAAATGCTGGAAATATTTAATATTTTACAGTTTTTTTTCTGGTCAGAAATGTAATGTTTGTTTGCTGAGAGGGTAGTGGATGCATGGAATAGTCTTCCAGTAGAAGTGGTAGAGGTTAATACAGTTAAATGAGTTTAAGCATGCATGGGATAGGTATAAGGCTATCCTAGATATAAGATAAGGTCAGGGACTAATGAAAGGATTACATTACTGAGAGGGTAGTGGATGCATGGAATAGTCTTCCAGTAGAAGTGGTAGAGGTTAATGAAGTGAAGGCGTTTAAGCATGCATGGGATAGGTATAAGGCTATGCTAGATATAAGATAAGGTCAGGGACTAATGAAAGTATTACTTTACTGAGAGGGTAGTGGATACATGGAATGGCATTCCAGCAGAAGTGGTAGGTTCATACTGATGTATGTTTTATGGTGTACACACAGCTCGCTGACTATATTTCATGTAAAAGTGATAAAATGCACCTGCCTGATGTAGATGTTGTGCTGTGAATGTATCTGTTGTATACCAAGGATCCTGGTAATGTTGGTGGGAACTTGGTGATATAATATACACTGTGACAAGCTTTATTTTTGAATAACAAGACAATAGAACTGGTATGAGGCAGGTGGCGCTAGAGAGAATTTTGCACAAGCTGCAACTTGTCTAGCAGTTTCCCAAAATACTGCAGTAAAACACATATACAAAATACACAAGGTGACAGTGCGCTATATGTGCTATAAAGTGACAGTGTAATCAGTCTGCTGTGCAGGGAATACAGGATATAAACCTTATATCTTAAAAACAATGAAATGTAAAACACTCACATATAGTCCCTTGACATGGGACAAAACATAAATGTAAATGGCAGTTTTCTTGTCCTGGTTCGATGCAACCTCCACAGGGGATATGCAATGATCAACCTCCAAGGAACAAGAGATGGTGTTAGTGGTAAAAAGTGTAATTTAATACAAAGTGCAAAAAATACCTTACACTTAAAATCTGGAACATCAGCAAAGGGTCATAAAACTGGAACAATGGTAAACAAGGATCTGGTCCAATCTCGTATGAGTGTTGCTTGATCTACGCATTTTGCCCGTTTAAATGGGCTTCCTCAGGATCCAGCAGCACTCATAAGAGATGAGGCTGTCTATAAATACTGTCTGAATAATTAAATTAAGTGACGCGACCTGTCCTCAGCGTCACGTCACTGTTAATGCGACTCTCGGGGGGAAGTCGAGTCCTCGGCTTTTTCCGCTGTTCGTATCTAAAGTCTGTCAGTTTATCCGAAGGAGCCGACCTCTCGGCTTTCTCCGTTGTTCGTATTGCGAGGTTCGGCTTATGGCAAGTTCGAGTGTTTCCGTAATTCGTACTGTTAACTTCGTGGATTTCCGATTATGGTTCGTATTAGTCCATCTTCGGTTTAAACTTTCCTCTTTCAGTTTAATGAACTTCTCAAGTCACAATTCTCTCAATCTGTTACTTTTCGGTTTATAAATGGAGAAACTTTTCGGTTTAGCAGAGAAGTTTGACTTATAACTCGAACAATGTTCCATATGTAAGAAATATTTATAAAAAACAAAAAGATACACGAAGTTATATAATAATACATAATATTACACTTTTTAAATAACATATAAGTGAACATATGAATAAATCTTGTGCATAAGTCCAGGAACTATAGAGATAAAAATGATCTTTAATAAAAAATGTATATAAAAATAAATATTCATTAGAAAAAGTATATATATAAAAAACTTTATTTAAAAGAGTTAAAAAATATATTTTTTCTGATTTGCACAAAATGTATTATATAAAATTAAAAAGGTCGAAATCTGCATTCAAACCAGTGGGGTGTAAAGTGCCCATCCTAAAAACCCATTCCATCTCTGTCTTTCCTATTTGTTTGACATTATTACCTCCTCTCCAATATTTCTTTACTTTCATTATAGGCCAGAATTTAAGATCTTTCCGATTTTTCTGGTGGCATTCGGTAAAATGTTGTGGTAGGGAATATTGTGTATTTCCTTTCCTGATATTTGTAACATGTTCTTCAATTCTTTTTTTGAGGGGTCTTATCGTTCTGCCTATATATTGAAGTCCACAAGGGCATTCCACCACATAAATTACATTTTTTGTGTGACATGTGAGGAATTCTTTGATGTCAAACTTTTCGGACGTAGCAGTAGCTAAAAAGGATAATCTAGGGCTTTATTCGTGTTTCGCTACATTACATCCTGAACACATTTTGCAAGGGAAGAAGCCCGGTTTTTCCATAAGAAAGTGTGAAACTACTTTTTTGTTTGTATTCTTAAGTTTAGCAGTATAATTTTTGGTAAGTTTTTGTTTAAAATTTGGAGCTCCTCTAAAAATAATTTTTGGCCTTTCTGGTAATAGTGGGCCCAGAATATCATCTTGTTTTATGAGGTTCCAATGTTTGTTAATAATTTTCTTTATTTTTACTGCTTTCTGATTATAGTTTAAAACAATGGGTAAGACTAGTTCTGTTGGATTAGATAATTTTTTATCATTATATTTTAGGAGTTCGCCTCTTGGTTTCTTTAAGATTTCTTGAATATGGGTATCTAAAATATCTTCCTTATAACCTTTTTCTAAAAACGTATTTTTTAAAATATTACATTGTTCCAGATAAGATGTCTCATCGCAACAATTCCTTCTTAGTCTTATAAATTGGCCTTTGGGGACACCTTTTAGCCAGACAGTATTTATAGACAGCCTCATCTCTTATGAGTGCTGCTGGATCCTGAGGAAGCCCATTTAAACGGGCGAAACGCGTAGATCAAGCAACACTCATACGAGATTGGACCAGATCCTTGTTTACCATTGTTCCAGTTTTATGACCCTTTGCTGATGTTCCAGATTTTAAGTGTAAGGTATTTTTTGCACTTTGTATTAAATTACACTTTTTACTACTAACACCATCTCTTGTTCCTTGGAGGTTGATCATTGCATATCCCCTGTGGAGGTTGCATCGAACCAGGACAAGAAAACTGCCACTTACATTTATGTTTTGTCCCATGTCAAGGGACTATATGTGAGTGTTTTACATTTCATTGTTTTTAAGATATAAGGTATATATCCTGTATTCCCTGCACAGCAGACTGATTACACTGTCACTTTATAGCACATATAGCGCACTGTCACCTTGTGTATTTTGTATATGTGTTTTACTGCAGTATTTTGGGAAAACTGCTAGACAAGTTGCAGCTTGTGCAAAATTTTCTCTAGTGCCACCTGCCTCATACCAGTTCTATTGTCTTGTTATTCTATTATCCCAATTGAGGTAAGGCTGCTATTGATTAAGTGACAAAATGTCGATTTTTGATTATAGAAACAAATATCAAATAAATATCGATGATGTCTTTGGGGGAAGAAAAAATTATGAGACATCCACACCCCCAGATACCATAGAACAACAACAAAAATTAGAAAAACTTCTGACGAAAGAACTTAAAATGAAATGGGAAGTTGCCACATTGAGGAAATATCTTGATGAGAAAATTACCCCTCGAGGGTTACGTATTTTTAAAAAACCCACTTTTGACACAGAAGATTGCACATTCATTTCAGAATGGAATGAAATATTAGAATCTTGCACTGTTCACCTTATGAAACTAATTATTAAGCAAAGAAATCGCACTTTAGACACAATAGATTCAGAAATCTCACAAATAGAAAGCACCTTACAAAATGACTTCTTAGATCAACCCAAACTTTCAGATAGAATTGTCCAAAATCTACTGGAAGTGGAAAGAGACACAAAAGATATAAAGATTAAAAAATATCGGAGGGATAAAGAAGATTATAGATTAAATACTTTTAGAGAACCCACAAATTATAGAAACACACAAAAAAATGAGTTATACCATAATAGACACACATTTGAAAGAAATCAACCAAAAAGATTTCATAATACATCAGCACAAACACGATTTTATAATTTACCACATAATAATTCTCATCACTCTCACGGAAAGTTTTCTAAACCTAAACATACGTCAAATCCAATCAATAAGACTCCAACAAGAATAAATACAACAAATAGGTTTCGAGTATTGTCTGAACTGGGGGAAACATCTCCTTTTTTAGACAGGGAACAACAACTAACAAGACCCCCCCCCCCCCGAAGTCTCCACGAGAAAGAGACAGAATAAGAAGAGATTATTTAGGGGTGTTAGAGCAGGGAAATGTGTACAGGAGAAGAAGAGATTAAAAACATCTAAAACCCAAAAAAAAGTTGACCCGACATTTCCTGGTATCTTCAATCTTTCAAATAAAATCTTAAACCAACAACAATTGTTAGTATTACAAAAGGGGCTGAAATATGCACCTACCAATAAATTTAACTTTTTTCGGCCTTTGTAGATGTGAATAAATTTGTAAGAAACGCAACTCTAAAAATATATTACACAATAAGACCACAAGAGCCAACAGAAATACCTCACTCTGAATATGTCCAAACACACCTAAAAAATAAATCGACATTTTATCCCTCAACATTTAGATCAGGGGCAATAGATTTATTTAAAAAAATCTGTGGTCAAAGACCTTAAGGCCATTACACAAAATAAAAAATAAAAATGTAATATGACAAAGAAAGAAGAGAGCATTCTGGTAGATCTCCAAAAGGATGAAAATATCATAATTAAACCTGCAGACAAAGGTGGAGGAATAGTGATTCAGTCAAGAGACAAATATATAGCTGAAGCATACAGACAACTGAGAGATCAAAATACTTACATTCCCTTAAAGACAGACCCAATTAACAACTATAAAAGGGTCCTAACGAAATAAGGGAAAAAATCTAGATATTCTGACGGATAATGAATATAAATATATAAATGTTTCCTATCCCAAGTTGCCCGTAATATACTTCCTTCCGAAGATACATAAGGATGTTGAAAACCCACCAGGGAGACCAATTGTCTCGGGTGTCGATTCCCTCTTTAGTAAACTGTCAGAATATCTAGATTTGTTATTACAACCAGTTGTCCAAAAAAATAAATCCCACCTTAAGGACACGATCAGTATCCTACAAGATTTAGAAAAAATAAAGTGGGAGAACGACTACATACTCGTAACAAGCGATGTAACATCCCTATATACGTGTATCGATCATGTTCAAGGCATTACATCTGTAAGACGTATGCTGGAAATAGATGACTCCTTTAAGAACAATCAGATCGATTTTATAATTGAAGGGATAGAACTCATCCTTACTCATAATTATTTTTTCTTCAACGATGAATTCTTTTTACAATGTAGAGGTACGCCGATGGGCACCAAGTTTGCCCCCAGCTATGCCAATCTGTTCATGGCCGACTGGGAGAACAGGTTGGTCTGGACGGGACATGGCTGGCAGGCAAACCTGGTGTTATATCGGAGATATATAGATGATCTCTTTTTTATTTGGAAGGGTGCAGAAAGTGATCTCGTACTATTTTTGGAACACTTAAATAAAAATGATAACAATGTTGTTTTGACCTCCAATTATAGTAGGGAATGCATACAATTCCTAGATTTGGATATTCATATAAAAGAAGGCAAGATATGCACAAATTTTTTTTTTTAAAAAGTAGACTCAAATTGCTACATAGACACCAAAAGTTGCCATCATCCCACTTGGCTAAAAGGTGTCCCCAAAGGCCAATTTATAAGACTAAGAAGGAATTGTTGCGATGAGACATCTTATCTGGAACAATGTAATATTTTAAAAAATACGTTTTTAGAAAAAGGTTATAAGGAAGATATTTTAGATACCCATATTCAAGAAATCTTAAAGAAACCAAGAGGCGAACTCCTAAAATATAATGATAAAAAATTATCTAATCCAACAGAACTAGTCTTACCCATTGTTTTAAACTATAATCAGAAAGCAGTAAAAATAAAGAAAATTATTAACAAACATTGGAACCTCATAAAACAAGATGATATTCTGGGCCCACTATTACCAGAAAGGCCAAAAATTATTTTTAGAGGAGCTCCAAATTTTAAACAAAAACTTACCAAAAATGATACTGCTAAACTTAAGAATACAAACAAAAAAGTAGTTTCACACTTTCTTATGGAAAAACTGGGCTTCTTCCCTTGCAAAATGTGTTCAGGATGTAATGTAGCGAAACACGAAAAAAGCCCTAGATTATCCTTTTTAGCTACTGCTACGTCCGAAATGTTTGACATCAAAGAATTCCTCACATGTCACACAAAAAATGTAATTTATGTTGTAGAATGCCCTTGTGGAGTTCAATATATAGGCAGAACGATAAGACCCCTCAAAAAAAGAATTGAAGAACATGTTACAAATATCAGGAAAGGAAATACACAATATTCACTTTCACAACATTTTACCGAATGCCACCATAAAAATCCAAAAGATCTTAAATTCTGGCCTATAATGAAAGTAAAGAAATATTGGAGAGGAGGTAATAATGTCAAACAAATAGGAATGACAGAGATGGAATGGGTTTTTAGGATGGGCACTTTACACCCCACTGGTTTGAATGCAGATTTCGACCTTTTTAATTTTATATAATAAATTTTGTGCAAATCGGAAAAAATATATTTTTTAACTCTTTTAAATAAAGTTTTTTATATATATACTTTTTCTAATGAATATTTATTTTTATATACATTTTTTATTAAAGATTATTTTTATCTCTATAGTTCCTGGACTTATGCACAAGATTTATTCATATGTTCACTTATATGTTATTTAAAAAGTGTAATATTATGTATTATTATATAACTTCGTGTATCTTTTTGTTTTTTATAAATATTTCTTACATATGGAACATTGTTCGAGTTATAAGTCAAACTTCTCTGCTAAACCGAAAAGTTTCTCCATTTATAAACCGAAAAGTAACAGATTGAGAGAATTGTGACTTGAGAAGTTCATTAAACTGAAAGAGGAAAGTTTAAACCGAAGATGGACTAATACGAAACTGTTTAAACGACCATAATCGGAAATCCACGAAGTTAACAGTACGAATTACGGAAACACTCGAACTTGCCATAAGCCTAACCTCGCAATACGAACAACGGAGAAAGCCGAGAGGTCGGCTCCTTCGGATAAACTGACAGACTTTAGATACGAACAGCGGAAAAAGCCGAGGAGTCGACTTCCCCCGAGAGTCGCATTAACAGTGACGTGACGCTGAGGACAGGTCGCGTCACTTAATTTAATTATTCAGACAGTATTTATAGACAGCCTCATCTCTTATGAGTGCTGCTGGATCCTGAGGAAGCCCATTTAAACGGGCGAAATGCGTAGATCAAGCAACACTCATACGAGATTGGACCAGATCCTTGTTTACCATTGTTCCAGTTTTATGACCCTTTGCTGATGTTCCAGATTTTAAGTGTAAGGTATTTTTTGCACTCTGTATTAAATTACACTTTTTACTACTAACACCATCTCTTGTTCCTTGGAGGTTGATCATTGCATATCCCCTGTGGAGGTTGCATCGAACCAGGACAAGAAAACTGCCACTTACATTTATGTTTTGTCCCATGTCAAGGGACTATATGTGAGTGTTTTACATTTCATTGTTTTTAAGATATAAGGTATATATCCTGTATTCCCTGCACAGCAGACTGATTACACTGTCACTTTATAGCACATATAGCGCACTGTCACCTTGTGTATTTTGTATATAAGCTTTATTTTTACTGCTGCTATACCCGGCGACCAAAAATGCTGCCCCCCCCAGATTTTTGGGGGTTCCTACACCCATGAGCCGAAAGTCTATAAACCGAACGTTCGGTTTATAGACTTTCGGCTTATGGAATACATGTAATACTATGGGCTTTCTATAAACCGAACTAGAGTTCCCATTCATAAAAATGTATGAATGGAGACTCTGTTTCGGTTTATAGAAAGGTAAGAAGTTGAAAGAATGAACGAATGGTTTAATATAAACGAAAATCATTCATCCATTCGTGCTATAGTATTGGCATTACTATAAACCGAAATAGAGTCGGTTTATAGAATGCCAATAGACTTACATGCATTCCATAAACCGAAAGTCGTTCATTATGTCGTTTTATGGAATGTAGTGTACTATGCTATTGTATTCTATAAACAGACTCTATTTCGGCTTGTAGAATGCCAATAGTACTACGAATGGACGAATGAACGAATGATTTTCGTTTATTAACCATTCGTTCATTCGGCTTTCGTTAGTTTAGCATTTTCGTTATTCGTTTTTCGGACGAATGAACGAAAATGCTATTTTCGGACGAAAATGCTATTTTCGGACGAAAATGCATTTGTCCGAAAACGATTGCACATGTCTACTCTCTAAGCTTTCAAGGTCTGTTGTGTATTTCCTACCTTGATCTTTACTTTTAATGTGCTGTGAATATGTATATTAATGTCTGCTTTGGAGTAAAAAAAATTAAGTGTTTTACTTTTACACAAACATTAATTGTATATGTTATGTTTCTGACCAATGTCAAATCACCTTTACATAACATCATGTACACAGGAATATTAGAATGTAATATAAATAATATACAGCTCACTAAACAATACTGCATAAAGTGCACTGTTATACATAAGAGACTTATGCATTGTAAAATGTTTTTTTTTTTTATGATAACGAAAAGCAATGTTCTGATTTAATTGGGTAGGAAGAGGCATCGCATTACTTAAAGTGTTCTCAGAGCACAGTAGAAGGTAGATAGGATGTGTTTTAGTTTTGTTTTGCAAATATGGGAGACCTCTTGTTTTGCAAATTTGTGTAGAACCAATTTGCTAAATTTAAAAAAAATCTTTAACAAAAATCATGTAAGATCTTCATGTAACTTCTCCCCATGAAGTAGTAAAATAGTGAGATTTCTGGTTTTACCTCCAACACTAAAAGTACAAGTACATTATTCTATTTTATAAGAAGAGGTTGGTCATACTTTTAAAAGTTTTTTCAACATATTTTTATTGATTTTAACATAATTTAGGACAATGAGGCAAAAAAGGGGGGGGGGGGGGGTTACACATCACAAGGCAAAAATGACCTGGGGGGTTGGGGGGAGGACTAAAAAAAAGGGGGGAGGACGGCAATTTTCTGGGATAGAGTGGGGCTTTCTGGAAGTGTGCCTACGAGGGATATATTGTATAAGGCAGAATAGAACTTGTGGCATGTATCCGCTATCTGTGGGGTGTGATGTAGAGATTGATTGGTGGCTGTCTTTGTTTTGGGGATGTAGAAGGAATTTTGTTGGCGTCTGAGAGCTCTGGCAAGATATTTATCTGGTTTGTCCCTGTGTCTGTAGTTGTGGTTTTTTAATTTTCGCAAAGTGTGTTGGGTTCTAGTGTTACATAGAGAAGCTAGCTCTGATCTCAATTGTTTCAATTGTATAAACAAAGCGTGGGAAAGCGCTTTTTTTGTGAGACGTCTCCAGAGCTTTGATTATATCCAGGGCCTCTGTTATTTTTTGTGAGCACTGTTTTTAAGGTACAAGCCCAGACTGATTAGATGACCAGTAACCACTGCTTTATGGGCTTCCCAGGTAAGTTGGGGGGTTATGACTGTAGCAGTGATTTCCGTAAAGTAGGGCGTTAGTAGCTGTTGTGTAGTGTCAAGATGAGTGGGCTCTTTGAGGAGGGTCATGTTGAGTCACCATATGCCCTGTATACTGGGTATGGAGGGGATGGAGAGGTATAATTTGGCAGGAGCATGATCACTCCAGGTGATACTATCAATGAAAGAGCTGGTGAGCATGTCTAGGTGTCTGTGGGAGAGGAATATGTAGTCGATTCTGGTGTATTTGTTGTGAGGAGAGGAGTATAATGTGTAGTCTTTGGTTTGCGGGTACTGTAATCTCCATGTGTCTATCAGTTGAAGTGCGTGGAGGGGCTGTTTTACCTTCCGTAGATTGTGTGCCCCTAGGGCAGATGTGCCGGTCGAGGAGTCCAAGACCGGATCAAGAGCCAAGTTCAGGTCACCATCAAACACCACTATACCGTTGGCAAACTTCTTGGGATCATGTATAATTGAGCAAAGTAAAGATTGTTGGTTAGTATTTGGATCATATATGGTGGCCAGTGTAATCTGTTCTGGCCCCAAGGTTCCTTTAAAAATGACTGCACGTCCATCATTATCATGCCATGAGTCAGTTATCTTAAGTGGGAGAGATTTGAATAGGAATATGGCCACTCCTTTGGTTTTTTTGAAGGGTGAGTGTGAGAAATAGGCAACACGGTAAAAGTGATCTCTAAAAACTTGGCACTTAGTTCTACAAAAATTAGTCTCCTGAACCATAGCTATGTCAATTTTGGCTTTCAGTTCCTGAAACAGTATATTTTGTTTGTTTGGGGAGTTGAAGCCTTTGGTATTTAATGATAAGATTTTAATCCCAAGGTCTTAGGCATCAGGGGTAATATACAGGGGGGCTGGATCTGCATTCAGTAGTGCTGTTATCTATAGTGTCACAGTAGACGTATCGGATCAGGGTGTGATTGCCGAGTTGAGGGGAATAGGGGGAGGAGGGGACAATGGGGGAGTGGGATAAAACTCCTTGCAATTAAGGAAAACATGTTTGCGTGCAGGTGTCGGGGTATATTTTCCATGTGAAGTAGATGCATGTATTGTTCAGCTAATTTGTCTGGGTCACGAATTCCCTGTGGGTAAAAGCCCAGCCAGGACATGGCCAATTGTACATAGACATAAATCTGAGCGGGGAGCATGACTGCCGAGGGAGGGATATTGGTGTTAGATTCCAGCTGATTGGATGATTGGAGATGAGCCATCTGCCTGAAGGATGGAGTGTAAAATTAAAGTGTAAAGATTCTGTTATCCATATCTAGGAGATGCGTAGCCATTCGCACGATCAGGACCCGTTGGTCACGGAGATCTTGTGCTATTGACGCCATAGCTGTGTGGATTGTGGCTTGATCCTGCTCCACAGTGGCAAGTCAAGCACCTTGCTGTTTTCCTTCCGATTTGATCTCAGCCAGTTCATCTCTGATCGTAGACCGTATCTGATCCACCACCATGGCAAAGTTTTTCCGGATCAGTTCTGAGAAGTTGGTCAGGTCAGCTTTAGTGGCAGCGTTATCATATGCAGAGAATTGGGCCTGATCTTGCAGCACCTTTTCATCATCTGATCCTGAAAATGAAGGTGTAGACGGGCTTCCTGCCATTTCGGGATCAGCCATCTTAGCAGAAGCCTGAAGTGTATGCCGTGGCATTAATTACAGACAATGCCCTAACAACTTCTAAATATACCCTCTTCTCCTATTTGCTATTGGGATTATTGGTCCTTATCCAGGTCTTCTGCAGATTTCATATGTGAAATACCATATCCCTCACTTGTAAACAACAGCGTGTTAACAGCTATCACTTAGTCCACTGGAATTCTACCAATATCCGCACAGCTTATCTACTCTTTTACATATAAGTTATGCAAGTTACATACATATTTGTCCATCCAAGTCCCACTTGATAGTAACTATTTCTGAAAAAGCAATACAACCCTACTAATGTGAAAATAACTCCTCTTTAACCTGGTTAAAAATAGGACTAATAGATTCAGTTGAAAAACTTAACTGTCTATGAGCTATTGCTGCTACCAAAAATACTGTTACCCATGAAAGTTGTTATTTACTATGTTTCATGAATCACATTTTCATATATTTGTAACACTTTCTAATGGTCTTAGTACTTTGAGTCCCATGCTATTGTACTGATTTCAATTCTTCCCCAAGTGTGAATATTGGTTTCATCTAGCATTTATAATGTACTCTTACTACGCCTTTCAGTTTTAACTCTCACATTCAATTTATATCTCTGTGTTTATAGAAATTCTACTATTAATCACATTGTGTTTCTAACTAACAAATGACTTTGCATTCTCTTTTCAATTCTAACGTTCTTTGAGCACTTTGTCTTGCTTGCTAAAACATTCAGATATTTATTTTCATTGCTTTCAACAAGATTCAATCAGTTATTTTTGTTTAAAATTACATAAAACAAAATTTCGGATTTGTAATTTATAAGCAGAAACATAACAATGTTCTGTTTCCCAATATACTGTATTTAGATTCCTAAGTAATTTCAAAACTGAGCATTGGAACTGTTAGAAGTGTTTAGAAAATAGCCATGGCACAATCAGTTTGTTGGTTGTATTGTTACAGATTTGCTAATTTGAAGTACAATATCTGCTGTTATTCTGTGTCACTGTTCATTTGCTAGGACATCAGTCGAGTAACTGCACCAACAAAAGGGTACCCCCAAATTCCGGAATAAATCAAAAGGACTCGAAACATGTCAAAAATGCACTGAACCAAAAAGGTAGTCTCTATCCTCTTCATAAAATTCTATGGCGACGATAGAGACTAATTTCGGGAAGGACTTCACCTATTCTGAAAATAGCCGAAGTCCTCCTGAAAAAACATAAAAAAATCAAATAAAATGTAAAAAAAAATAAACAACTTCAGTGGGGAAAGTATCCCTGTCACGCAATAATCAATGGTGCTTGGAGCTTTCTAAATTGCTCCCAGCACCCCGTTAAGTGTATGGGGTGGTCAGGGCCTGTAGTCCTGATCCCCAACAAACAATGGGTCTGGGACCTGGCCAAATGCACCCATCCCCCTATAAAATACATAAAATAGCCCTTGCTCCCCTAACCATAATCGGGGCTGGGAGACTGCCTAATGGCTCCCAGAACTCATATTTGCCTTTGCCCCCATATAATAAAATAGACAACCCCCAGGGTCCATAAGACTGGCATAATGCCTCTTGACCCTCCCCCCAAAGCACCCATGGGATCTGGAGGATGGCCAAAGGCCATTATTAAATATATAGGTCTTCCCCCCTCAAGTTTGGGGGCTGCCAAAAGGCCCCCATAAAAAAATTGTTTCCCTACATACCTCCCCATCTCTACATTACAAAAAAATTGTTCTGGCCATCATGTCCTCAGCAGAGGATGGATGCAGGGACTTCATTATAAGAAAAAATAATCTGATTGACTGACAGGGTCAACCCCCAGACCTGGGTGGAATTTTGAAACAGATCGTGCATATTAAGTAGACCATAAAGACTTTGTTCTTTCATATTATTCTAGGAATTTAAAAAAATCCACGTGCATCCATCCTTTGGTTAAAGCTTGTGTTAGCAGTTAAATTGAACAAATACTAGGTTATTATTATTTCTATATCTTCTTAAATTGGGCAGATTTTAAAATACTTTAGACATCTTTCCCCAGCTCTTTTGGAAAGTGAATGCATACTTTCAAAATATGTAAAGCATTTTAGGGCAAAGCATACATTGAAAACAACACTCAATTTGTGAAATGTCAAAACATAACAGTAATTAGCAATCTCACGTCAACAACTAAAATATTATTGTAAGGAACAAAAACCCACACAGACCATAGTTTATTGAGACGTTCACGGAGGTAAGAAGGGTTCGGAAGATCCCCCTCACTATCTCTGCCTGCCGGCAGGCTGCACAGGGAGCCGAACAGGCAGCACAGAGAAACCTCCTTGCTGCCTGTTCGGCTCCCCGTGCAGTCTGACACGGAAGTGCCGAAAGTCACGTGACCGGCGAGCTCACGTCATACGCGCGCCGGGTCACGTGACCTGTCGGCACAACCACCTGGGAGCCGAATAGGCAGCATTGAGAAGACCATGCTGTCTGCCACTAGCCACCAGGGAAAGGTAAGTGCTGGGGAGATGGGGGTATTTGGGCAAATTGGCTGGGGCTTATTAAATGGCAAATAACACTGGAAAATTATTGGGCAAATTGGCTGGGGCTTATTAAATGGCAAATAACACTGGCATATTATTGGGCAAACTGTCTGGGGCATATTAAATGGCAAATCACACTGGCATATTATTGGGCAAATTGGCTGGGGCATATTAAATGGCTAATAACACTGGCATATTATTGGGCAAACTGGCTGTGGCATATTAAATGGCAAATCACACTGGCATATTATTGGGCAAATTGGCTGGGGCAAATTAAATGGCAAATAACACTGGCATATTATTTGGCAACTTGTCAGGGGCATATTAAATGGGAAATAACACTGGCTTATTATTGGGCAAATTAGCAGGGGCATATTAAATGGCAAATCACACTGGCATATTATTGGGCAAATTACCAGGGGCATATTAAATGGCAAATAACACTGGCTTATTATTGGGCAAAGTGGCAGGGGCATATTAAATGACAAATCACACTGGCATATTATTGGGCAAATTGTGCCCCCCATCTCACCAGCACTTACCTTTCCCTGGTGGCTAGTGGCAGGCAGCATAGTCTCCCCCATGCTGCCTGTTCGGCTCCCAGGAGGTTGTGCCGACAGGTCACGTGACCCGGCACGCGTATAAAGTAAGCGCGCCGGTCACGTGACTGTCGGCACTTCCGTGTCAGACTGCACGGGGAGACGAACAGGCAGCATGGAGGTTTCTCTGTGCTGCCTGTTTGGTTCCCCGTGCAGCCTGGCTGGCAGGCAGAGAAGGTGAGGGGGATCTTCCGATCCCTTCTCACCTCTGTCTCTGCCGGCTAACGTGTTTTTTTTTTTTTAAAGCGGTTGTTTTTGGGGGGTTTTTCCTCTTCTCGGGGTGGGGGGGTGGCTGGGGGGCAATTGCCCCGTTGCCCCCCCCCCCCCTGGATCCGCCACTGAGCTGGGTGCTCTGGCAAAACCTGTGGTTGCAAGCTAGGTGTTGGGGGTAATCTGGGTGCTCTGGCAAGATGTGAGTGCCTTCTGTATGTTGTGTGAAGACCTCTCGGTGCAATCTGGGTGCTCTGGCAAGACATGTAAGTGTAGTCTTGGTGCTCTATAAAACTTGAGGGTGCAATGTAGGTGCTTGTTAAGTCTGTTATGTGAAATTTTGGTACTCTGTGCCAGCTTGTTTCTGTGTCAAGTCCCATGGATGCAAGGTGGTGTTGTGGAAAGTTATGTGGGTGCAATTAGGTGCTGTGGATGTAAGGTCAAGTGATGTGGTGACAATCATGAAAGGAGGGCAGGAGAAATGCAGTGAATGGGGTGCAAAGAAAAGAAAAGAAACAAGGAATTCCTTTTTTCAAAATAATGTTTATTATGCTTTATCTTGCCACCCACTTCCTGTGACTGGCGAACTGTGTTTCAGTGGGAGGCTGTACTTGAAAAATGCAATTTCCCTATCCTGAATACAAAGAGAAATGGTGTGTTGCTATGTGTGTGGGATAATACACATAATTTTTCCTTCAAAAAGGCCCTGGTTAGTGGATATTTAGTTATATACTATGCGCCATACAAACTAGGCTGATTTCAAATATGCTAATTATGTCATTGGGGCAAAGTGGACAGGACTTTGTAGCAGTTTGCTAAATTTTCAAGTAAGTACCGTATTTGCTCGAATATAAGACAAGGTTTTTTTCAGAGCAAATGTTCTGAAAAATCCCCCTAGTCTTACATTCGAGGTCTTCTTATAATCTGACCTCAAATTGAGGTCAGATTATAATACATGGATCCAGGTCCCCAGCAGAGCTGCAGGGGACCTGGATCCCCCTCTCTAGCAGCAGGGGATGTCTGCGCAATGAGTGCAGACTCCCCTGCTTCCGCCCGGCACGACCGCCGGGGCTTCTATGAAGAAGCCGGGTACTTCCGG
The DNA here is from genome assembly GCA_036172795.1 of Pelodytes ibericus. Classification (NCBI taxonomy): domain Eukaryota; kingdom Metazoa; phylum Chordata; class Amphibia; order Anura; family Pelodytidae; genus Pelodytes; species Pelodytes ibericus. Next base: position 80,983,347 of record CM069859.1, read on the forward strand.
CTACGTCACAGAAGTCCCGGCGAGCGTGCAGGGCGGCAGCAGGCACCAGGGACAATCGGGCAGCTGGGGGATGTCTGCACTATACGTGCAGATATCCTCCATGCTGCCCGACACCTCCGTGTATTATGACGGACCAGCTGTCCGTCATAATAGACGGAGGTGTCGGGCAGCATGGAGGATGTGTGCACGTATCGTGCAGACATCACCCAGCTACCCCCACTAGCCACCAGGGAAAGGGGGGAGATTAGAGAGATAGAGAGAGAGAGGAGAGAGAGAGAGAGAGAGAGAGAGAGAGAGAGAGAGAGAGAGAGAGAGAGAGAGATAGAGAGAGGGGGGAGATAGAGAGAGAGAGAGAGAGAGAGAGAGAGAGAGAGAGAGAGAGAGGGGGGAGATAGGGAGAGGGGGAGAGAGAGGGGGAGAGGGGGGAGATAGAGAGAGAGAGGGGGAGAGAGAGAGAGGGGGGAGAGAGAGAGAGGGGGAGAGAGAGAGAGAGAGAGAGACTAGGGGAGGGAGGGGGGAGATCGAGAGAGAGACTACGCTGGGGGGGAGACAGAGGCCGCAAGGAAATAAAAACAAGAAATGCATTTGTATAATATCAATTTTTTATTACATATTAAAAAGCAATTTACATATATACAAGTTAAACTTTTTTTTTTCCTATAGGGTAGTCTTATATTCAGGCTTTTAGTTTTTTTCCTAAAGGAATATACAAAGTTTGGGAGGTCGTCTTATAATCAGGGTCGTCTTATAATCGAGCAAATACGGTAAGCTGCGCTACAAAGTCTACCTGGAAGTGTTTTTCAAATGTTAGCACATATGTAAGTGCTAACATTTGATGTGAGTGTGCTGATCCCTTTGGGCTGTATTTAATAACTTTTTGGTCTTCAGCAGCCTCCCTTATAATAAATGCTAGTGAGTGCTTCCTCTTTGGAATTGTTTGTATATGAGAAGTTTTGACCAGGCTTCTGGTTTAGTACCCCTACACATATTGTGCACTCACAGGAACATTGCCAAAATGTCAATTTAATATAAAAAGAAGTTATGCATTACATCTACATTTCAGGCCCAACAAGCCTTTGCCAAGATTCTATATTATATACACACTGTATGGTCAAAAAAGTATTGGCATAAACCATAAATTCAGATGTTTCCATTTCCACAGGTGTATAAAATAAAACACTGAGCCATGCAACTTGCATTGTAAAATATTTGTGAAAAAAATATTTTTTTTCTGAAGAGCTCAATGACTTCAAGTGTGATACTATGATAGGATGCCACCTTTACAATAAGTCAGCTAGGGAATTTTCTGTTAGAAATATCACAGTAAACTGTAAATGGTATTATTGGAATGTGGTATCTTTTAGGAAAGGTAGCAACTAAACCATGAAGCGGAAGACTGTGTAAAGTCATGAAGCGGGGTACAGAGTGTTGAACGTTGCTAATGCACTACTTATTCCATAGCCAAAGAGTTCCAAACTTCCACTGGCATTAATATCAGCACAAAAACTGTGTAGTAGGAGCTTCATGGAATGTGTTTCAATGGCCGAGCAGCTGCATGCCAGTCTCACATCACCAAATGCAATGCCAAGCATCGGATCAAGTGGTGTAAAGCATGGACTCTGGAACAGTGGAAACATGTTCTGTGGAGTGAAGAATAATGCTTCATTGTTTGGAGGTCTTATAGTATAACCTTAGAGGTTAAGATTCCAGAAGAACGTTACCTGTCTGACTGCTTTGTGCCAACTGTAAAGGCAAAACTGTATGGGGCTGTTTTTCAGGGGTTGGGCTAGGCCCATCCATTACTTCCAGTGAATGGGAATCTTATTTCTTCAGCATACCAAGACCTTTTGAAGAATGCTATGCTTCAAACTTTGAGGGAACAGTGTGGGGAAGACCATTTTCTATTTCCACATTACTGTACTCTAGCGCACAAAGCAAAGTCCATATAAACATGATTGGATGACTTGAATGAGTTTGGTGTGGAAGAACTTGAGTGGCCTGCTTGTCCAGAGCCCTGACCTCAACCCCATCAAGCACCATTGGGATTATATGGAATGGAAATTGTGAGCTGTGCCTAGTCCAATATCAGTGGCTGACCTCACATATGCTCTACTGAAGGAATTCATACAGAAACATGCCAAAATCATGGGAAAAGCATTACCAGAAGAGTGCTATTATAGCTGCAATGGGGGACCAACTACTTATTTATGTCTATGTGTTTAGGATGCAATGTCCCTGTAGGTGTAATGGTCCAGTGTCTCAATACTTTTGTCCATATATTGTAGTATATATTACATGTCCGATACATTCAGGTTTCGTTTCATACATTTTGTTCAATTATAGCACAAACCAGCTTTTAATCAGACATAAGTTCATAGTACTGTTACTTTAAACATATAATATGTCAGATATTTATAGGGCAAAATGCTCTGCCTCCTCTCAGTTAAGCTGCATGGGGGACCCCTAAGCAAGTGGGCATGCTAAGCAGCCACTTAATTTGGTTATATAGTAGCTCCACCTCTGCATGGTTCCTAATTTATAATTAACTATATAATGGAATTGTGTAAAATTTGGTGGTGTATGTCTCAAATAGACATTAAATATTAAGTCAGTTTTGAAAGGAATTGTTTACAAAGTGAATACTGTTTATTAGTTACTGTTTTTTATATCTGTGCATAGAGCGGAGGCAATGTAAATCCTGTACATACTGGCACTAAGACAAAAATAATTTATAATAATATAGCTTTCTGTAAGTTGTTAAAGTAATTTACTTTCACAGCTCGATTTGACTATATTTTAACTTGCTGTGTATATTTTCTGATCACAGGGTTTAGCTCTGTCTTTATTTACGAATTATGATAATGTTCATTTTTCTTTACCAATAATGTTTTTACTCTCTTCAGTGCTCTCTGATGGAATGTCCTCTCTCTGGAACACATTTTTATGCGATTCTTGTTTTTATTTGTTTTGCTGGTATGCAAAAGAGAAACAAAGAAACATTGTTTATGCAGAACCTTAACCGCACAGTTATAATGAATTATCTTATTTATACATTAACATTGGGGGGGGGGGGGGGGGGGGGCGGTTTGATTCAGTTCTAAGAAGATTTTGTTTATACAGAAAACAAACATTTTAAAGTATGTTATGTAAATATAAATTAATTTCTACTGCATCAAATACATATGTAGTTTCCATCTAGTTTAGGGGTCTCCAAACTACGGCCCCAAGGCTTGTTTTATCCGACTCACTGCCCTTTAAAAAAAAAAAGGAAAAAAAGAATAAAAATGCATGCCGGCAGGGATGCTGGCTGGGGAGATCAAAAGATCTCCCCTCACCAACATCTCTGCACATGACGGCAGCATGGTGTCTGTGCAATGATCCCATGCTGACTCTCTCGGGTACCTGCACACTGATCTGTTGTCAGAGCGCCAGCGGTCATGTGACCTTATGGTGCTCAAGCCAGATCAGTGTGTGGGGAGTGTGAGAGAGGCAGCATGGAAGACTACTGTCTCTGGCAGAAGCAATGTAAATACTGGGGAAGTGGGAGTGAAACCGGCTGTGATATATAATTGGGCAGAGTGGCATATTAGTGGGCATACTGGCTGGGCATATTATTAGGTATACTGGCTGTGGCATTTTTTTGGACATAGTGCATATTAATGAGCATACTGGTTGTGGAATATTAATGGGCAAAAAGTTTCATATTAATGGACAAAGAGTGGCATATTAATGGGCATACTGACAGTGGCATATTAATGGGCATCCTTACTATGGCATATTAATGGAAATAGATTGGCATATTAATGAGCATACTATTATGGCATATTAATGGACATACTGGCTGTGGCATATTACTGGGCAAAGAGTGGCATATTAATGGGGATACTGACTGTGGCATATTAATGGACATAGAGTGGCATTGTAATGTGCATACTGGCTGTAGCATATCTGGGTACTGGGCTAAGTCCTGTGAGTGCAACCTGGGTACTGGGGTAAGTCCTGAGTGCAATATGGGTGCAAAGAAAGGAATTAAAAACAAGAAAATTATTTTAATAACATTTCTATTATATATGTAATTAATTGAATTATAATAATGTTTTTTATTTTGCCTGTGAAAATGGGCAAAATATACAATGTGGCACTCTTACTTTAAAGTTTGGAGACCCCTGGTATAGATGATATACATATCTACAGTAACATCTGTTTGGTTACAGAAAATACAAGATGGAGCACTTTAAAAGGTAGTTTAACCCAGTATTTAAAAAAAAAACAGACAAAAATACTTACATTTTTTAGTCGAGTATGCGGGGTAATGCTTCTTCACAGGTAGGTCAAATGTCTTTTCTCATAGAATGTGTTAACTTGAGTTGGAGCATAAAGGATACTGCTCACTTTAAACATATATATGTGTGATCTCTTGTGAAATTTTTCGGGGTCTACAGGTACCACCAATATGGCCACACTCATGCCTCAGCTCATATGCAATAAATTAAAGAAGTTTTTATAGTATAAAACTGTTTTGTCATATATGTAGAAAAGAAGATTAAAAATGCTTACAGAAAATATTGGTGACTATTCTTACGAGTGTCACACAAACACTTGAGTTTTAAAAGTCAGCAAGTCCTGGATTTATCAATGGCTGTTCAGTCTCGCATTCCCTCTACAGTATATGACATCAGATGCGTTTTGCCCTGCTCAGGGCTTCTTCAAGTGACTTCTGATTGGATTATCCTTGTCTTGTGCTTATATATTGTAGTCTTCAGTGACATCAATTAAACAATGTAATACACCTTTTCTCATTAACCCTTTACGGCTAACTCTACATTACAACTATTTAACATACATAGAAGAAAGAAAAAATAAATATACACATTTTACAATAATCATGCTAGATGCATAATGGCTTTCTGCACTTTTTTAATTGCTTTGTCTTTGTTTGTACTATGCAGTAATTTAGAACAGAGGTTTCCCTTTATATTCTGTGTATCTCAATGCCATGACTTACTTCTGCATTGCAATGTGACACCGAATATTTCTCCATTCAGATCTATTTACAATATTTTCGGATGAAGGGCTTTCATTCATAACTTTTTATTACTACTGAAAGCCGAATCCACAACTCAGTATTCCTCGGATTCCTGTGTGAGGGGCTTTTTTAGTTAAAGACAATGTATGTTGTCCATGTGACCACTTATCTATGTATATCTAGTGGCCTGTGACTACATATATCCACTTTTTCTTTTGTCATTTATACATATAATTTTTATAAATAAATGTATATATTTTTATACTTACTCTGTCTTTGGAGTTTATTGAGTTGTATCTATAGCGCTGTCTCATTCTATAATATTCTGTTCTTTTTTTACAGTGGTTTTTCCATTGTATTCTATATTCAAGACTAGCTGCTAATATTTTATTCAGGGGGAGACAAAAAATCTATTTTTACTTTGGGATATCCATTCCCTCATATTACCAACTCGCACCCCTCCTACCAACAGCGTGTGTCCGTATACATTGATGCATGGGTTAGTATTGTGTTCTTTATCACACTTGGATTGAGGGTTTCCTTTTTTTGCACTTTATATATGCACCTTTTTTTTTTCTGTTTATCTGGCTTTCTGTCATGAGTTCTAGTTCTGGAACAATATATTAAGGCACGAATAATTCCACGAGGTTTAAGGATAAATAAAAAAGCAAATATGGGTGATAATGACACGGCCCTATTGGGGGAGTCTTTTAGAGGAATGTTCGTTTAAACTTATGGAAATACCTATTAAAAGAAGGAAAAACCTACTAAGCAAGGTAGAAGAAAAAATTGAAGAACATATTAAATCAGTGGAAAAATATAGAGATGCCACTGAATTTAAAGATCCAAAGATTATTTTGGAAAAGAGACTAGATAAGATAGAGACAGATATCATCTCTACCAAACAGTCCAAATTCAATAGAGACAAAAGAGATTATCAAAATAGAAGACAATTTGATTGGAAAAATAAGGAAAAAGAAAGAATCCCAAGTAGAGATTGATCTAATTATACCATAGACCACAGAAATAGATATAATATGCCGAGCAAAGATCCAAAATTTGACATAACAACAAAAAATAAAAATAAAAATGGGAGAGAAAACGAAAGATATAGCCACAAAAAGGAAGGTGGTGGGAAAGCCAAAGTCACTTTCGGTGTTCCAACTCAAAACCGTTTTGATGGCCTAAAAAGTAATAAAAGAAGGAATTCTACTAATGCCAACTTTTCTCCTGTAAATCCTACAACTTCTGTTCCCTCTTCTTCTTTCTCCTCCTCGATACCTACCTCTTTTTTAGAACTAAGATTTGGGAAGAGAAAGGCAAATCCCCTTTTTGAAAAGAAGACCCTCAGAAACAGACACCACAGACCAGTGGTTGGATTTCGAGTCCGAGGAAGAAGAGGAGGAAGAAGAACAAATATTAAGAGACACAATAAAGAGATCAAGAATTGTAGCTACTTCCGGTTTCCTGATTAAAAGCATGTATTTTATTTAGGACCAGCTGTTTGTATTTGTTAATTGAGGTTTTTTTCTACAAATGTGTATAAAAGCTGCTCCCTTTCCCACTGGGTTTATTGCACTACCGCCCACCAGCTGAAGAAGATTTTTGAAACGCGTCCTGTGGGGTGTAGCTGTCTTTTAGTGCAAAACAATCCCTATTGTTCAACCTGGCCAGGTGAGCAAACCCAGTGGGTAAGGGAATTATTTTGTAAAGACTTCTTATATATATTGTATATTTGCTACATGCTTATACAGCTATATATGTTTATTTTATGTCTGTAATTTTACCCCCTTTCATGTATGGCTGTTACCTTTATTTTGTATGTATGTTGTCCATGTGACCACTTATCTATGTATATCTAGTGGCCTGTGACTACATATATCCTCTTTTTCTTTTGTCATTTATACATATCATTTTTATAAATAAATGTATATATTTTTATACTTACTCTATCTTTGAAGTTTATTGAGTTGTATCTATAGCGCTGTCTCATTCTATAATATTCTGTTCGTTTTTCCATTGTATTCTATATTCAAGACTAGCTGCTAATATTTTATTCAGGGGGAGACAAAAAAAAATCTCTTTTTACTTTGGGATATCCATTCCCTCATATTACCAACCCGTACCCCTCCTACCAACAGCATGTGTCCGTATACATTGATGCATTGGTAAGTATTGTGTTCTTTATCACACTTGGATTGAGGGTTTCTTTTTTTGCACTTTATATATGCACCATTTTGTATTCACCAGCGCTGTGCCTATTCGTTTTTTTTTTTTTTTTTTATCAAATAATGAACTTCAGTTTCAAACAGTTGCAACTTTTTGGACCACATTACTGAATATTATTAAATATTTTCTTTAGCATGTTCATGTTTTTCAGCACTAGCTTCCTATTTTCTTATTATAATTCAATCATAGAATATTTCTTCATTTTAACTAATTCAAAAAATTCTCAGACATATGTGACACATTTATACAGTTTGGGCTTAATAAGAAAAATATGTAGAGCACTCAATAAAACCCCACTGGTGAACTCAAGTGACTTAAATATGTACAGGATATATTGTCATTGTAGGTATCATTGTATATAACAATTTATGAACAACACATATCCCCCAAAAAAGTCCCAGATGAATAAAGTGCCAGAATAACCCCAGGATTAAGCCATAAATTGGGTAGAAAAAATCAGAAGACAAATAGAATAAAATAAAAAATCCAAAATAAAATGGACAGCACAAAATATATAAATATGCACTAAAGAAAATAAAAGAAATGTATATAGTTATTAATTTAATAAAAATGTATTTCAAAATAAAATTATATTAGCATGCACATCTTTTATATGGTGGTGACCAGGTTAGGCAAACTGTAGGAGAGTGTAAGGTTTTCTTATTTTAAAGCCAAGATGACATCCACAGATATTCCGATAAAAATAATTTTATATTTTTAATTCTATAAATTCTTCTCTTAAACTTCTTCTTGTATTTGAGAGAATAACTTTGCATTGATTTTAATGAACTTTGCTTGCAGCAGAGAACAAAAATGCAAATCAGGTTCTTTGTGTAATTTGCATAAAAAATGAGTAAGTCCTCAATAATAGAAGTTTGAAAATCAAGCTAAATGTGATTTATATGAGTTCTGGATATATTTTTAATAGAATTTGGATTTAAGTTTATTTCAGATGTTAATGCAGAAAATCAATATGGGCTAACTGATGTATGTGGACAAACAATAGGACTAATGAGCATTTATGAAAAATGCTTTTAGAATCTGCATTGGGATATCGCAGCAGAACCAGACAAAAATTCAAAAAATGATGCTCTCAGGAATAACAAAAGTCCAGATGGAAGAGGAATTGAAGTGCAGCATTTATTCAAATTAGCAAACCATACATTACCTTGAGATTCAGCACTTAACATAACAAGATGCTCGGTACTATTCCATGATAAGAGTACAAATGAAATAGCACAGATTTCATGTTTTGTTTTTTTTTTTTAAATGGCTTTCTGTAATGTTTCTTGAAATCATAGCTTCATGGCTATTTGAAAGAATAGAAATTACATATTTATTTATGAATTAAAAATACAGATAATAGTTGTGTGTAAGAGTTGTGATATATATTAGAAGAAATACAGATAGGTTAGAATGCCCATAAATATATACATCCTGGTTTTTAAGTTAATTACAATCATACTTTAAATCCAGTTTACTTTTACTAACCTTATTTGGTGACTGTCAGCTGAAGTTTAACAATAACTTTTACATTGCACTTATAATATACTGTATACTAGAAGCTCTGAGTTCAAGTGAATTCAAAATGTATTTTCAGTATAATGCCATTTTAGTTCTACCTATTTATACATCCCTTTCATTCAGCTGTTTTCTACAGATCCATTATATATATTTTTGGTATACTTTTTTATAGCTAGTTCTTTACATTTAGAAAATGAGAGAAAACTGGATACATTTGACATCATGGCATTAACTCAAAAACAACAGAAGAAAGACAATAGATATGGATTAGAGACAATGAAATAAAAAAGTCAGCAGATCTGTTTTCCCACAAATATCCAACTATTCAATACTGTTCAATACTCACAATGTTAGGAATTCTGTGTGTGGACAGGCAAATTAGGCTTCCAACAGGTACCTATTTTAAAAATGATACATTAAATCATATGTTTGCTTAACTGATCAATTCAACAGGTATGGAATACAAATATTGTTATAGTTATAAAGGAGTTGAAACAAGTGATACGTTATATGGTTTAACAAAATCTGAAACTGCTTGTGGCAGGAACCTGTGGGAAGCAAAAGTAACCTTTTCCCTCTGTAATTGTAAATAGTGTATTAATCACTTTACATATGACCGCATTTGTATCTTGTTTGTTTTTCAGAAAATTTGTCCAGTTTGGTCAAAACTCAGCAGCGTAACTTTACTTGGAACCTTCCTAATACAGTGCAAATGAGTTAACAGCCACCCTGAGCCCTACTTATTTGCTAGCAAGAAACAGAGCCAGCCTAAGACATTAGACTGAATAGATCTGACAATGAAATTCTGCTTCCCCCTCTGCACACAACAGACAGGGTCACATATACATTCATGCTCAAATATATAATCAAACACACATTGATGTATGCATAATCACCCACTCTCTCACACACATATACATACAGTCACACATACTTATACACGCAGATTTAGAAAGATTTGTGAACAATATTTGAGAGAAATAGGCCTTTTGTGTGCACAGAAAAAGTCTTAGATCTTTGAGTTCAGCTCCTGAAAATGGGGGCAAAAATAAAAGTGTTGCATTTATAATTTTGTTCAGTGTAGTTATCACAGACACATCACTCCCACACACATACAGCCAGCAGAAGAAGAAACACCCTCTCCCTCCTCTCTGCTGCATTACCTCTCATAGCATGGAAGGGACTGGTGGTGAGAGCGGAAATTTTCAGCCTCTCTTAAAGTGCTACCTGGGTCCTTGGACCCAATCAGACCAGACCCATTGTTGAGCCGACTCTGGCAGGTACTAAATGTTTCAAAAGAAAAATAATAATTGGTATACATCAGTAAATAAATTAGAAACCCAACTTGAATACACACATTTTAAAGTTATTTTATACCAGGCAAAGTGCCAATACATTATTTCACCTCCAGTGGACATTGCAAAAGAAATTAGCCCATTAATGTTTATGATGGTGGGGGAGAAATCATCTCTATATTTTCAGTGAGGAAGGAGATCTAAATTGGTAACTTTGAACATCAGACACTCTCAAGGAGGAAATTAAGAAGCAAATGTTTCTAATAAAGATTATCCATGCATAACATCACTTGATTACCCCACTCAGCACTTAATCCTTTGATTCACCAAGACACATATGAATAAACACATAAGAAACAAACCATAATGTACATTTTATGAAAGAAAAAAAAAAAAGCTTGTTTTATTATTTATTATATGTGGGTTACTTCTAGTTAAATAAATTCAGTAATGATTCATTTTGGTTACATTTAATGTGTTGCACAGTGCATGGTCTAAATTGGTATATGTTTTTCATGACTTTTTTAAAAACATGTTTTAACAACTGTACAAAAAGGTGGGGTTATTTCAATTGCATAGAAAATCTTTTGGTGCTTTTATGAGGACTGCTATCTGCTAACTGCACAGATCTTGAAAACCAGTAGACAATGTTCTAGAGAATCTTTGTATTTGCCAGGATGGAGCTTCTAGACCCTTGTACTGCAGATTGACATCTGACTATCAATTTGGACAATTAAATCATCATTGATGTTTAAGGCAGGTCTGATCTGTAAAACTCACTGTCGCCTCCATATCAATGCACAGTTGTGTTATCACCCAAGAGGCTTGACATACATTAACTTTTTAGATGACCTTTATTATACTTTTGGATAACTATTGTTAAGTTGAAACATCTGCGACCAACAGCTATGAGGTGGTAGGTCAAACAGGATCATATAACTTCATGCTACAGCCTACAATGAAATGTTATTAAATTATGTGCTTCCACTGGTCCAATACCAGAAATTGACTGCTGCACAAGACCCAGACCTCAACCCCATAGAACTCTTTTTTGCTAAACTAGAAAGCCAGCGGTGATTCAGACCAGTTCACCCAAAATCAGTGCACATCTTCATTAATGCTTGTGGCAGAACTGGAGCAAATCCCACAGCACTGTTCCAACATCTATTGGAAATCCTTCCCAGAAGAGTGAAAGTGGGGGTCAATCATGTAATATATCTTTGCAATATAATTAACATATCTTTGTAATATATCTGTTTTTCCTTTAAAACATACTTTGCATCAACATCTGTTTTAATATGGAATCATTCCTACTCACCAATATTTTTTAAGCTCCCTTGGGACACAGTTAGAATGATGACTTAATTATATTTAAAAAATGGTATTCAATTGAACATAACATTTGTCACTTTCTCATATCCAAATTATTGATTTTCCCTTGAGCTATATATTAATTTATTTCCTTTAGTTTATAGTTTTCTGCACAAAATCCTTAAATACTTTTAGCTTATATAATATTTATATGACTCAAGATTAAATAAAAAATGGCATAATATTATGAAAGTTTATCATTGCTTTTAAACTGTGATCATTGCTTTTCATTCTTCATTGCCTGTTCTCAGATATCACTAATGAGTTATCAAGTTTTATATTTAAAGGAGTGGCATATGAGATGTTCATAATGCTCACCGCAAATATTAATATGTTTTGTGATATTTATATGTTATTTTGTTTAAGTATCAGATTCAATTTATGAAAAGTACCCGTGCAAGGTGGTTATGTTTAAGGCTGTAGAGACATAACAATATTTCACTGATTATTGATTTATCTAGATATTTCTACTTACATTTTAGATTTTTGCAGACATAGGACAAGAATACTCAAAACACACACTTGCTGAAGCTGAACAACAAAACACATTTAATAGACAAGCTAGACAAACTAAAAAACTCAACTTTTTATTGGAACCATAATACTTGGTTATAAAAATACAGAATAAGTGTGCTAATCAGTTGTCTATAGCTCTACAGATAAATTGTTAACTTTCTGATTTATTTCCTCTGCTTAACCCTTTAAGGACCAGGGATTTTCCTGGGCCAAGGACAAGAGCGTTTTTTCAATTTTTAATACGCGGTTTTTGAAACATAATTTTCCTCTCTCTCATTTAACGTACCCATACAAGTTATATGTTGTTTTTTAAAGGACAGTTAGAGCTTTCTTTTGATACCCTATACATAAAAATGATTTACATTTTAGTATTAAAAAATACATATAAAAGAGGAAATTTTTGAGGAAAAAAAAGTTTTCCCTATTATTTTCCCAATAATAAGCTACATAACTAGTGCAACACTAACCCACTTATCCCCCCTAATTAACTAACTAATAAAAAAGAAAAATATTGGTTCCCAAACCCCCCATAACAAAAAAGACAGTAAATGAATAATAGATGTTTCATATAAATCCAATCAGACACATTTCAACTACCAATAATCAAATCAAATGATAAAGTATGGTATGGCTCTTAATGAGATTTAATTAATCTAATGGTATATAATATTCAGGCTAGCCAGGTGAAGTTTACAAGAAGCACAGTTTTCTTGGTATCAGCTCAACTAAGTATACAAAGTTATGTCTGCAGTTCAAAACAATATATTTCAGCATTTTCCCTTTAACTCCTTAAAATGAAGAAATAATGATATATAGTAATCATTAACATGTAGTAATTACCGTATTTGCTCAAATATAAGAAAAGGTTTTTTTCAGAGCAAATGCTCTGAAAAATACCCCTCGTCTTACATTCGAGGTCATTTTATAATCTGACCTCAAATTGAGGTCAGACTATAAGACTGGGATCCAGGTCCCCCGCAGAGCTGCAGGGGACCTGGATCCCCCTCTCTCACAGCAGGGGATGTCTGCGTGATCAGCGCAGACTCACCCTGCTGCCGCCCGGCACGACCGCCAAGACTCTTATAATCAGGGTCGTCTTATAATCGAGCAAATACGGTAGTACTAACGTAAATTATTTTAAAAAAATAATCGTACTTTACCCAAATACAGAGCAATGGAAAGTTGTTGGTTAAGCTGGTTGAGGGTTGAACAAGAGTCTCAGTTATTTTAGTTTAAATGCTGAATGTGTTCAAGTTGTAGCGCGGGCAAATCTGACAACAGGATGCATCAATCTCCTTGCATGTTCCCCTCAGTGTGTTCGGAGTGTGAAATTCTAGTGAAATTCTTATTCCCTTTGTAATAATTTCTTACCAGTTTTAATTTAAGACACTCCCTTCTGCTTCCATTTTAGTCCCTGCATGTATAGCCTATTTGCAAGTTACTTTTTGGCCACACCAGTTTCTAAGTATTACCCTTTGTCATCAAAATTCATGAATCAGAGTGTACACATACAGATTTCTTGAAAAAGTAGAATAATGTGTTAGTCTAACTGCAGGTAAATCTCTCTATGGCATGGTTCCAAAGAATTACATTGCAATATAAGAAATGTGATTATTTTGAACTCTGAGCATTACCATTCAGTGTGACAACACTTCCTACAGAACCATCATTCATAGGCATTAAACATGTTCAAATAGAGGGGACATCTAGACAAAAAAAAATAGGCCATACAGAAATGGCATGAATATGGATTGTGATAATATACTATAATATCTCTTCTTGCCTATAGTGGAAGTGTTCCTTTTTTTTTTTTTCACAGAAGGACAATAATTGAAAATATCATGAAATTAGTGTATAATATTCTGTTCTTCTTTTTATTTGTCCATCTTTTCAATATCCTCGATTTGAAGTAAGACTTTAAGACAACCTCGAATTTAAGACAACGGGTACTTTTTCAGAGCATTTTCTATGAAAAAAATAGTACCTGAATTTGTAGCAATCCATACACACACACAAAACAAATGTTTCAGGTTCAACAAAACAAGTGGAAGTTAGTGATGTAATCAAATAATACCATTATTACACGAATAATATTTTCCCACTTTTTTCAGATGAAAGCATTTGGCGCACTTTAAAAATAAAGGTTAACTGTCCTTAGAAAACGGGTTAAGAGGATAAAAATGATACTAGTAAAATAAAAACATACATTGTATACAAATCTGTTGTAGCTAAAGCAAATTCCAACTCAAACATTGTTAAACCCAATATCCTAAATATGGGATTTTGATCTGTTTACAGCTGTGACAGATAGTTGAGGAATAAAGGATTTGGATACACCATGTTAGTTTGGACACAATGTGTGCTAATCCTTCCAAAGAAAATACGAAAATATATAATGTCACCAAATAAAGAAATATATACAGGATATATGAAAAGTTTTAAAGTCAAAATGATAAGTTTTTAAAGAAGACTTTGGAAAGGAAACAATGCAAAATAGCATCTCTGTATAAACAACATAGAAGCATGCTGATTAAATGATTATACAAAGATATGCTAAAGGAAGAATCTGAACACACAGTGGAAAAAGGTTTACAGAATCACAGTTCACTGCCTCACTGCATCCAAAATTCAATATTTAATAAACAAGCACCACTTTTTTCATTTTGAAAAGCACATTTTAATACATTAATAACACGCATATTTATTTGGGTAACAGAGGAAAAAAATGTAATAGCAAAAGTATACAGATGTGTATTTTCAGTGTAGCATGAATATTAAAAAAAGATGGCGAGGACCACTTTTCACTGTGGGGCTGGGTCATCATTATTAGGACTTTCAGGATTTATTGTATTCCTCTTGTTTTGGACTCTTTCTCACCTGAGGCCTTGGAATGTTCATGATCATGGTATCAAGCAAGAGTGGTGGAAGTGATTGCTTGACTATCCCTAGAGATAGCCAGCAATATTACATTAAAAAAGAAAAGGGGAAAAGCTAACCCCAGATCTACTAATCCTATATCTAGGCATAGGGTTACAATTAGTGTTAGAGTTAGATATACAGTTATGGTTACAAATGAGTTAGGTGGTAGAATTAGGGTTAGAGCAAGGGTTAGATTTAGGGTTTGGGGTAGTTTTAGGGTTAGGGTTGGGCAGGGGCATATCTATCATATTTGGCACCCATGGCGGAACTTATGTTTCGACCCCCACGCCCAATTTTTAAATGTAAAAACAGTGCCATCTTTGTCTGCAGCTTGTCATCGCCACCACTGTGCCCAAACTGCTTGTCATTGCCAGTGTGCAGTGTGCAGGCATATTCCGATGCTGCCCCATTAGATACCATTTTAAGAAAGGAAAACATTCCAACTGTATGTTAAATAATCATTATGCCAGCCGAATAGCATTGCATTATATTTTTTTTGTTTTGTTCAGAAAAGGTAAAAGCCACTGTTAAAGCACATAAAGAAATATATACAGGATATATGAAAAGTTTTAAAGTCAAAATGATAAGTTTTTAAAGAAGACTTTGGAAAGGAAACAAGGCAAAATAGCATCTCTGTATAAACAACATAGAAGCATGCTGATTAAATGATTATACAAAGATATGCTAAAGGAAGAATCTGAACACACAGTGGAAAAAGGTTTACAGAATCACAGTTCACTGCCTCACTGCATCCAAAATTCAATATTTAATAAACAAGCACCACTTTTTTCATTTTGAAAAGCACATTTTAATACATTAATAACACGCATATTTATTTGGGTAACAGAGGAAAAAAATGTAATAGCAAAAGTATACAGATGTGTATTTTCAGTGTAGCATTAATATTAAAAAAAGATGGCGAGGACCACTTTTCACTGTGGGGCTGGGTCATCATTATTAGGACTTTCAGGATTTATTGTATTCCTCTTGTTTTGGACTCTTTCTCACCTGAGGCCTTGGAATGTTCATGATCATGGTATCAAGCAAGAGTGGTGGAAGTGATTGCTTGACTATCCCTAGAGATAGCCAGCAATATTACATTAAAAAAGAAAAGGGGAAAAGCTAACCCCAGATCTACTAATCCTATATCTAGGCATAGGGTTACAATTAGTGTTAGAGTTAGATATACAGTTATGGTTACAAATGAGTTAGGTGGTAGAATTAGGGTTAGAGCAAGGGTTAGATTTAGGGTTTGGGGTAGTTTTAGGGTTAGGGTTGGGCAGGGGCATATCTATCATATTTGGCACCCATGGCGGAACTTATGTTTCGACCCCCACGCCCAATTTTTAAATGTAAAAACAGTGCCATCTTTGTCTGCAGCTTGTCATCGCCACCACTGTGCCCAAACTGCTTGTCATTGCCAGTGTGCAGTGTGCAGGCATATTCCGATGCTGCCCCATTAGATACCATTTTAAGAAAGGAAAACATTCCAACTGTATGTTAAATAATCATTATGCCAGCCGAATAGCATTGCATTATATTTTTTTTGTTTTGTTCAGAAAAGGTAAAAGCCACTGTTAAAGCACATATTAAAAATACACTGTGTATAGAGACGAACATATATGTAACAAGTAAATACTGGTGCAAAGTGGCAAAAGTGGAGCAATCAACTTTTTTGGTTACTAGGGTGATTAGACAATATTTACAGCTTTGCTGCACTAACTTTCTCAGGATGCCTTATGAGTAACCCCCTAACCCCTGAGGTTAATTGCTCTGATGCTCTGTAATACACTAACACTAATTCAGGAGCCAGCCTGATTATTTGTAGGAGTAAGTACAATGATATGGTTCCAAGTAAAACAATCAAAAATCTCTACTGCTGGCTCCTAACTTTTCCAAAAATAATCAAGCTGGCTCCTGAATTAGTCTGTCTCCTAAAAGTCCACATACATGTGTAAAGTTGTATTACCGTGGAGTCAGTGATACATTTACACATAATGCACTTTACTGTGAGTTTTATTACTGTGGAGTCTGTGATACATTTACACACAATGCACATTACTGTGAGTGTTATTGCAACCTGAGTTATATTCTGCTACATTCATAAATAAAAACATTAGTTTGGATCTAGGGTTTTGGAGAAAAATGAATGTGTGAAATATAGCAATTTTCTAGAATATCTGCAGAAAGTGAATAAGGAATGTGGTAGAATATGTAGGAGATGTGAAGGCTTGAGAGTGAAAAAACATTGTACTGTACAGATAACATGAACTGAGGGCTTGTTGTATGAAAAAAAAATGTTTGGATGGAAGCATGACTCTTTAATAACGTTTTCACATTATAACCTGATTCTAAAAAACTGGACAAATCCAGGAATTAATTCAACAAGGGACCTCTTGGAGGAACAACATCTGAAATCTTTCCCCCACCTGGTTCAACAATATCACATAGCAAACTCAGAGATATTTAATTATTTAAAAATTAAGGGTTTCTCAAGCAAGCATCTGTGGAGAGGAACAAGAGAACAGACAAACACCCTGGAAAAGGTATCCTATAAATCTAGTCTAAGAAGTTGATGTCTAAATGTTTCAACATAATCACCACTAAGAGTAGGTCAACAGTATGGGCTTCAACAATAAGTACAAAGGAACTTAAAGGGACTGTCTAGTGCCCAAAATGCATCTTCCAAATATTAATGCATATTAATGTGCTTTCAAAGTACTTTAAAATGCATGTCTTACATTTTGCATTGCTTAAAATATAAAAAAAACTTACAGCTAGATGAAATTGGGAAATAACAAACAAGGACTGCCCACACTAGATGAGTAAACGTCATTACCTTTTTTTTTTTTTGCTGCAGTAACCAATGAGACTAATGCTATTCAAATGAATGGATTATCTTGTCTCTTTAGGGATGTCATCAGACAATGTGTTCCACTGTTAAGAGATCCTACTGTGTACAAGAGCAAGTTCACTCAGTTTCTTTATAATCAGTGCTGCTGCACCTGAACTATAAATGCAGAGTAAGCACTGGGGAGGACTTGAGTCAAATATTAAAAATGGAATTTACACAGAATGCTTTCATCAAATCACACTGGAAAAAAATCTGTGCACTATACAAGCAGTAACCTTCATCTTGAACCAAAGTGAGTTTGGGGACTAGAATGTCCCAATGTACATATAGTTACATGAGATTAGATGTCTTCTTTCCAAAAAGTAATCAGAAATATCAATGATCTGTCCCTGGTAGAATTTTTTTTTAAAGTTATAAATAAATGGTATCTGGTTCCCAAAAGATTATCAACAATGTTTCCTCAGACATCGGATTTATGTTGGGGCTGTGGAAGCGCTGTGGGTACACATGTACCTGTACATTTAGGGAAAAAGACTAATGAGTCTTTTGATGCATGTAAGTTTACAGAGGAAGAGGTTTTACTTCAGCTGTCTAAAGTAAAGACAAATAAGTCGATGGGACCTGATGGGATACATCCAAAGTTATTAAAAGAACTTAGTGGTGTACTAGCAAAACCGTTAACAGATTTATTTAACCAATCATTGTTAACGGGAGTAGTTCCAGAAGATTGGAAATTAGCTAATGTTGTGCCCATTCACAAGAAAGGTAGTAGGGAGGAGGCGGGCAACTATAGACCAGTAAGTCTTACTTCAGTAGTGGGGACAATAATGGAAACCTTGTTAAAGAATAGGATTGTTGAACATCTAAAGTAGCTTGGATTTCAAGATCAGAGACAGCATGGGATTACTTCAGGGAGATCATGCCAAACTAATCTTATTGATTTTTTTGATTGGGTAACTAAAATAATAGATCAGGGTGGTGCAGTAGACATTGCTTACCTAGATTTCAGTAAGGCTTTTGACACTGTCGCACAGGCTTATCAATAAACTGAAATCTTTGAGTTTGGATTTCAATATTGTTGAATGGATTAGACAATGGCTGAGTGACAGGCAACAGAGGGTTGTAGTCAATGGGGTATATTTGATGCAAGGTCTTGTTACTAGTGGGGTACCTCAGGGATCTGTTCTTGGACCCATTCTCTTTAATATTTTTATTAGCGATATTGTAGAAGGTCTTGTTGGCAAAGTATGTCTTTTTGCTGATGATACAAAGATTTGCAGCAGGGTTGATATTCATGGAGGGATAAGCCAAATGGCAAATGATTTAGATAAACTAGAAAAATGGTCAGAGCAGTGGCAACTGGCATTTAATGTGGCCAAGTGCAAGATTATGCACCTTGGGCGTAAAAACCCAAAAGCAGAATATAGACTATTTGGTACAGTCCTAACCTCAACATCTGAGGAAAGGGATTTAGGAGTAATAAGACTTGAAGGTAGATAGGCAATGCAATAGAGCAGCAGGAAATGCTAGCAGAATGCTTGGTTACATAGGGAGAGGTATTAGCAGTAGGAAGAGGGAAGTGCTCATGCCATTGTACAGAGCACTGGTGAGACCTCACTTGGAGTATTGTACGCAGTACTGGAGACCGTATCTCCAGAAGGATATTGATACTTTGGAGAGAGTTCAGAGAAGGGCTACTAAACTGGTTCATGGGTTGAAGGATAAAACTTACCAGGAAAGGTTAAAGCATCTTAACATGTATAGCTTGGAGGAAAGACGTAACAGGGGGGATATGATAGAAACATTTAAATACATAAAGGGAATCAACACAGTAAAGGAAGAGAGTATATTTAAAAGAAGAAAAACTACCACAACTAGAGGACATAGTCTTAAATTAGAGGGGCAACGATTTAAAAGTAATATCAGGAAGTATTACTTTACTGAGAGGGTAGTGGATGTATGGAATAGCCTGCCAGCAGAAGTGGTAGAGGTAAACACAGTCAAGGATTTTAAGCATGCGTGGGATAGACACAAGGCTATCCTAGCTATAAGACCGGGAACGGGGGACTAATAAAAGTACTAAAAAAAAAAAAAAATTGGGCAGACTAGATGGACCGAATGGTTCTTATCTGCCGACACATTCTATGTTTCTATGTTTCTATTTTTCTATGGTGGGACCATGAAAGAACACAACAAATTATGGAAAATGGTCTCAGACCCTTTAATAAAGGAATATAATATACATCTGGAATTAAAACCTTAAGTATTCTTGCTAAATTTAAATTGTCCCATCCTGAAAGAAGACCAGATATTCCAGGATATACACAGTGATGAGAATGGAAAAAAATTAAGAAATTCCTTTGGTTACATTTTAAGAACCAGCTAATTTGTCACCTAAAGAGGGAAAAAGGCAGAAGCTAGGACTTAGAAACATCACTTAAGAAAAAATGATTAAAGGAGTTTTGAAAAAATGTTATCTTTAAATTTGTGATCTTGTTAACCCCTTCCCGACCTTATGACGAGTAAACTCGTCATAAGAGCCGCCGCATTAGCGACCTTATGACGTGCTAACTCGTCATGCAGTCTAGCCGGCGGTGCGCTCCGTGGGCACCGCCAGCTGGTCTGCAACGGGTCCAGGACTAAGCCTCGCACCTGAGGCAAAGCTCCTGGACCCGATCGGTGCATTTCTGGGCATGTGATCGCGGTGATAACGTGATCACCGCGATAACATGCAAATTAGATGGCAAAGTCAGTGTGTTCACACACTGACTTTGCCTCTAATTCACTCTCTGTGCTTCACATTCTTAAAGTGAAGCACAGAGAGTGACCTGTAAGTAAAAATAAATTAATAACATACACAGAGGTTAAAAAAATTAAAATTAACCCTTTCATTGCTGATCACAGTTTTTAACTGTGATCAGTTTCCTTCCACTTTATGGCCCTCATTTAGTTTTTTTTAACAGATGTTTTTATTTTTACAATTTATAAAGTTTTTTTTAATAAATAAAGGTAATTTTAATATATTTATTTAATAAAATGTAACCCCTGCATGCCTATTGCATGATTTTTACTGATCTGACATCGTACTCTTCAGAGTTTATTTCTGTCTTTTTTGTTATGGGGGGTTTGGGAACCAATATTTTTCTTTTTTATTAGTTAGTTAATTAGGGGGGATAAGTGGGTTAGTGTTGCATTAGTTATGTAGCTTATTATTGGGAAAATAATGGGGAAAAACTTTTTTTTCCTCAAAAATGTCCTCTTTTATATGTATTTTTTAATACTAAAATGTAAATCATTTTTATGTATAGGGTATCAAAAGAAAGCTCTAACTGTCCTTTAAAAAACAACATATAACTTGTATGGGTACGTTAAATGAGAGAGAGGAAAATTATGTTTCAAAAACCGCGTATTAAAAATTGAAAAACACTCTGGTCCTTGGCCCAGGAAAATCCCTGATCCTTAAAGGGTTAAACAGACATTGTTGCGATTGTAGCTTGTATATACAAATATTGTGGATTAGAGCCCCCCCCCCTCTTGATTTTTTTGTATGTCTGTTTTACTTTGTATGTGTATTTGTTGCTTATTTAAAATCTAGATTAATCAGCAGTCAACCAGTTTGTTGTGATGCAGTTATGAGCAGTCTGTTGTATATGCTTACATTTTGCATTGCATTTTGGGGTGATTTCGGGATAATTTCAGGGGCCTTTTGGCTATTTTTCTTTTGTAGTCAAATTGAACAGGTAGCTTTGAAAATACTATTATTTCCATTATTTCCTAGGAGTTGTCTAAGGTTACAAATTCAGCTGAGCCTCCATGCGGTTACATTTTTCCAATTTTAGACAAATCCAGAGGCCTTTCAGCTATGCCTGTATTCACCAATTTAAAAGGCCACTCAAATCACTGAAATGATTCAAATTTGGCCAAATTTTAAATTCAACGTCTACAGCTTGCTTGAAATGTATCATGTTTACACCACAGTAAGAAAAAGTTACATTCTATATTATGTTGTAAGAAAGACTTCTGAATGAGTTTTTGTTATTAACGCTGACAAACTGTAAAATGATAGGAAACTGATTGTTCTGGTAAGATGGTAGCAGACAAAGGTGCTGGTGCCATAGAATGACAGATGCTAGATGGATCAAATAAATGACACCAGCTTTGTCTGAGAAGAGAATGGTTATCCACAAATAACCACACAAGCTTTGGAGATGACACAGAGACAATCTTCCGAATACTGGTAATTTATAAATGTCGTTATGCGTTGTCTTTCATTCATTTAGCTGTCTGTTAATTTATATTATGAAGATGGAGAAGGTATCATGCATGTAACTCATATGAATGCTAATGACAGTTTTTTTTTTAAGTGAGAACACTTGGATAATCTCTTACTGGTTGTAAGAGATTTGCAGCTTCAAAAGAAAAAAATAGGTATAAGGATGAAATGTGTGCTCTGCATTTTAACAACATGAGCCAAGATAACGTCTTTGTTTGTCTGTTAGTCAGTGATAGTGTGAATTTGTATGGCATCATAAAAAGAAACCCCACATTTTTTCATAATTATATATATTGAGTAAATATATTGAGTGGGCTGATTATTGGGAGGGGCTGGATCCAGCTACCTTGGTCAATATTGGCACCAATGACAAAGTAAAAGGAAACTAGGGTGTTCTAAAAGGTAATTTTAGGGATTTAAGGAATACGAATAGGAAATGGACTTCCAATGTATGTTATCAGAGATACTTCCTATGCCATGTGATGCACAAGAAGGACAGAAGGAGATTAGGGAGCTTAATGCATGGCTAATGTCTTCATGTAAGAAGGAGGACTTTCATTTTTTAGAGCACTGGGTAATTTTCATTTCTTTTACAATCACTACAATTGGTATGGATTGTGCCAGAATGCAAAAGGTGGTCTTGTGCTTGGGGAGAGGATGGCTAGATTTTTGGAGGAGTGTTTAAACTAGCAATATAATAAACATTGGGTTAAACTGGGTTATAGGAAGGAAAGGTGACTCAGTGACTTCTTTGTCATTTGCTGTACCAACACATATTATAGATTGGGGTTTTTTTTATGGTAAGAAGGGCTTTCTTTTGATGCCATTATTTTGTTCATATCATTTAAATTATTATGAAAAAATAGAAAAATATGGTGAAACGTATAAAAACAACACTTACCCTGGCTTTATTTGTAAAATCTTTAACTAAGCTACACAAACAAATAAAAAAACCTGCTAAATAGATTGTAATATTGGTTCTGAGTTTAGAAATACCCAATGTGTATATGTTTTTATCGCGGTGCCCAGCAGGTGATCGAGGTGCCCGGGGTGCAGAGAAGAGAATACTTTACACAAATAAGCATTGAAAGTTGATAACTGCCTATGTGTGTTTAAAAACGCATGTGATCACATTCGCGGTGACCGTATATGCACGGGGAGGTGGGCGTTCATTTGGTTTTGCCGAAGGCACTCTCAGAGGCTGTTTCGGATCCAAAGCAGCCTCTAAGAGTAACTGCAGGCATGTAGCATTGTGCTAAGGAGCGCAATGCTACATGAAAACTCAGGACATATATAAACGTCCTTTGCAGGACGTATATATACTTTCATTAGCATTAAGGGGTTAAATCATGATAGCAGTATGCCAGAGCACATACCGAGATCGGATTTGCATGATGGTTCTGGTCATCGGTCACTAAGGGAGTTTTTCCCCATGATGGTCCAGGACCGTCATTGGTCATGGAGGGGTTAAGCAGTAGAGAACCTCCATTTTCATCATGTCAAAAAAACAGATTTGAAATCTGTGTCCTGTTTTTTTCACACAAGCACTGAGCTTTGTTTAGTTGCCAGGAGAAAAAGTGACATCACTTCCCCTGCTGGGAGGAAGGGCTTGAAGTTATTTTACCAGTTTGTGGGCAATCCTATGCAACACATTTTGAGGTGTTGTGGACCACATTTAACATATCATGTCACACTTCCCTAGAGGTGGCCACAGTTATGCAAATATTTTTGCCTGAAAATAGCCTACTTTACAGATACCTTCAATTTAGTATTGCTACATCTGTTGTGTGTTTGGTGTCCCTTTAAACATGTCCTTGACTTTACAAAAGAGAGTAAAAATAACTTTTTTTTTATATAATCCGGTACACTGATTTCAAACTATGTGATACTAATTTAGATTTTATGTCTGCCCTGTATGTGGGCTGCTAGATGACAGGCAATAATTTGCAATTACATAGCACTCTATAGAATCTATGTAATTCAGAAAACTGGGTTTGAACACTGCCAATTTTTAAGCAGTAAATTAATCAGTCATACTGTTTTTTCATGTTAGAAATGTCTAGTTTGAAACATTTCAAAAGCCCACCAGGAGATAAAACATTTGTATTTAATTAGTGAGGCTTCCAAACAGCGTAAATATTTTATAAAGTATTGCACTGTGTTGGTCCTCTATATGTACACTGCAATATATCATGAGTGTGAGCTAGCCAAAGAAATTAGGAAAACAAACCACTAATAAATAAGTTGACAGACATATGTATTTAAAGGGACTGTATGACCTAAATATTGCTTATACTGTGAATGTGTAGAATAAAATAATATTGAAGATTATCTATACATTGTGTTATCAAATGTACATGCAAATACCTAACTCAAGAGGACATGTGTTTGAAATGTGCACGTGGAGTCACATGTGGCTTGATATGCAAATTACACATTTTCCATTGAAACCAGTTCATTTGCATTTCAAGCCACATGTGATGTCATAAGATGGAGTATCCACAGACAAATATAATGTGCCATTTGGAAAATAAAGGATGCTCTATAAGAATAAATATTACCTGTATCCAAGTTCCAACAGTGATCATTGATGCCCTGGATCCTTATCTTCTGGCCCAGGGAAAGGGGCCATCCATTAAAAAAAAATGTAAAAAAAAATAATTCACCTATCTCTAAAATTATTCTCTGGCAAAAAAATAAATGCATGCTAATCAGAAAAGTGTGGGGTAAGGTAAGAAAAAGGTGCAATTAATGTTTCTTATTGATAACATAGATGTTGCATATTCTGACACTTTCATGTGTGACTACGGATGCCACTTTTCCTTCCAAAAAGAATGGCCCCCATGCTATTACTCCCATTGATTTAGCATTAGTTTCAAGCAAATTGTTTACCAGTTGGGTGGCAACCCTATGCGGGTGTCAGCTTTTTATTCCAAAACAAATTTGTCAGGGATTCTCTATTCAGGCATTTTTTTTTACAAATAGGGTGCCTGATTTTTTATTAATGGATTACCTGAACATATATCGTAAACTCACGACTCTTGCTGGTAGTTAGCATTGTGCATTCACACACAATGCAATTGCACATGTGTTTGTCACTATTCCAATTTCATACATAATAGCACTCTATTCACTAATCCAAACAATAATGAAATGATTGTATCAGAGTACAAATAGAGACATTTTTATTAAGATAATAATATTAAAAGATAGATAGATAGATAGATAGATAGATAGATAGATAGATAGATATAAATTTGCATGCCTTGCTCTTCGGCATGTTTTTATAAGTACCATTTTCATCTAGCCCACTGTAAAACAGTGACCATCCATATTTGATACACTAAATGAATGAATATGTGTCACTTCTATTTCCCTTGAGCACATTGTGCAAACAATTCAGGTTTCTCTCAGTCAATCACAGTAGGGCATTATCCCTGATGCTGTCAGCATGTCTGTGATTTATTGAAAGGTGTCTGTGACTTTTTAAATGCAAAATGTATCTTTTTTGTTTTGAAGTCTTTACCAGTAATGAATTTGAAATGTTTGATCAAATTGTTTTCCCTTAGCTAAGGTGACCAAACCCCTTAAACGAAAGACAACTATAATGTATTATATTAATTAATTTACATTTACAATATCCTGTTCTAGGTTACTATTTTTTTCCACAGTTGTGTTGTAAATTACTTAAAAAAAATGGTGGTTAAAAGCTTGATTAACATTAATACTTATTCTGTTTTCAATAGTGTAACATAAAGTCCTGTCTTTCAAGTATAAATATTTGATGAATTAAGGCAAACACATTTGCTAGAACAAAACTATTTCAGATTTTACATTGTTATTAATAATTACGTGCTAAATATTTTTGAGCATCTGTAAATACAACATCAAAGAAAATGAACACATTCACAATATTAGAAGCACTTCATTTTTTTCTTTCAAAATAGCTTTATTTGAAATGAGTACATGTACAGATAAAAAAATAGTACATTGTATAATGATTATATAACAATACAAAAGGGGGGTAAGCAAGGGTAGGGGAGGTTAGGATTTCCTCCAGGGGCACAAGTTGGGAGGTATCTTCAGAGGAGCTGGGGAAATATGGGGAGTTAGGGTATCAAAGTATAATGGGGGAATAAATAATAACTGAGGAAGGCGATCTACATAAGAGAAATTTAGTAGATATGTGTGGATGAGAGGAGGTTAGACGGAGGTCTCTTCTTCCCTTTAATTGTGTGCCATTGTGTTTTTTCCTGTTGTTGTAATTTGTTTTTATGTAGAGCAGAGAGTTTGTCTATATATAGAGAGAATAAGTATTGCTTCAAGGGTGTTTGTTTCCTTAATGTGTGGGTTGAGGCAAAGGTTTTGGTTGTCTAGGATGTTGGAGCAGAGTTAGGAATTTGCTTCCCACCTGTCTGCATAATCCATCCTTTCTTTAAGTAGACCTAAGGATAATAGTTTAGATAGTTTTAGTTTCTGGCTATCAGTTGATTGGCTGATGCTAGTATGTTTTTTAAGGCTATTTTATCTCATATCCAATAGTGCTATTTGAAATTATGGGATTAATGGGTACCCAGGGAGGTATTTATAAGGTAACAAGTATCAGCCAAGAAGGCTTTAATTAGTAAGCAGTGCCACTAAACTTGACTCCTAATTCCTATGGATGATTTGCATCTCCAACAGAGTTTGCTGCATTTAGGGTATATAGCTGCAATTTTAGTTGGTATTAGGTACCATGTCATTAAAACCTTTCCCATTTCAATTTTATAAGATGAAAAAAATAGCTCTTCGTTTTTCTTTCTGTTCGTATCAAACAGCACATCTACATTTTACCTGTGTGACACTTTCTCATTAATGTCTATAAGCGTAGCAAGTAATGGAAATGCATATTTTCAAAGTCCTTGTCAAAGTGGAAATTTTTAGGAAGATCCTAATGGATGAATTACTTAAAAGACTTAAATATAACTTGCATAATGATCTATGATCACAAGAACACTATTCATCTTAATCTAAAGTACGAAAGTCAATGGCTTTACGTACTAAGTAAGCAGAGCTATTCTACAGTGACCTTTATTAATTTACGTGCTCTTAGCACTTGCTTTGTATGGCTGTGTGCACATGATATAGTCGCACAAAGCAACTGATTCAAAACTATTTGCTTTGTGTATGCCTCTTGCAGGGACTCACTATTAGTGACCCTCAAGGATAATGTCCATATGTTTCAAGCCTCTTTGTCACCTAAATAAAACACAATAAACTACTTATTCTAGTATTATTTCCCTATCATTAGATAAACGTTTAAAAGGGATAACCCCGTAATAATTCATTACCACACTGGATTTTTGATGAGTTCTTGAAGGACTCTAACTGGACTTGAGCTAATCAACCAAAGCAATTCTTAATTGTATTAATTATTTTTAAAGTGCTTCCAGTCCCACAGACATCCTTTCCTAATTCTCCGACAAATAACTCTAATCATGGTAAGTTATATGCTATAAGTGTGCACACCCTTCCTTGGTAATTTTTAGACTAATAATAACAACCATGGAGCAGTTGGAGGATTTTAGGGAACATTCCACATTACCAGAAGGAATTGAGGGAATTCCTGTCCAAAAACAAAATACATTCCATGTTAGATTTTTGTTTCAATTTGTGACTTTTTTAAATGGTAAATGAGGAGTAGCGGAACTGATGCAAATTCTCATGGTAAACCTCTGTACTATGTTTTCACAAAATACAACATGTGTGTTGTATGTTTACCTTCTCCCACAGCACTTTGGTGGGACTCTAGGTCAGGTTCCTTTGGCCTTGGCAGACTATGAACATATAATCTATGTATCTTGTGGTGTGATAATTTGTTAAGGCTCCTACATCTCCTTCAAAATAGCAGATACTCCGCTTCCCTTAAATCACCTATAAGGGCCATGAAACTCCATTTCATGCACCATGTTACTTGGGGTCAGAATAGCCTTGCATTACAGTATGGTGTATTGTACTATGTTGGAATTCTTCAAGTGAGATACATATGCATTTCATACGTTCTCTAAGAGATATTACTAAAAGAGAAAACTAAAGGAGCTAAATTCAAACGCGTAGCTTTTTTGCCCTGATTTTGCAATCTGGATATCAATTCTACACAGTTTTCTGCTAGGATAATATTGACCAATGCTTCATATGCTTGCAAGTATCAGTCTGTTCTAGTTTGTCTAACTTAGTATGTAGTTCCCTACTATTCTCTGTACCTAGCGCTATGTAAATTGTTGGCTTTATATAAATACATTTTAATGTAAAAATAACACATTTAAAGTTTACTCCTAGACATCCATCCATGGGTTTTCAGTGCTAAATGTACTGTGTTAAAAGGGTGGTTATACAAAATGGATAATGTTTTGATTAATATTGTTTTTCTTGCTTAATAAATTGCATGCTTATTATGTATTTAATACATATTGTGCTAATGTGTATTTGATATAAATGAACAATATGACCTCTGAAAGCTTCAACCATAAGTTCTATCATTTATTGGCCATGTTTATGAGGGAGAATTAGACTGTGACTTGTTCATGCGAACTGAGTTGTCCTATATGGTTAACATTTTCTTTCTAAATTGGTGTTATATGGGTGGTAGAATGGTGATATGCAGATGGAATGTGGTTGAAACACACTTGGTAGTTGCTGTCGTCAACAACTTTTAACATATGCTTATATCTATATTCTTTCTACAATTTTGATTATGATTTCTGAAAAAGGTCAATAATACGTTTGGATGCCGAGTATGAAAAAATATTAAGAGAAGGACAGGAGCCCTTACAATAGTACTTTCATGTAAACCCCATGCTTACTTTTTATAAATAAAAGGGATTGTTACTAATCTCCGATAACCTCGCTTTTATTTATAAATGGTTAATTAGTTATTTAATATTTAATTATTAATGTGATGTTGCATACCTCACCCAAATGCACTAGTTTGACTAACATGAGGAGAGACACAGAATCAGTGTAAAACATTTATTTTAGTAAAAGAAAACAAACATATTGTAAAGAAACATATCCTGCTTAACTTCAAAGTCACTTTTCAGTTTACAAAGACAGATACTGTCTGCCAAATCCCAAGGCAAGCAAGTTTTAGCAAGAGTAAATTTATCTCCCCGGAGAAAAGCAAGACACTGAAAACCTATGGCTTAAAGCATTCAAATCCAAAATATGTCTATTTTGAGAAAATATCTGTCTATGTTAAAACTGTAGGGGATCTGAAACCTTGTCTATGTTTGCACATTTTGGAATCAAAAATATATTTTTTTTTAATTGTCATTAATTCCAGTCTATTGTATGCATACCAATACAAGATATGCTGCAAAATAGAGCCACAGACTGATATATATATATATATATATATATATATATATGCAACTTTTAAAAAAAGTTTATTTTTCACATTTATATAACACCAACATTTGATTTAATTAACATTAACATCTGACGATTTGCATTGAATGCATAAACTTGGTATATCATGCCAATGAAGCGATAAATACATAAACTTGGTATATCATGCCAATGAAGCAATACATACAAAAAACTTATTATATCATGGCAATGAGCCAGCATGCAGATTGCACTGACGGGACTTACTTCCAGCACTGAGATTGGACTCACAGGACTTGCCTCAGCACCCAGTCCACTACTGAGATTGCAACACAGTACTTGCCCCGCAGGGGCGGATCCAGAGTATGTTGGCACTGCCCATGTATGTCTGTGTTTTCCTCTCCCCCATGTCTGTTTCTCTCTCCACTACCCCCTCATGTGTGTAGTTTTTCTCTGCCTCTCATTTCCATTTCTGTAGTCTGTCTCCCCTCTCAATTCTTTAGTCTCTTTCTCTACCCTCTGTAGTCTCTGTTCTCTCTCTGTCTCCACTGTTTTCTCTCTATCTCCTCTGTAGTATCACTGTTCTCTCCCCCCGGTAGTCTTTCCTCTCCCTGTCTCTCTCTTTCCCCCTGTAATCTTTCTTCTCTCTCTCCCCCCATAGTATTTCTTCTCTCTCTCTACCCCTGTAATATTTAGTCTCTCTCTCTCCCACTATAGTCTTTACTCTCTTCCCTTTTAGTATTTATTGCCCCCCCATAGTCTTTATTCTCCCCCCCTTTCATTTCTGGTGCCTCTCTTCACCTCACGCGTGCAATATTCCCCCGCCCCTCCTGTTGACTTCCACTTGAACTAATTCAGCTGCTGCTGGAAGTCAGTAGTCAGATGAATTAGTTAAAGTGGCAGCAGCCGCTGAACTAGTTAATGCAGCGATGGCCGCTTAATTAGCCAAAGCGGCAATGGCCACCAAATTCCTTAAAGCGGCTTCAGCTTGTTTTCCTTGGCTTCCTTGGCTGACATAGCGACCATTGTTTTGCTGAGATATAAACTGATACACCACCTGCTGATGAACTACACATCCCATAGTCCCATATTAGCCTTTAAGAAAGAAAAATAATTATGCTACGGGTAGTCCATATACTGCTTGAGGTCAACAGTTTACCTATAGTGTAAAGAGATGCTAAAGTTCTGGATGAATACTGATGTTTTAAAACATTATTATTGCCATGTCAAAGATGTTTAAACCATATGTAACAGTAGTATTAAGGCGATCTGTAATTATTTGGATATAGTTAAATAAATAATAGAAAACTTGTATGTTTCAGTATAAGTATGTTCACTACACACATTCATTTAAAATATTCATTTATTGATATGCAATACTTTTATTCTCAAAAATGTATGGCGCTTTGCTAAAAATTGGCACAGAATCTGTAAAATTCAACAGTCTATAACAGCACAAAGCAAGTGTGCATGTGACTAATCTGCTCAGGCAATTGGCACCCAAATAGGCATTGGCAAATTAGTTGGTATGTGAAGCCATTGCTGAAATAATCTCCCTTATGACTTCCAGTCATTGTGTAAAGGGCTATGTTCTTACTAGGCAGTTGGCATTGAAATAGGCATTGCAATTAGAAAACTGGCACTTGTATGTAATCTCATAGCAATGTGAAAACACAGAAATGTACAATGTAAAATATTCTTCTAAATCCATTTCTGATACAGTAATTATGAAATCTAAAAAAATAAAAAAAAGTGAGAGACAATGTCTGGTCACTGCTAATTTTTACATATAGAGAACTAGAAAAGCAATTTAACTTTGTAGTAATATTTGATGGATGACAGATGTTTCTTACTTTGCTCTCATTATAAAATGATTTCATTATTTACTACCTATGTTAGCACAGTCAAAGTGTCAGAAACATCTACTTGTCATCAAACATCATCAATAACAGCTGAGGTATTTCCCACAATCACCATTGCTGAGTTCATCTGGATGAATTGACTTTTGTTAACATTACTTTATTAACATACAATACACAAAGCAATCAGTAAGTTCACTTAAAGGACAACTAAACTTTATTTTACAGGTTAAAACCAATGTATAAGCTACAAAAAAAACAGCTATTTTAATGAAAAAACTCAATAACTTACAAGAACCATACATTGAAACCCTCACTGCCATGGATAACTTTCACATCATTAAAAAAACAACTGTGATGGGGAGGGGTTCTAAAACCAGAAGTTTCAAATGTACAAAGAAAAAGCAACAAAGGTGTTAAGGTTCTACCATGACTTGTGCTTCTATTCCTTCTTTTACCTCTAGTGGCCGCTCTACCCAGCCTGTTAAATACCTGCAGTTTATTTCAAACAGGGCTTTTGCATTAAAGTTGGATTCCTGAAATCTGAGAGCTGATTAATCTGTTTGGATCCTGTGCTAAAGCTGAATTGAACTGCTACAACTGATCCACTGCTTTTAGCTATTCTCTGTCCAGGAACCGGGAAACTAAAACTGAAGAGCTCAATCAGTCAGGATGAAGTTTTTTGCATCTCCTGAGAACATCCAGATGAAGCATAATTACTATAGCTAAGATGCCCACACCTGCTTAGTTAGCCTCTCTAGGGTTTCCTGCTTAGTTGACATCTCTAGGATGTCCTGCTTAGTTGAACTTTCTCTTCCCTTCTCAGACCTGACCCCTTGTTTTAATCTCTCTCTATCCCTACCTCTGTCTGTGTATTTACTGCAGCTTTTGCTAAAGTCATCTTTTCTCTATGCTACAGTCCTTGCTACAATCCTTGAAACTCCTTCCTGATCTGGTAAAGTTCCTGACAATAGGTAAGCACTCACCCGAACAAACATATATAATATTTGGCTTCCACGGTTAGGCAAAGTGTCCAAACAAGGATACCGGTGAAAGACTCCTTTAACAATATCCGTGAAGGGCCATAGAACATCATTAAACAAGCCCTGTAAATTTCCACCAATAACAATGCTGGAGCCTACCCCAGGGTAATGCTGGGATGTTCCATAATTATAGACACAATGAACAAGGAAACAGGCTACACAGACTACACATTTTTACAAGACATGCATCAAGTGATGGGAAAACTGTAAAATTGGTAACCTATTTAGTGAGTGCTCTCCTGCATAAAACATAACACATCTATTTTTTCTGAATGCATTATTAACAAAAAATGTATTTTTGAAGTAGGGGGGGGGGGGGGGGGGAGATGCAGTTCACTCATACATGTGTACTTCTAATTCATAAACCTCTACAAGATAAAATGCTTCAGTGTATGACACTTAAGAGCATGTTTCTTCAAGTTAACTACTGTAAAATATCCTGAACTGCTGCATAGAGTATGCTACAATCCTTCCACTCAGTGAAAACATTAAAATCAATCATGTTTTATTTAGTTTTATGAACAGTGTTATAAAATGTACAGTATGGTATTACAATATGTGATTTCCTACTAAAAAGCTAAAGTATGATAATTTTCATTTTAATTGTTGCTGGATTATATTCAAATTGTAACCCTGAAAATTGATCTAACAATGAAATAAATTGTGCAACATCCAGTGGTTAACAAATGACCACAAAGGGATACTTTAAACAGTAATACTACACTTTCATATTGGATTGTAGCTTACATGTGTAGCAGCTGTGTGTTAAATAATTACAAGCAGCAGGTCTGGAAATATACCATTTGCTTACCAACACATACTTATTTTCCTATCAGATTTAATATTGCATGCATATTTGTTGTTTTGTATATTTATGTTTATTATAGATAGTTTACTTCTTTCTCAAAGGTCTCATTGCAAGTCAGCAAATATATTCCATATCTCATCTAATGCAGGACCTTTAAAACATAGAAATATACAATGTGTCAGCAGATACGAACCATTCATCCCATCAAGCCTGCCCAATTTCTGCCTAATTCAAAA
The DNA here is from genome assembly GCA_036172795.1 of Pelodytes ibericus. Classification (NCBI taxonomy): domain Eukaryota; kingdom Metazoa; phylum Chordata; class Amphibia; order Anura; family Pelodytidae; genus Pelodytes; species Pelodytes ibericus. The sequence continues at coordinate 81,016,665 of CM069859.1, forward strand.
TAAATAACAAATAAATACATCTGAATATTTTCATGATTTGTTATATATTGGACTTTCTTATCCATGCATCCACTACCCTCTCAGTAAAGTAATACATCCTGATATTACTTTTAAACCTTTGCCCTTCTATTTTAATATCTTGGGTCTATTCAATAAATGTTGAGTAGAGTGTGTGGAGATTGACTTTCACTTTAAAAATCGACTTCCCATGTCAACCTTCTCACACTATTTACAAACGAAAACTCAACCTGACTCTCCCCCACCCTGCCAAAGTCCATCTCAATCTCCCATCTTGGACTCCATTCAGTGAATAGCAATAACAATTGCTATTTACTAATATTAGAAGGGGGGTCAAACTGGACTTTGCCATCCAACCCCTGACATCTCATCTTCTTTACTGGTGGTGACTTGCATAAAAAAAAGTAGAATTTAAAAGTAAACAATCCCCTCTCAAAAGCAAACAACCCTTTCTCAAAAGCAGGTCCCATGAGCTCCCCAATGGTCCCCTGGTACACCTAGCACATATGGGGGGCCAGAGCAAGTAGTCCCGGCCTCCCATAATTAAAATGGTGCTGCCAATGACAATGCAGATCATAAATATGCTATTTTTAATGGGGCTGGGAGCCTGCTTATTTACATTGTGGGGGCATATTATTGTTAATGGGCCAGGAACAGTGAGCAAGTCCTGGCTCATTATTTCTAGCGGGACTGGGAGTTATTTGTCAGACTACAACTCCAGTAAATTTATCATAGAGGGGACTGGGAGATAAAAAAAAAAAAAACAGTTCCTAGCCTCAATATAATTATCAACTTTCTCTCCCACCCCCTTTTTGTCTCCATGAGTAATAGGGTATGCGCATGGCCAGGGGTCCCTGGCTTGCTATACCTAGAGGATGATTAGCTATACCACAATGAGGAGGCCAATGTGGGCCAAAAATATACATGTGTGGTTTTCAAAGGAGATTAGCCATGCATTTCAAGTCTTGACTTCACTTATGGGGGGGGGGGGGGGGATTAGTCTGAAGTGGTAATGGAGTGGTTTCCTCTGTAATGGTGTAAGCAAGCAAAAAACAGTGATGCCCTCCTGAGTAGGTTCTATCCTATAGGACAGGCTATTGCAGTTTTGTTCATTCTCAGTGAGTTTATGCTCCCACCCCCTTCTTTGTCTCCATATTATATCTCTGGACCTATAACGCCACCAATATTGCTGAATAATACACACCCAAAAACTTATGTAACCATTATATCTTATACAGGCACCTATTTGTACTTCAAAATGGACACATTTTGAAACAGAACAAAATAATCCTTATATATTATTGTTTTGTGTTTTTTTCAAAATTCTTTATCAATATTTACCTCTGGTATTGTCAATTAGAATTTATCGGGTTTGGTTGAGCTCAAATTGCTAATGTGTTCATTATACAAATATGCATATTATACACAGCTGGTTAATATGTGTGTGAAATATTATATAGGAACATCTGTTGCAATCAGGTAGTTAATGCATATGTTTCTTTCACAGTCATATTTATTGCATCCAGATGGCTAACATTTGTGTGTGTGTTCCTACACTTCTCTGCTAAATTCAGAGGGTTGATGTGCATGGCATGTTACATAGACAACTCTTCTTTTTCACTGGCTTAGTTTTTGCAGAGAAAGATAAAGATAGAACATGTATGTTGCATGCATATGGTCAATGCAAGTGAGATTTAGCCATAAATAGTGTCCATGATTTTCCACAACTTTCACTCCCACCCCCTTTTTTGTCTCCATGAGTAACAGGGTATGGGTATGGCAGGGTTCCCTGGCTTACTGCACCTATCATTAGCCATACCACACTGAGGAGGCCAATGTAGGCCAACATGTATATCCGTGGTTTTCAGAGGAGACTAGCCATACATTTTGGGTCTTGACTGCACTTATGGGTTGATTAGTCTGATGTGCTAATTGCGTGGTTTCCTCTGTAATGGTGTAAGCGAGCAAAAAACAGTGATGCCCTCCTGAGTAGGTTTTATCCTATAGGACAGGCTATTGCAGTTTTGTTAGTTCTCATTGAGTTTATGCTCCCATGCCCTTTTTTGTCTCCATGTGATATCTCTGGACCTATAATGCCACCAAGAACTGCTGAATAATACACACCCAAAAACTTGTCTATAACTTTCTGTGTCATGTAAAGGAAGATAACCATACAAGTTGGTGGAGATTGCTATCAGACATTGAGTGGGCAGTTAAGGAGTGCTACATCCAATTATGTCGTTATCCGAGTCCTGTAGCATGCTGTCTACTCGTTTTCCGCATCCTTAAATTAAATAAGCATATTTGTCATTTTCTATGTGAATTCATGTTGCAATATGAATATAGCCAAGTAGTTCCTTAATTGTAGATTTAGTTATATTATTGATGCAAAATAAAAGGTATGTTTTCTAGCATCCTGGCTGAGATAATGTTTTGTATCTCTTACTCCAAATCTTTGGCACATTTTCTTGTGAATTCGCCAAATTGTAAGCTTCATTTGTTTTTCTGTTAATGTTTTTCTGTATTGATTGGATTGTAAAACTCTATTCTTTATGTGCATCATCTCTCTAATTAGGTTAATGTACTAGTGGTACCCGTACTATAGGCTGTTTTTTTTTTTAGAATATTATTGATTGTAATTGTTTTGTAAGTGTATGTGTCTTTTAAAATTAAGTATTTTCAGAGAAGTGATCACTTATTTTCATGTATAGACACCCACCAGGTCACACATGGAAAATAAAAGGCTTAGACCCTGGTTTCCATGAGCTGGGGTCACAAAATTAAGTTTACTTCTGTGAAAGGTAGTAACATACAATCATACAAACTAAGTTATTCACATAGAAATGAATGAGGACTTGAAATGGAATACACTTGTCTACGGATGGGATGATGTCTTAGTACAGGCATGGTAATCAAAAGGCACATTCACAATTGGGCCTATTCATTAAAATGTGAACTTGGGTAAACTGCACAAGTGACTTGGCATAGGGATAGGGGGTGTGTTGTCCACCATCTAACATGGCTAAATGCCCCAATGCAGAGGAATTTCTACATTTCTATACAATTGTTTTGCCTTTCTATAATTCATTACACCTTATCTGCCAACATATTTGTCTATTTGTGTGTATATTTGAAAATAATGAATATACTGATGTAGTTGCACCACTAAGGTTGCATTTAAAAACCTATGGCCAAAAGATACCAACTCTCTCCTCTGTAAACTTACAAGCAAACTACAAGTGAACTACAAAAAAAGGCATTGATAGCTAAGTTGGAAAAAGTCTCTCCAACTGAGCTACAAATATTTGATTTTTGCACTTCACCACAGTTCACCTTTTAGTGAATAGGCCCTAGTGCGTTCGGCATTATTTTCAGTGGAAAAAGCTGGAAAGTACCCCCTCAGGCTTTACCCTAGCTCAATTGGCTGGGGCTTCATCACATTTCACTTCTTAATGCCCTAGTGCCTAGGCATTCAACTGCTACCTCCAGCTGCTGCCTAAGTACAAACTCCATGCTTCCCCACCAGCTTTCTAGAATAGCAGGGAATTATGGTAGTTGCAGTGTAAAAACAGGAGGGCTGCAACTGCATACCTAGGCCCCAGTGTGTACAACTCTCTATTGTTCTATAGAATTGTCAATCTCTGTACCTTATCTGTCAGTATATCTACCCTGCTTGTATGCCCCTCTAGCCCTTACTTGCAATCCCAGAACATCCATACCTCCAGCAGTGATCCAGGAAACTCTGTGATTGGGTAGAAGGCCAAAGCCACGGCCTGTAGAAGTGCTGTCTATCCACGATAGCAATAGCGGTAGGACAAAACCAGGGCCTAAAGTTGGTAAAGGTCCCAAACACAAGATCCATAGTTTACCCTAATCAGCGGGTAACTATTTGCACATGTAGAGGGGAGGTAAGCTTTCTCTACCATCACCAATAATCTCCGAGTAAAGAAACAGAGAGGTATGTGTTATAGAAGCACCTCTGATATTTAATCCAGTAAGAGGGTTGTCCAACAGTGGAGCAGTGGAGATCTAAAGCACTATAAAAAAAAAAAAAATAACCTCATACTGTTACCACAGTACTCCAGTGTTCCAGAGCTTTGGTTTCTGTTTTTCCTGCTGTCCTGCAGTCTGTCTATTGGATTTTCTGTTGCTTGGCCTTTGGCTTGTCTCTTGGATTACCATGTTTGCCTGAACCCAGAGGCGTCACTAGGGTTGGTGTCACCCGTTGCGGTAACTCATGGTGTCACCCCCCTGGATTTCCTCTAATACCATGCCAAACAGATTCCTTAGTAATGCCAGTCAGATGGCCAATTAAATATGCCACATACAGGATCCCCACAAATTATGTCACACGCATGAGCCCTTTAACCATGCCACACACAGGAGCCCATAACTATGCCACATACAGGAGCCCCATAACAATGACACACAAGAGCCCCATAAATTATGCCACACCAAAGCCCCATAAATTATGCCTCCCCTTGGAGCCCAATTAATTATGCCACACACACAGGTGCCCCTTAATTATGCCACACACAAGCGCCCCTTAATTATGCCACACATGGATCCCAATAAATATGCCACACATGGGACAGCCATTAATTATGCGACACACAGGAGCCCCACAAGGTGACAATTGTACAATTTGAAAACAATACATATTTCTAAACACAGACAACTCTCTATAACTAGTTTTTTTTATACTTATTTGAATTATTTAATATTCTATTTAATGCAAATGTTCTTGGAAAATTGTATTCCTATTTTTTATTCCCTTCCTCTGCACCCACGTTGCACCTAAAGGACTTAACACAGCACCATACATACCCACAGAACTTGCCATGCACCTATATTGCACCCATAGTACTTGGCTTGCACTCATATTGCACCTACACGATTTGGCATGCCACAGTGTCACTTTGCCCCACAGAACTAGCCAGGGTCACTTTCCACATAGTACATGTTATTTTGCCTCACAGACCATGCCACAGCATCACTTTGCCAATTAAAATATGCCAGTATTTAACCCCTTGATATGCCAGGATTTAGCCATTCAATATGCCAGGATTATTTTGCCACTCAATATGCCAGGACTTAGCCATTCATTCGATTTTGCCCCACAATATGCCATTTAATATGCCAGGATTTTGCCCCCCAATATTTCATTTAATATGCCAGGATTTTGCTCTCAATATGCCAGGATGTTGCCCCCAATATGCCATTTAATTTGCCAGGATTCTTGTCCCAATATGCCAGGATTTTGCCCCTCAATATGCCAGGATTTTGCCCCCCAATATGCCATTTAATATGCCAGGATTTTGCCCCCAATATGCCATTTAATATGCCATTTAATATGCCAGGATGTTGCCCCTCAAGATGCCAGGAGTTTGCCCCCCAAGATGCCATTTAATATGCCAGTATTTTGCTCTCAATATGCCAGGATTTTGCCCCCCAATATGCCATTTAATATGCCAGGATATTGCCCCTTAGTATGCTCGTTATGCCACCCTCCTCCCCCAGCCAGTACTTACCTGCTTCCTGCTCTGTCTCTTGGTGCAGGTCCGTGGCTGTGAGGGAAGCGTTGTGTGCTCCCCTCAGGCCGCGCGGATCAAAAAGTTTGTTAAAAAAAAAGGTTTTAACAAACTCTATTGATCCGCATGGCCTGAGGGGAGCGCACAATGCTTCCCTCACAGCCACAGACCTGCAAGGAGGTAAGTTTTTGATATTTTTTTTTAATGCAGGGGGTGCCGGTGTTCTGACGAATTACTCGAGCAAATTCTCCTGCGCAATCGCAGGAGAATTTGCTCACTGCGCATGCGCAGAAAGTTACAGCTGATCCCTCAGCTGTAACTTTATGTCCACCGCGCATGCGCGAGCTAACCAACCCACATCCCGCCCCCCGCACACCCCTTCTTACCAGCTGATCGGACAGCGGCGGTACACAGCGCATGCGCACGGCTATCCAGCCGTTTGTGAATGCGCGCGTCCGTGGCTGGATTCAAAACGCTGGTAAGTAACACGGGGCAGGGGGGGGGGGACATAAGGAGCCAACAGAGAGGTAAGTACCCTGGTGAGGGCTGCCTCATCTTCATGGGAGTTGTGATCCTCCTGCTGTATTATTGATGCAGCAGGGGGATCACAACTCCTATCAAGATGAGGCAGCCCCTCAGGTACTGCACCCTGGTGAGGGCTGCCTCATCTTCATGGGAGTTGTGATCCTCCTGCTGTATTATTGATGCAGCAGGGGGATCACAACTCCTATCAAGATGAGCCAGCCCCTCAGGTACTGCCTTAGTTTCATTGGACACGGGGGGCTCATATAAATGGGGCATTAAACACGGGGGGCTCATATAAATGGGGCATTAAACACGGGGGGCTCATATAAATGGGGCATTAAACACGTGGGGGCTCATATAAAGGGGGCATTAAACACGGGGGGCTCATATAAATGGGGCATTAAACACGGGGGGCTCATATAAATGGGGCATTAAACACGGGGTGCTGATATAAAGGGGACATTAAACACGGGGGGCTCATATAAAGGGGACATTAAACACGGGGGGGTTAGAGTTGTGTTGTGACTGGAGATATGAAAGGTGTGTGAATGGTCAGTAACAAGGGTTGAAGCCTTGACGTGGCGTTACTGCTCACATGGGTATCCATGTGCCAATTCAACCAGGGTGAGTGACTGTAACATTACATGATTACAATCCTAAGTTTAAAAATGTACTTTTCCAATTGTTCTTGTTTATTTTACATAACAAATATGCTATATAATAATGGTATTTTTAATCTTCTGAGTGTGAAGAAAAAATTTGGTTTTCAATGTTTTTTTTTTTAGATGGTGCATCAATTAACATGAACACGGTGAGACAAGCATGGGAAACGTGTGACAGGAAGAAAAGAAAGGGGGACGTGAATGCGATTGAGAAGAGCATGGTGCAAGGGGTCTATTCATTAAAAGTTGAGTAGGAGGTGAGTTGGGATATATTATTCCGGATATATATTCCGTTTGGCACGGACACACCTGCCGAGTTACCCCCACATAGCAAGCTCGTCGGGTTTGTCCGTGCTCAATGTACAGATAAAGCGGTGACATTATTCACTAAAAGATTAGATGAATATTTAATCTTCAGAGAGTGTGAGAGAGTAACACAGACAGTGGGACAGAGTGACCAGGGCCGATCCTAGGGTCACAGACGCGTGAGTGGAGACATGGCCACGCAAACCCATCTCTCTCATAATTTCCATCCTGCCACTCACTCAGACACACACACACACACACACACACACACACACACTCTGCTCAGGGCCATCTTTAACATTGACTGGACCCTGGGCAAACATTTGTTTGGGTCCCTGGACCCCAAACAACATTCCCGGCATGCAATCACACCCTCCACCCTAATACCTCCATACAAAAAAATAAACACACACACTTATATGCTATATATTATGTTACACAGACACCCTTACACACTTTGTATCCTCTTTTTTTCCCATGTCTGTGTCTCTCTCCTCTGCCTTCCCAGTTCACTCTCTTTTCTCTTCCACATGTATGTCTCTTCTCTCCACCGTCTGTATTCTCTTCCCTCCCTTCAGTGTTCTCACCTGTCCCCCCTGTGTTCTCTCCCCATCCCCCCCTTCTCTCCCGTGTTCTCTCCTCTGTCCCCCAATGTTCTCCCCCCCCAGTGTTCTCTCCTTTGTCCCCCCAGTGTTCTCTCTATCCCCCTCTCCCCAGTGTTCTCTCTATCCCCCTCTCCCCAGTGTTCTCTCTATCTACCCCTCCGCTCCCCAGTATGTTCTCTATCCCCCCCCTCCCTTCCCCACCCCAGTGTTCTCTCCTACGTGAGTGGAGCGCGGGGAGACGCAGGCAGCATGGGCTCTGTGTGTGTTATACACCCCGAGAGCTCAATCCATGCTGCTCGCGCGTAGTAATGACGCAGAGCATCGTATTTCCGAGAGGGAGCCGGGGAGAGCAGAGAACGCTGGGCGCACCTGTACTATGCGATCAGTGCTGATCGCATACTGCAGGTACAGAGGGACCACCGGGCAGCTGCCTTGGGCCCCCCAGGAGTAAGTGGGCCCTGGCTCTGCTGCTCACTGCCACATACTCTGCCACTCATACAATTACACTTGCAGTTAATATAAAATATTAACATGCTCCCCACCTGTCACTGGAGTATGAGTGTGGGGTCATTACCTGACACTTCCGCATCAAGGGAGCGCGAGAGGCTTCCTGCTTGTCGGTGTGAAAGGAGGGCTGATGAGGGGAGAACATTTCATCTCCCCAGCCAGCTCTTCCAACTGAGGAGGCGCCGTCGCAGGGTGCACGTCTAACTTCACAGACATTAAAAAAAAATATACACAGGTTCTCCCAGATTTGTCGCCCCTTCTTCCTGTGCACAGTGGCATCTGCACCCGCCTAGGATCGGCCTTGAGAGCAGGGCCTGACTGGGAACACACACAGTCACACACAGGGGGGTGGCTGCCTCAACCTGATGGTAGTTGTGATCACCTCCTTAAGTTCCCATGTGTCCCCCTGGTGTGACTTCCACTTACTAGCGTAGCATGTCACTGATTGAAGTTTTACCAATTGCTTGCTACACTAGTAAGTAATAAGTAAGACACTTATACTTTGCCTGTCACCGCAGCTGATCCAGAGGGGGCTGGAGGTGATGTGTGTCCCTCGCGCAGGTGCTTTTCTAACAAAGTTACGGTGTTCTGACAAATTACTGGAGCAAATTCTCCTGCGCAATCGCAGGAGAATTTGCTCACTGCGCATGCGCATAAAGTTACAGCTGATTTTCCATTAGGCTCTATGTATTTTATCCCCTTTACACTTCTCCCTAAACTCACAACCACCTGTTATATCTTCCTACCTTTTCTCACACAGCATCGGCTGTGGACGCACGTGATCCTGTGCAGTAACTGAAGTGCGCGCACGTGGCGAACGTCTCAGAGCGACCGAACAACTTAAAGCAGCCCCAGGACCAGCGGACTACCGTGAAAATTCACGGTATCCAGGTAGGCCAGTCCGGCCTGCTTGAAAGTCTCTCTCTCACTCTCTCTCTGTCTGTCTCTCTCACTCTCTCTGTCTCTCTCACTCTCTCTGTCTCTCTCATTCTGTCTCTCTCTACACACATTCTGTGCATAAATGTTATCAAATACATGTATAACCATTAGGTAGTTTGATATTTATTTTTAATAAACGAATTTGACAAATTTCAGTGTCTTCAGCTTCCAGCCTCGTATAAATTTCTTGGTCACAAATGATGCTAATAGGAAATTCTGCTTGTAATCACCTTCCATTTCTAGAAGAAATAGGAAAAGTAAATCACGTCTCCTGATATGAGCTATCAGGGCAGGGATATTGGCACAACTGTGTGAAACAATGTTTTTGTAAATAAGTAAAATGCTAAGAAATAAAAATATTAAGAATAAAATCTAAACACAGTAACAGCATACATTAAAAGCACGCCCATTTAGACCATGAGGTAATGGTCAAACAAAACAGGGCTCAGTCCTCCATGAAGTATCCCCGATATGATAGGAACAACGGTAACACTCTCAAATGGGCTGGGGAAATATAAAAGTCTGGCCAGTGTTGTAATTAACCCCTTAAGGACGAAGGCTGTTTTTAGACTTCTGCAATTTTTTTTTTTTTTTAAAGAAAATGGAGGAAGTAATTGAGAGAGTAACAGAGGATTTAAAAACTTTGAATGTAATACAAACACATAGTCCCCAAACTGTTTATACCTGTATACCTCAGGAACCTGTATAAGGCGGTTATAGCCTTGTTACTGAGGGATGGTGTGGTTCCAAAACAAAGAATAGTCCAGCGGGACACGTGTGGACAGGTAACCATGCACCCCGATATGAGCTGTCCTGTGGAAGAAAACATAACAGGTTAAACATTGTAATTGTGATCATATTACCAGGTTGAGAATGACAGGAATAGGCGCTGGGTGTAACAGTGCATTTTCTTAAATCATGATTTGAATAATAGAACATTTTTATATTAAACACATAAGTATTACAGTCACTCACGTTGGTTGAATTGGCACATGGTTACCCATGTGAGCAGTAACGCCACGTCAAGGCTTCAACCCTTGTTACTGACCATTCACACACCTTTCATATCTCCAGTCACACACAGAAGCACACGCCTTTCAGACCAGGGGTGTCACTGGGGAGCAGAGCGGGGACAGAGTTAGAGAGTGAAAGACACACAGTGTTAGAGAAAGAGAGATAGTGTAATAGTTTAATAACTTACCTTTATAGTGACAGCCAGTTACCAATGTCTAATCCTTGTTGAGGCCTAATCAATGTAAAATGGTGTCCATATTATTAAATTTTCCTGGAGATGAGAGGCATTATGGGCAGTACAGTTCTCATTATTAGATTGTAGCGGTGTGGAACTTACCTTTGTACTGGAGCAAGTCACAAGCAATTTGAAGACGTGCATTGCTGATGTATTCTTCAGAGGTCTTTACTTCATGGATGTTTCTGGACAGTATGAACTCCTTGGCAAACTGTAAAATAAATGTTAACATTTGTAACAACAATTAACATTTATTATGAATGATTTTACATTGGTACAAAAATGTTCACCATCAAGATTAATACGCCACAGCTACTTGAATCCTGCTGTTTCTGGTGAGCCATGGTCACATACTTCCAATCTTCTTTCAATTGTTCAAGTTCATACCGGCTCAAGAAGTTCCTAGTTATAAAACAAAATAAATTAAACGGCAACTTAAAAAATAAAATGCATTTTTTTTTTTTTAAACTTGTGCTGTTATGTTTGTGAAGTAAATCCATGTTTGTAAAGGGCACACTTACATCCAGTTGGTTTTAAATCCATTTACATAAGATTGTTCATGTCCCAACGGGTCAATAAGTATTATCCGCTTCTGCGACATGATGACAATCTAAATGATTTGAGAGATACAATAAATTTCCTGGTGGCATTCATATGTTTAATACATAAACCAAATGACGCTGTGTGTGGTCATAGGTTTCAAATTATTTATCGGTATAATAAAACACAATTACTTAAATTATAACAGTGCGTGATAACATAAGTAAATAAACTTTGTTCAATAATAAATACCATTAAAATCCAATGGGATTGTTGGTTAACCGGGCAGATCCAGACATCCTTCTCTGGAAGCGCCATCTGAAGAATCGGTAGAAAATGTTAAACAAAATATATATATATATATATATATATATATATATATATATATATATATATATATATAGTTACACTTTACATTTTTAACAAGCAACTAACCTTTCCAAGCCTATGCAACCCTGATGAAAATATTGCTGTCGCGATGCACGCCGACAGCAGGTGAAAAGGCTTCTATAAAGAAAACAATATATATTATTAGAATACAAAATAATACAAACATAAAACAAGCATACACTTAATTTACACTTGCCTGATGCTTTTCAACCAGTTGATGAAGGAATGCATCAATCACCTGCATTATAAACAACATTGATACATTTAATAAAATAAAAGATAAAAATGTATTATAGATTAAAAAACATGAACACTGCACTCGCTTACTTCATCAACTAGCCACTGTGTCCCACGCAGTGTATGAAACGAGGATACATACAGATTGTATGGTCCCACCACTGCTGCCACTGAGTTGTCATCCTCAGCAGACCAAAGAATTTTAACTGTAAAAAAAAAAAAAGGAAAGAAATTGAAACTGCAGGTATGTTATTGTTTGCTTAACCACAATTAGCCAAAGTTAACACAGGTCGAGTATACCTTATCCACAAATTCTAAAAGATCAAATGATTTTATTTCAAATACAGCATCAGTCAGACATTGTATTATGTTGTGTACTTTTTATTTTACGCCTTTCCAGTGTACAAGGTTTTGGTGAAATATCAATTTATTTTTTCTTTATACTTGGATGCAATCTTCAAGAGAGATCCAGATATATGCTAATATTACAAAATACAAATCACTTATGTTCCCAGACATTTGTGGTAATGGAATAACTCGACCTGTATGGATTCTTTGGTCTGATATACAATTTTTTCAAATATTGAATAGAACATAATGCCAAACAGCGGCAACTTTAACCAAACAGGCTTAACGGCCCAATAACTGAAAAGGCCAGACCAACAGGGCACGGCCAAACAAATGACCAACAGGGTCAAACTAGCAAACAAATAACCCATTAAACTGCTACCTCTATCTTCAATGTTTTGCTGGAAATATGGAGAAGTCTTAAAAAAAAATTCAAGATTCATTTTAAATCAATTACATTTATCATAACTTTAAAACAAAAATACTCCTTACAATGAAAACTATGTTGAGGAAACAGAACAAAACACACTATATTAAATGCAAATGTATACCAGCTATATAAGTATGGAGTTTGGTTGTACCTCATTAGTGCATTCACTTTTTATGGTGGCAAAATGGATAACTGAGGCCCTATGTGGCACGGAGGAAACACTGCTGATGATTTCTTCAGACGAAGCCTGTGTCTTTGGGGCTGTTGTTCGCGCACTCCTGATATAGGGTTTTATATGGTCGACGTTTAATTTTTGCTTCAGAGGCGCCCCATCTAAAGTACACAGCTTAACAACCTTGCCGCATATCTCCATGATGGTATACGGTCCAAAGAAATCAGGCTCCATCCTTCCTCCTTTTCGACCTTTTCTTCTCATATTGTAGAGGAGGACCTCGTTGCCAACACTGTATGAAATATTCTTATATTTTTTCAGCACTTTCTTCATGTGGGCCTTCTTTTGTTTCTCCTGTGATTTCTCCATGTTCTCAGATGTCTTTTCCTTAGAGTCTTCCAAGCGTGATTTCTTTTCATCAAAGTATCCCTCATAAGACGTCTCCTCGGGCAGAATGATGTTTTCAAGCTTGAAAATAAATAAATACATGTTTAAGATATTGTGTCACAATAATGCAGCTTAGAAATTATGTCAAGAAAAAAAAAAAAAAAAATATGGAACTTTTGTATTACAATTATCTAGTTTTCAGTGAATAATTAAAATTATAATTATAGCTATTACCAGGATTATGAACACATATAAACTTTAAATATTGTTATGGCAGCAAAGTTTACCAAATAATAATGAACTAACAAATAACTAACTGTCAAATCTTATATGCCACTTATGTTGAAAATATACAAATACTTTTAATATAGGCAAATTATATATGAAAAAATATAAAAATACTCACAGGCAGGTTAACTGGCACTTCACAAGGGAAAACTGCCTCCCTTCCATACATCAGAGCGAAAGGCGAAAACTTGGTGGTTGTTTGGATTTTAGATCTTAAAGAAAATAATGTAGCATCCAAATAAACATCCCAGTTCTTTTGCTTGTCAATGTTCAATTTTCTGAGAGCACTAGAATGAAAAAAAAAAGATAAGAAAAGATAATATCAATAACAAAACTCTGGTGCAGAATGTGCAATTTATAAAAATATAACCATCCAGTAACAGAAAACAAGTGGAATGGAAGAAGCACTTACATAAAGTTAAACATGTGGAGCCAAGTTCTAATAAAAGACAAAAAAACAAGACAATACACTTGCCGTTGTATATTATGATTGGTTTTTTCATCAAGGCCGTTCGTCTGAGGATGATAGGCAGCGGTCACACTTCTTTCTATTTCAAGTAGTGTACACATCTTGGCATTGATCTTAAAGAAAAATGAAAATATATAAATACAAAAAAATAACATGATTGTATTTTCTATTTTTTTAAAAATGAGTACTTACTTTATTAACAAATTCTCGGCCCTGATCCGACAGAATCCTCTTAGGGCATCCATGACGGTATATCATGGAGCATAGATTCCGTGCCACCTCAGCAGCCGACTTGGTCTTCATTGGAAATGCCTCAACCCATTTTGAAAAATAGTCCGTCGCCGTCAAGATGTAAGAATATCCATTGTTGCTTTTTATCAAAGGGCCTATGAGGTCTATCCCAACCAGCTCCCAGACATCAGACACCTAATGAGATATATGTAATATGTCAGTATTTTTAATTGAAGCACGTAATAATATCAGTTAAGAAATACTAGAGTAGACATTTACCTTAATACACTGTAAGGGCTGGGGAGCTATCAGAGGCCTTCCAACCTTCTGGCATTCATCGCATTCACTGATCTGTAGGAAATCAGTAGTTAAACCAGTGTACAGCATTCAGAAATTTTGCAAAAGGAAAATAAAATAAAAAAAAATTTTGTACCCATTTCTCAATATCCACGCACATTCCATGCCAGAAGAACCTCCGGGTAATTGCCATCCGTGTTTTAATGGTGCCTGAATGACCTCCAAGATCTGAATTGTGAATTTGTGCAAATAGCCTTTTTGCTTCTTCCCCGGATTTGACAACTGTCCTTCTTCCATGGAAGAGTTCTCCGTCTGTAACAAAAGAAAAATTCAAGAGCCTTATACATCACAAAACTATCTTACAAAGGCAATCAAATTTACTTTATTTCTGATACTCACCTTTTAGTGTATATTTTCCGGCGGTCTTTCTAAAGTTATATCTCTGTGAGTAATTATAATTGGATGGCAATTCTCCCAAAGAGAGGTATTTGAGGACATCATTGTACCTTTTCTCAAGATCTATAAATACAGAACACCATTGTCAGCTAAAATAATACACTCATTAGCGACCATCTGCACGAACTACTGATCATTACTAAACTGTAGACTATAAAAACTACCATAACTGCCATCAATAATGACCAAGGGTGGACTGACAACTCATGGTGTCCCCAGCAAAAGAAGCTCAAGGAGCCCCATGTGCAAGCAACACCTATGTAGAAGCTCCGCACATATACAAGCCCCTCTCCCCACTTTCCTGATACATGGTTCTATTTATCCACCTTTCTTATTTTCAAGTCGATAAATAGAACCATTGTTACGGGAGGCCTACTAAATGGGTATCTCCTATCGGAATCAGTTCCACGAAATAACTCCTCAGGTAGAGGAAAAAACAAATATCTCTGGCTCCTGCTAGCACTTCCACAACAAAGCGGACGAGACCGGTCATGGGTAAAACAAGAAGAACTGTTTATTAATTCAAAACACAGGACATATTGTATATGCAGTGCGGTATTTAACGCAAGGCATCCTAGGCAGATGCCTAGGGCGGTGTTCCTACCAATTTCTCAAGCTAAATCCTATTGCACATGCGCTGTAGAATTTGCTCATTGTGCATCACAGCATTCATCCTGATGTGAGTTGTGATCACCACCTTTGGCTCACGTGCGTCCTCCTCTGTCCCCCATGTGTGACTTCCACTTACTAGCGTACCATGCACTGATGTGCATGTGCTGTGGTGCGCAATGAGTAAATTCTACTGCACATGCTCTAGAAATTTGATAGCCCTAACAAAAAGCCCTAAGAAAAAAAAGCACGTACAGCAAGTGCGACAATCAGGCTGCCCGTGCGTTTCTTTTCTTTGGAAGGGGCAGAGTGATGACAGGTCACGTGACCCGACGAGCACCTGGTCACGTGACCTATCCACTCTCACCGCGGGGAGCTGAGCAGCCAGCATAGTAGGACACCATGCTGCCTGCCACCAGGGATCAGGTAAGTCATGGGGTGAGGGGGTGATGCAGGCATGTAATGGGATGATGGGGTTAATGGAGGCATGTAATGGGGGTGATGTGGGTTATGTCGTGCGTGGGTAGGGGGGTGTCCGAATTTTGTCTGCCTAGGGCAGCACAAAACCAAGATAAACCTCTGTGTATATGTATTATATCCTTTGTGTATGTGTGAACTAAAGTAACAAATCTTGATAACCTAACTTGAACATGAGAACTGTAACACGGTTAGCATAGCATAGTGAATGGAAACAGGACATAGGGGATTTCAAGTTCACACATAAACAAAGGAAACCAGAATTTACTGTAGAAAACCATATTTGCTTGATTATAAGACGACCCCCCCAAACTTTGGATATTCCTTTAGTAAAAAAAACTAAAAGCCTGAATATCAGACTACCCTATAGGAAAAAGTTCAACTTGTATATATTCACATGTAAATTGATTTTTCATAAAAAAAAATTATATCAACAAATGCATTTCTTGTTTTTATTTCCTTTTATGTGCCAATGCTGCCTCTCTCTTTCCCCTCACGCCAGCTTTGTCTGTCCCCCACCCCCCCCCCAACTTTTTCTCTCTCTCCCCCCCCTCCCTCCTAGGGTTGCCACCTTTTCTTCCAAAAAATCCCGTCCTTGGTACTGTCTCCATAGACTTAACATTGGCCTGATGCCAATTTTTTACTGGCCTGCCGGTAAAATACCGGCCAGGTGGCAACCCTACTCACTGCCATTGTTTCTCTGTCTGTTTCCCCCTCCCTCCCCTTGTTTCTCTCTGTCTCTTCACCCCCTCTCCCTCGTCTCTCTCTGTCTCTTCACCCCCCTTCTCTTGTTTCTCTCTGTCTCCCCCCCTCCCCCACCTTGTCTCTCTCTCACTCCCCCTCACCTTTTTTCTCTTTCCCTGGTGGCTAGTGGGGACATACTATCGTGCAGACACCCCCCGGCTGCCCAGAACTCCCTGGTGTGTAGTGGAGGCAGCCGGAGGATGTCTGCAGGATACGTGCAGACATCCCCTGCTGCTGCCCGCACTTCCGTCGGGACTTTTATGATGAAGCAAGAAGGACCCAGCTTCATCAAAAACAGTCCCAGGATATGCACCAGCACCCACATTGCGCACCCACATTGCAAACCCAGGATTGCACAATATGGTTAACACTTACCATCAGACTGATTGATAAGATCAGACATTGTTACACAGGTGATCAGCTCAAAGGAAAAGCCTGTGAGGGGACAATAAGAACACATTTGTAACATATGATAAATGTCTTAGCACAATAAGTAAATTACTCACAGGTGGAGATGTTCTGACAAATTTATCAAGTGAATTCGACTGCACAGGCGCAGTAGAATTGACTCATTGCTCACCACAGCGCATGCGCACAAAGTTACAGCTGTCAATCAGCCGTAACTTTGTTAGAAAAGCACCTGCGCGAGGGACACACACCACCTCCAGCCCCCTCCGGATCAGGCAAAGTATAAGTGTCTTACTGATTATTGTTAATTACTAGCGTAGCAAGTAATGCGTAAAACACGTGGGACACACGGGAGCTTAAGGAGGTGATCACAACTACCATCAAGACGAGGCAGCCCCCCCGTGTGTGACTTCCACTTACTAGCTTAGCATGTGACTGATAGGACTTTTAGCAACTATACATTACCTGTCACCGCAGCAGATCCAAAGGGGGCATGGGATAGTGTGTGTCCTTCGCACATGCGCTCTTGTGCAAAAGTTACGGATGTTTGACAGCCATAACTTTGTGCGCATGTAATGTGATGCACAATGAGCAAATTCTACGGCACATGTGCAATAGAATTTGCTCGAGAAATTGGTCAGAACACCCCCTTTACATGAGCCTCCCTTCTTTACTGCCCTTCCTTATATGAGCACCCCGTCTTTACTGCCCTCCCTTATTTGAGCACCCCGTCTTTACTGCCCTTCCTTATATCATTACCCCGTGTTTAATGTCCCCTTTATATCATTACCCCGTGTTTAATGTCCCCTTTATATCAGCACCCCGTGTTTAATGTCCCATTTATATGAGCCCCCCGTGTTTAATGCCCCATTTATATGAGCCCCCCGTGTTTAATGTCCCCTTTATATCAGCACCCCGTGTTTAATGTCCCATTTATATGAGCCCCCCGTGTTTAATGTCCCCTTTATATGAGCCCCCCGTGTTTAATGTCCCCTTTATATCAGCACCCCATGTTTAATGCCCCCTTTATATCAGCACCCCGTGTTTAATGTCCCATTTATATGAGCCCCCCGTGTTTAATGTCCCATTTATATGAGCCCCCCGTGTTTAATGCCCCATTTATATGAGCCCCCCGTGTTTAATGTCCCCTTTATATCAGCACCACGTGTTTAATGCCCCCTTTATATGAGCCCCCCGTGTTTAATGCCCCCTTTATATGAGCCCCCCGTGTTTAATGCCCCCTTTATATGAGCCCCCACGTGTTTAATGCCCCATTTATATGAGCCCCCACGTGTTTAATGCCCCATTTATATGAGCCCCCCGTGTTTAATGCCCCCTTTATATGAGCCCCCACGTGTTTAATGCCCCATTTATATGAGCCCCCCGTGTTTAATGCCCCATTTATATGAGCCCCCCGTGTTTAATGCCCCATTTATATGAGCCCCCCGTGTTTAATGCCCCCTTTATATGAGCCCCCACGTGTTTAATGCCCCATTTATATGAGCCCCCCGTGTTTAATGCCCCATTTATATGAGCCCCCCGTGTTTAATGCCCCATTTATATGAGCCCCCCGTGTTTAATGCCCCATTTATATGAGCCCCCCGTGTCCAATGAAACTAAGGCAGTACCTGAGGGGCTGGCTCATCTTGATAGGAGTTGTGATCCCCCTGCTGCATCAATAATACAGCAGGAGGATCACAACTCCCATGAAGATGAGGCAGCCCTCACCAGGGTGCAGTACCTGAGGGGCTGCCTCATCTTGATAGGAGTTGTGATCCCCCTGCTGCATCAATAATACAGCAGGAGGATCACAACTCCCATGAAGATGAGGCAGCCCTCACCAGGGTACTTACCTCTCTGTTGGCTCCTTATGTCCCCCCCCCGCCCCGTGTTACTTACCAGCGTTTTGAATCCAGCCACGGACGCGCGCATTCACAAACGGCTGGATAGCCGTGCGCATGCGCTGTGTACCGCCGCTGTCCGATCAGCTGGTAAGAAGGGGTGTGCGGGGGGCGGGATGTGGGTTGGTTAGCTCGCGCATGCGCGGTGGACATAAAGTTACAGCTGAGTGATCAGCTGTAACTTTCTGCGCATGCGCAGTGAGCAAATTCTCCTGCGATTGCGCAGGAGAATTTGCTCGAGTAATTCGTCAGAACACCGGCAGCACGGGTGTCACCCCCGCTGGGGGTGTCTCCTGGTGGGGTCCGCACCCCCAGCACCCCCCTTGTGATGCCACTGCCCAAACCCTGACCCTTGCTTGGGCTACCTATTATTATTGACCAGTGTCTGCCCTGATATATTGGACTGTTCCTGACTTTTGGATTGCTTTCTTTATTTTTTGGCACTTTTGTTATCTCATCCTTACCAGGGCGCTCTGCTCTACTCTCCAAACCCCAACCCAGACACCTGCCTATCTATCTGTGTCCCTCTGTATTTCTGTGCAAGTAAATCTGTCTTGTCTCTCTCTGTTGATGTCTGTCTATGTATCTGTCAGTATGGGATCTACTCAATATAGCCCGATTCATCCCGGATTTTATTTAGCACTTTAGCTGAATTTCACAAATTCCCAATAATGCGGCTACTCAGTATCCCTTAACTCAGGTTTGAATCTGCAAAAAATTTCCCAATCCAAGCGCCTCAAATATTTCGGTTTCTGCATGTACTGATCGTACATGCAGAAACCGAAATATTTGAGGCGCTTGGATTGGGAAATTTTTTCCATGGAAATTATACATTTTTGCCCAATATGCCCAGATCAACCCCGAACATGCTCTGAAGCCAGCTAAGATAGCTGCATTTCAGGCATATCAGTTTTCCTTCCTTGAGAATGTGAACCATTAAAAATGTATAAATATGTTTAAAAATAGACCCCTAGTGCCAGACCCAGCAAAATGACTTCCAGTCCTCTGTTATACACATGGGGGTCAGGGGAAGCAATTTCTCCCAGCCCCCTATATAATACCTTGACTAGTGGTCCTGGCCACCCCCCTGTGTTGACTGGCCTTGGATACAGACAAATGGTTTCCAGCCCTTATAGTGTATGAATTGGGTCTGGGGGCAGCTAATTGGCTGATGCAGTCAGCAAATCAGATGCCTTCTTTGTTTAAAACTAAATCTCCACACTAACCAGCAGGGATTTAAATATACATCCTTCCTCTGCCGACGACAGAAGGTAAGAGATATGGTCCACACATTTTTTTTTGCACAGGGATTTTATTAGAATATGTGGATGTATCAGGAGTGAACCATAGGAAAAATGTTTGTTGCCCGTTGTAGCGATATCCCTCCTTAGTATCCTAAATAGTCATTGGAACTCCCCTTTACTATATACTAATATAATGAACAAAACAGTCATATTAGGTATATTAGAAATAGAACAATTTATCGACGTACAACACACAAACGTGAGTTTTATTTACAGGTCATTTAACCCTCCGCTACATTGGGAAACGCAAAACACATGTTAATCATTTTGATATAGAAACTCTTGGTCAGATATCGTCTTCACTTTCCGATTCTGTGCTGAATACTGTTCAATACACAAAGAAAATGTTTTTAAATGGCACTTACCCTTTAAAGTTCAAATAAGATATAAAAATTGTAATATATAGTTAATAGTTATAGTTCCCAAGTATACAGTAAATGAAACAAGTCAAGATAAGATTCAGCACTTCTAGATAGTGTACCTCTGATGTGTCATATCTAAACCTACTAATATGGCTTCTTTTCAGCAACTGGATATCCCACAGTGAGATACGCTGCCTGCGATTTTAAACTATAATTATGATGTTGAAAAATTACATACTAAAACACATGCATTTAAAAATAATGAGGGTTATGTAACTCTGGAAGACCAGTTTTGAAGAAGCATTGAATGAAAATATATTTTAAACTACACATCTGTAAGAAATAATACATTGAGAGTTCTCTCATTTTCAATATGTCTTGGAAACCAACGTACTATATACATACAATCATGAGAAACAGAAAGTTAGAATTTTACGTAACAGGATAAAATAACAATTATCTGTTCCTTAGCAAGTTTTAACCCTTTAGTGACAAGACATTTTTAGCTTCACTTTCCCTTGGTGACAATGCCTGTTTTGACATTTCTGGGGTGTTTATGTTTAGCTGTAATTTTCTTCTCTCTCACATACTGCACCCACACAAATTATATGTTGTTTTTATCGTCATAAGAAGGGCTTTCATTAGATACCATTATGTTCATCATATCTTATAATTTACTACAAAACTAATCATAAAATATGATGACAATTTTTTTAATAAACACTTTTTCTAACTTTGACCTAAAATATAATTTACACAAATAGAATCATTAAAAAAGACCCCATCTAGTTTCTAAATGTTATCCCGAGTTCATAAATATGCATGTTTCCATATTTTTTGTTTTTTTCCTATATTGAACTTTTGACCCCAACCCGAACCCTAAATTTAATCCTAACACTAAATTTAACCCCAAATCTAACCCTTATGCTATCCCTAACTATATTTTATTTAATTTTAACCCTATCCCTTATGCTAAAATTATTTAATTTTAACCCTATAGGCTAATCTAACATAATACTAGATTTAGCTAATGAAAGCTTTTTTTTTTTTAACATTCCACTACTGCTTGGTTGCCTCTATGGGCAGTCAAGCAGCATATTCAGAGTTTCAGAAGTGAATTTACTTTCACTTCCGAAGCTCAGACCACCAGAGGGCATAGCCATATTGACGGAGCATGCTGCTCCGTCAATATGGCTCCCAACGATCGCTCCGTGGGGCGATCGTGGGTGCCCCAGATTGGAAATTTTGGTGCTGACTTTTGCCTGATCATCGGCAAGTTTGACCACCTCTTTAAAAGCCAAAGTTTTAGCAGTTTGCTGGTCTGGAGCATACAGGTGTGTGTTAACCACTTAAGGACAGAGCCTTTGAAACATTTTTGTCCTTTCTGGACAATGGCTATTTTAACATTTCTGTGCTGTTTGTGTTTAGCTGTAATTTTCTTCTTTGTCATTTGCTGTACCCACACATATTATATATTGTTTTTATCGGGACAAGAAGGGCTTTCTATGGATGCCATCTTTTTGATCATATCTTATCATATTATTAAAAAAAATAATAAAATATGGTAAAAAAAAAAAAAAATACACAAATTTCTTTGTTTTTATTTGAAACAACTTCTCCTCATCGACAATAGCGAACGAAAAAACCTGCTAAATAGATTCTACTATTTCTCCTGAGTACAGGGATACCACCCATGCATAGGTTTGTTGGGGTGTTTGGGGGCTAAAATGCCAAATCTGTGAGGTGCAGTTTTTTGTTTTCCAACTTGAAATTTTTACATGCAGACAGCCTGCACCCATGTCCCATTTGGGACATATTTGAAGCCAGCTAGTGTATTTTACCCCATCAACCCATATATTTTTTTAAAGTAGACACCCTAGGCTATCTCAAATGGTGGTAATTTTTGTGTGTTTTCTTTTCACAAATATTGTATTTCAGACATAAATTCACAGATTTTGGTATGTGTCACTGCCAAACAATAACCCAATATGTGTTCAACAACATCTCCTGAGTACAGGGATACCACCCATGCATAGTTTTGCTGGGTTGTTTGGGGGCTAAAGGGCCACATTTTGAAGGTGCGCATTTTCAACTTGGAATTTTAACGTGTAGTCAGCCTGAGCCCATCTTGCATTTGGGACTTTTTTTTAAAGTAGGACAGTGTATTTTACCCAAAAAAGTATATATTTTGTAAAAATAGACACCCTAGGCTATTTTAAATGGTGGTATTTTAACACGTTCCATGCACCAATTCTACCACCAGCCTTTGTCAAATATGTGGTAGTCATTTTATTGAGTATTTTTTCCCACATACATTGTACTTTAGACACAAATTCACATATTTCGGTATGTGTCACTGACAAACAATACCACAATATATGTTCAGCAACATCTCCCGAGCACAGGGATACCACCCATGCATAGCTTTGTCAGCTTTGTTGGGGGTTGAAAGGCTACATTTGAGAGGTGCGCTTTTTGATTTTCCAACTTGGAATTTTGACATGTAGAGCAAGGAAGGGGTTAATAGCTCTTATAAGAGCCTTTGTAGTACTTTACAAAAAAATGAACCCCTAAAAATGCACAGACAAGAAAAAATGTTCTGCTGTGCAGTGATCAGTGGCAGGGAAGGGGTTAATACACAGGCTACACTATACAAAGGATATGGCTTTTATAAAAGCCCCTGGGACTCACAATTTTTTAACATTTAATTTAATTTATTACAATTAAAAAATTATATTATACAGATCTGTCTCTTTCCCTCACTAAAACTCAAGCGAGGAGAGGGAGGCAGATCCATATGGGTCAGAACAATATTTACCAATATTGATCTAACCAGACGAATGGTGATGGTGACTTAGGCAGTGACCATATGTGCTGCTTAGGAAGTGATATACGGCAAGGAAGGGGTTAATAGCTCTTAAAAGAGACTTTGACATACTGTAATAAATCACAGTAAAAAAAATTAACCCCTAAAAAAATGCACAGACAGCAAAAAATGTGCTGCCGTGTAAGATCACTGCGTACACAGCGATCAATTGCAGGGAAGGGGTTAAATACTGGAAACGGCTTTTATAAAAATTTTATTAAATATATTATAATTAAAAACTTAAATTATACAGCTCTGTCTGTCTCCCTCACTAAAACTCAAGTGAGAGGGGGCAGATCTACACGGGTCAGATCAAATATTTACAAATATTGATCTAACCAGGCGAATGGTGATGCTCATCTGAGCAAACGCCAACCCGCCTTTGCCACTGATCAGCTGTTACTGATCGCTATACATGCGCTCAGACAGCTAAAACAAATTTTTTTACGTTAAACGTAATCCCCTGGCGGGTATAATTAACCCGTGACGGGTGTAATAAAAAAGTTTTTAAAAAAAAGTAAAAATGCTTCTGCAGCAAGATTTCTGCATTTGCGTCAGATAGTTGCTTAGGCAGTGATCTACAGCAAGCAAGGGGTTAATCTCTCTTAAAAGAGCCTTTTTTACACTGTAATGAATTACAGTAAAAAAATTAACCCCTAAAAAATGCACAGACAGCAAAAAATGTGCTGCTGTGTATGATCACTGCGTACACAGCGATCAATGGCAGGGAAGGGGTTAAACACTTGAAATGGCTTTTATAAAAGCCCTTGGTTACTAAAATGTTATTAAATATTTTTTAAAACTAGTAAGGTGAGGGAGGCAGATCAATACTTGTTAAAGGCAATATTTACTAATATTGCCTTTGACTGTATGATAAGTGCTCATCAGAGCACTTATCATACATGCCTGCACACAGATCTGCTGTGCCGGCATTGATTGGCTCCCCCTAGAGCATCGGAAGTGAAATACCTTCACTTCCGATGCTCTTGCCATTAGAAGGGAAGCGCTGCCTGTACAGGCAGTGTTCCCTTCTACTGAGCCGATGGGGTCGATCAGGAGAGCGACCACCATCGGTTCTGGGGCAGCCGATGGTGCTGCTAAGTGCCTCGCTAGCGAGGCACTTTAGCAACACCGGAGGTGCTTAGGAAGCGAACGATCGTTCGCTTCCTAAGCACATGTGTGCAGCGGGCGCAGCCATTTTTAAATGGCTGCTATGATCACTCCAGGGAGTGATCGTAGCGTGCCCCTGCACTTTTTGGGGGTGTTGCACAATGCCTCTACTGGTCACTTTCTTTACTCTGTTAAGTGCTTGACGTGCCAGGCACGTCACCTGTCGGCAAGTCCTCGATTTACCGTGACGTGCCTGGCACGTCATCTGTCCTTAACCCCTTAGTGACCGAGTGCTATGTTGCATTTGACGTGCCTTGAAGACCAGAATTCCATTATTTTTGTCATACGTTTACTGAACTGTGAATTTCTTTCTTTGTGTTCAGTCCACCCACACAAATTATATATCATTTTTTAAAGGACAGATAGGGCTTTCATTTGATACTATTATTTTCATCATATGATATCATTTACTATTAAAAAAATAGAAAATATGATGAAAATATGCCATAAAAAACACTTTTTCCAACTTTGACCTGATTTTTTTTTTTTACACAATTACAAATGGTAAAAAAGACCCCGTCTATATATTTCTACTATTTGTCCTGAGTTTAGTAATATCAATGTTTCCTTGTTTGTCTATGTTTTATTTCACGTAATAGGGCAATAAACAATATTAGTGTTTTTTTTTGTTTTCTAACCATTTTCTTCTACAGTGATTTTTTTAACCCGAACCCTAAATTTACCCCAACTCTAAATTTAATCTAACCCTAAATTGACCCCCACCCCTTAATCTAACCCTTGTAATCATCCGAACCCCCATTTAACCCTAATTATTACCCTATTTGGACCCTAACCCTAGATCTAGGTTCAGTAGATCAAGGGTTAGATTTTTCCATTTATTTATTTATTTTATTTATTTATTTAATTAATTAATTTTCTATTTTTACCTGTAATACCGCCTAACTGCCTGTAGGGGCAGTCAAGTAGCGGTTTCAGAGCGACGGAAGAGATTTTTTTTTTCTCTCTTCCGTCGCTCTCCTCTGGGCATGCTGTATCGGAGGAGCATGCTCCTCCGATACAGCACACACCCGCGATCACCGGGTGATCGCGGTGCCCAGGAGGGCACAGATTGTGTTGCATGATGCCTCGATAGAGGCATCATGCAACACTTTAACACACATAGGCAGTGATGAGCTTTCACTGCCTATGTGTGTTAGCGCGCATACGATCACATTCGCGGTGATCGTATGCGCGCGGGGGGGTCGAGGGGGGGCTGAAAGCCCTCTCAGAGACTGCTTCGGATCCGAAGCAGCCTCTGAGAGTAGCTGCAGGCATGTAGTGTTGCGCTAATGAGCGCAACACTACATGAAAACGGAGGACGTATATATACGTCCTCATGGTCCTTAAGGACCATGCTTTTCAGGACGTATATATACGTCCACATGCGTTAAGGGGTTAAGGGGTTAACACAATGCCAAGGGGGAAAGAAATCAGCATTGTTATTAGAGAATGTCACACCCACCTGGAGAGCCGTGGAGCGGATGAAACCCAATTTGCAGCAGAACAGCACTCCCTTACTATCACGACCCTTAGGAGCACCTGGAAGTGGAGACAGGGTCCCAAAGGGTCTGTGGTGGTGTTGAGGCCTTTAATAAAAATAATACATTTCCAGAAAGCAGCAGCAGGAATAGCAAACAAAAATTGATTCTTGCAGCAGACAGAAGTAAACGATAAATCTGGAACTAGGTCAGGAAACAGGCTGTAGCAGCTGTCCAAGGAAATCAGGGAGCAGGAACCGGGAACAGAAGCTGGAGCAGGGAGAAGCAAACAAAAATGCAGTCTGCAGCAGACAGAAGCAAACGCTCAATCTGGAGATAAGTCAGGAAGCAGGCTGTAGCAGTTGTCCAAGGAATCAGGGAACAGGAACCGGGAACAGAAGCAAAGGGCAAAAAGCAAAATAACCAAGCACTGATTGGAAGGTGTGCTGGGTTTAAATAGGTAGCTGGGATCACATGACCGGCCACCTCCCACCAGTAGGTGGGGCACACTGATGTTATATAAAGAGGTCAGAGACTCAGCGCCATCTTGTTTTATTCCCTGGTCCCTGGCCTGTTCCTCCCCAATGGATCTCTCAGGAGCAGCGAGAGCTGCGATTCTGCCGTAAGGGCGGCGTGGGCGCCCAGGGGCAAGTGAGTACCTAGCTGTGCCATGACAGAGAAGCAATTGTTGCTGCCCTTCAAACTGAAAAGGCTTATAAGGCAATTTTCATATAATTTAAAGTCCATCATTCTACAGTTAGAAAGATTATTCACTTACACATAGCTTCTCCATTTTGGCTTTGTTTTTGTCAAATAAATCATGAAACAATGTGTTAGTGTGTCATAAAATATTTCATGTGTTCATCTGAAGTTGTATTTACCTACTTTTAATACCTGCTAAGGCACAGATCATTTTTGCTAAGTCCTGATATTTAAAAACATAGTGATCAAAGAGTGTGAACTTAACTTTTCCCATGCCTGTGTGTATATATATATATATATATATATATATATATATATATAAATATATTGCAGACTACAAATAGGATGTGTAATTTCGTTTATAAGCTGTGCTCCATTGGCTCCCATGGAGCCATCTCAATAAAACTTCAGCAAGAAAGTGAAAGTACATTGAGATCTCACTAAAAACGTTCACATAGTGCTAAAGTATAGTGAAATCTCGGGACTAACACTGCGAATCTGATTCGATTGCAATGTAAGTCCATGGATCCCAAGCTCCATGTTATAGCGGGGTTTACCTGTATATATAGTAAGTTCTGAAATGCAGAGTTATACATTTTACACACATAAAGAATAGAAATACAAGTATATACATTTATATATAAAGGTATAACATATTAATAATAAACGTGTGCATTATATAGCTATAAAAGGTTGTAACAGGTGCATGCACTTTTTAGAAGCTGGGAGTCACTAATTTTGGGGGATTTCAGCACCGTAAGAGAATACACCTCGACCCAATTCCTTTTTGTTCAAGACAACAATTGCAAATACATACACTTCTTATGAATGGGCATCTGTGGGTTTTGATATTGGCCAAGTAATAGCCATTTTCGAAATATTAGTGATCCATTAATAGTACAATATATTTATTAATCTCTAAGCTTTAATTTGACTGCCATATATCAGTGTGTATATAATGTTAAACATGTTCATTATCATATTCTCGGGTGTCCCAGCATTGGCAAATATAAAATAATATAACATTTTGTTAGTGCTCGTTTCATACATGCAGACATATACTGGAATGGGCATCCAAGTTTAAATACATATAGGTAATCAACACAGTAAAGGAAGAGAGTATATTTAAAAGAAGAAAAACTACCGCAACAAGAGGACATAGTCTTCAGTTAGAGGGGCAAAGATGTGAAAGTAATATCAGGAAGTACTACTTTACTGAGAGGGTAATGGATATATGGAATAGCCTTCCAGCGGAAGTGGTAGAGGTAAACACAGTCAAGGATTTTAAGCATGCGTGGGATAGGCACAAGGCTATCCTGGACATAAGATAGGGAACTGGGGACTTATAAAGTATTTCGAAAATTGGGCAGACTAGATGGACCAAATGGTTCTTATCTTCCGACACATTCTGTGTTTCTATGTAAACTTCTTTCGACTGCTGTTACATTTGCTGCAGCAAAAGCCGGCAGGCTCAACTCTTCTTTGGTGTGAAGGTAAAAGTGTTACCTTCATGAGAAAAAACAAATTAAATATTGTCAAGGCAGCATCAGTTAACTCTCCAAGTTCAGACAATGCAACATGAAAAAACTCTCTAAGTTAGGCATTGATTGTTTTATATTTTGTTTTGTATGTTTTAGTAATCTAAAACAAAGACAGAGAAAACTAGACAGGGAAAAAGACAGAAGGTTACTACTAGTACTTGGTAACCAAGACTTACCGTGTCATGAAGTGTGCTAGGCAAGTGGCAGCCTTCTAGAGTATGGTCAAGAAAGATGAGCAAGTAGAGATATCTACAGTACATTTATTCTGGTATGCTTAATAAACACGTATGGTACATTTAAACTGAGTATGTTATGACAGTAATAATTAAATTATTGCCTTTTATTCTCGGTAGGTAGAGTTTCTATGTGGAAGTAAGATGCCCTTGCAGAAGAATAAAGATAATACATTTCAAACAGTATACGTTTGTTATTATACAGCTATATATTCATTTTGTAAAGTATACATGAATAGGTAGTGCAAATTATAAAAGATATTTACACTTTTAGCCCTATGAGCTATTTCTTGGCAGAATATCCCTGAGATAGGTGCCATAAAGATGCATTATGCTTCACTGAAGATGGTATTTTCCGGAATTAGCCTTGCCACCAGGGACAGCAGCACCTCCAATTCTCCTTGAATCATGCAAGCTTAAAAATAGATATGCTATGTAGCAGTAAGAACTGTTAGAAAATCTATCTACACATTTAAATAAAGTTCCATTTATTTCGGAAATAAATTTAATATACTCCAACTTTAATATTTTGCATTATATCTTATTTTTAACTTGATGATGGTTTTTAATTAACATTGTTATTTAACATAAACTATATTTTAACCCTTCATTTAACACAGATTGGTGGCAACTACAGTCAGTTGTCCCCCTACATGTGGGGGGACATACAGCTTAACCTCACTATAAGGTGGGGCAGGGGATCCAGTGACTCACATAGAAATATAACTGGGATGCTGATGTGAGTACCAAGATCTCACTAAAATTCCGATATAATGTGGAAGCAAGATCCTGTGTCACTATGGCTCCATGTTATAACAGGAACACCGTTATAACGCAGAGCAGTGTTTGCCTGTATTTAAAATTATATGATCTATGGAACAGAAAGCACTTACTTCTGAGCCAGATGTTCGTACACAGCACACATGGCATAACAATATATATTTTTTTCACTTTCGCAGAGATATGCAATTTTACTTAAGGCAACAATGTTTTCAAGTTGGAGAAATATTGGTTTATCATTCATGGCACATATTACATGTATTATTAGTAGTACTAGATTTATTTTTTTTCTGTCTTCAAAGAATTTGTATGTTATAAGCACATAGAATTTCCGCTTATATATTCTATATAAATGGAAAAATCCCTTATGGTCACTCACAGTGACATATATAGCCTCCAAGCTACTGTATCTGCTGCTATTGGCATATGTCTGTGGGAAGCACCTTTCATGGCAAATAATGGCATTAACATGGCATATGTTCTAGTTAGTTCATTAGTCTCTTTCAGTGTGTTTTGGGGTATTATCAGAGCGTATTTAACCCTGGTGATGTGAACAAGGCATTTTTTTTTTTTAACCCTGGTGATGTGAAAAGCATGCACTTTCTTCTCCCAACTGGCTTTCAAGAACATAAAATGTATTATTTAAAATAGATATTTAGAGATACTTATGTATACTACTTATATACATTGGGAAGTAGGTTTCTTTTTCTGCCTTTAGAGCTTTGGTATAAAATACACACACATACATTTTCATTTTTTTTCTCCCTAAAGCTTTTAAACTCATGTTCAGTTCTTTCTTGTTTCATATATCTTCCTGCATGATAAAGCATCTGCCAGTTATACTGAAACTGCTGGCACATATTTGTGTTTTGCCCAAAGCACATTATAGCCGGCTGTGTCATCGATGATAATGGTATTCTGATATACTATAACATTTGTAAAGTAGACAGATGCTCTCTTTGTTTGGGTTTCACGGCATATCCATCTAATGGTCAGGCATGAATAGCACTAGACATGTATAGGAGTTAACCAATAAGGGAAGAATTAACTTTCCTTATGTATTTGTTAGCTTAAATTAATTAACAAAGGACTATCTTGTGTTAAAGTTTCAAACAAAATAAATGTTAGGCTGGTTTTGATGTAATGCACATTTGTGGTTACACACTGAGCCATAGGAGCACTATCTTTATTAATAGAAAAATCATGTACAGAGTTGAGCAACTGAGCAAACACACTATGCATATTATGGGATGGGAACCAAAAAATAACCCTATTTAAATATTTAAAACCCGCTTGAGATTGGCAGCGTTAGCCGCACCTGAGCCTTGCTTAAATTGGCCGCAGGCTGAGCAAACCACTTGTGCAGCGCAAGGGGATGAAGCTCCCCCCCTGACACTCTGACCTTGTTGGAGCTCCTGAATGTCACTGACACCTTGTGTTCCGACTGGGTGAGAGTGCGAGGGGGCAGAGCTTCATCCCCTCTCTCTGCACAAGTGGATGGCTCAGCCTGCGGCCAATGTAAGCAGGGACATGCACAGCAGGAGTAAGAGCCACAATCCCCCTCCCTACAGATAAAAGGTAAACTAACAGGGAGGGGGACAAAACTAAATAATGTTGTTGTTTTTCTTTATTAAGCAGTGTCTCTGTCTGTGGTAGTGTAATTCTGTGTGTGTGTGTGTGTGTGTGTGTAAGTGTGACTCTATATGTGTGCAAATGTGTGTGTGTGTAAGTGTGACTCTCTATGTGCATGTAAGTGGGACTCTTTGTGTGTGTGTGCGTGTGTGTAAGTGTGACACTGTGTGTATGTGAGAGTGTGTGTATGTGAGTGTGACTCTCTATTTGAATGTGTGAGAGTGTATGCAAGTGGGACTATGTTTGTGTAAGTGTGACTCTGCCTGTATTTGAGAGTGTATGCAAGTGTGACTGTGTTTGTGTAAGTGTGTGTATTTGAGAGTGTCTGTGTATGTAAGTGTAACTGTGTGTGTGAAAGTGTGACTCTGTGTATGCATGTGTGAATGTGTGTGCATTTAATGTGAGGTGTTTTTTTATGCTGGAGAATCTGTAATAAACTCACACCTTACTCTGAGTTTTAAGTGTGTGTATGGGGGGGGGGGGGGCTGGGCAGCTGTATGTATGTATGCATGCATGTTTGAATATATATATATATATATATATATATATATATATATATATATATATAGATATATATATATATATATATATATATATATATATATATATATATATACACACACATATGTATATATATATATATATATATGTATATTTATATATATATTTTTTTTTTTTTCTTTGATGAAACATGAATGTGGCCCACACACAAATACATTTGCGGTGAAGTGGCTCACTGCAGAACAAACTTGGACACCCTTGGTATATAACATGAATAATATAGTCTCTGATCAATATATGGTGAACTGCATACCAAAAGTAATTGGCCTGAAGTTCAAAAAAATTTGGGGTACATCGGTGTCATATGCGAAAGCCAAATAACGACCTAAACAATATGTGACCGCGAATATCCTTTCAATTCATCTATCATTGTCAATTACATTCCAGACGCTTTTAAATCCAAAAGCAGACCTAAATAGACAAAAATCCAAGAATTATCTCCAGTGGGGACCCTAAATAATACATGGGGACATGGGCAAAACGGCTTCCAGCCCACCACTGTTACACATTGGTGGAGGGGGGTTCAGGGCAAAGATATAACTGACCCACCTGCTATAATAAATAGGGCTGAGGAGTGGGTGGGCAATAATTTGATTTTTAATGGAGAATGGGGGCCTATCGGCACCCCTCCAGATATATTGTTGTTGCATGCACGAGGCACCCCAAGATTTTTTTGGAGAGGCACATGCTCCAAATACATCAACCGATCCAGAGGCAAGGCAAACAAGTTTGTGTCTTGTTTTATTACACAACAAGGCGGGATGGTCGTACACCACAAGGAACTAGAATGTGCAATACATTGGGCCAGATGGAGTACACCTCAACAAAATTAGATGTAATTTGTGGGCTCTCAAGGTGCAAATTGCCCTCGAGAAAGCTGTGGGTATTTGGAGGTGACGCCATGTTTACATTTTCAAACACGAAGGCTGTGGCGATGGTGCCTGACGAATATAGGCACAGTCAGATTAGCCATTGTTGGTATGGCAACTTGTGATTTTGGTTATACAGTATTCACTTGGTATATCCCTTAGGCTTAGGTGCCTTGGCATAGCTGGTAGTGGTATTCTATGGCCAGTGGTACCTGGCAGGGGCATTCTCGCAAGTGATTAGTTATTACCTTATGGATAATATTTTTGTAGTTACAATGTTGCATTCAGGCTATTGCTGTATTAATGCTAATTAAATAAAGATTTAGAAAACTTTTGGTTATTTATGCAGTACCTAGGTCATAATTTTTTTTATGTGTATATTACAGTAAAGCTGCAAAAGCACTGTCAATACTATGTGTGTACTGATATATATATATATATATATACTGATATTTAAGATATGCATGTTTTCTTCTCAAATAGCATTAAAAACCATTGAGAACATTAAAAAGCTTGTAAGTCCATAATGGTTGTTATGTATAATAACCATATCGACCAAATGAAACATTGAGAAGTCCAGGATTTTAAATGCATCCTTCATAGTACTATCTATTTTTAACACACTTAAGTTTCTAAATCTATATAATTAACTATTCATTAACCATAGATTTGAAGCATCACAAGAGCTATACTATACTGTAATTTATGATGAAAAATAACAAGGATAATACAGATTTGTTAAAAGGGCATACAATCGTTTTAGTTTTCCTTATAATTTTGTACTTGTTTGATTATACCCTTAATACTGTATACAGTCATGGAAAAAAGTACACCCTCTTTGAATGTTATCATTTTATATATAATATATATCATTAGGTAAATACAACCTCAGATGAACAACAACACATGACATGATATTACACAGTGTCATGATTTATGAAACAAAAATAAAACCAAAATGGAGAAGCCATTTGTGAAAAACTACGTACAGTCTTATTGCTTCCATAGGAATTAAAAGGCTATTCTTTCAAAACCCCATAATGAAAACTAGCTCATGGATGTTCTTTAAAGTACCCAATGGAAAATCAAATTTGTGAAGAAAGCATATTCTATAATAATTGGAGAGTCCTTTTTTAATACCTTGCCAACCATTAATAAATGGGAAGAGTAATTGGCAATAACAGCTGAGGATGAGGAATGGATGATGGCTATAAATACAGCTAAGAAATCTGTTCACTCCTTGAATCTAGTGGAGCTTTTCTTTAAAGTGGTATATAGATGGCATATGACACCAGTGAAATTAAAAAAGATTTATGTAGCTTTGTTGTCAAATGTCACCGGGGAGCAATTCACATATGACCCAAGGCATACATTGTCTTAGGATTATCGAAGTATATACAGAAAATGAGATAATTTTTATCAGTAAAGCTCTTGATAGCACTGGTTTGGAAGTCAGCTAGCCAAATCCTGATGGAAGATCTATTTGTACAATTAGATTACCAAGTGACCATGGATAAAGGTTACTTTATAAATAATGTAGAGAAGATTAAAAAAGCTAACCATATTTGGGCATGCTGGTTCATGTAGTGGAAGTAGAGGTAGATCATTGAAGAAATAGGACCAGGAGTGGAATGCATGGATTTGTAGCATTTCTTATGAGGATGTTTATGCTATGCATTTATATATTAATTATGACACTGTAATTTTGTATTTTGCATGATAAAATCAAGAAATTAAGATGCTAGCAGACACAAGCTGCAAATCAAATGCCCTTGATTAATTTATCACCAACAAAAATGTTAACAGCAAGTGTGACCCCCTCTATTAAATTCAAAGTTTTAGAAATTTGCTACAATGTGTTAACAAAATGCCAAGGAGGAAGACATCAGCAATGATCTTAGAGAAGCAATGGTCTAACCACCTCTATTTTTTAAAACAATACTCCACCAAAATTGTATAAAATATCAAATCCTTTGGACACCTCCCAAAAAGATGATACACAAACATTTTTCCTAATATGAAACTGTAGATCAAAAACTGGGATTTTATTTGCAAAACATATTATGACACAACCGCTTTGATAAAGCTAACTCCATTAGACACATTGTCATTGCTTTCAATAGATTTAAATGTAAGAAACTGGAAAAAGACTTGTATTTACTCTTGTAGTCAAATTGTCAATAAATCTTTAATCCAACCTTTTCCAGAACTACAAGGACAATGTGCCCTTTCAAATTTCAATTATGTAAGAGTGAAACACATTTTATATCCCTACGCAATAACTTGATCAAAAATTGGGTAAAGATTTTTTGGCCATATGTTCTCTTCCTGCGAGACAAGCAGTGTCTATTTGCTATAGTAACATAATTAAATATATGACTCAAGACAAACTGTCCTTCATCACTCAGTGGGTAAATGAATTACCAACTACAATCTCTCAAGATGTATGGTGAGAAGATATTAATAATGTTATTGGCACATCTCAATGCACTGATTAGTGGGAAACTAATAGGAAAGTCTCATATATGTGGTACCAACAAAATTGAAAAAGATCTGTCTGGTCGATCGATGCTGGCAAAATTACAAGATGGAAGGAACAATGCTACATATATGGTTGCAATGCCCAGTAGTGCAGCGTCTATGGAAGTATTAATACAAGTTAAAAAAAAATATAGCAAACTTACAGATGACCCAAAATCTAGAGACGGCTTTGCTGGACATGTTGCCACTAGAAATCCCTTGCCCTTTAGCAAACTGATTTTGATTATGTCAACCTGCAAAAGAGTAATAACAAGAAACTGGAATTCCCCAAATGAGATACAGTTCAACAAAATAATCAAAGCCCTTCCGAATGTACCTAAATGGGAGAATCTAACCCACAAATATAAACAATCCTTTTATATTTATAAAGTATCCTGTTGGGAACAATGGGTAAACAAATGTTTAAAACTATATTATTATTTAAGAAAAATTGTACTTGAATGGCATATTTTCTGTAGAAAATAATTCTTCGTTTTCTTGTTTTTATTTTGCGTTGTTTTGCTGTGTCTTATTGTTTTGCTGTTCATGCTTTGCCTAATAATATTTTGTGAAAATAAATAAAAGATAAATTAATAAAAAAGATGGTTTGCATATTTTGTCAAAAGGGAACACATGTTCTTAGTGAGTTCTTTATGCAGGGCTCTCACTCCATTTCCAGTTGTTTAAAAAAAGGGAAAGGTAAGGGTTAATGATGGAAAATGGAAGGAATCCATGAATCCAGTACATCTAAAATAGATGGTCCATTGGCTAAATCAGTTTCCTAATTGGCAGGCCACTGTTCTTTTTGAAGAAGGTTTTCGTTTATACATTCCTCCGGGAATGTTTTTGTGGCTAGGTCAAAATTTCACTCTTTAAGGGATTACCAGGATATTGCTTAGGAGAGGCTACAGAAAGAGATTCAGCTAGGCAGAAGACTGGTCCTTTCCAAGTTCCTTTTTTGCCTATGGCGCCGTTAACACTTCCTTAAAGCAGAGGAAAGTTTAGTTAAGTGGGCTGGAGTGGGTGCCCTCATGGCCAAAATGGATGTGGAGTCCACCCTGACTGTAGGCATCTCGTGGGTTTTAATTTTACTGAAGGATACTTTACAGATCAGTGTCTTTCCATGGGATGTTCAATGTCTTGTTTTTATTTTGAAACTTTCAGTTATTTTTTGTGAATCATGGCTCCAGTACATATTCTTTAGATAATGTTTTTGTGAGTGGGCTCTAAAGATTGCAATGTTCGTTCCCATAAATCAAATTGTTAGAAAAAATTTGCAGAATAGAGAGTAACTTTGGGGTGACACTTTCCCCTGATAAAATTAAGGGTCCTATTTCAATTATTATGTTTTTAAAATTGAAATTGATTTTGAATTTTGACAATTGTGCAGATCACCACAGCGAATTGAAGTACGGGCATCCATTTGTTTCTTTCACTTTGCACAGAAGATGACTCGGCGGAATCCACAATGCATGTGTCTGACCTTAAAAAAACAACTTACTTTTATGGAGCTGTTCTCCACAATAGCAAGAATAACATTTGGGGACCCTCCATCCAGATTAGGGTAATTACATTTCACAGTGAAAAAATGGGGGTAGTTGAGGGCATTTCACATGTATCCTTCTTTATTCCCTGTAATATCCTCACTATGATATTTGATTTTACAGTATATTTAATATTTGGTTCAAGACTGTTCACATTCCTTGGATATCAAACTGCATATCTGATGTGTTATCCAGATTAAAAAGGGAGAATTTCCAGACACTGGCACTGCTGGCAGGCTTGGATGGTATCCCTGGCATGCTTGGACAACATCTCATTTCCTGTTCATTTGTGGAATCTAGAACTCAATAGCTAGCAGGTCTGATAAAGTACAGCCTCATTATTTTAATTTGCTTTTATGGTTTATTTCCAATATACATGAACGTGGGAATTTTGCCATCACTATTACCTTGAAAGGTGTCTGCCATTGCCTTGTATTAAAGTTGCTGTGTTTTTTCTGATTACACCAAAGAATTTCGGGTCAGGTAAACACTAGACACACTATATCCTTGCACAGATGAAATGCTACACAAGTCAGCAGAAGTTTGTATCCTGGGCTCAACTTTCGAGTACTTGTCTGTAGGGGGTCAAACCACTGTCCTGTTTCTGGAATCCAGTATTTCTCCTCTGGCACTTCAACTTCATCTCTGCATCAAGGGTTCTACTTCCAGTGTATCCATTACAGGGAGCACTGTTTGGTTTATTTTCGCGTTTTGTGGTCCAATGAGCATTAGTGAATTGGTAAACACCAGCAGAGCTAAAGCAGGAGGCTTATTTGCATTATGTGCCATTATGTTAAATGACACTTTACTGAGATTTACCATTCAAGTGACCAAAACTGATCAGAGGGTCAACGATTTTAGAAATACCTTGTAAGGGGTATGTGGGTTTCCAAATGCCCGGTTTCTTGCTCTAGACATTTCGTGATGATACATTCTAAAACTTTACCCTTTCTTCTGCTGATGCATAGTGATCTCAGTAACTTTTATAGATGTCAGTATTTGACTGTTTAAAGTTTGTGCTTGCAGCTTTTGGGTTTGCCTTTCTGGGCTTATGGAACCCATATCCTTCGGATTAGTGCCGCCACTGAAGCAGGCATTTTTGGTCTTTCTGTTGAAACAGATAAGTGCATTGGCATGGGGAGTCATCCTGGTACATTCCCAGCTTTTGATTAAAACTGCATTAATATGTATATATACATTAATCTCTGAAGCTAAGCATGGTTAAATTGGAAAATTCCCCTGCAGTGTTTTACCTGATGGTGGTCATCTTAACAAGGAGAGTTTGGACATTTTGGAGTGTATCCATCCAAGATGGTTTGAAATGGCCATTTGGGGAATGAAGGAGACTGCACTCCATGTCCCCAGTCTGTGGCCTGTTATTCCCTGACTCAGAACAACATTTAAATCATTTTAGATTAGTTAAAATTGTTAATGGTCAAGGTTTAGTGATTTTTCCTTTGACCCTGGGAATTTTATGTGACAGCAGCTTTCCCCCATAAGCTCCTTGAGTGGGTTTGGTTTTATTGCAGCTGAGGTGGATGTGGGACATGTTATGGTGTACAAAATGTTTTTGTCTGTGTTGGGGATCACATAATTCTAAAACTAAGTATTAGTCTTAATTTTTTTTTATTTTTTTTATAATTTTTATTATAAATATACAAAAAAGATACATATACAATACATAACAAAACTACATTACAACATTACATTTCCCTTCTTCACCCGCCTAAGACATAAATAAATAAAACATTTCCATGTTAGTCAAGGACTTAGGGGATATTAAGTTAGCTCTCTTATTTGCAATTTTCTGAAGCTCCCTCCAGACCATATACTAAGCACCCCGGCTCGTCCCAGACTATTGTCATTATCTTTCTACGTCTCCTAGATCTCATCTAGGTGAAGTGCTAAGGGAGAAACAAACAGACACCTAGCTACCTCCTGTTTTTCCTTTCTATTCCCTGAAGTTGCGTCGAGGGGACTTAGTTTCATTACCGTCTCATGCTCACTCTGTTATGTATGAAAGTGTTATCTCTCTCTGTTTATCTGTCTACGTCCTATAAGGGGTTGTTAAGGTTCGTTCCATGGCTCAGTTTAACTTTATCTTCATACACTTCTCCCTCCTTCTTATTTGGTGTATTATTCGTATTTACCGGTTTCTAGGGTTTATCTGTTATAAGTCTGTGTTCGTGCCATAATTTTGGGTCCACATTCTCCAAGCTGCTTCTGATATACGGTCCTTTTTGCCTGATGTAATGCCTCTTTCCATCTGGAGCTGGAATTGGATTTGAGATTTAACCTGCTCCCATATTGGCACCTGTGTTTGTTTCCACATTCTTGCTAATGATATTTTTGCTGCCATGAGAATATGAGTGGCTAAATATGCTTTAGCAGGAGAGAGTAGAGGCCAATTTAAATGCAGAAGATAATTCTCTGCGTTGGAAAAGGCTATATCTATTTCTAAATTTGACATTATGTCTGCGACTAGTTTCCAGAAAACTTTAAGAGCCCTGCAGCTCCACCATGTGTGCAAATATGTGCCCGTCCCCTTCTGGCATCTCCAGCAGACGTCCGAAGCCGTCGGATACATCCTTTTCAACCTGGCTGGGACTAAGTGCCATCTATTAATAATTTTATACTGTAATTCTATTAGATTAGCACAATGGCACACCTTTGTTAAATTACCCATGATTGATCCCCATTCTTTTGCAGTAATATCTTTAGCTAGATCCTCTCCCCATTTAATTCTAGCTGGATAAATAATATTTTGTTCTTTTTTATTTAATAGTTCCGAGTTCTTGATCTTCTTTAGATTTAGATTTGATATTAAAAGAGATTCTATATCTGGATGTACTAATATTTGTTCGTTATATTTTTTCTTTTCTGTTTGTATAAATCCCTTAATCCTAAGGTATTTAAAAATGTCTTTGTTTGATATATGAAACTCTTTTTCCAATAGGGGAAAGGGTTTCATCTTATTACCTTCTACTAGCTGGCCAAAACTTTGGAGACCCTTCTCTCACCAGTTCTGAAGTTT
Organism: Pelodytes ibericus; assembly: GCA_036172795.1. Lineage (NCBI taxonomy): Eukaryota > Metazoa > Chordata > Amphibia > Anura > Pelodytidae > Pelodytes > Pelodytes ibericus. Next base: position 81,055,987 of record CM069859.1, read on the forward strand.
TAGGTCCACTATTTTAATTTCCAAGACTTCGATTGGGGATCCGGCTAAGGCTATGCCTAATATCTTTTCTTTTTTTTTTAAACCTCCCCCAGAAATTCAAGAGGCCCAGTATCACACTATTTGAGACTCTCTCTATATACCTTTTACCTTTAGGCTCTAACCACATCATGGTTGACAAGTTGCCAATTTTTGTATCTGCTAATTCCAGGTGGGCCCACGCTTCTTTGGCCAAGGAACTATTATACCATTTAGATATATGCATTATCATGGCGGAATCGTGTTATTTATATATGTTAGGGAAACCTGCGCCTCCTTCTTTCAGATTTTTTTGTAGCACGCTGAAACCTATTCTCGGTTGTTTATTTAACCAAATATATTTAATAAATGTTTGATGGATCTTCTTTAACCATTCCTTTTTGAAGGGTTGCGGGATAAGTCTCCATAAATATATCCACTTTGGGAGAATGTATGACTTAATGACATTGAGCCGGCCCCACCATGATACTTCAAGTCTGCTCCAGGTATTTAGGTATGCTGAAGTATGCTGAAGCATAACTTTATAGTTTGTTTCAGCAATCTTATAAGGATTCGATGTTATAATTATTCCAAGATATTCTATTTGCTTATTAGCCCAGTTGAATTTATATTCAAAACTAAGAATGTGTCTCATTTCTTTTGACACATTCTTAATCAAAACTGTTGTTTTACTTATATTGAGCTTATAGTTTGAAACTAAGCTATATCTCTCGATTTCTTGCATTAAGTAAGGGAGATAATTTTTTTGGTCCCTTATTGTTATTGCGATGTCGTCTGCATACATACCTATCTTAATATTTTTGTCCTCCTGTAGCAGACCTGCGATATCCTTATTACTCCTGATCCTCTGGGCCATAGGCTCCAATGTCATAATATACAATATTGGCGAAAGTGGGCATCCTTGTCTTGTGCCATTTTTTACTTGGAACCATGGGGAAGAGATCCCAGAGCCCACTATTCTTGCTGAAGGGGAGGAGTACAATGCGAAGACCAGATCTAAAAATCTGCCCTCAATTCCAAACGTTTCCATTGCATAGCGCATGAAGTCCCATTCAACTCTATCAAATGCTTTTTCGGCGTCTAAGAATAGAGCCATCATTGGGGACCCCATGCGCTCTGCCTGGTCTATTGCATCTATCAGCCTGCGGACACTATCTGATGGAGACCGGCCTGCTACAAACCCAACCTGGTCTGAATTTATTAGTGAGGGGATTATTTCTTTAAGTCTCTCTGCCAAAATGGAAGCGTATAATTTAGAGTCAGTGTTTATCAGCGAGATGGGTCTATAGTTTGTTATAAGGGAGGCATCTTTGTTAGGTTTAAGGATTGGAACAATATTTGCTCGAAGCATTTCTGCCGGAAAGTGACTCTCCAATTTCATTGAATACTTCCACCAGTTTTGGCGCCAGGATGTCTTTCAAGTTTTTATAGAATATATTTGAATATCCGTCAGGGCCTGGAGCGACTTTGTATCTAAGTTTATCTATTTGTCTATGCACTTCCTTCACCGAGACGGGTTGGTTCAGTAATTCTAATTGTGCTTTTGTTACTTTTGGTAGTTCTATAGAGCTAAGATATTCTTTTTGAGCTAGCTTATCTGCTGAGGGATATAAATTATACAATTTCTCATAGAAGGCTGCAAACGCCTTTCCTATCTCCTCTGGTTTATAGTATATTTCTTTACCTTCCATTATTTTATATATCCTTTGGGAGGCTGTTTTCTTCTTTATCTTAGCTGTAAGTAATCTGTCTGCTTTATTACTCTTATGATACCAAACTTGCCGTATTTTCCCTAGCTTTTCCTTTATGTTTGTAATTAAACAGTCATTGACCTTACTTTGAATAATTTTTATTTGTTTAGCTATTTCTGGTGACGGGTCATCTTTATTTAAAGATGTGAGCTGATTTAACTCTTGATATAACTCTGTGATAGAACGGCCTCTCCTTTTCCTTTCTTGAGCGTCCAAATTTATGAAATATCCTCTGGTGACACACTTGTATGCACACCAGGTATTTACTTGAGAGCTTTCTTTGGCATTATTTTCTTCAAAAAAGAAATTTGTCATATCTCTTACATACTTTTGATTTTGCTCCGACTTTATTAGTTTTTCATCCAGCCTCCAGTCTCTACTGATGGCACCTGTAGCTCCTACCTCTAGAACCCAGATCACCGCATTATGGTCTGTCCATGTCAACTCTTTGATAAAACATTTTTTTGTTTGTTTGATTGCTCTCCCATTACTCAAAAAAAGATCTAAACGTGAATATGTGAACCTGAGAAAAATGTGTAAAATCTTTGTCATCAGGATTAAAGAGTTGCCAGATATTATATAAATTGTTCTCTTTCAGACATTGGCGGAATCTCTTAGCTTGGAGGATAAGCCCTCTTGTACATTGCTTCCCTCTTTGTAAACTTTTGTCCATATCTGGGTCTACCACCATATTGCAGTCCCCTGCTATAATCAGTTGACCTTGTTGTACCTCTCCAAGCCTTTGAATCAGCGTGTTTAACGTCTCCAATGGGTTATGATTGTCTGCGTATATATTTGCCAGCGTATACTTTTTCCCATTTAGTTCACATACTACTAACAGATATCTTGCATCGTTATCTGATTCGCTGTATAAGTGAACATAATTAACTTTATCTGAGATCATAATGGCTACTCCTTTTTTTTCTTATTTACTAACGAGGCTTCTAATATGGTCGTATATCCTTTAAAGGAGGGTTTCTTTATCACATCTTTTCTCCAATGGGTTTCCTGAAGCATCCCTATGTCAATGTATTCTTTCATTAAAACATTATTTAACAGAGATCTTTTATAAACCGAATTCAACCCTTGGACGTTTAAAGTCATCACTTTAAGCATAAGTTTTCATTTAGACGCAGAAACTCTCTTAAGACCCTCGAGGCAACTTCACGGTAACATTTAACATAAAAAAAACAACACCAAAAACAACATTTAACATTAATTCCACCGAGTCTTGGAGACCCCTTCTCTTGACTCAGTGCTCGTGCCTGCATATCCCTCATTGGCACGATCTGGATGGATCTTCCTCTAGATCCAAAATCTTGGCTCGCCATTATTTCTACTACTTATCTTATTTTCTCATTATCTGTCTTCCTACCAGTATTAATTAAGCTTTATTTTCTCTCTTTTTCTTTTGTCTCTATTTTTCCATGACCGGGTACTGCTACCCTCCCTGTTACTTATCTAATACCCCTTTCCTTTCCTTAACCTCTTTTCCTTTCCTTCTTACTTCTTCCTTTCTTTGTTTCTTTGGGTCTGCCCAGATAAAGGCACGTGGGGGGGGGGGGGGGGGGGACATTGGCCTTTAAACAATTCGAACTTTCTGTAGGGAGGTTCTTTTATTTAGCTTATCTTGGGGGATTTCCTTTTCTCTTATTCTCTTTATTCTCAATCTACCCATTGGGCGAGGGTAAGCTTCTGATATCTAAGCGAGCTATTAAGGGTCTGCACTTCCGCCTTTTATCCCTTATGTATCTCACTCTATTCTTGTCCCGAAGAGAAGAGAAAGAAAGAAGAGAAAAAAAAAAGAACTTTGTGAATTAATGTCCTCTCGAGTAATCTTATAAACATTTTATCTTCTTTTACATCTCTCTTTTTGCACCTGTGCTTTCTATTTTACCCTATCGGTATATTTTATGTTTTTTTATCTAAATATCAATTTTCCCCTTCTACCCTTTTTCCCTTCCTTCCTTATCCCACAACGTCTTCCCGTAACCAGTGCACATTTATCAATTTATCATCTTTTATCTCTCCCTCTAATCCCATTAGTGTAAGATTTCCCTTTGTGTCTATCAGAAAAAAAAAAAAAAAAACTTTGTGAATTAATATCCTTTCACATAACCTTATAAACATTTTATCTTCTTTTACGTCTCTCTTTTTACACCTGTGCTTTCTATTTTACCCTATCCGTATAATTTACATTTTTTATCTAAATATCAGTTATTCCCTTCTTCCCTTTCTCCTTTCCTTCCTTATCCCACAATGCCTTCCCGTAATCAGTGCACTTTAATCAATTTATCATCTTTTATCTCGCCCTCTAATCCCATTAGCATAAGATTTCCCGTTGTAAATACTTTCTTCTGCCCTTCTTATCTCTATATTTCGTGAAAGTCGATTTATACCTCATAGATCCTTATCCCTCGTGATTTCCAAACTTGTACTTTTCTTTTCCTCTGCTATTGGACCTGCAGCCTTGCATATCAGTTAGCCCCTTACCCCTAGCTCCCTTTTATCCTTCTTACCCTTTCTCTTTCCCTAACTGTACATATATATGACATTTTCCCTTTCCTTCTTTCTTTCCTCCTCTCCTCCCCCTCTTCCTTCCCTCTCTCCCTTTACCCGTTTGTGTCCCTCCTCCCACCCCCCTCCCTGCCCACGAGCCACCCTCTTATTAAATCTATGTAATATTTTTTTCCACCCAATCTTTAGCTGCTTGTGGGGTTTTTAGGGTTATTCTTTCTCCTCCCTGAATTATTATGATGGAAACCGGGAAGCCCCATCTATATATCACATTCTTGTCTCTCAAATATTTTGTTGTCTCTCCAAAGGATCTTCTAGCTTGTCTAGTTTGAAACGATAGATCTTGGAAGACTTGTAAGTCTTTAAATCTTCCCATCTCTTTTGGCGCATTTCTTGAGGCCTGGATTATGCTCTCTTTGATCCGAAAGGATTGGAAAAGGATTATTATGTCCCTTGGGTTTGTGTTTGAAATTGTGTTAGGTTTATGGATTCTATGCTGTCTTTCGATGGAATTTATGATGGTCTGGGGGTTTAATCCCAGGACTTGAAAGTATTCTCTTAGGTAGGTTTCCAGCATCTCTGGCTTAATATCTTCTGGGATATTTCTAACCCGTATATTTTGTCTTCGGGATCTGTCTTCCATCTCGTTGATCTTATGCTCCAAAGAGACTACTTTTTTCTCTAGGTTTTCAGCTTGTTCTTGAATTTTATCTGTTTTGTCTCCAATACAACCCATTCTTTCTTCTATTACTCCTATTTTGTCTTTGATAGAGGAGATTTCTTGTTTCAAGTCTTTATTCCCCTGTTGTATCTCTTTTTGATCTGATCCAACAGGTTTTGCATCCCACTGTTAAAATCCACTGCTGAGATGCCAGGGGGAGTCTCTGCATCTGAGAGCCGCTCCTGGTTTTCTTCTGTGATGGAATATTCTGTATTGTTAAAAGTGTCCAATTTTTCAGTGGAGTTTAAGGACATTTCTACTTGAGAGCGCTGACTGATTGGAGAAAAAAAGGCTGCTATATTCTTTTTGCCCTTAACTTTCTCCATCTCCTTATCCCCTTTCCTTTCCTTTCTGTTTAAATTTTTTACGTCTGTCGTTTTTTTATTCGCCATTATGGGAACCAGTCTTCTTTCAGGGTTTTGGGATGTCTTTCTTTGATTTTAGTTCAAAGTAGACCTTTTCTTCTTGTCCTGACTCTCTTGGAGTCTCCCAAAATATTTGACTCACGATCTAGACAGCGTTGTAATGTCATGCTTTTGATTTTATTTTGGCATTGTTTAGACCTCTATGATGAGAATGAATTATGTATGTGTCTTTGATACCTCTTTTACCTCTCTCTGTCTCTCTCCCCTCTTTAGTTCTCTCGGCTCTTTTCTTAAGAGACCTGTATCTTTTACTCAGAGGCTTCTCCGTGTTAATTAAGCAGCTCCTTTTTTGTTTGATCGGGAGATTATGATAAGTAAAACTTTAGACCCCCTGAACATAAGCTCAGAATCTTCTTTACTGGGGTTGCCATATAGCGAAAGATCTATTATCCGATAGTGGCTTCTGTGGTAGCAGCTGTAATTTAGGCGTGACGAATATGCTTAGTTCCACAGGACACAGCCTCTTTTAACTTTATAGGGCTCTGAAGTTAAGCAGGGTGTTGGGCTGCATAAATTGCGTGAGCAGCTTATTTGTTAAATAATTGTTTCTCTCCGATTCAGATGAAGTCCTTTAGGTAATCGTCTAGATTGATCTGGGAAATTCTGATTCCTGACCCTCTATCCCAAGGGACGTGGACAGAACTTAAATGTTCCAACACTCTGTTTTAATTTGTTGTTGTACAGATCAACAGTTGTTGTAGCAGATAAGGATAAGCTTCTGATTTGTCTTTGTACAGATCTTTTAAACAAACAATTGAGCAAGCCCACGTGCATATATATGCTTCCCTGTGGACTGTATAACATACAATTATCTATTAGCCCTTTGAGTTGGGATACAGATTAATGCAGCCCCTGTTGTTTCCCCAGGAGCCTGTGTGGGCTCTATCACGGGGGTCAGACCCAGCCCAATATAACAAGTCCAATCTGTCTTTCAGACATAAAGATATACAGGGAGTTTTAACATTTGCAAAGTCACTTATCTGTTTCCTCCCGTTTGAATTGCGGGCCGACTTTGAATCTCTGCTGGGCTCTTTTGACTTCCCCGCTCCTTCTGGGGTTCCCGGACCTCGATCTATTATTTTCTGCTCTCCGTTTATAGATATTTGTCGGAGATCCTCTATTTATCGTTCCTTTCAAAACTATGAAGCTGCGTCCGTCACTGCCGAAACCCGTTTGGTGGTCATGGATTCATTCCTGTGGCTGGCGTGGAAGGATCGTGTAGGCGAGCCTCGACTCTCGGAGCGACGTTACGCACGTCCGTACGTCATCGCACCTCCCCCCAACATTGACTCAATATTAAGTATTAAGTATTAGTCTTAATTTTTTCAATTTAATAAAGCTCCGCAAAAAAAGTGGCAGCATATTTTTTATGGGGAAAATAGACTATTCTATTGCCAAAAAGCTTAAAGCGCAGCTTTATATAAAGCGGCACATGAGAGAGGGAATGTTTTAGTGGAGCAAGTTGGGTGGGAGTGTGATGACACAGGATAGGGGCAATGGGTGTCAACTAATCTGTCTCTTTTTCTGCAAATCAGACTGTTTTCCCTCTCTCCCTACTATAAGTAATAGATATGTTATAAAGGTTTATGCCATTAATGTTATTTTAATTTTTAGGTTGCTTGTTTCATCTTTATATCATACTTTCTATTGGAATGCCTCAGAAAACTTTCCTGTGGCCTGTTGATCCCTGACACATGGAACATGGTTTAAATCATTTAAGAAATGGAAGTTTAGTTAAAATCAATAATGGTCAATGTTTGGGCCTTTTTTATTTCTCTAAGGGCTTGGGAAATGTATGCGACAGCAGGAGACGCCTATGCGCTCTTTGAATCGGTTCGGTTTTGTTGCAACTGAAGTGGATGTTACGATGGACCTGTTATGGCGTGTCATCTTATGCGAAAGAACATAGACTGTCCTATCGTCATGTTCTTATGGTTTGTTACTAAAAAAAAGAAACAGTCAGAAAGAGACAAAGCAAGTAATTAGAACTTCCAGAGAAATTTCAGGAAAAAGACTAGCCCTGTCAGTGAAGAAAGTGGGTACACGATTTTTAGATACCGGTTTTTACAAAAAGAAAAAAAACAAAACAAAGATTAGTTAGATTAAGAACAAACAGGAGTTAGGTAACTATAGGTTGTTACGTCTTGTATCAGTAGTTGAGAAATTAATGGAAACCATGTTAAAGCATAGAATTGATGAACATATAATAAAATCACATGTATTGCAATATCAGAAACATCATGGGTTTGTTTCAGGGAGATAATGCCAATCTTATTGATTTTTTTGATTGGATGACTAAAATAATAGCCAAAGAAAAAAAAAAAACTAATGGCAAATTATTTAGGTAAACTAGAAACATAGTAAAAACTATGGCAACTGACGCTTAATGTAGAGAAGTGCAAGATAATGTACCTTTGGTGTAAATACTCAAGGACAGAGTATAGACTATTTGAAACAGTCACAATTTTAACATCTGAGGAAAGGGATTTAAGCATAGTAGATTCAGAGGAATCAAAGGTAGGCAGACAATGTAATAGAGCAACAGGTATAACAGAGAGGGGTCCCAGATTGAAATAGAGCCTGAGCACCTGAGATCAGGAGCTACATTGCAGGGTGGAGAAAGGGTGGAAAGTAACTGAGGGAGAGCAGAACTGAAATACAGAGTGCAGGGCTACAGGACAGAGGCAAGACATAAGATAAAGCAGAAACCAAAATGAGGGTAAACAATACAAGGTACAGGGTTAAGGAACACAAGGGACACATAGAAAGCAACAAACATAAATACAGGAACTAACCTAACACTAAAGATGGTAAAGGTGGGGGTTTAGTTAACCAGTGGGCCAATTAGATGTTAGCTTGCCAACCACGTCAAGGTACTCCACATTAGGCAAGTCCCTAACTAAGACATAATATTAGCAAAGCAAATACAAATAATAAAATATAAAAGACATATAAGGAATAGACACAGAGGAAATACCTGTACACTGCACTACTAAGGACTGAACAGAAACGGGTGTGGTTTAAATAGAAGTAAACTGACAAGGCAGAGGGAATGAGGAAAACCTGGAATTAAACATAAAGACAGGCAAAAAGGAAAACATAACAGGATTTCATGGCAAGGCAGGAATAAGCATAAATAATAAACAAGAAATCAAAACAAGAAGGATACAGAAATGCCTGGATAAGCCTGCACAAGGGTACATGGTTACAACAGGAAATGTTATCAAAACTATTGGTTGTATAAAGAGAGGTATTAGAAGTATTAGTTGTATAAGACATCCAGTGGAAGCACAGACAATATTGGTGACAGAGGGCAACCATGCCTAGAGCATAGTTTCCAACATTGGCCATGTTTCCAGAGACACATATTTGTTCCACATGCTGCAGAAAAGAGCATGCAAAGTGCAGTATGTAGTAAGGATATACACACAGACAGAATCCAATTAATTAATCAGGGTGGGTTCTATCAGATCAGTTCTATTAATCTCTGATTAATTAATTGGATTCTGTCTTTAGGATGCCGACCTTTCACAATTACTACTCGGTCATAATGTAAAAGGTAAGGCAGGATATGCTACATACTTATGGCTAGGATTTTGGCATACATTTTAATGTCTATATTTAAGAGAGCAAATGGATAAAAATGTGCACAGTTTAATGTCTTACCAAACTTGGGAATAGTAGATATGTAGACTAGTAACAGTTTTTGATTGAGGGCTACTTGCCCTGGCCCCTGATGTTTTATATAGGTGCTGGTAAACATTTTTCCCAACATGTGTATTAGTAGCTCTGGACCTTCCTAATTTTAATTAAGGGTCTGGTAAAAATGTTTTTATTATTTACAGGGTCAGTGTGTGCATTTTGGTTTATTTTATTGGTGTGCATTTTGAAAACATAAAGAGCTATATTCATGAAGGAGAGAATTGCAGAAGATGGACAAAGGGAAATTCAAGTTTAAGGCCAAAGTAGCCGAGATTGAAGTATAGCTGAATAGGAGAACTTTTCCAACTTGGCTACCTTGTCCTTAAGTTTGCAAATCCCTGTAATTCCTTTTTTTATGAAGAAAGCCCAAACTGTCAATGAACAGATTTTGGGAAGTAATTTGTAGTTCAACATATCCTTGTGCACGTGTTATGCGCACAAGGATGAAAAAATTGCATATTACTTTAACTAAAATAATTCTAACATACTTTGTGTAGACCAGCTTGGGTAGCAATGACAAAAATGTAATATGCTGAACATAAATGGATAATTTTGAGAATATGGGCAAATTATATATATTGTTTTAGAACAGCAGATATATTTCAAATGGCAGAACTAAATAGATTGCATACACTGGACTGCCATCTGATCTCATTAAATCCCCAAATTTTGAACCTGGATTTCAATGTTGATTAAATTACACTAAATTTACACTGTAGAAATATATAGCATATGACTGTGTTAGATTTGTGTCATTTCTATTCATGTCCTACCAGTCAGCTATGACCTTGAGAGTTTGGAAAGAGTAAAGAAATGCTATGATAAAAACAATGTATCTCAATAATCAATTTTTCTTGCTCAGGAACCCAAAAAGTAATAAACAATATCCGTTATTATGTTTCCAAAATGGTTTTCTACTTCTCCTGGGAAAAAATAATATTAACAAAAGTTGAACATGAATGGCTTGCCAACTTGTGAACTATGATAATAGTATTATGTATGCAATTGATTAATAATAAAATTGTAAACGTTAAAATAATTGTGTAGACTTTGGGGAATAAAAAATGAGTAAATGTTTAATGTAAAACAAGCGTTTAGTTTTTCTTTTCTTGAAAGCTAGTTACATACACAAGTATGTTTTAAATCAGCTTTGCACACCTATGACCATTGTTCATTTATACATTATTTGTGATTTTTATATAATGAGTTATTTTTGTATATATATATATATATATATATATATATATATATATATCCAGTGAGATTACACTTATGTTGATTCATTATCACTTGTATCATAAACTCATTTGGTGTAATATGATAATTGCTTAAACATGTGTCTTCTTTTCTTTTTCATGTAGCTGTCTTGTTGTTTCTTATGTCGTTCTGGTTTCTTTACAAAAAGAATATGTTTTAGTCCAAAGTGTATCAAATCAGATCTTATGGTTTATTGTTATAAGCCCCAGTTGATCATGTTCTAAGGATTTCCTCTCTTTACAATAAACAGAACATGCACTGGCTCTCTGCTAGGGGTCTAAATCATATCAATTTGTGATGGCAATTAGAGGCAGCTGCTCCATGTGAAAAAAGTGTAGACCAGTGAGCAGAGTATTAGGACTGACCCCAGGCTGAATGCAAAAGACCCAGTCTTTTCAGTGTAGCCATTCGAGCATATGTAAACAGATTTTCTAAAGCAGAAAATGGTCCAGTGATTTAAAGTTTTCTTGCTTTTTCTTTATTTTGTGTTTCAATATGTACTACTTGGTATAGAAATAAAACAAGATAAAAGACTGACTGCACACAATCTTGGTAACAGCTGTTGCTTTCACCAGCCTCTTTACAGAGGACAATATCTTCTGAGACACTGACATTGTGCTGAAAAAGAAAATAAAAGGTTTAAATAGAGCAACATTTGGGCATGTTTCCTAGCATACACAGCACAGGCTTTTTTTTTTTTTATCTGTCAGTAAGAATACATTTTAATAGACATTTTTTTTCTTTAATGAAATAACTTGAAAACACTTCTTCAATTAATGAAATAGCTTAATTAACTTACAACAGTTAAGAAACATTTTCCACAAATTATTATTTTTCTATACAGTTAAGAAATATTAAATAAAAATCTCTAAAAACATATAAAAAAAATATGTGTTTAATTGTATGTATATGTACATACCCATATTTAACTATTAAGGTCACAAGCATGAACTTCAAACCTTGGAGAAAATCCCAAGTGTGTTCTTTATTGAATGGCTGCATAACTCAAGGTAGGGAAGGTGTTAAGACTCACGGTGCTGGTAAATTCACTAGGTGCAGAACCATGTATATAAAAGCAAAAGAGCAAAATTTGGGCTCATACCAGAAAGATTAATCATATGTCTATGATAGAAATAAAAATCATGTAATCAAAACATTAGAAATCAATGTTTCATTAGAATGGTAATAGTTTTAACATGCCACAATAGCATTTATTGCTTGTGTGTTCCTAGCTCCGATCGGAACCAGGAACACACAGATGTAAGGATGGTGCTTTGGTTTTTAAGGACCAAAGCACCATCCGACAGGAAGGGGTTAAGGCATAAATGGTGCAATTACCACAACAATGAACATATCATGTAATATAAAATGCACATTTCACATACAACACTTTGTAACCCAAATAAAAGATAGGGACAGACCACGTATACATTTGTGTATACTGTGTAGTTTGAGTTAAGATTTTAAAATATGATCCTCAAGGCAATAGGAAGCCAGTGAAGGATTTACAAAGCAGATTTTTCTAGCATAATGAAGTTCTGCATATATAAGAAACAGGTTTGACGTACTTAAGGTATAAAGTTTATCGTTTCAAATTAAAATAATATTTATTTTGTGGTACCATCGCCCAGTGTGTAAATTGGGTATATACCATATCATATAAAATTAGTAAAAAGAAAAATAAATACCTTTCCCACTCTGGGTAGTCAGTGATTGGGTTTGACAGGAAGCTGTTTTCCCTTAGAGTCCTTACGGAGTCAATTACCGTTTAAAGCCTCCATTATAATAGTGAGGCGTAGCAACCCTGTATTTTCCTGGGGGTTTTGTATATCCTGGTTACCGTTACCCTATTTTTGTCTGTGACAGCATTATTTCTTTTCTGCCCATTTTTTGGCTGTTGCTGTCACTTTAGGTAAAGGAGTAGTACCATGTTAGCTGTGGAAATACAGGAAACAATTATGGTATATTTTTAACCATATTTGTTTGCTGTCACTTTAAGAATACAGGGTAATCGTAAACAGCCCCCCTTATTTTGTGTTAATATAAAATGTTTTTCATGTCTTGTCTGCAGTTAGAAAGAAATGGTGGCTCCAAATAAATAAAATTAGCACTACTTAGCAGAGAGTGGACACCAGAGGTCAGTCTATATGCCAAGCGGGCTTAAATGTTCATAGCTTGCCGTCTTTGTCTATACCAGTTAATCCTGTCATATAATGTGTGTCCCTCTCTTTACCTGGTTAATGCCTGATGTGCATGCGACTTTGAGGGCTGAAAGCAGAATGAAAGTCTGAGTAGCCAATTAAACTGTCGCTCGTGATTGGTCCGTGTGTCTTGGCCAATCAGATGGCTGTGGGTGTGTCTGAAGTTCATTCATGTTTCATCACTGAGTTCCTGACAGACAAAATGAGCGTCTGTTTAGACAAAAATAGATGAAAATAGGGAGTGTTATTCCGTAGTATACTAAATGAATGGGTTATAACATGAATAATGTTCCTACCACCCTATTTTAACCCTTAAGGTTAATCCACTAGCATTTATTTATGGTACTGGAAATTTTTAATGTGGATATATCACAATGGGAACTAAGTTACGGTGTGTCATTTCATAATGTACTATAAGAATAGGACTCCTTTTTTAACCCATTCGTGACGCAAGGTGCTTGCGTCCCAAACGACGCAAGCACCAAAACGTCACAATTGGTTTTGGTAGTAAATTTGTGGAGTTTTGTTTCCACATACATTGTGATTCAGGCATGAATTCACAGATTCTGGTATATGTCACTGCAAAACAACACCCCAATATGTGTTCAGCAATATCTCCCAAGTACAGTGATATCATCCATGTATAGATTTGTTGGGTTGTTTGGGGGTAAAAGGCAACATTTGTGAGGTGCGCATCTCTGTGTTCCAAATTATGACATGTAGTCAACCTACGTTCGTGTCCTATTTGGGATATATTTTTGAAGCCAGCCAATGTAATTTACACGAAACCATATATTTTTTAAAAGTAGACAACCATGACTCCTTGTGGCAAGGGCTCAGCAGCCACTGATACATCACTAGATGATGTATCAGAAAGCTGACCAGTGTCAAAATCGAACCCTGAGTCAGTGGCCTCAGAATCAGTGCCTAAGCAGTCATCTACGGTAAATAAGAGGTTAATTGCTCTTAGAAGAGCCTATGTAGTACTGTAATACATTACAGTACAAATAAATTAATCCATAAAAAAGTGCAGACAGCAAAAAATAGTGTTGCTGTGCAAGATTACTGCTTATACAGGGATCAAGGGTCGGGAAAAGGTTAATACACAGGGAATGACCTTATTTTAACACTCAAACTGATCTGCCTCTTTCCCTCACAAAAATGTAAGTGAAGAGAGGGAGGCAGATCCAAATTGGTCAGATTAATATTCACAAATATTGACATGACCAGGCAAATAGTGATACTCATCTGTGCAATCATCAAACTGCCTTTGCCACTAATTTGCTATTACTGATTGCTATGTGCTCAGACAGCTTAAAAAAATCAAAAATATATTTACTTTATACATAACCCCCTAAAAAAATAATATTCAAAAAATATGCAGACAGATAAAAATTGCTTTGCCGTCAATATCATTGCATAATAGCTTTTAGAAGAGCCTTTGTAGTAGTGTAATAAATTACAGTACAAAAAAATTAAACCCTAAAAAATGCACAAACAGCAAAAAATGAGCTGATGTACAAGATCACTGCTTACCCATGATCAATGGCAGGGAAGGGGTTAAACGCAGGAAATGGCTTTTATAAAAGCCAATTGGTCTCAGTTTTTTTTTATAATTGCTTTATTTTATTTTTATTATTTTATTTTACTTTTACTTACTTTTACTACTTTGATCTGGCTCTCTCCCTCACTAAAAACAATGTGAGGAGAGGGAGGCAGATCCAAAGTGGTCAGATCAATATTGGTTTAATATTGATCTCACCCGGCAGTGGGGATGCTCATCTGGCAGTCACTGATTGCCTCTGTGATGAGGCAATCGTGTGACTGCTTGAAGAGCACAGGAAGCTACTTCCTGCCTCCTGTGCTCTTGCCCTTAGAAGTGCAGTGCCATCTAGGTCACGCAGTGCCCAAGATCATGCTTTTAGTGCGACGCATGTCAGCAAGACTTACAGAGCCATAGGAAGTGCTTAAATTTGCTTCCTATGCTAGTTTTAAATGCCTGTCATTTTAAAGGCACTGTGCCTTTAAAACCGGCATTTCAATCGCTCTCCGGAATGATTGAAATGCCGACGGGTGTTTTTTTTTGTATTGCATGATGCTTCCACATGTTTAAAACATGTTTACATTAATTATTTTACACTTTTCTATTCAATCCTCCAACAAAAATCAGTAGAATTTCCTAAATTTGGAGCGTGTTTGGGGATAATTGGTAGTTACAGTATTTTTCAGTCTATAAGACACCTCCATGTAGAAGACAAGCCCTACTTTTGGAACTCAAAATTAAGAAATCAATATATATTTTTTTTTTAGAAATCCCCATACTCTCCTTATCCCAGAGCCACACCCAATACCAATCTCACCTGATTCATATAATTTGCTCCCCTGTGTCACATCCAACACCTTCCCGTTGACAGCTAGATGTATCAATGGGGTTTTTTTCTGTTGCAAGTGTCTCCACATTTCACATGAACTAAGGAGTTAATTTGGAATTAGAGCTGTTCTAAATAAGGCTTATTTCAAACAGTTTTGCTTGTTTTTCAGTTGCTGTTTTTCGCCTGTGCAAGCGCTGGGGGATTTGTTTCCGAATCAGCAAAGCAGATGTCCCAACAGAAAGCCGAATGGTTCATTTCCATCCTGTTGCTGCTCCTCCTAGCCCTTTGAAATCTCTCCTCTTGAGATCACCTGCTGAAGAGAGGACACGGGGTAAGACGGTGACACGCAGGAGGTAACTGAGGACTTGAACGATATGGGAAAGGGGCGCAATGGTATATAGGTGTCTCTAAACTGGTTACCCCCCGTGTATAAGACGACCCACAATTTTTGGACTACAAATTTGTGAAAAAGGGGTCATCTTATACATGAAAAAATACGGTATATGCCTTGTATAGCAATTTGATAGCGTTTTTTGAGTAAAACAAAAAATAGTGGAAGAATATCTGGTCCAGTAAAAGCAATGATAAAAAAAACACTGTGACTAACTTGAATGCACATGAAAATGTTATTGAAAACGTACATAGTGAGGTTCAACAACCATGTTTCACGTCTGTGCAGGGCACTTAGTCATAGTCATAGGTATATACTGAGACAACCCTCTAATTACAATATGTGAATTTTACCATACTCATAAGTATCAATTACCTAAGCAGTAAGCAATCAAAATACAAATATCAGGACAAAATAGCTTAGTCAGAAACTCAGTATACTGGCCTGAATTTTGCAATTTGGTTGCCAGTTCAAAACAGTTCACTGTTTAATGACTAAACACCATATATTTACAATGCTGTTGGCCTGTTGATGTGGTATAAAAATGCATGTGTCTGGTTTGATTTTGCAAATACATTACAGAAGCAATCACAGATACAATTAAGTGTTTTTTTCACAAACACATGTCTTCAGCTTGCACATCTGTCAACAGCTAAACATTTTCTTAATTATTCTTATTTATCAAACAATAAATGATTTACAAAAGAATCCAGTTTTATAAAAGCAATTGGCTTATTTTAAATGTTTATCAATATAATAGCACTGCTGATGGATGTGAACATAAACAGGATTTTAATAATTGCTGTTATTACTGTTCATTAGGACTTAACATAGATTTGGTAAAATATGATGCAATACATTCAATTGGCTCATGATATAATAAAAATAGCAATTACTAAATTTAGATTACATTGTACACATGTATTTCTGTTGTCATCGTAATTTACTATATCTATATGAACACATACACTGGATTCAACCTCCAGGTTTAAAAAAAAAAAACTTTATTAAAGGTTAGTTTTACATGAGGGAAAACCAATGCTAATCTATAGTGTTTTTTCAATATTATCGCAGACATTTTGTTGCATACTATTATAGTTTTTAATATCTATGTCATTAAATATCCAAATTCAACATATGTAATTAAAATGAGCATTGGCCTCTTAATTTTTCCAGCAGAATGGAGCTTATCAGTTCCTTTGAATCCAAAATAGAAAACTAAATTTGGTATAACATTCCAGAACTGAATTCAGCTCTAGTCACTTCGGGTCTCTGATTTAATAACAAACTTAGCATCACTGTGATAAATGCTAACATGGTAGGTATTGGGAACATTTTTATTACTAGGACATTTTTATGTTTAACGATCCAAAATTTGCAATGCATGAAAAATGTCTTTAATCGGGTTGCCAATTCACCACAATTCACTTATCACTGAATAACTTATTGGTGAGGTAGAACAAAAACATTCAAGTGGTTTCACAAATGCATTATAGAAATGATAATACATAAAATGATAAATATAAATCTAGAATAGGTGCACTAAGCTTTTTTAAAAAAATAATATACATTTCTTTTATAATCTCTTTTATTTTATTAAAAATTTTATTTTCTCCAAAAAATTGCATACAAATTACAAAATACACATCACTGAGCTTGGACTAACACTAAGCTCCAGACATAAAACAGTGTCAATGTGCTGTATAATTCTGAACATATTAAAATATTTGTGATTACATTATAATATAACAGCAAAAGAGAAAAGTTACATACAGACAAACAAAGAAAGAAAAGAAAAAAAAAATAATAATATATGCAGCGTTCACTTCAGGTTGGGACGGTACGTTATTGCTTATGTCAAAATATTGTTGTTATCAGTCATATTGTATTTTACAGTCATCATGCATATTATCTGACCCTCATTAGGTCGAGATAAGGCATCTATGGATTGTTTTCATATTTCTTTATTGGAACTTTACAGTTTGACTGTAAGAGATTCCCCTCTCCATTTTTAGTTGGTAGTCCAGTTGTATTTTTATTTCCCTCCAATTAGGAATTTGTTTCGACTTTCATTTCCTCGCAACTGAAATTTTTATTGCAGTTAGGAAGTGTAAAACAAAAGCTCTCTCCCATTTTTTGGTCCCAGGCAAATTCAGATGTAGTAATAAAGTTGCAGGACTCATTGGGACAGAGATATTACACAGCTGGAAAAGTTTAGCCCTCATTTCATCCCAAAAATTTCTAAGAATAGGGCAACTCCATCAAATGTGGATAAAATCGCCTTTATGTTTATCACATCTCCAACATACACCCGAGCTGTCTGGGTACATTTGTGTCAACCTAGAAGGTACTAAGTACATTCTATTCAGAATTTTAAAATGCATTTCCACCAGAGTAAGACATCTCACTAATGTACACGTCTCCTGGAACGCCCCGATCAAATCTTTTTTGGGATTAATACTCCAAGTTTGAGTTCCCCATTTCTTATATGGTTATAGGCTTTAAATTCACCAACCCTAGAGCTTAGAGCAATCAGTTCCTTGGATTTCTTTAGTAAGTTTTTTTGTGTGTTATCTCTTAAAACGTTTTGAAAATGTTATCTCTGTCTTAGCGGTAGATAGATGTTTACTCGGGTACCCTTTTATTCTTAAGAAAGGTTTCTCCTTTCAAACCTGGGTTTTTGTTTAACAGCTCTTGAAATTGAGCTATTTTTGTATCTCGCCACACCTGGTCAATCTTGTTCAAACCACAACTATACCGTTTGTGAAGGCCAATATCTTTTATGTTTTTTTCTAGAAGACCTAAGGGGAGGTCTGACAGGATATGATTCTCCAATTCCATTTTCTTTCTAAATCTGGTCCAGAGATTCAAAATATTATTTATAACCAAGGATTTTCCTCGACTAATTTTTATATAATTCTTTAATTCCCTACTTGTGGGCCAGAAAATTATATTAGATCCCCCCCTATTAGATCCCTATCTATTAAAAACCAGGGCTCATTTTTAGATGTCTCCAGCTGAGAGGTCAAAACATGGGACTTGCCTCATAATATTCTGTTATATCTGGCATTCCCAGTTCCCAATAATATATATGTATTTCCGTGTGTCACCTTGTTATGGCAGATCTATTTTTTATGTTCCTATAACCAAAAAGCCTCACTAAGTTATTTAGACAAAGGGAAGATGGAGAAGTTGTTTGCTGGAAGCCCGGGCAATTAAGGTTTCCCAGGCATGGTAGCAGGGAAGCCTGTTTTCTTATAGGTTATTGAAGGGAAAAGCAAACCCCTAAGTGGGCTGGAAAGTAGACTGGCTAGGGGCGGAGTAGAGAGGACAAAACTAGGTAGAGTGGAGAGTCAGGGAGTCATTTTTATGCAGAAATTGACAATGTAGGTTCCTAAACACAGCAGCCAGATTCTTTTTACTCTGGGCAAGGCTAAATGTGGGTGATAGGCCCAGGAACTCTGAGAAATGATCTGAGGAACCTGATTTTAAGGCGAGTGAATGCAGCCATGTTTTTCCATGAAGCCAGTTCTCCATGCCTGCATTTTTTCCTGTTTCATATATTCCGTAAGCTTTTACCAGCAGTAGATAAGTGTCACAACCTGGGATAACAGACCAGGGAGGAGCCTCGTTGCAGGGCAGGGTGTGGGGTCTGTCTGCACCCCACGATGCATAACTGGGAAGGACTGGTAGCTGTGACCGGGACTGAGACAGGACAGGTAACAGAGACTGGAACTGAGACAAGACTGGTAGCTGAGACTGGGACTGAGGCAGGACAGGTAACAGAGACTGGAACTGAGACAAGACTGGTAGCTGAGACTGGGACTGAGGCAGGACTGGTAGCTGAGACTGGAACTGAGACAAGACTGATAGCTGAGACTGGGACTGAGGCAGGACTGGTAGCTGTGACCAAACAGACAGGACTGGTAGCTGTGACCAAACAGACAAGACTGGTAGCTGTGACCAAACAGACAAGACTGGTAGCTGTGACCAAACAGACAGGACTGGTAGCTGTGACCAAACAGACAGGACTGGTAGATACTGCAACAGGTTTGGAAACAGAACAGTGTTATTCACCTGAATGGTATTATACCCTATGGTTGAGCCTCAGGTAAATAACCACCCAGGGCTTGTACACTGACTGCAACCGCACACTGAAGCAGAGATACACAGGGAGTACTGGACGAGAAGGATAGTCAGCAGGCCGGGTCAAACACGAAACAGGAACAAGGTACAACGTAGGAATTCAGAAGGCAAGGTCACTAGACAGGCAAAATGGTCGAGGCAGGCAGAAAACAGCGGAGTCAAAATCAAGCAGGAGTCAGAACCGGGAAATCAATAATCAATATATATATGTTAGAACTAGAAACAGGGCACTATCACAGGCTGCAACCAAAGCAATGCAAAGGCACTGATTGCCATAAGCTGAAGGTTTAAATAGGGACGGCCTGAGGATAACGAGGCAGCTGACAACAGGAGTAGAATTGGAACACCACAATAGCGGCCACTAGAGGCTGAAGACAAAAACAGCCACAAACCCAGAATAACCGTGACAATAAGTATTCTGTATCATTTTTCTTTTATATGCAATATTTGTTTAGTTTAGAAAACCATCTGCATAACCAAAGAGTGCCTCTACAACTATTATTGTTGCACACTGTGTTAATTTCTACTCTGCAGTTATAAGTGTCTAATAATTACTGATGTTTTAGTTAGACCATGTTTGATTTGATTATCTTTTAAGGAAGAACTAACTTTAAAGCGTGTTTTAATTAATCTTGTGTGCCTTTTATAAGGGTAACTAATGTTAAAACCGATCTTTAATTAAGACTTGTGTGTCCTTATAAGATATTGTTTGATTAAACATTATTATCTCTGCTAGTATTTGGGTGTGTATTGTCAATTGGTACATTGGTTAGTTAAGATATAATTTGTCCAAAATACCTTGTTTCTGTAATTTGCTGCTAAAATGCCATATGTGCACAGAGCCCTTAGACAGTTGCACTAATTAATTATTGTGTTTGTGGGTTTCTTCAAATTAATTTTGTATTGTTGATAACGAAGCTTGTGTCTTTTACCTGAGTAGTTAGTGTGAGCTTTAATGTATGTACACTGCCTGAGTCCTTTGTTACTGTGTTATTGCAGACTCCGTTTTGTATTCAGCACATGTACTTTCATACTCCATTTTGGAGTAAGCACATGTTCTGACACAATCTTGTAAATCTCAAAGCCACAGGGCCTGAGGCCATCTTGGAACTCCTAACAAAGACTCCATTTTGGATGTGTTTACAGTGCTTTCATACTCACTTCGGGATTAACTTTAACACAGCAGTTGTTGTGAAATCTGCAAATATTTCATAGAAAACCCCGAACCACAACACACCTCCACCTGTGGAAGGTATGTGTCTTTCTCAACCTTGGACCCTCTACCAGCGGCCTGGGAGTTTGAGGGTTCTACACAGTATCTTAGCTGTGCGCTCTAATGCACAGAGTGCTCTGATGTTGTTCCTGGAATCTGTTTGAGCCACTATCCCAGGTTAGGTGTCACAACCCTCTCTAGTCACTCTTTTAGGCCCTGGTACCTCCCCAACTTATCATAGTCCTTCTTTTTGATGTTGCAGTTACCTGACACTACTACGTCTATTGCCATCGCTATTTCATGGTCCTTGTCTGCTACCATGATGTCAGGTTGATTGGCCAGAACCTGTCTGTCTGGCTCATGTAGTCCCACATAAACTTAACCTTGTTAATCTCCATGACATTCTGTGGAATATCCCATGTGGACTTGGGAGGGTTTAGCCCATATGCTGTGTATATTTTGTACGCTAGTTCAAAAAGCTTTGTGCACGTGCACATGACACAGCTTAGAGGTAACAGTTTCATTTCTCTGCTAACCTATAATGGATGGATTTTTGCATTATTGGTTGCAGGATTCTCTTTTCTTTGAGTTTGTGTAGTCCTCTTGAGTCTTTGTGAGATCACTTGTGAGATCACTAAGCAGACCACTATGTAGACCTAGAAGACAGCCCCAGTCCCTAAAGGGGGGGGGGGCATGTTTTATTTTTAAGGGGTCTGGGGTTAGTGGGCAGCCCCAGATCCCAATGGGAATATCATTTTATTATATTTTGGGGTCCCAAGGACATCGGGCAGCCTCTGCACCTCATGGGGCAGTTATTTTTTAATTTATTTAAGGGGTCTGGGACCCCAGGGAGAGATCATTTTATTTGACATGTAGCCCTGACCCCCAATGTATTTTTAGGGGGCTGGCAGTTGGTCAAGTGCTTTTAATAGCAGGGTGTCAGAGCTACTTGCTATTTTCGGTACAGTGTTTTTGGAATTGTATATTCCATTTTATTTACATTTCACATATGGTAGACATTCTTTCCTTCCCCTACTGTTTCTCTATAAATATTTGTAGGGTTCTTTTCTCTAAGTAAACTTGTCACTGAACACATCTCACCCCTTTTATAAACAAACTGAGACTGGTGATACAGACACATTTTACAATAACTGTGCGAGTTTGTATTTAGTTTAACAGAACACCATTTTGCTTGTATATCCAACTGTGGTCCTGTAGCTGTTGCTGAAATACAAATACCATAATTCCCCAACGGCCTTAAGAATGGCAGAGAATTATGGCAGTTGTAGTACAGAAACAGCTAGAGGGCTGCAGTTGGACACCTAGGCCGTATTGTAATGTAGTTAACAATATTTGCCCTCCATTTTTTCTTTGCATTTTTTTTCTTATTACCTTTGAAAATGTATAGCATAGATATGAATAGCTGAACTAAAAATCTCGATCATGATGTCATATTCTTATAAAAAGGTAACTGAAGCTTACAAAGTAACTTTACAAAAATTTTTTAAAAAAAACAACAACAATTTAGTAACATTGGTACAAGTTTCCCATGTGCATTAAATAGTACTATGGATTTAGAGCATCCAAAACTGGAAGACACTTTATAGCCAATTTAAATAACAGCACATTTTGGAAGGCTGGCTGTAAGAGGCTGAATTGGATTTGCCAAACAATTGCTGTAAGCACAAGCTGCATGAAATTGGAAGAAAAAGCAGTTAGAGTTTGACAAAAACAAAAAGGATTTTGAAAATCAGATCAAAGTACTTTCATATAATGCATTTACTACAATTTCACTGTAGAAAGGAAAATTGCTGCTTTAGTAGAAAATTGTTCCAATCTTATCAATTAATATAATGCCAGTATTTCAGCAGGCTTTTTATATTGTAGATACAGTATGATTCACATGTCATGGCTGGATGTAGTTGGTTGCCTGGATATTTTTTCACAAATTATGTAAATTTATGACAAGTTTCAATCAATAGTGTGCAATGAGAGAAAACCAAAAAATGCTGTTTTGCCATGAGTATCTGTAATATAGTGGAATCACTTGTTGGCATTATCTTACTTTTGGACATATTTTATAAGCAGTTAAACTCCTTATGGTCCAACCAAAAGAATGGATCATTAACTTTCCCAAAGTACTACAGTACATGTGTTTTATTTTGCTAAATTTGTATATTTTAACACCAAGTTGCATTTACATTACTGTCTTAAGTAAAGTAAATAAATTGAATACAAGCTTTACCAGTGTCCACCATCTAAACTAATATAAAGCAGAGAACTCTCTATGGTTTCTATTTCGAAACACCATAATACCAGGACATAAGTCCTTGTTTAATAAATAAGCAAGAACAACTTCTGGTACAATATGCAGAAATTGTATATGGATCTATATCTGGTAAATCTACAAACAATTCTTGGCCAGAATTATATTTTACTGAAAGTGTATACTTATATTTCCATGTACTTACTAAACATGTCTTTTAACACATTTTGAGAAAATTGTGCTATGTATGAAGGAAAAACAGGATACTGTGGCACATACCTTCTTGTGTCATGGAGAATGTAAAATAGCACATTTCTTAGACTAAAAGGAGACTTGTCAAATGTACTTATCCCATAACAATTATACCATTATAATGAATTAGTAAACTGTAATGCTTTCATAAAACATGAGTATGATGTAATACATGTATAACCAACTGTGAATCATTTCCTTATAATAGATAGGAGCAATATAACTTGACCATAATAATGCATCACTACTGAACAGAACTAAATTGCACTCATGTATTGTATATGTGGGATTAAGAAGATGCTACTGGACATTACAAAGATATCGGAAAACAGTAACACCTCATGGTTTTGTGACCCTACACAGTCACTGCTCAGTATGTTGTGATATCTTTATTACCAAGTGCAATGCAAAACCCATATATAATCAAAGATGTCACAAACTAATTTGAACCTGTGAAGGCATATTGATCAATTTTGATTTATTTAAAAAGTGCAATGAAACATACAAATCAAAATCAACTCATTTTTTAAAGGGTTAAATGTGGCAGAGCTGCATTGTTCTCAACTTCAAGGAAAATTAAAGATGCTCAGAGAATGTTGAATTTGTATTATTGTTCAGCTGATGAAGAGCCAAGTACACTTTAGCTGTAGTAAAGTTACACCCATAATTATGCAACATATTAACGTACGTGTCAGTTGTGTACGGGGCACAAAAAACAACAACAACAAAAAATGGAGGGAAAAAAACTCGCCCCTTTAACCCTTTAAGGACCAGGGATTTTCCTGGGCCAAGGACCAGAGCGTTTTTCAATTTTTAATACGCGGTTTTTGAAACATAAATTTCCTCTCTCTCATTTAACGTACCCATACAAGTTATATGTTGTTTTTTAGAGGACAATTAGAGCTTTCTTTTGATACCCTATACATAAAAATGATTTACATTTTAGTATTAAAAAATACATATAAAAGAGGAAATGTTTGAGGAAAAAATTTTTTTTCCCCATTATTTTCCCAATAATAAGCTACATAACTAGTGCAACACTAACCCACTTATCCCCCCTAATTAACTAACTAATAAAAAAGAAAAATATTGGTTCCCAAACCCCCCATAACAAAAAAGACAGAAAAAAACTCTGAAGAGTGCGATGTCAGATCAGTAAAAATCATGCAACAGGCATGCAGGGGTTAAATTTTATTAAATAAATATATTAAAATTACCTTTATTTATTCAAAAAAACTTTATAAATTGTAAAAATAAAAAAATCTGTTAAAAAAAAACTAAATGAGGGCCATAAAGTGGAAGGAAACTGATCACAGTTAAAAACTGTGATCAGCAATGAAAGGGTTAATTTTTTTTTTTTTTTTTTAACCTATGTGTATGTAATTAATTTATTTTTACTTACAGGTCACTCTCTGTGCTTCACTATAAGAATGTGAAGCACAGGGAGTGAATTAGAGGCAAAGTCAGTGTGTGAACACACTGACTTTGCCATCTAATTTGCATGTTATCGCGGTGATTGAGCAATCACCGCGATCACATGCCCGGAAAGTGACCGATCGGGTCCAGGAGCTTTGCCTCGGGTGCGAGGCTTAGTCCTGGACCCGTTGCAGACTAGCTGGCGGTGCCCACGGAGCGCACCGCCGGCTAGACTGCATGACGAGTTAACTCGTCATAAGGTCGCTAACGCTGCGGCTCTTATGACGAGTTAACTCGTCATAAGGTCGGGAAGGGGTTAAGAAAAAAAACTTGCTTGACGGCAGAGACAGTGGCTTTGGAGATCGGAAGATCTCCCGCCTCAACCTTTCTGCTTGCAAGCAGGCAGCATGGGGAGCAGAACAGGCAGCACAGAAAAACCTCCATGCTAGCTGTTCGGCTCCCCATGCGATATAACAAGGGAAATGTTGACAGGTCATGTGACCTGGCACTCTGACATCAGACAAGCGCCGGGTCCTGTGACCTATCTGCACTCACCATGCAGGGAGCAAAATAGGCAGCATGGTAAGACACCATGCTGCCTACCACTAGTGACCAGGGACCAGGGTAAGTCCTGGGGTGGATGTAAGGGGGGTGATGGAGGAATGTAATGGGGTGATGGAAGCATGTAATTAGGGTTGGTAAAGGCTTATAATGTGGGTGATGGAGGCATGTATGGGGGTGATGGAGTCATGTAATGCGTAGGGTTGCCACCTGGCTGGTATTTTACCGGCAGGCCGGTAAACAATTGGCATCGGGCCAATGTTAAGTCTATGGAGACAGTACCAAGGCCGGTATTTTTCTGGATAAAAGGTGGCAACCCTAGTAATGCGGTGATGGGTGTCATGTAATGGAGGTTATGGGGGCATGTAATGGGGTGATGTGGACGTGTAATGGGGGTAATGGAGGCATGTAATGGGGGTGATGGAGGCATGTGATGGGGGTGATGGAGGCATGTGATGGGGTGATGGAGGCATGTAATGGGGGTGATGAGGGAATGTAATGGGTTAATGGGGAATGTCCTGGGTGTGCAATGTGGATAATGGGGCATGTTGTAGGTGTGCAACATGGGTAGGGGGTGCCCAAATTTTGTCTGCCTAGGGCAGCACAAAACCAAGATGCACAACTGTTGCCACTGCTACCATTTCTTATTCCATTTTATGGATAAAGCTGCATTAATTTATTTCTATTATTTTGCATGCAATAATTTATTCCTGGTTTTTCAAAATTTGACCATACAAAAAGTGATAGGCTTAAAAAAATCTTAACTCCTCCAGCTAGCCTTTATTTTTTTACAGAATTAGATTTTTTTTTTTTTTTAAAGGAATTAGTTTATATTATGCTTAAAGATGTAGCTTCAAAATGTATTTATCAATTAATATTTATTTATTTTTTGGTCAAAGGCTTTTAACAAAATGTGTACAGGCTGAGTATCCTTTATCCAAAATGTGTGGTACTGGCAGCATTTCAGATAATGGATACATACAGTTAACGGCAACAGCCCTATAGATGATCTACATTACCTAAATCCAATGGGAGCAACTTGCTCACATTGTATTTAGGTAATGTTAAGGGAAGATAGCAAAAAATGTGCTGTCTGCCCTAATGGGATTTGTTGGAGCTTTAAGGGAGTATTCTGGTAAGGTTAGAGTTAATTTTCAGAGGCATTTTGTAGAAGGGTGTGTGGTTTTCGTTTGAATTTTGACAGTTAGGTCAGTGCGCGCTGTTTAGCTTAGGTCTTATTAGCAGTAGCGTGGCACCAGCGCTAGTGTAGCGGTAGATATTCAAATTGTATGAGGATTGTTGTCAGTCAGATGGCGGGACCCGTTAACAAAGCCCCTCCCTATTTATATCAGTTTGGGAAATTATCAGTCATGATCTTTAAGGGTTCAAGTCATCCTTATTGTCAGTTAGACAGAGAGGTGGATATTGGTGGTAATTAAAGTTTACAGTTCAGGGTTTTGGGGTGGAAAATATTTTTTGTATCTGCTTTGAATTTTATGAAATAAGATTGTGTTATGGTTTTAAGTGTTTGGTTATGTGTATTAAAGGTTAGCCCCCTATCCTGTAATAAAGATCATGGCTTTTTGCCAACATTAAGTCTTGCATATGCTTTTTATTTATTAGTTTTATTTTACATATTTATGCATCATACAAATCCCATATAGATCATTTACAGAAGTGGAGCTGGTGAAATGCCCTACTCCACAGTGCTGCTGAAATGATCTCTAGTCACGCTGTAGTCCCACCTTCCCATTGTAGCGCTCTGGGAAGCAAACATTTACTCTATATGGATGATTTATCTAATTATAATTAGACTTATGGATATGTTATTGTGGTAGTTTTAAGGTTATTTCACACTACTATTTTCCAGGTGTGTTTTTAATTCTATATTTGTTTTAATTTAAGATACTATATTTTGAATATCATTGTAAGATGCATGTATATTTTGGGGATTTTCCCCTCTAAAACATGGCATAAAAACAATCTCTGTCAGTCAGCTATCTTAGTCATATATCAAAAGATCTGAGTATTAAAATGTATGAATTATCCACCACTACATTTAATTAGTTTGCTATAAATCCTTGTGGAGTTACACAATTGTATAAGAAAAATGGCCTAAGGCATGCAGTCTCCATTTTTGCACTCTAATTTACCTTGATGTCTTATAATATTAAAATTAAATAAATAATGAGTACACTGGAACTTTGTTTTTCAAAAATCAGAGCATCAGGGCAGCAGTGACATCACAACAGAGGGTGTGTTTATTTCTTGACTATTTAGTGGTCAGTTCAGGTTTATTCTGTTGCTGTCATTGACTGTTATTATCTGAGGTAGCTTATACACTCTCTTGTACTCTGTATAAATACAAAAATAAGTATTTGTTTTATCTCATGAAAAGACATCTAATGACACAATGCTAGATTGGCACACTAGACACTTTTTAAAAGATACTTTAGGAGACAGATGATTGTCCGTTATGGTTAACACCACCCACTTCTGTCCATTTTGCCCATATTACACATATCCATTTATATACTAATTATAATGTATATAGGGAAACCTTGACCTGATATAGGTAAATAGGTGCTGAAACAAGGAGACTAGTCACTGTTAGAGTTGAGCGAACCCGAACCGCAAAGTTTGGGTTCTTACCGAACATTACGATTTTTTGACCCCGGACCCGAACATGGACATTCCACTGTATGTCCAGGTTGGAGTTCGGGTTTCGGAGATTTATATTGCCTTAAATTTAAAATTACGAGTGACGAGTCACTAGTAAATTAAGCCCCTCCCCCCCGGTTCCCACCCATTGCCCACGGGTGGGGACCCTAATAATAATAATGAGGGGGGGACCTAGTGTATAAAAAATGTTAATACTTACCATTTGATGTCTTCATTTTTGTTTCTTCTTTTTTCTTTCTTCAGCCCCAAAAAAGACCAAATAAAAAACCATAAGACGCGCAGCAAAAAAAAAAAAAAACTAGCACAAAAAAAAAAATCCATGGGTGAAAAATAATCCATCTTCTTTTTTCTTTCTTCTTTCTTCAGGCCAGAAAAAGTCCAAATAATAAACCAAAATACGCGCCGCAACTGTTAAAAAAAAAAAACGAGAGCAAAAAAAAAATACTCCACTGGTGAAAAAAAAAATCCATCTTCACCCATGGAGGGCCCGTGCAGACTAAGCTCTGCAGGGCGGGGGAAGGCTTATAAAGCCTTCCCCCGCCCTGGAATTAAGCTCAGAGCACTCTGATTGGTTGGTTTAAGCCAACCAATCAAAGTGCTCTGAAAGGTAAATGAAGAGACTGACAGGTAAGTCTCTCCATTTAACTGTCACAGCACTCTGATTGGTTGGTTTAAACCAACCAATCAGAGTGCTAGCCATTTTAAACAGAGTGTGAAAATTCCAAAGAACTTTCCCACGCTGTGTAAAATGACACAGAGCACTCTGATTGGTTGGATTTAAAACCAACCAATCAGAGTGCTAGCCAGGGGCATTGCTAGGTCTTCGGATGACCTGGGGCTAGAGCCCAGATGAGCTCGGTCACACACAGGGGCGTACCTAGAGCATTTGGCACCCGGGGCGGACCCTGAGTGTTGACACCCCCCCATAATAAAAATGTAAGAAAACACCCACAATTTTTTCAGTGTTTGAAAATTGTACAATTATAGATAGCAGGAATATTGTGCCACTCAGAACCCAGTAATATTGTGCCAGTCAGATACCAGTAATATTGTGCCTTTCAGATACGAGTAATATTGTGCCACTCAGAGCCCAGTGATATTGTGCCAGTCAGATACCAGGGATAGTGTGCCATTCAGAGCCCAGTAATATTGTGCCAGTAAGATACCAGTAATATTGTGCCAGTCAGATACCAGTAATATTGTGCCAGTCAGATACCAGGAATATTGTGCCATTCAGAGCCCAGTAATAGTGTGCCAGTCAGATGCCTGTAATATTGTGCCAGTCAGAGCCCAGTAAGTGTGCCAGTCAGAGCCCAGGAATAGTGTGCCAATCAGAGCAAAGTAATATTGTGCTAGTCAGAGCCCAGTAATAGTGTGCCACTCAGAGCCCAGGAATAGTGTGCCAGTCATAACCCAGTAATAGTGTGCCAGTCAGATACCAGGAATATTGTGCCAGTCAGAGCCCAGGAATATTGTGCCAGTCAGAGCCCAGGAATAGAGTTCCACTCAGAGCCCAGTAATAGTGTGCCAGTCAGAGCCCAGGAATATTTTGCCAGTCAGAGACCAGGAATAGTGTGCCACTCAGAGCCCAGTAATAGTGTGCCAGTCAGAGCCCAGGAATAGTGTGCCACTCAGAGCCCAGTAATAGTGTGCCATTCAGATACCAGGAATATTGTGCAAGTCAGAGCCCAGTAATGGTATGCCAGTCAGAACCCAGTAATAGTGTGCCACTCAGATACCAGTAATATTGTGCCAGTCCGAGCCCAGGAATATTGTGCCAGTCAGATACCACTAATATTGTGCCAGTCAGAGCCCAGAAATATTGTGCCAGTCAGAGCACAGAAATATTGTGCCAGACAGAGAACAGGAATAGTGTGCCACTCAGAGCCCAGTAATAGTGTGCCAGTCAGAGCCCAGGAATTCTGTGCCAGTCAGAACCCAGTAATAGTGTGCCACTCAGAGCCCAGTAATAGTGTGTCAGTCAGAGCCCAGTAATAGTGTGCCACTCAGAGCCCAGTAATAGTGTGTCAGTCAGAGCCCAGTAATATTGTGCCAGTCAGAGCCCAGTAATAGTGTGCCACTCAGAGCTCAGGAATATTGTGCCACTCAGAGCTCAGGAATATTGTGCCACTCAGAGCCCAGGAATAGTGTGCTACTCAGAGCCCAGTAATAGTGTGCCAGTCAGAGCCCAGGAATATTGTGGCAGTCAGAACCCAGTAATTGTGTTCCACTCAGAGCCCAGGAATAGTGTGCCAGTCAGAACCCAGTAATAGTGTGCCACTCAGAGCCCAGTAATAGTGTGTCAGTCAGAGCCCAGTAATATTGTGCCAGTCAGAGCCCAGTAATAGTGTGCCACTCAGAGCTCAGGAATATTGTGCCACTCAGAGCTCAGGAATATTGTGCCACTCAGAGCTCAGGAATATTGTGCCACTGAGAGCTCAGGAATATTGTGCCACTCAGAGCCCAGGAATAGTGTGCTACTCAGAGCCCAGTAATAGTGTGCCAGTCAGAGCCCAGGAATATTGTGGCAGTCACAACCCAGTAATAGTGTTCCACTCAGAGCCCAGGAATAGTGTGCCAGTCATAACCCAGCAATAGTGTGCCACTCAGAGCCCAGTAATAGTGTGCCAGTCAGAGCCCAGGAATATTGTGCCAGTCAGAGCCCAGTAATAGTGTGCCAGTCAGAGCCCAGTAATATTGTGCCAGTCAGAGCCCAGGAATATTGTGCCACTCAGAGCCCAGTAATAGTGTGCCATTCAGAGCCCAGTAATAGTGTGCCAGTCAGAGCAAAGTAATATTGTGCCAGTCAGAACCCAGTAATAGTGTGCCACTCAGAGCCCAGTAATAGTGTGTCCGTCAGAGCCCAGGAATATTGTGCCAGTCAGACCCCAGTAATATTATGCCAGTCAGAGCCCAGTAATATTGTGCCAGTCAGAGCCCAGGAATATTGTGCCAGTCAGAGCCCAGGAATATTGTGCCACTCAGAGCCCAGTAATAGTGTACCCCTCAGAACACAGTAATATAGTGCCAGTCAGAGCCCAAGAATATTGTGCCACTCAGAGCCCAGTAATAGTGTGCCAGTCAAAACCCAGTAATAGTGTCCCAGTCAGAACCCAGTAATAGTGTGCCAGTCAGTGCCCAGTAATAGTGTGCCAGTCAGAACCCAGTAATAGTGTGCCAGTCAGAACCAAGTAATAGTGTGCCAGTCAGTGCCCAGTAATAGTGTGCCAGTCAGAACCCAGTAATAGTGTGCCAGTCAGTGCCCAGTAATAGTGTGCCAGTCAGTGCCCAGTAATAGTGTGCCAGTCAGATACCAGGAATATTGTGCCAGTTAGATACGAGTAATAGTGTGCCAGTCAGAACCCAGTCCGTCCACCTGACATCCGGCAAGCAGCTGACACAGCGCGACGGGGGCGGATCTTGCGCCCGTCGCCCTGTGATCTTTATGGCCCGGAGGAGAGGCTATGGAGCGAGCTCCCTTTAGCAGCCTCTTCTTCCGATTGGCCCTCACCCCCGCATGAGGTTAATCCTCCGATTCTGGGACCATGTCCCAGATGGAGGAAAGCTCACCGGGGGATTTTTTTTGTTTTTTTTAATATATTTATGGCCCTGGATTCTCGGGGCTAAAGAGTCTCCATTCGGGGCTATGAAGGGGGGACTTGGGGCTTTAGCGACACAAGGTCCCCCCCTCATTATTATTATTAGGGGTTCCCACCCGCCGCTCATGGGTGGGGACTGGGGGCGGACACTAGCTCCCCCCCTCATTATTATTTTAGGTTCCCCACCCGCCGCACTGGGTGGGGACCTGGGGGACATTAGGTCCCCCCTAACACTGGTATGTGCGGGTTCGGGGTCAAGTTCGACCCCGAAACCGGACTTTTTTTCCGAGTTTGGCAGCATCCGCCGAATCCGAACATCCATATGTCCGCTCAATTCTAGTCACTGTCAATGAACTGACAATTGAAAAATCAGCCATCATTATCTGACCTGGAAAAAGTATCCAGTTTGCCAATCTTTTCAACAATTTTTGCAGTTCAGTTGTTAGTTTAGTGACATTTTTGCTGAATATGCCCCACAGGGATGTAAGAGAGAGAGAAATAATGAAAGGATGTAACAATGTGAAAAGAAATAGATGAGGAAGGAAATGTATAGTGGATGATATACAGAAATAGGGTAAGTTGTCAGGGCCTTTACTGGGTCAGGTAGAAATCTCAGTGCAAGTAGGGATGAGGTATCTGCTTGAATACTACAATTCATAGTGCATGGTTGAGAAGAGATGTAGGAACAGAAAGACTGTAACACAGAAAAAAAGGAGTTTACTAAGGACTGTTAAACAGACAAAGGAGCAAGGTAGATACTGAGAGAGACACAAGGAGTGACGCCTGAGGTGAGAACAGAGCAAGCTGGAATACCTAGGCACAGCAATTGGCTTTTAGTCTTCCAGTCAGGTAACCCTGGATAGGGAAGCTTGGCAGGGAACACTGGATAGGAATAGTTATGCTGTAGCAGAATGATCACAGGAGCAGCTGAAACTCTTCCCCTTGCTGACTGAGCCCTCCAGATTAGGGGTCCAGTTCCTGGAGGGGCTAGTACAAGTAGTATTGTGCCATTCAGATGCCTGCATTATTGTGCCATTCAGATGCCTGTAATATTGTGCCATTCAAATGCCTGTATTATTGTGCCATTCATATGCCTGTTTTATTGTGCCATTCAGATGCCTGTATTATTGTGCCATTCAGATGCCTGTATTATTGTGCCATTCAGATGCCTGTATTATTGTGGCATTCAGATGCCTGTATTATTGTGCCATTCAGATGCCTGTATTATTGTACCATTCAGATACCAATAATATTGTGCCATTCAGATGCCTGTATTATTGTGCCATTCAGATGCCTGTATTATTGTACTATTCAGATACCAGTAATATTATGCCATTCAGATACTAGTAATATTCTGCAATTCAGATGCCTGTATTATTGTGCCGTTCAAATGCCTGTATTATTGTGCCATTCAGATACCAGTAATATTGTGCCATTCAAATGCCATAATTATTGTGAAATTCAGATTCCAGTAATATTGTGCCATTTAATTGCCTGTAATATTGTGCCATTTAATTGCCTGTAATATTGTGCCATTCAGATACCAGTAATATTGTGCCATTCAAATGCCTGTAATATTGTGCCATTCAGATGCCTATATTATTGTGCCATTCAGATGCCTGTTTTATTGTGCCATTCAGATGCCTGTATTATTGTGCTATTCAAATGCCTGTATTATTGTGCTATTCAAATGCCTGTATTATTGTGCCATTCAAATGCCACCTTTCTTTGCAAGGACACTCAAAAGCCTGCCATCCATGGATTCTGTCAGTGTTTTGATCTGTTCACCATCAACATTGTGTGCCGCAGCAACCACAGCCTCCCAGACACTGTTCAGAGAGGTGTACTGTTTTCCCTCCTTGTAAATCTCACATTTGATGATGGACCACAGGTTCTCAATGGGGTTCAGATCAGGTGAACAAGGAGGCCATGTCATTAGATTTTCTTCTTTTATACCCTTTCTTGCCAGCCACGCTGTGGAGTACTTGGACGCGTGTGATGGAGCATTGTCCTGCATGAAAATCATGTTTTTCTTGAAGGATGCAGACTTCTTCCTGTACCACTGCTTGAAGAAGGTGTCTTCCAGGAACTGGCAGTAGGACTGGGAGTTGAGCTTGACTCCATCCTCAACCCGAAAAGGCCCCACAAGCTCATCTTTGATGATACCAGCCCAAACCAGTACTCCACCTCCACCTTGCTGGCGTCTGAGTCGGACTGGAGCTCTCTGCCCTTTACCAATCCAGCCACGGGCCCATCCATCTGGCCCATCAAGACTCACTCTCATTTCATCAGTCCATAAAACCTTTGAAAAATCAGTCTTGAGATATCTCTTGGCCCAGTCTTGACGTTTCAGCTTGTGTGTCTTGTTCAGTGGTGGTCATCTTTCAGCCTTTCTTACCTTGGTCTCTGAGTATTGCACACCTTGTGCTTTTGGGCACTCCAGTGATGTTGCAGCTCTGAAATATGGCCAAACTGGTGGCAAGTGGCATCGTGGCAGCTGCCCGCTTGACTTTTCTCAGTTCATGGGCAGTTATTTTGCGCCTTGGTAATTCCACACGCTTCTTGAGACCCTGTTGACTATTTTGAATGAAACGCTTGATTGTTCGATGATCACGCTTCAGAAGCTTTGCAATTTTAAGAGTGCTGCATCCCTCTGCAAGATATCTCACTATTTTTGACTTTTCTGAGCCTGTCAAGTCCTTCTTTTGACCCATTTTGCCAAAGGAAAGGAAGTTGCCTAACAATTATGCACACCTGATATAGGGTGTTGATGTCATTAGACCACACCCCTTCTCATTACAGAGATGCACATCACCTAATATGCTTAATTGGTAGTAGGCTTTCGAGCCTATACAGCTTGGAGTAAGACAACATGCATAAAGAGGATGATGTGGTCAAAATACTCATTTGCCTAATAATTCTGCACTCCATGTATTGTTAACTAAATAAAAGTACAGGACCGCGCTGCGGGGGGATGCCGGCAGCACGGGTGTCACCCCAGCTGGCGGTGTCAATCGGTGCAGTCCGCACCCCCCTCGGGACGCCACTGCATGTGGTAAAAACTGTGTAAAGGACTCAACTGTTTGTATAGATGTAGAGTTCCGGAGAATTAATTTTTTGAGCAAGATAGTTATAGCAACAAGTTCAGCATATTAACTTTTACCACTTTGCTCATGGATCACTATATTGTATGCTGCAGTTATAGTTAATTAATCCTCCCCCATTAGCAGACCTGAGCAGTTACAGAGAATTACCATCATACACACACTCTCTTACCTGATGCAGGGTCAGGCTGCTGCAGCTTACACAGGGCTCCATGAAGGAGGAACTCAGCCACTCAGGTGAGGTTTCTGAACTCTCAGCCGATCAAGAGAGTTGAGAAGTCTCTCCAGATTGGCTGAAAACTCCTTCACTCAGAGCTTTTAATCCATGACTTTGAGATGTCCTGGATTAAGACTGCCTGAGACCTGGGACATAAAGTGCCATTGCAGGATTGTCCTGGGCAATCTGGGACATGTGGTCACCCTACACTCCGCTAATCCCTGTTGATCCATTGGACTTCAAATATCAATTGTTCCACTGTGTTTCCCTTCCCATTGCTCTGCTCCTTGCCCTAAATCCTGGTCAAATTGGCAGCAATGTGTCTGTGTGATCTTCAGTGACCACAGACCCCTCCTCTTGTTGTCATTTAGTCCCATGGTTATATTTTATGACACTGGTTGCCCCAAGACACCTGGCCTTCACTAAGAGAGGTGCACAACAGCATGGCAGTACTCACGAAGTCAGGGCCGTCTTTCTGCATGGGCTGTTTGGCGATTGCCCAGGGGCCCCCGAGTTCTAGGGGGCCCCGTCCGAATTTTTGAAGAAAATTTTTTTTTTCCATATTTTTCCCTCCATAAGACTCACTTTTTTCCTCTGTGCGTCTTATGGAACGAATGTATGTGCATACTTACCTCCATGCTGCTCTCTGTTCTGTTCTCTCCGTGCAGTCTAACCTCCTGCACGGAGGAAGGAAGATCCGGTCTCTTTTTTTCCCTTCTTAACTCTATTGACGTTGCGCGACTTCAATAAAGTTAAGAAGAAGAAAAAAAAATAAAAAGCGCCCGGATCTTCCTTCCTCCGTGCAGGAGGTTAGACTGCACGGAGAGAACACACAACGGAGAGCAGCATGGAGGTAAGTGCTAGGGAAGGGGGGAGGAGGGTGGTACAAAACGAGCAAAACCTGGCATATTAAGTGGCTAACTAATGGCATATTATGTGGCTAACTCCTGGCATAAAGTGGCAAAATTCTATCATATTATGTGGCTAACTCCTGGCATAAAGTGGCAAAATCCTATCATATTATGTGGCTAACTCCTGGCATAGAGGGGCAAAATCCTATCATATTATGTGGCTAACTCCTGGCATAAAGTGGCAAAATCCTATCATATTATGTGGCTAACTCCTGGCATAGAGGGGCAAGATCCTATCATATTATGTGGCTAACTCCTGGCATAAAGTGGCAAAATCCTATCATATTATGTGGTTAACTCCTGGCATAAAGTGGCAAAATCCTGTAATATTATGTGGCTCTAACTCCTGGCATAAAGTGGCAAAATCCTATCATATTATGTGGCTAACTCCTGGCATAAAGTGGCAAAATTCTATCATATTATGTGGCTAACTCCTGGCATAGAGGGGCAAAATCCTATCATATTATGTGGCTAACTCCTGGCATAGAGGGGCAAAATCCTATCATATTATGTGGCTAACTCCTGGCATAAAGTGGCAAAATTCTATCATATTATGTGGCTAACTCCTGGCATAAAGTGGCAAAATCCTATCATATTATGTGGCTAACTCCTGGCATAGAGGGGCAAAATCCTATCATATTATGTGGCTAACTCCTGGCATAAAGTGGCAAAATCCTATCATATTATGTGGCTAACTCCTGGCATAGAGGGGCAAGATCCTATCATATTATGTGGCTAACTCCTGGCATAAAGTGGCAAAATCCTATCATATTATGTGGTTAACTCCTGGCATAAAGTGGCAAAATCCTGTAATATTATGTGGCTCTAACTCCTGGCATAAAGTGGCAAAATCCTATCATATTATGTGGCTAACTCCTGGCATAAAGTGGCAAAATCCTATCATATTATGTGGTTAACTCCTGGCATAAATTGGCAAAATCCTGTGATATTATGTGGCTCTAACTCCTGGCATAAAGTGTCAAAATCCTATCATATTATGTGGCTAACACCTGGCATAAAGTGTCAAAATCCTACCCTATTATTTGGCTAACTCCTGGCATAAAGTGGCAAAATCCTATCCTATTATGTGGCTAACTCCTGGCATATTATGTGGCTAACTCCTGGCATATTATGTGGCTAACTCCTGGCATATTATGTGGCTAACTCCTGGTATATTATGTGGCTAACTCCTGGCATATTATGTGGCTAACTCCTGGCATATTATGTGGCTAACTCCTGGTATATTATGTGGCTAACTCCTGACATATATTATGTGGCTAACTCCTGACATATATTATGTGGCTAACTCCTGACATATATTATGTGGCTAACTCCTGACATATATTATGTGGCTAACTCCTGACATATATTATGTGGCTAACTCCTGACATATATTATGTGGCTAACTCCTGACATATATTATGTGGCTAACTCCTGACATATATTATGTGGCTAACTCCTGACATATATTATGTGGCTAACTCCTGACATATATTATGTGGCTAACTCCTGACATATATTGAGTGGCAAAATTCTAGCATACTGAATGGCTAAATCACAGTGCATCCGGTGCAGTAAGGAAGAACAAAGTGTGGTCTGTGAGACCACTTTCAACATTGAGCACCTTTCCTCCTGGCTGAGTGTTTCTGTTAGTGTGTGAGTGTGTATGTATGTATGTATGTATGTATACATGTATATGACTGACTACCTGAGTGAGTGTGACTACGTGTGATTTAGTGTAGTCTAGATTTTTTTGCTGGTTCCTTAAACTCTGTTAAGTTTGTCAAGACCTGTTAAGTCCTTTTAGGTGCAATGTGGGTGCAGAGGAATGGAAAAAAAAACAAGAAATGCAATTTTTCAATAACCTTTTTATTACATATGAAAATAGTTGAATATTAAATAACTCATAATCAAATAAGTATAAATGCAACTAATTGTATTAATAGATATCATATATTATCATATATAGATATAGAGAGAGATGTCTGTGTGTATAGATAGGCTTGTGATATGTGTGTAAATATATATTTTCTCTGTTTTATAATTGTACTATAGATGAATGTGGCCTGCAGTCACCTCACGGGGCTCCTGTGTATGGCATATTTATTGGGCTCCCATGTGTGGCATAATTAAAGAGCTCTGGTCTGTGGCATATTTAATGGCCCTGTGTGTTACTGAGAGGGTAGAGGATGCATGGAATAGTCTTCCAGTAGAAGTGGTAGAGGTTAATACAGTGAAGGAGTTTAAACATGTGTGGGATAGGTATACGGCTATCCTAGAAATAAGATAAGGCCATGGACTAATGAAAGGATTACTTTACTGAGAGGGTAGTGGATGTATAATGCAGCGAGGGAGAGGCTCACATTTCTCAGCAAGAATCATGTAGTTCTTGATGAGAAACATTAGGTGACCAGGATTATTCTTCACAAAGTTTTAAACATTACAAGGCTTGAAAAGCACACACATTTCAACATATATATGGTAATGACAACTGCTGGCATAAAATGAAGTTCTGTTACATCAAAAGATTGCATAAAGCAAAGACATTTAACATAGAATGCTGTAATGATAGAATATAAAGACAGCACCAAGACCTCTTTGCTCCATTTAGTGCCATTAGGGAGCAGGCATGTTAGAATATTTGGAGACAGATTTCTAGTTGCCCTAACAAGCCGCTCCCTAATGGCACTAAATGGAGCAAAGAGGTCTTGGTGCTGTCTTTATATTCTTTCATTACAACATTCTATGTTAAATGTCTTTGCTTTATGCAATCTTTCAATGTAACAGAACTTCATTATAGGCCAGCAGTTGTCATTGCCATATATATGTTGAAATGTTTGTTCCTAAACCAACTTACTGATGATTAATTGTTTAATATACGCAATTAATAAATAATTATAATTTAACAATTAAACTACATAGTTTTGGGTGATTTTTCGGTGATGCACATCCATTGTGGGCGGGGTCATGTTGTTATGGGCGGATCAAGGGGAGGGGCCATGGGGGCCCCATTGGCTTGTTTTGCCCAGGGGCCCACACAGTTCAAAAGACAGCCCTGCACGAAGTGTTACACAGTCCTTCTGCACTTTGGCTTCTCATCAGTGACTGCTAAACCTGCCAGAGTCAGCTCTTCAATGGGAGAAGTTAAGGTAAAATCTCTTTAGATAAATATAAGAAAACAAAATACATTTATAAAGTGGGGTTGAGATGGATGGCTGACTGGTGAAATTTGGATACCAAATGACAAGTCCTGTTTCAGAAAGGTTATACAACATAGTTGTAGTTTTTTATTCATATGCTGGCAGGATGCAATATTACAGTAACTTCCATCAATCAATTTGCTATCAAGCAGATCAGACTGTATACTCTTTGAAGTGACACAATGTCCTTTTTTCATAGCAGAAGCATTTTAACAATAAATCGTATTTGTGAGGGAGATACACTGGTGTCTAAAGGTTTAGATTATGTTTTCAATTATTTTAGTAAGGTACATATTTTTCTTTTTTCTGTATGTTTGTTTTTTTTTAACTTTTTTATTTTGGATTGTTAATTTCAGATATGTCTTTTGTTTTAGTTATGTGACTGTGTCTAATAAAATATGTAACTAAACAAGTGTGACTGGGCACCGCCATTTTGTGACATATAGTGATTTTGGGTGCCAACCCCTAATGACTTTACAGCACAATTGTTTCACTCTGGGGCTGGGGACACAGAATGCAGTCTATAAGTCTGAATTCTGACCATAGACTTGCATTGAATGGGAGGGTAATGTAGCTATTGCATCACAAGGGGACAGAGTTATGAATCTGTTTGATCAGGTTAATATCCTCTCCGTGTTGGAAAGCAGGAAAAAAAAGTCCTGCCCACTATGATACACAGGAGCCAGTAAGAGAGCAGGGGAGTATGTTATGACATCATCATACAGACTATGGCCACAGTTGTAAAGTGAGTCTGGCTGGAAGATAATGAACAATGTTGCATCATGAGAAATCTTCACAAAATAGAGCCAGGAGATAAACACCTTATTTTATTTTTACTTTCATATATAATCAATTTAAGCCTATAAAAAAAAACAGTGCCATATGATTTATATTTGTGCTTGTTTTAAATAACCAGGTTATCTTGTTACATTTTATGCAAGTGGTAGTGTCTCTTTAACCCCTTTGTGACAATGGACATGTCAGGCACATCCTGCCAGGAACTCAGTTTCCGACAATGGACGTGCCTGGGTGAAACAAGCGGTTTTCGCAATCAGCGATCGCAAAAAACGCTTTAACGGTGCAGGTCTATTGCCTCGTTGTTGAGGCAATAGCCAGCACTGAAATTTCCTCTCTGGGGCACCCATGGTCGCCCCACGGAGCGATCGTGGGCGCCATATTGACGAAGCAGCATGCTCCATCAATATGGCTATGCCCTCTTGTGGTCAGAGCTTCGGAAGTGAAAGAAAATGTTGCTTGACTGACCCTAGAGGCAGCAAGCAACATTGCAATGTTAAAAAAAAAATATTTAATTTGCTGAAAACTGGTATTATGGTTAGATTAGCCTATTGGGTTAAAATAAAATCATTTTTAACATAACGTTAAAATTAAATTAAAATATATTACGGGATACCATAAGGGTTAGTGTTAGGGTTACATTTAGGGTTCGGGTTGGGGTCAAAAGGTCAATATAGGACAAAAACAAAAAACACTATTTTGGGTTTTTGCCCCATAACCCGCACCAAAATACTGAAAAATATGGAAACATGCATATTTCTGAACTCGAGACAACATTTAAAAACTATTTAGATGGGGTCTGTTTTAATGATTGTATGTGTATAAATTATATTTTAGGTCAAAGTTATAAAAAGTGTTTTTTTTTTTATTTTTCATCATATTTTATGATTTTTTTTGTAGTAAATTATAAAATATGATGAACATAATGGTATCTAATGAAAGCATTTCTTATGACGATAAAAACAACATATCATTTGTGTGAGTACAGTATGTGATAAAGAAGAAAATTACAGCTAATCACAAACACAGTCAAAACAGCCATTGTCACCAA
Source organism: Pelodytes ibericus (assembly GCA_036172795.1). Classification (NCBI taxonomy): domain Eukaryota; kingdom Metazoa; phylum Chordata; class Amphibia; order Anura; family Pelodytidae; genus Pelodytes; species Pelodytes ibericus. Next base: position 81,096,773 of record CM069859.1, read on the forward strand.
GGGAAAGTAAGTGTAAAAATGTCTTGTCACTAAGGGGTTAATATATACTAGTAAAACATAAAGAGACAATATACAAAAAATAAAAGTTTTTTCCCCACTGATGTTTTATTAGTATATATTAAAGAAAAAGCTTAATTGGTCAGAGATAAGCAATGTGTTATTTCATATGCAGTCACATACTACAGTAAGTACATTTTGTCCTCAACACCAAATGACCTTCAATATCATGTCAGTTCATAATAATAGGAATTGTATGGATACATTTAGATACTGTGTTTCTGCAGGTTATCACCCCCATATCATATATAAAGCTAAATGTCAATTTGGATCCTGTATAAATAGACACCTACTAGCTGTTTCTGGATAACAAATCCCATAGCTCAAAAGCAGTCTCAGAGAGGATAATGTGATTTGTATTCCAGCAACAGATGTAATAAACTGTGTACTACTGTCAGAGAAATATAAGCACTTTGCTGCTTGATCCTCAGACAACATTAAAAAAAATCAATACTACTTCTACAAAAGAAAATAATAAATTAGTTTCAGGTAACACCATTGAATGTCTTTTAAAGTTATTTTGGTGAATGTTTCTTAAACCAAGTATTCGTGTAAAATGCAAATTAATAGCTTGTGAGTTTTCAGCAATACTGTACACCTAAACTAGCCTCTATTGTTCCAAAGTATTTGCAGACATCCTTTTCTACTTGATGAGTCTCACACAGAGACTAAATCATACACTAGGATCTTACACCAGATAACACAGCAGGGTGGAGAATATACAGAAGTGAAAAGAGTGGAACTAGGGCACGCTGGAGAGATTGAAAGGGCAAAACTATAAACGCAAGAAAAAACTCCAAGTTGTGATTCCTTTTATGACTTGCCTTCATGCCTCAGGAGCTCAATTGATCATGACTTCTAATGACAAGCTGAAAAAAAAAATATTAAACTCTCTCCTGAAGCTCAGTGCTTTCAAATGCAAATACCTTACCATAAAATAGATTGGCTGCAGCACCACCCCCTTTCCATTGCCCTCTCCTGATTATACAACTAAGAAGGACTCCATCTGTACATCTTATCAAGAAGGATGTTTTCGTTTTGGATTCCTTTTTAATAGTGATTGTGGATTGCAGGAGAAGCAATAAGTCCCTCTACGTTCTCAGGAGTAGACCTAGTCAGAGGGCACAGAGCACGCTCTGCACATAGTAGATCAGAGCCAGAGAAACCCTCATTCCACTCAGCTGCAGCTTCTACTACACAGCCTGACCATCTTAGACCTCAACTAACTTGCTAACTGCAGCAGGCACATGTCTGAAGGAGCGGGTACCAGCTCAGCAGCAGAAGGCACAGAGGGATTAACATACTCATTTTTGGCTACATAAGAAGAGAAAGAAGGTAAGATCTGGATTTTATTTTGGAGTCTTTTGTGTAGTGGATTACTTGTAAGCAATTCATTTTAGGGAATTGTATCCTAGGTTGCTGTATGGTGTCACAGAACGATGTATAATTTGCATGCAGCATCAATGACATTTAGAAGTTACTTCCATTCTAATCAGAGGTTTGCTTTGAAAAGAGATAAAAAAAAAAAGACCTACTGCCAGGAAGCATATAAAAAGCAAGTGTGCAGGGAATAAAAAGACATGCTTGAAATAAGGAGATGCAGAAGGGAAGGAGGAATAGACTGGAATAGAAACATACAGAGAAAATGCCTTTCAGCAAAGCAGCCAATTTAAGTAAGTATTACAGGGATCCAAATATCTCTGTAAGGTTGAGGTGCAATTCTACTTATATAGCTTACGGCTACAGTGAATAACCCTTTGCACATTATACAGACAATATTGCATATGATGCTCAGCCAGCTGCTGGCTGGACGTCATGTGCAATGTAGTGCGCAACAGCTGTGATGCTAAAGGTTAGGATAGGTAAATCAATGTGATGTTTCCTTAAATGCTGACTAGATTTAAGGTTTCTTGTATTGGGGAAGTTAGCTTAACATGGGAACGTATGCCAAGCCATTTATTTAGATATGGCTGTATTGATTGTACTCACGGAGTTGTACTTCTGTCATCTCTCATATATAAATCTGTCAGTGTTCCATTTACTTGGTAGTATAACATAGGTCAGGTTAAATGCGGTAAGACTTACTGTTCAGATTTGGAAGTCCTGAGACTTGCAGTGAGTGTGGTACAGTACTTTATCATGGTGTGCCTAGCAATGCGTGATGAAGCTAAGGTCAGTGAGGGTTATGTTAAGCTTGACTTCACAAGGCAGCGTCAATGTACTCCCTATTCACTGTACTGTACATTTATGATCACACTGCTGGCATTAACACTTCAATACTACTCCATATTAAACACACACACACACATACACACACACACACATATATATATATATATATATATATATATATAATGTGTGTGTGCGTGTGTGTGTGCATGTACTTGCATGTACATGTATACATATATATTTATTTATAAATGTGTGTCTATATGTGTGTGTAAATATATTGATTAAACTATGTATATATGGCAATATTGTAAATAGAAAGCTTATGTGCATGTCTACATTGTATTGCAGCTGTATATATATATAAATTCTTTGTACTCAGAGGCAAGCACACGCCTCCTCTCCTTGTGTGTGTGTGTGTGTGTGTGTGTGTGTGTGTGTGTGTGTGTGTGTGTGCAACTTCATACAGGTGCAGTGACTCAATATAACAGAAGCTTAGAAGAAATAAGTGCTTTGCTAGCAAAGAATACCAATTACCTGTCTTCTGCTGTGTTCATAATGAAGGTCAGTCATCTGTGCCTTTTATTTTTTGGGGATGTACCTTTTTATAAAGGTATGGTTTCAATCTGCTCCTTATAGCGAATATCCTCTTAATCTATGTCCAATTGAAAATTGTGAATATTTAGAGTTAAATTGTATGGTTTTTAAGTGTGATTTTAAAGGAAAGATAGGTGGTTAAAAACCGAGTACATTGTGGTAGCAGATCACTAAAAGGACAGTCTGCAATGAACTAATTAAGTGTTATCAGACCTCAACTTATTATGTATAAACCATGTGTGAACACAAATATCAATATACATAGCTAACTTGTTTAGTCAATTGCTAGTGCTCCTGAAAAATTAAGATTTAACAATTTTAATGTGGGACGGGTAATATTATCAGGATTAGAAGATTAAGCAAATGATGCTGAAGTGAGTAAGAGGTTTGGTCATGTCCCCAAACAGACCTCAGTTCCTAAAGCAAAACAGTTATGATGAGTGTGGAAACAAGAGGTAATGTGGAACTGGTCTTCTGTCGAACACAGTTAGATGTTGTGTCACTATGATTGAAATTCATTAATAAATAATTTGGAGTCTGTAACTGGAATCATAACATATACATGTAAGTAAGCATGTTCTGACCAGTTATAATTTAGTTTAATTTGCAACATACACACACATATAGGTATACACATATATATGTGTACAAATGTGTGTGTGTGTGTATATATATATATATATACACACACACACACACACACACACACACACACACACACACACACACACACACACATATATATATAGAAATATTGAATGTGTCGGCAGATAAGAACCATTCGGTCCATCTAGTCTGCCCAAAACTATATATATATATATATATACAGGGACACACACATATACAGATAGACTTATTGTATTGCTCATTTCTTTTATAATGTAACACGTGCACAAAAGTTTTCTTGTCTTGTTATGATGCGCAACACACAATTTATTGAGTCACTTTTATTTTAGGCGTTATTTTCAGAACTGCAGGGCACCAAATAACCTTTTCTGTCACTTCAGAGGTTATAATGACATTGGCTGACTAGCTGTATCTTTTTTTCTTTCAAGTAATACAGGAGAAATATGAATTGAGCATGAAGCTATCATTTTTACTATTATTTTATTCTCTGTATCAGATTAAGGAAGATATATAATATTGATTGTATGATTTGATGCGCATGCTGTGTTGCTGTAAGCTGCTCTCTCCGAAAACATTGTTTAGCATTTTTGCTTGGCCTTAAAAAGTGCTTGCGTTATACATATGATACATTTATTCAATTAATTTTAATTAGTCTGCTAGTCACCTTTGCAGTTTCTCAGCAAGCTGAATATTAACAACATAGCTTTGAAAATGTTACACTATCGAAAATAGATCCAGGAATTAAAAGCAATTGTATATATACATGTATATTTCATTTTAATTAAAGAAATAAGGACCCAGGAACCAGAATCTCATTACCTTTTGTTCATATGACGTTCATCTTGTAATAAATTACTTGATGCTGACCTAACTGCTGAGTGTCATAACCTATTAAACATCAGTGATTAATGTGGAAGTTTTAACCTGATTACAGGAACATCCTGGATTCCTTACTGAGATACAACCCTTCAAATATTCTCTCTAATACTTCCTTCTTTAGCACTCTACCCTTTGTGAGCCCTGTGATTTAGATTAGGTTGTCATTTGTCATATGCTTTCATGTTAACAGTTTGTACCTCCTGTTGCAGTTATTCCTCCAGCTATGAACCATGCAGGTACACAGATATTTTAAACATCTTGAAATCATGTCACATTTATATTAAAAACAATAGGGGTGCTTTTGGCCAGCTGGCATAGCATCCATCATGCACATTGTCACCAGGGATACAACACATCTTGGACTGTAGCAGCTGGGGACTACAATTCCCATAATGCTCAACTAGGGATAGATAACCTATGGCTGTACAGCTGTCTTCAGCCTCAGCTGTCATTCTGCTCAGCCATGTGCAGGCAACTTATAGCACTCTGGCTGCAGTGAATCAAAACTCCCACTCTGCTACACAAGTCTTTCCCTGCTTGCATGTGAAATGACAGTTTCCTACAGGTAATACACACTGTCTTGTAAATAATATACATTGCAATTCATTTCTTTTTTTTTTAATTATTCTTATGACCTTAGTTATCCTTGTTATGGCTTGCACATACTTTATTGTATTCATCTACTATTTCAGTATGCATATGTATTATACATTTAGTTTATTAACTATTAATTATACCGGCATTTACACTTTTAGTGCAAAAAGTAATATACTGCAATGCAAGACAGTGCATACTAATAAGGCTTATATCAATGGCAAAGATTGTTGCCCTTGCATGGTAGCTATGTAACATAAATAAACTCAAGCTTGAATTAAGAAGCTGATCATTAAGATGTCTTACATTTTGGCATTTTTAATTACGAGCAAATTACACTATATTTAATATGGAAGATAACACAGCATATGTATGTATATAGCATTAACAATAATATAAATTGTTATTTTAGAATTGTGCAACCACAGGGTTGAAATTTATATGAGCATCATCCAAAATATACAAAAAATAGATTCTTTTTTTTTGCAGTTATATTTTTTGCAAAATTGAAAGTATGAAATCGTATCTCCTATTCATTTTTTATTTGTATTGGCCTGGACTGTGGGTAGGCCTGGTAAGTGCATTTAATCTAGGTATGCAATATGATATTAAGTTGTCAGATGCCAGTAACAAAAGTAATTCAGTATCCTGATATATGGTTTTTACTGAACACTAGAATAAAAGAAAAAGGCAGAAATAAAGAAATGGCTTTTTGTTGGTGAACTAGTGACTGCCACACTGCTATCTGTTATTGTCACTGTCTCTGCGGGGAGACTTTGGCCAAACAGGACTGTCAGTGTTAACCAGTGGGTGTCACTGTTGTACTAAAAAAAGGAGACACTAATTGCAAGGAGAAGGGGCTTGAGAGAATAATGCAAGTTCTGCCTTTACACTTCTAGCATAGATTGGATATTTTAGTGAATCCTGGTCTCTAAACGTAACTCTGCTTTTGTGAAGAGCACAGCTGATCAGCATCAAATATATCATACTGCAGGTTGGCTTTTAAAATTTGCTATTGAGAATGTTTTGAAGCGGCAAAATTCCCACCATAATTAAAATCCCTTGCAATGAATGTAAGGAACAATGGATAGTTAAAGGTTGCTAAAAATCTTTGTGTATATTGCATTATAACATTTTTACATTCAAATATTATTCCTAGTAAGAGCTTTGAAAAACATAACTATATGAAAACAAAATGATGTATCTAGTACCGTGTCTTGATCTAGAATTTATGGACGTAAATTAGGTTCATTGTATAATTTATCTATCTATCCAATGAACATTAATTTATCTTTTCGACTACAGATGTTCAGTATGGTGATACATTCTACAGTTATACACAGGGGTGAGCAGCAACATTGCTCTAGATATACATTTACTGAAATCTTTGATGAATAATATAATGATGTTCTTTGGGGTGGTTCTAGGTTGTTGTGGTCTTAAAATGAAAAACAAGATTAGGGCTTTTAGTAGCAATTGAACAAGCAAATGGTTTCCAATATATAGAAATATATTATTATTATTATTATTATTATTATTATTATTATTACATTTAGAATTCTACCAGTGCATGAAACTCAACACAGGATAAACAAATTTCAACCACACACTACTATTATATTTATGTATACTACTAGGCACCATGGCACAGGTAAAAATGTTTTCTTAGTTGGAACAAATCTGTTCTACACTGGTAATACTCCATACATATTTACATTGGAAAGGCAGACATTTTCACAAGGGACTATGCATTTACATTTTAAAGAGTTTGTCAAAGAAAATGTTCTGATATGAACTATGAAATATGCCTTAGAAAAGAAGGCCATCTGAGAGGCACACAAGTGAAATTGCAACTGTGATTTATATGTCTAAAAAAAGATCCGCTTAAAAACCAAATGCTAAGAAACTAATTTATCAGAAGAATACATTGTGTGTTATTGCAGTCATTTCCATACACACATTTGTAACAATATAGCACTCGGCCTGCTACATTTTTCATAATGGATTGTTCCTTCAATGAAACAATGAAATGGTATTGATTAAATATGAAAATCACTAAGCATCAGTAGTAAGGTCCTTCTTTGGTATGGTATCTCTCATTTTAGTAATATGCATTAAGCTTTGCACTTACCTGTATTTATTATTGGGACTTATAGCTGTGGCAATACTAGTTTATCAACAAGTATATATCTATTTTTAAATCAGCAGCTGCTCTTGTTTCAAAAGTTATTTCATATTTAGAGCCAGAAAGCCTTGATAAATTATATGCCTTTCATGTGCTGACATTTTGTCAGAGCTATATAAATAATAGGGCAAACTAGGTGGCTGACACAGGCCAATTATTTATAGGGACCACCCTATGGACACCTGTCTCTGTCAGAGAAAGATAATAACCTCCTTGATGCTTCATATCCCAGATGATTTGGTGAAAGCAGTGCATAATGGTCAGGACTTGAAAGTAGTCATGAACTCTGTGCATTATGTGAAACTAAATGTGGGCATGGAGAACTGAGTGGAGATATGTTAGAACATGCTGCATGATGTCAAGTGTAAGCATTCATCATGGTGTGAAACTAGGTGAAACTAGAATTGCATTCTGTAAAGCCAAATTTGACCTTTAACATTTGCATGTAGTTTGATATAGGCATTGCTATCATGACAACGTGAATATTGTAGATGAAACACATATTAAATATAACAAGCAGAAGAAAAGTAATTAACTATTGGGCATTTAATTTGTAGAATTGTTTTTGTCAAAACAGACAAATAAATGTAATTTAGTAGATTTTATCAGAAACAAGAGGCAGAAGCTATTTTATTATCCATTTGACAATCGACTCATTGTGCCCCTGTGTTGGCCTAGATATGCCTGAATTTGGGCAGAAACAGAAATGTTCTACCGATTTTGGGTTAGCTCTCAGTTGCATTTGGTTCGGGGGGGGGGGGGGGGGGGGGGAGTTTGAACAGCAAAATCCTATTGTACTCCTAAAGGAATGAAGCCGCCCCCCCCCCCCCCCCCCCCCCTAAGTTGGCCTGTAATCAGTGGAAACTGCCACATTTTGGATAGTTCAGTTCTCCAGATTTTATATGGAGAATGGAATAGAAAATGATAGAACAATTAAAGTTAACATATGTTTAAAATAAATGTTATGTTTGTTTCTAGTTACGTATTATGTATAAATGTTTTTTTATTTAAATTTTTACTTATTTATTTTTTTTAAATTATACTATGGCTCATTTTGCAAGGACTTCAGTTATTTTGGAAATAGCCAAACTCCTCCCATTGACTTTTAGAGAGGCTATTTCCATAATAGCTGTGGTCCTCCTGAAAGGGATCAGAAATAAGCCAAAGTCACCCCATAGAAGTGTATGAAGATGACTGAGGCTACCATTGGGCAGCAAAACCCCAGAGGAGTTCGGCAGCTGAAATGTCAGCACAAAAATTGCCCACATTGGCCAATTTTCACTCTGATTCAAGATCACGTTGCTGGTCTCTGAAGATCCCAAATTGAAATGCAACCTTTTTTGGAATGTACAACTTTAGTTGAGTGTATGCTGAACTAATCAGATAGGTTGCTCATATCTGATGGGGCCTGATTGAACTTGATTTTCTTTTATGTTCTCTCTAGAGTAGAAGGAACTGCTCATTGTTACACGTAATCGATGAAGGGGATGTAGTTAGAGTTCTCTTTATTACAAAAAAAGTAAAACAAAAAAAAAAGTAAATCAATAATCTACCAGTGATGGACCAGTGGGTGACTGGATCATCCTCCATTTTTCACAATCATGCATGGAGACTTCCAGTCATAAAATAAAATGGCATCAATATATTTATCACTATATTATTTTTTATAGGCTTTATTGAGGTGAAGTGATTTGGCTACAGAGTTTGTATGGGCTTTATCCGTAATAATTATGACATTCAATTAATATTTGATTATTCAGTGAGGTAAATATGTGCAGTAAGAATTGCTCCCATTTCCAATCCCCATTTTTTTTCTATATTCTTATTACAGTAATTTGCTGAATTGTACATGGTACTACTTTTTAATTGGTTTAGTATTTTCTTTGTTTGTTGGTAATGTAAATTATATTCACGTCGTACATTCCTGGTTGGTTAGATCCAGTGTACATTTCGCACTCTTCCTTTTTATAAATAATTCCTGTTTTAGTTTTGTTTTTAAATTAAAATACATGTGATTGCATACTCATTAGCAGCAAAAAAGTATATCTCTTAAATTATCTCTTGCATTAAAACTGTGATTAATTGTACAGTGCATTCCTGTTTTGCATAGTGGTAATAGTTCTATCTATTTTTGAAACTAAGTTCTTTATTCAATGAAGGCTATTAGTTTTTTGCTTCCTAATCCCCACAATATATCATTGTAAACTCTTTATGTGCATTGTGTCAAAAAGACAGTAGTTGGTGGTTTAATCAATATTATCCTTTTATGCCTGAAATCGGGTGCCTGGTGCATGAACTGAATCGAAGGTTCCAATAAGTGGATTCTATGTCATGAAACTGTCTCAGACAAGGCTGATTCACGAGAGTCATAAACGGAATCTCCAATTGTTGGCTTTATTAGAATTTGTAAAATATCTAAATATCTTAATATTTTCATTTATATTTGTAGATGAACTTTATACATATAAAAGTAACCATACAAATATATCTGTGGTTAGTTTCATTTTTAAGAATATGTGTCTCATAAGTAGATACTTATTAGTGAACAGAAACTATGGAAAGGTATTTATGCTGTCAGTTTATTTGATACAATTCATCTAATCATTGAAATTAAAAGAATAGTGCCTATATTTTTCTTGTACAATCTAGACAAGAAGTTAGTTCCACATTCCAGGATCTGTTGTGTTACATATATGTATTGTGTTCCTGTTGTGTTTCCACAATCTGTATTGTGTTCCATATATTTCTACACTTTTACAGGACTACTACATGGTGGCTTGATCCTTAGACTACAACCTCTGGAATGTGTCTGAACTCATGTTTGCCTTTTTATGACTCATGTTTGGCTTTGTATGACTCTTTATATATTACCTAGTTTCTATATATGTCTGTATCTCTGTCTTTCTCGATCATGCCTTATTTACTTCCTAAGAAAAGTTTGATTTGCTCTGTCAGCACTCTGTTTTGTGGACACATTTTATAGTCCCTATCACACTAAATTAGTACTTTCAGCTTTGTTATCATGTTTTTTTATTTGCATTGTTTCAATATGCTTTTATTAATATGGCTTTTCTATAGTATAATTTTGTTTCTCTTCCCTATATATTCATAGTGAATGCCTTTATTGTTGTTCCTTTATAATTTGGAGCACATACAATACATTTTGTAGCAACTTCCTTTTCTGGGATCCCTTGTGATTCATGGCCATCTGGGTAACTTTTATTTTTATATTCGTTAGCCAAGTTAAGCCATGATGTCTGTCAGCAGAGAGGTAGTTAAAAGTGAAAACATCAAAAGGTCCACAAATGATGCATTGTGTAGTCAAATCCTTAGAAGATTCACTGTATCAAAAGAATTCAGTCACCCATAACTTTACTTGCCATCAAATGATAACTCACTCTTATATCAGTGTTGCCAATGACATCCAGATTGAAGAATGTGTTCTAGAATTTTGGAATTAAAAAGTGGACAATAGTTTGACATTTGAATTCAGACCACAATTAAAGAAATGTGTGCGTAAACCAGCAGAATGTAATTAACTAGACTTTCAAGAAATGGGAAACAATGAGGCAGAGTGGGCTGTAGGTTTATTGGAGTTACATATTACCTTGTTATACAAAAAAGACCCTTGATTCTCAATGAAGGTTTAATATACGGTATGTATGATAAACACAGAACTTAGTGCAGTGTTGAAACTGTATCAATGCTAGTTTATAATTTTATATAAATGCATGTCTAATGTGTGCATTTTTTGTATATTTTTAAATTTTAATATTATTCTTGATCAAATTCCATATGTATAAAATATATTTAATGCATAGCTTAAATACACCATATAGATATTTATTCTGTTACACCTTCGTTTAATGCTTGTAACTTATTTGTCACTCCGATGTTTTAAAATGTACACTATTAATATGTTTTTCAGCATAGCTTAGTACATTAACTGCCTTCCATTTCTATCTCATTACTTGTACTACACATGGGTAAATGTATGTCAATCACCTCATTAGCTTGTGGCTTATGTTCCTTTTGGTTCTAAGTTGCTTCAGTCAAAGATGATTACACAATGAAGGTATATTACAAATGCCCCATACATTATACAAGGTTGTTAAACATGTTGACACTTAATATACAAATAAATCTTAATACTAATGATATTGGATGCATGTGAGCTTTGGTATGTGTATATGTATATGTGGAGTGTGCTGTGTTATCCACTATATGTATAGTTTGTACAAATATTTTGAACAAAGTGTCAGTATCGATGATTTCAACCCAATGTCTGAAAACCTTTTGACCTAATCACCTATCCTGTTTACCTTCACGATATGCCAGTGGCCCTCCACCTGTCATATTACTTTTCTTTCTCATCCTTGAAAAACTACTCTCAAGCTGTCCCACTTCCACAAAACTTTGTGCTCAATCTTTAAAACTCAACTTTCATAGGTTTCCACTGATTCCACATATGTATTGCGCCTGTTGTATTTATTAAAACCTTTTTTTAGAAGTCATCTTCACATCTTCACTTCTGTTCAACTGTAGCTCAGTTGAAAAGTCGCAGAGAGTGGACAGACACCTCATGGAAAGTGCACCTTAATATGGTCAAGTGTCAAAGGGCATGGATCAGAGCAGATGTCTTTATTGATTTTAGCATTATTATATAGGATGAAGGAATGTTGTATACAAATATATCAAATTAATATATACACAGAGTGTTAGTTTTAAAAATCTGGAAATAATTTATCATCATCGTAGTCATTACTGGATCATCATCCATCATAATAATCCTATTAACAAAAACTAAAACTTGCACATTATCCAGGGTGACACTTTCATGGCACAAGGTGTCTATAACAGTGCATTACATTTAACCCTTACAGATAGCTCAATCATTATGTCTGTTTCCTGCTATAAACTTTATATTCCTATTTTGCTATAATGGAAAGTTTTATCAAAACTCTTAAATATAAAATGAACATACATAGTCATATGGAATGTAAATATTTCCTAATAGAAAATTCAATGCTATCAGGTTGGTCCTTAGGGTATTACACTTGAAGTAGCATTCATAAGCACATTCTTATTTGCCTAGACTATCTAGAAGTAATATAATATTTATTGAGTTTTTAGACACTGACTGATTTGGAGAAAATAGAAAACATTTTACTCAATCTTAGTAACCCACAATTGCAACATTTGTCCAATTTTACAACATATAAATCACTATGCATATATTGCACATTGAATCCCTTGTGACTAAGACTAATTTATAAAACATTCACTGCTGGAAAAGATTATACAGCAGATTCATTTTGTAACAAATATGAAAATGATGTTAATATATAATAGCTATCTGATCAAATAACTTATCTAATTGATTTTTAATTAATTTACTAAATATAATCTACTGGCATGTAGTTCTGGCTCTGCTAATGTGAAAATACACGTTTAATTCATGTCCAACTCAATCTAAATATACACATATACACAATTTATCAGTGCAGTAGATATACTTAAAATGTATTTTTACTGTTTGAAAGAAAAAGCAAAGCCAACATTTTAGAATACTATGATTACCAGATGTAAATTTGACTTAAACACATACATCTTTTATGGTCATGGTTGTTATCATTACAAGTCCTCAGTAATTTTTAGTGAGTGACAATGTGATGTGTATAAAAAAAATATGTAGGCCTTATCAATAAAATGGGAAGAACTGTATACCATTCTTCTAGCCAGGAAAACAATTAATAGCCTTTCAATGAGCGCTCAAACCTAGTACCTTGAGGCAAACACTAGAAATTCAAACACTAGTACATCTTTCTAAATCTGTAATCATTGTAAGTGTCTTTCCCTTGTAATATAGTGCATGGAACATATAATACAACTGATAACGCTAGAGCATATACAAACATTTGATATGTAGTGAAAAATCTGTTCTATCAAATTTGATAATGCATCGTGACCCTCATTTTTGGAGTGTTCTTAGCCAATAATCATGCTATTGAATTATCAAACATGAATAAATATATAACTTATATATAAACATATGATTATATAATTGATATTTTTTTGCGCTTAGCATCACTGGCAGGCTGGTGAAGGTTTACTAAACTGTCTCAACCTGTTGTTAATCAATGATATATGATACCCTTTTCTTTGTTTAGGAAGAAGCCTTCTTGTTGTTTAATATATGAGGTTGATTCCAAGTAATGAAACATTGCTTATAGGCATTGAATATATCCATAGATATATAGGGTTATTCTTATTCTGTTGAAATCCTTTACTATGCAAAACAATAGGCTAGCATTTTCTTATAGTTACAATAAATATTTTGTCCCATAATATTCCCAAATATAGTGGGCTACTATTCTGGTGTGTAATGCACGGGGTCCTGGATGGTATAGGACCCAGAGCGCCCGATATCAGGAGCTTCGTTGCAGGGTGGAGACACAGGACCTAGTGCTGGGTAACTGCAGTCCCTTGAAGGTTTGGGACACCAAGTTTATGCAGCCATGTCCCAGGCCCTGTGAAGCAGCTGCTGTATCCAGATTCCAAGGCTAGGACAGTACAGGATGAACTAAATGACAGCCAAGCAGTACTACAACAGAAAAGCAACTAAGGAAAAACATTACTGAATACAGAGTGCAGGGCAACAGGGCAGAGGCAAAACATAAGCAAGATAAAGCAGAAACCAAACTGAGGATAAACAGTACAGGGCACAAGTTTGCATATAATAACAAAGGAATAATGCAGGGCACATACAGAACTTAAAGGCACAGCTACATATATAACTAAGACTACATACAGAGGACATGGCTAAGGAACTGAAGAGAAACATACAAAGGAACAAACATAAATACAGGAACTAGCCTAACACTAAAGATGGTACAATGGTGGGGGTTTGGTTAACCCTTTAAGGACCAGGGATTTTCCTGGGCCAAGGACCAGAGCGTTTTTCAATTTTTAATACGCGGTTTTTGAAACATAAATTTCCTCTCTCTCATTTAACGGACCCATACAAGTTATATGTTTATTTAGAGGACAGTTAGAGCTTTCTTTTGATACCCTATACATAAAAATGATTTACATTTTAGTATTAAAAAATACATAAAAAAGTTTTTCCCCATTATTTTCCCAATAATAAGCTACATAACTAGTGCAACACTAACCCACTTATCCTCCCTAATTAACTAACTAATAAAAAAGAAAAATATTGGTTCCCAAACCCCCCATAACAAAAAAGACAGAAAAAAACTCTGAAGAGTGCGATGTCAGATCAGTAAAAATCATGCAACAGGCATGCAGGGGTTAAATTTTATTAAATAAATATATTAAAATTACCTTTATTTATTCAAAAAAACTTTATAAATTGTAAAAATAAAAAAATCTGTTAAAAAAAAAACTAAATGAGGGCCATAAAGTGGAAGGAAACTGATCACAGTTAAAAACTGTGATCAGCAATGAAAGGGTTAATTTTTTTTTATTTTTTTTATTTTTTTTTACCTATGTGTATGTAATTAATTTATTTTTACTTACAGGTCACTCTCTGTGCTTCACTATAAGAACGTGAAGCACAGGGAGTGAATTAGAGGCAAAGTCAGTGTGTGAACACACTGACTTTGCCATCTAATTTGCATGTTATCACATGGCCGGAAACTGACCGATCGGGTCCAGGAGCTTTGCCTCGGGTGCGAGGCTTAGTCCTGGACCCGTTGCAGACTAGCTGGCGGTGCCCACGGAGCGAACCGCCGGCTAGACTGCATGACGAGTCCCTTACTAATATTCGCAAACATATTTTAAACATTAACATTGCACATACATTTAAACAGAGAATACCTGTAGACTGCTGCACAGGACTGAGGACAGAAAGGAAACTAAAGCAACAAGTTGAGCCCACTTGTATAGAGGAACAGAGTAACAAGGCAGAAGGAATGCAGGAAAACGCAAAATGGAGCATAATCACAGACAAAGGAAAACCAGAAATGGATCAGAGCAGAGAACAGAGAAAGCATAGAAACTGGGTACAAGAGTGAGGTATAACTTAGACAGTGAACATGGCTAGAAACTGAGACAGAACAGGGCTGGGAACTATGAAAGAATCACATTTAAAGGGACAGAGGACATCCAACTTAAGGGACTCAAGACAGGATATCCCACTTAAGGGACTTAGGACAGAACAGCCCACTTAAGGGACACAGGTCACCCTTTTTACAAGGTGCAGGGCAGATGCCAGTCTTTTGCCAGGCTAGGGCAGGTGCCAGACTAAAGCACGACTTTGGCAGGTGCCGGTCTATAGGAAGGCTTGGGCAGGTGCCAGTCTGAGGCTAGCCTTAGGCAGGTGCCACTCAGAACAGAGACTTGGGAAATGCCACCATGTGGCCGGGAACAAGAAATAAAGCACACACAAGGATAACAGATTAAAGAACCGGGGAACAAGAATACTAAATAGGCAGGACAGAATAGCTAAGGCAGAAAGGAAACTGGAAAGCCTGGATACACCTTGGATGAGCCAAATTGTGGGTTGACTCTTGACATGGTGCAGGTCTTCTGTCTTGGGATACTGCACCTCTTTAAAAAATCAAATTAGAGAGTACATAAAAGTATTAGAACACTTGTTTCTGAAATAGGAGACTACCATATAATCTGTATTCCTCTAATGAGAGCACCTAACACATGTTTTATAATAAATTGTTCCATGGCCATATAAACATGAAGCAACCTAATCACTGAATATGGGGTAATGAATAGAAGGAGTGTTTCTCTAATATTTTCCAGTGTAACACTTGACCATTTATTAATAGACTAACCATAATTCCCCAAACTGACACTTAGGGCTTTATTCACGAAGGACTGAATGAAGCATAGGCAAAGCATGAAAAAATAGATACTAGATGTCAGTAATAGCATATTACATGGGATGTATGTTTTTACCACACCATACATGCTTTAATATTTTAGAAGGAAACAATATGAGCAAGAATCGAGAATGGATGACTAACAACAAATTACTAGTATTACTAAATACTGACAAAACAGTATCCTTGTTATTTAGGACAAAATCGAATCTTCTTAAACTAAACTATGCCTGATTAGACATTAAGACCAAAGTAAGCTGTTACCAGTCCTCAGTTAATAATAAATATTATGGGATAGAACTGCATCCAAATAAATGAGCCTCTTAGAAGTCAACAAGTCAAAGTTGCAGCACATGCTGTCATACCATAGAAAGCTGTCCCATGGCATCCTAGTCCGATTCAAATACTACAATAGTGAAGATAGAAAAAGGCAGATAGACGTTCAGCAAAAGTAAGGAATCAACTTGAGAATAACAAGTAGATAAAACAACTTTATTGCTCACCTCCGCCTCTGCTACTTTACTCTTCCCATTGCTTGCCGAGTAGATAAACGCTTATCGGGAAAGCTTTTCCACCATCTCAGCATTATGCTTGCTCTTATTGTAGCTATAACATCTTCCTCTGGTCTAAATATCCATGGAAATGTCTTCCTCATTGCATCTAAATTCTAAACCTGGCTTCTGTACAACCAGCTTGTTTATGTATGCACATGTGTTTTATTATTATTAATTGAAATATGTAATTTCATCCTGAAATGATCTATCCACATGTTCCCCAGGATATGCTTAAAAAATAGAAAACTCTCAATCAGCCAATCAATCAACCTGTCTATATACTTACAGTATGATTACAATTATGCTATTGTAAGGTAAATTTGAATTTTGTCAAAATAAATTTTTTTATCTAAATCCAATCTGTAAGTCAAATAATTAAGAAACTGTAATCTTAATAATGAGACTATGTTTAAAGTAAAAAATAATATTACAAATGCATCTTTATTTAAAAAAATACTTTCTGTTACTTTTTTTTTAAGTGTGTAACAATATGATTTATTAAGTAATCTGAAAAGGCACTTCAGAACTATTTCTTAAAAATCATTATTTTTCACATAATGACATATGCTTTTCTGACACTGTATATGTATTTTCTTTATTCCGTAGGTTCTTACTCTGTCAGTGATTACACAGAAGGAATAACTTTTTCCTGTCTACACTTCTCAAGTTATCTGACACCCCATTGAGATTTCCAAGTTGAAACCTTTTGAACTGTCACTCTCATTTTGGGGGGAAAAAAGAAAAGAAAGAAAAATGAAGATGGGTAACCATGAACTGTGTCACTATCTCCAGATTATAGCTATTTTCTTTTGTCTTTCTGGAATAAGCCAAGGTGAGCTGTCAATGTCTGCATCCAAGCCTTACATTCAACCAGGAAAATCGAGAACAAAGCGCAGCTGGGTATGGAATCAGTTCTTTGTATTGGAGGAATATACAGGAACAGAACCTCTTTATGTTGGAAAGGTAAGAAAGAAACCACAATTCACTCACATCCATACATACACATGTAAATGACAAATAGATTGGTAAAATATAGATTTATAATAGATAGAGACAGAGATAGAGACAGAGACAGGGTCGGACTGGGAACAAAAATCAGCCCTGGAAAAAATCTGCATACCAGCCCCATAGCATAATATTTTTAAACTAGCCCCATAGCATAATATAATTTTTTTGTTCATAGAAGGGAACATCATGCATTTTAAAAAGCACAAATGAACAGTGTATTATTTATAGATAAGACTGATATCAAAGGCTGCCTAGGGCAATATATATACCTCCAGTATGTACACAAAATTATATGAATTGCCCTGTGCAGAGGTATATATCAGGGCAGTGTGAGAGACATATCCTTGTGTACATATTTCTGTATTGTCTTTCTCGCATATCTGTAGCGTCTCTCTCTCGCATATCTGTAGCGTCTCTCTCTAGCATATCTGTAGCGTCTCTCTCGCATATCTGTAGCGTCTCTCTCGCATATCTGTAGCGTCTCTCTCTCTCGCATGTCTGTAGCGTCTCTCTCTCTCGCATGTCTGTAGCCTGTCTCTCTTTTGCATGTCTGTAGCCTGTCTCTCTCTCGCATGTCTGTAGCCTGTCTCTCTCTCTTGCATGTCTGTAGTGTCTCCCCCCCTTCCCCCTGTAGTGTCTTTCACCCCTCCCTCCCCCCTATAGTGTCTTTCACCCCCTCTTCAACCTGTAGTGTCTTTCACCCCCCCTTCCTCTTGTAGTGTCTTTCACCCCCCCGTTCCCCCTGTAGTGTCTTTCACCCCGCCCCTCCCACTGTAGTGTCTTTCATTATAGCACAATATATATACAATCTATGTAAAAAACAATACACATAAATCATGTATGTACAATAATGCATAATGTGCAGTATGTCTAAACATGTAATTGTAACTTATTTGTAATACATGACAGATAAAAACCTTACTTCTGCCACATGCTAAATTATTACCGAAATGTATGAATGCTAAGTACACTGAAAAGTATAAACAGTTGAGTTAATTTTGGTATATCTATATTTGTAAAATGTCATGGGATAACTTGATTCAATTGCCAGAGTTCTTTGGAAACTTAGTGTAGTTTACAAATAAAAATTTTGAATAGATTTTCCAATTTCCATTTACAGTAACATAAACCAATTATTACTTGGTCTAATAGTTTTATTATAGGAGCAGTGTTGCTATAGATGGGCTCATTACATTCCTAATTAAACAAAGTGGACATTTCTAAGAATACGTTTAATCTGAAGCTCATTTCGGGAAAATTCACTGGAGAAAAATTATACTGGAGCTAAATCAATAACTTAAAAACAAAACCCTGCTATACAATAACAAGTTGTGATGCAAATATCTTAACCTTTGACATAGATCTTTGATTATTTTTCAGGGGAGGGCTGTGGCTTGATAACTTTCTACTTCTAAATGCCCCAAAAAACATAACAATTTCTACCTTTATATACCTTTGTCTTGGCATTCCACGTATCCCTTATCTATTTATTCATCTGATATTGGGTAAGCTGTTAAAATTGCACCATGGGCTGCTAAATTTGATTAGTTCTTCAGGCCAAAAGATGCCAGCCCTCTTTTTTATTTTAAAGATATTATAGGTTGTATAAGGTGAGCATTAGCTATTTTACTTTTATTATTTGAACATTTTCTCAACACTTGGTACAGAGCACAAACTGGGACACGAGAGAGCAGGAGACAATACACATGTAATGATGTAAAAGGCAGTAGTTTTAGTTGATAGCATAAGCATATTTGAAGGTGTGTGTTTTGATGGCCTTTTTTAAGATTAGAAGTGAGTTTTAAATAAAGGTGCCAAAGTCATGCAGGCACAAATGGTAAGAGGTGATGAGATTGTAGGAAAACGTGAACGGACACATGGTTTATAGTGACCGTTTAGTGGGCTAAAATATTAAAATTAGAGTGATAGAAACTAAAACACTGAAAAATAACCAGAAAGCTGTGTATACAACAAAGGTTAATTCTGTTTTCCTTGGTAGTCTGACCCAGAAGAAAACAGCAAAGATTTGAATCGTACATAGGCAGGTGTTATGAGTCTACATCACACACAAAACTCTTATTATTCCCAAAAACAAATACAATAAAATAAACCAATATAAGCACTGTTTGTTGATGTAGATAATATGCAGGAGTACAATATCATTCATAATAGAACACAAAGCACAGCACGTTTTAATAAAAGGTATAAAAAATATAACCTTAATTGAATTTTGGATAGAATGTTACAGAATTCAGCAATTATGCACTTGTTGTAAGTGAGGACTAACGTTTGAGGCAATGTTTTGTCTTCCTATGTGTCCTTTGGTAGGCAAATACATTAATATCTATGCTACCTAAACGCCATTACTACAGAATGTATGGGGTAAATCTTAATTGGTTCACCAAATCTGAAAACAGTTTGGTTGTTTTTTTTAGCTAATAAATAACTATAATAACTTAAATTAGGTTAGGTAACATTGATTCAGGTTGTAATATGATTTTTTGGGATCTCCTTTAGACAGCTTCTCTGCTGGGTTAAAGCACCAATTACTCCTGTGGGTCTTCTCAGTCTGAGGAGGATTAGCAAAACGCTTGGGAGTATGCATAGTATATGTAGTGCAGAAATAACATAGGATGACTGGTGCCAGAAACTCTCTTAAACATACAGGTAGTCTATTGTACACAGGAATTATGCCGTTATTTTCCATATCATCAAAAGGGTAAGTAGGTGGTCAGGCATAGACAGAGGTTGCTCCTTTAATAAACTGGAAACCTGGTAACAATCCTGTTTATAGAGAGTCTTCTGCTATAGAGGGTCTCGTACAACTCAGCTACATTATTAATTCCCCACTGCCTATACTGCCATGGGCCTTTATAATGACCTAAAAAGATGGATACCTACAGAGTACAGAATACTAGTTACATGGGACTCCGAAAATATCATTACTTGTCATGTAGCTGCCTAGAAGGATCTAGTGATTTTTTTTTTCTTAGACATCCTCTGGTTCAGTATATAAGCATTGTTTAAATGTTTAGTGTGAAGAACATCTTAAACCTTATAAAAAAAAGTAACTATGTAATTAGATAACTGATTCAGTCAGAAAAACGTAAATCCTACAACTAATTCTCCTACTCAATATGGATGGCATAATACTAACAAGTCAAATCAAGTGCTAAAATACAATATGTTAAAAGAAATAGATTTAATAGCAACCTAAACAATATGTCCAGTAACATGTGAAATAATGATACACATTGCCATGTCGCAAAAGAAATAAACTTCATTAAGCATCAAACAGCTTGTTTCAAAAGAGTTATATTGTTACCTTACTTGGGGCGTCCTTGGATTTCCAAGTTCACCTGAACCCTGGTGTACCCCCAGAGGATGCTGCCTGTCTCATATCTGTAGCTGGAAGTGCCGCTGGGCGGTTTCTCAAGGCACTTCTGGAGTCCATAGACTCCAGTATGGCCAATATAACTCTGCTCATGTGCACTGTGCATTCCTTTGCCCCCTCCCCTGGTGACTGTTTATAAGATGTATGTATCTCCTTAAAGGGGAAGTTCAATAATTAACTACCGTATTTGCTCGATTATAAGACGACCCTGATTATAAGACGACCCCCCCAAACTTTGGATATTCCATTAGGAAAAAAACTAAAAGCCTGAATATAAGACTACTTTATAGGAAATAAGTTTAACTTGTATATATTCACATGTAAATTGCTTTTTTAATAAAAAATTATGATATCAAAAATGTATGTATTTCTAGTTTTTATTTCTTTTTATGTGCCAATGCTGCCTCTCTCTTTCCCTTGCCCCCATTTTTCTCTCTCTCCCCCCTCCCCTTGTCTGTCTCTTAACCCCCTCACTCCCCTTGTCTGTCTCTTAACCCCTTCCCTCCCCTTGTCTCTGTCTCTTAACCCCCTCCCTCCCCTTGACTCTGTCTCTGCCCCCCTCCCTCCCCCCTGTCTCTCTGTCCCCCCTGTCTCTCTGTCCCCCTCCCTCCCTCCCTCCCCCTGTCTCTCTGCCCCCCTCCCTCCCTCCCCCTGTCTCTCTGCCCCCCCTCCCTCCCTCCCCCTGTCTCTCTGCCCCCCCTCCCTCCCTTCCCCTTACTTTGATCCCTGGTGGCTAGTGGGGGCAGCCGGGGGATGTCTGCACGATACTTGCAGACATCCTCCATGCTGCCCGACACGGCAGTCTATTATGACTGACAACTGTCCATCATAATAGTCTGCCGTGTCGGGCAGCATGGAGGATATCTGCACGTATAGTGCAGACATCCCCCAGCTGCCCGATTGTCCCTGGTGCCTAGTGGGGCAGCAGAGGAAGTCTGCGCGATGAGCGCAGACCTCCCCTGCTGCCGCCCGGCACGCTCGCCGGGACTTCTGTGACGAAAGCGGAAGTACCCGGCTTCTTCACAGAAGCCCCGGCGGTCGTGCCGGGCGGAAGCAGGGGAGTCTGCGCTCGTTGCGCAGACATCCCCTGCTGCTAGAGAGGGGGATCCAGGTCCCCTGCAGCTCTGCTGGGGACCTGGATCCATGTCTTATAATCTGACCTCAATTTGAGGTCAGATTATAAGAAGACCTCGATTATAAGACGAGGGGTAGTTTTCAGATTTTTTTTTCTGAAAAAAACCTCGTCTTATAATCGAGCAAATACGGTAATTATCTTCTGGGAGAGCCCTGTTTGACTCAAACATATTCATGCCCTCATTTTTCCTCAGTTTCCTGCCTCTGATCATTCTCTTTGACTCCTCTGTCCTCTCGCTTTGCCATTTTGTGAATTCTTCTGTTTTGACTTTGGCTTGACTTTCTAATCCTGGCCCTGGCCTGATTCATTGTTTTTCTGTGATCCGCCTGCCTCAATCTCTGCATGTTTGTTGACTTTGTCCTTCGCTCTGTCCTTCCTGTTGTTCCACACAAATCCCTGACAGTTATTACTCTGGGCTTAACCTTTGGGTACAGGGCTGTTGGGGTGAAAACCATTATTTTGGTTCTTGGTTGGTGGGAGTTCAACTTTCTGATAATTCATTCCTAACCTGCAGTGTGGATTCTACTCTCCTCTACCGCCAGAGTTACGTATAGACACAGCCTTTATCTTGTCCAATGGCTGTTAACTAAATAAGCAGACAGTCACAAGAGTTGGTCAGTGAGACAGGAAAATATCCAGCAAACACTTTCCAAGTGACAGTTAGATTTCAACCTATAGTTATCAGCTAGCGACAAGGGCCATATCCTTATGGAGATGACATCACTGCAGGTCATCCAGGCTACCACAGGAGCAATGCTAACATTCTTTCAGACATGCAGCAGCTCATCATTTAGTCTCTATGATTACTGAAAAAACACAAAACATTATTTGCTTCACCTTTAAAAGGTGAAGCAAATCTGAAAGCACCCTCTCCAGATATCAAAGAGTAAGCAAAAACATGAGAAAAATATTATTTATGTTGGAGAACCAGAAAGGCAAAATTTTGTGTTTTTCTATCACTATAAACAATTTGCATATGCAAATTCTTCTTGTATTTTGTGCACATAACTTTTTTTGAGAACATCTCTTTTGTTTTCGAAAAAAACAATCTCACAACATATGTTACTGTTTTGGCATAAACCTTATGTTGGGACTATTCCAGAACCTCTTTGTGAGAAATACAGAGTTTGTATTTCATAGAGAAAACTGAGACAATATGATTAGCTATAAGATCGGTAAAATGTTTAAAACAAAGTAAAACATTTACAACATCACAATAGCATACTGAATAACATTCTATGAAGAAGTCAGTAAAAATATAGATCTAGGTGTGGCAGTTGATGTGATCTATTTGGATTTTGCGAAAGCATTTGATACAGTTCCACACAAAAGGTTACTCTACAAATTGAGAGAAATAGGTTTGGGGGCAAATGTGTGTATGTGGATTGAAAATTGGCTAAAAGATAGAACACAAAGGGTTGTTGTAAATGGAAAATCCTCAAATTGGACAAGGGTATTAAGCGGAGTACCTCAGGGGTCTGTTTTGGGCCCTCTTCTTTTTAATTTGTTTATTAATGATCTGCCACATTGTGCTGAGAGCCATGTCACTGTGTTTGCGGACGACACTAAATTAGGTAAGGCAATAAAGACTAATCTTGATGTTTTTTCTTTACAGGAAGATTTGGACAGAGTGGGGGACTGGGCAGTAAAGTGGCAAATGAGGTTCAATATAGACAAATGTAAAGTTATGCATTATGGGAAAAATAATAACAAAGCAACATATACGTTAAATGGTTTTTCCCTGGGAAAAACTACTAATGAAAAGGATTTAGGAATAATTATAGACAACAAACTTGGCAACAGTGCCCAATGCCAGTCAGCAGCTGCAAGGGCCAATAAGATATTGGCATGTATAAAACGAGGTATAGATTCACGGGAGGAGGATATCATCTTGCCTCTTTACAAATCAATGGTAAGACCTCACCTTGAATATGCAGTACAATTCTGGGCACCAGTCCTTAAAAAGGATATTAAGGAACTAGAAAAAGTGCAAAGGAGAGCTACAAAATTAATAAGGGGTTTGGAGGATCTTAGTTATGAAGAGAGAGTTAAAAAATTGAATTTATATACGTTAGAAAAAAGGCGTCTCAGAGGGGATATGATAACATTATATAAATATTTGCAGGGCCAATATAAAGAGCTCTCCAGGGACCTGTTCATTAACAGAAAGGTACAAAGAACAAGAGGTCACCCCCTCAGACTGGAAGAGCAAAGATTTCATAGACAGCAAAGGAAGGGATTCTTTACGGTTAGGACAATAAAGTTATGGAACTCCCTGCCAAGAGAGGTAGTGCTAGCAACCACAATAGATGCATTTAAAAATGGTTTGGATGTTTTTTTAGGAAAGCAGAACATACAGGGCTATTAATAATAGAATAAGCATTAATAAAAGAGCTTATTGATCCAAGGAGAAATCTGATTGCCTCTTGGAGTCAAGAAGGAATTTTTTCCCCCAGGAGGCAAAATTCGAAATAGCTTCCTTAGGGGTTTTTTTGCCTTCTTTTGGATCAAAAGCTGTAATGATAGGTAGAAGGGTTGAACTTGATGGACTTGTGTCTTTTTTCAACCTAAATTACTATGTTACTATGTTACTATGTTACTATGTTACTATGTATGCTGACACCATATTAATAGATAAACAAACTCTTTCTCCATCTCAGTCTTCTACCGTCCCTTCCTTTTGTTTTACAGTTTTCAGCTTATGGCAAAATATTTAGAACAGCTATATAAAGTTTTTAATATGTTTATAATATAGTTGTGCAACAATCTCCAGCCACCATTACAAAAAAAAGTTAAGAGGATATTTAATTTAGAACAGAAATCCATGTTGACCTATGACAATTTAGCGAAACAGTAGCATATGGTGTGAATACATTGTCCATGTTTGGAAGAACCTATTGTTAATTAGAAGGACTAAAAACATATTCTTGAAACAACATAGGATTTCACAAAGTTAATAGAGCAGGAGTGGCCAAACTAGTTTTTGAGAGCCATATACGATAAACTTAAAGAGACTGTCTAGTGCAGAAAATGCATCTTCCAAATATTAATGCATATTAATATGCTTTCAAAGTACTTTAAAATGTATGTTTTACAAGTTCCATTGCTTAAAATATAAAATACTTACAGCCAGTGCTGTATTTACCGCGAGGCATCCTAGGCGGATGCCTAGGGCGGCAAATTTTGCCGCCCCCCAGCACTGAAAAAATAAATAAATAAATAAATAAAAATAAATAAATAAAAAAACGCGGCCCTTTAAAAAAAAAAAAAAGACCGCGTTTGCAGGCAGAGACGGAGGTGACAGGGGATCGGAAGAACCCCCCTCACCATTGCTCTGCCTGCCAGGCTGCACGGGGAGCCGAACAGGCAGCACAGAGAAACCTCCGTGCTGCTTGTTCGGCTCCCCGTGCAGTGTGCCGACACGGAAGTGCCGACAGTCACGTGACGGGCGCGCTGACGTCATACGCGCGCCCGGTCACGTGACCTGTCGGCACAATCGCCGGGAAGCCGAACAGGCAGCATGGAGGGACCATGCTGCCTGCCTGCCAGGGAAAGGTAAGTGCTGATGGGATGTGTGTGTGTGTGTGTGTGACTGAGTGTGATGGGAGTCAGAGTGTGTGTGATGGGAGACAGTGTGTGTGACTGAGTGTGATGGGAGTCAGAGTGTGTGTGATGGGAGACAGTGTGTGTGTGTGACTGAGTGTGATGGGAGTCAGAGTGTGTGACTGAGTGTGATGGGAGTCAGAGTGTGTGTGATGGGAGACTGTGTGTGACTGAGTGTGATGAGAGTCAGAGTGTGTGTGATGGGAGACAGTGTGTGTGACTGAGTGTGATGGGAGTCAGAGTGTGTGTGATGGGAGACAGTGTGTGTGACTGAGTGTGATGAGAGTCAGAGTGTGTGTGATGGGAGACAGTGTGTGTGACTGAGTGTGATGAGAGTCAGAGTGTGTGTGATGGGAGACAGTGTGTGTGACTGAGTGTGATGGGAGTCAGAGTGTGTGTGATGGGAGACAGTGTGTGTGACTGAGTGTGATGAGAGTCAGAGTGTGTGTGATGGGAGACAGTGTGTGTGACTGAGTGTGATGGGAGTCAGAGTGTATTTGATGGGAGACAGTGTGTGTGACTGAGTGTGATGGGAGTCAGAGTGTGTGACTGAGTGTGATGGGAGTCAGAGTGTGTGTGATGGGAGACTGTGTGTGACTGAGTGTGATGAGAGTCAGAGTGTGTGTGATGGGAGACAGTGTGTGTGACTGAGTGTGATGGGAGTCAGAGTGTGTGTGATGGGAGACAGTGTGTGTGACTGAGTGTGATGAGAGTCAGAGTGTGTGTGATGGGAGACAGTGTGTGTGACTGAGTGTGATGGGAGTCAGAGTGTATTTGATGGGAGACAGTGTGTGTGACTGAGTGTGATGGGAGTCAGAGTGTGTGTGATGGGAGACAGTGTGTGTGACTGAGTGTGATGGGAGTCGGAGTGTGTGTGATGGGAGTCGGAGTGTGTAACTGGGTGTGATGGGAGTGTGAGCTTGATGTGAGTCTGAATGATGGGGCATGTCTTAGGTGTGTAACGTCGGTGTGCAGCTTGGGTAGGGGGGTGCCCGGATTTTGTCTGCCTAGGGCAGCACAAAATCAAGATACACCACTGCTTACAGCTAGATGAAATTGTGAAATTACAGCAGTTTGCAAGAATCCAGGACTGCCCATAGTAGCTGAGTAAAAGTCAGTTACTTTTTTGCAGCAGCAGCAGCAGCAGAAACCAATCAGAATAAATGGATTCAAATGAAAGGAATTTCCTGTCTCTCTAGTGATGTCATCAGATAATGAGTTGCACTGTTAAGAGATCCTACTGTGTACCAGAACAAGTCTATCACAATGTATTCAATTCCAAGAACACAGAAAGTGACAAAATGAAACAAAACTTTATATCCTCAATGTCTATTTAATTAGTGCAGTGCAGTAAACATGCAGAGTAATCACTGGGGAGAGCATGAATCAAATATTAAAAATGTGATTTAAGCAGAATGCCTGCATCAAATCACACAGAAAAAAAGCCTGTGCACCTTACAAGCAGTCATCTTCAACTTACACCAAAGTGAGTTTGGGGACTAGACTGTCCCTTTAAGATGTTTGACTGCCACACGACATGAACAAATATGCTGCAGAAAGAGCATGCAAAATTCATGTACGCACAGACAGAATCCAATTACTTAATCAGGGTGGAGATCTCATAGGACCTACCATGATTAATTAATTGGATTGTGTCTGTGAGTATATGCATCCTACAGATTGCCGGGCTGCACTTTGCATGCATTTTCTGCAGCATGTGGAACAAATATGTGTCCCTGGAAACATGGCTGATGTTGGCAACTATGTTACTTATGTATCTTAATTGCAGCCTGCTAATTTGCAACTAGTTTTCTGTAAGTGGAACCTCGTTCATGTGTTAGAATCACCCCTAGCAGTTCTATTTCAAGGGCTAAGACCACTTCTGTTTTGTATATTTTCTGTTTTTACATGTTTAGCATTCATGTATATGTATATTGACTCATTTTGGTCTTTCTTGTTATTTTTGGGTGTGACCAGGTGTGATATTTTTATGATTCATTAATTTGGTATATCTAAGGACATGCATAAATTAATACCACTTTTTTACAAATAGTAAAGGCATTTATATATGTATAGCACTTCTGACTACCTGTGACATTATTTTCCATTCAATAGGCATGGCATTGAGAAGTGCTTACTAGAAAGGTCTCATTCTCTCACAAAAATTTTAGATAAATATTAAGGAATGCATGTATAAAATATGCGTTCATATATGTGATTTGAGATAGCTCAGTTGGGAAATACTGTGCCTACAGAGCCTGATAAAACTTCAAGATCACAGATTCAAATCCTGTCAGGGGAAACTCAGTCCTTCTTCAATCCAATGTTTACCATCAAGTAGGTAATAATGTTATCTATTATTTAGCTGCTGATTTGGTTAATTCCAAGAGCATGTGCTAAAAAGCACTTTGAATCCCACTGGGAGAATGGCGCTATATAATTAATAACTATTATTATTTATTTTGTAACTGTTCATTTTTTTTTCTTTTTAATAAGCATATGTAGAAAATGCTTATTAAGTATTATTTTAACTATATTGAGTGTATTTAAAAAGGTAAGAAAGAAAAATATTCAATTTTGCATTTCATTAACATTATATGAAATTATACCTTTTTGGGCCAGATAATTCTATACTGAGTCCACCTTTTTGTCTTACCATAATATTTTTATGACAGAAAAAGACATTACTACAATTATCAGGTTATCTAATGCTAGTCTTCGCTCTCCATCTTTGCTGTGAGTAATTTAAATTTCAGCTGAAATGCTGTTAAACTGTAAAAAAAAAAAAAACACAAGTAGTGTTTCATTGAAAGATTGTATCAAGTGTAGAGATTTTAAATAGAATATATGTTAATGAAAGAATAAAAATAATGTATCTTGTTTAGCCCTCTTTGCTCTGTATAGCTGTAACAGGGAACAGAACCTTGGTTAAGATAAAGGAAGATCTGTGCGATCAGACCCAAGATTCTAAACAACATGTCCGCCCCATGTTAGACCTAAACAGAGCAAAGAGGGCTCAATAAGGTGCATTATATACAAATTAGCTCTGTCTGTTTCTGATTTGAAGTATTGTACAATGCTTCAAATTCACAAACTAATCATGAATATTACATTTTTGTTTTAATCCAGTGGACTCTCAGTTTACACCTGGTAAAGCTTGAAAAAAAAAAAAAAACTGCATGTGGCTTCAGAGCCATGATTTGGCCAGCCTTGTTGTATGAGACATGGCTCTACCTAAGTATGGCTTAATGTTATTATGAATAAAGTGATTATTGTTTGTGTATATAAAGGTGCATGTAACATGCTGTTACAGGAGCATTGTTCAGGTACTTGTGTGTAAAACTAATGATGTTTAAATGTTATTAAATGATTAAAAAGAAGTGTAAATCTGTGTTCAACCTACTAAGTGTAATTTATTACTGAACATGATTCAAGAGTAAGATCTGCATGATGAACACAGTATTATCTTGCTGTGCATTGATGGTAATTTACTATTAGAACAATATGTGCAGAAAGTGGTAAAAATAATAATTAATGCAGTGTTAATGTTTATTAATTTACATGCTCTTTTTATGCTGGTGGATTAGTGAATTTCCCCATTGTGTAATATATTAAAGTAGTGTCAAGGAGATGTCAAAATGGAGTCATGTGTTATTTGTTGCACAATAGTAATTATTATTATTTTGTGCAGGGCATACACAACAATCTAAAGCTGAAACTGAGAATGCAATGTGTCTTTTAAGAGTCAAAATCACATACAAAATACTGTCTTTAATACAATGAACTCACCAATGGTGCACTATGCAGATTGTAAATTACTTATTCTTAAAAATCACAAATGCATATTTAAAAATAATATAAATAGCAATTTTTCAAAAACAAAAATAATAATTATTTGTGAAGAATATATGCAATAGATGTTATTCACATTACAAAACAGGATTATCACAGGACTGTCACATCGAATACAAAACTATAAAGTATAATCAATGAAGAGAGATTTGCAGGGAATTGTGATAGGAGTTTCAAACTTTAGTCTAAAATAGCCAAGTTGGAGAATTTCTTCAATGCAGCTAAATTGGAGAATTTTCCCAACTCAGCTACTTTGGCCTTCAGTTTGGAATTCCCATCTTAAGTCCCTGCAATTCACTCTTTATTGAGTCGACCATTATGCAAATTATTATTTGCCAACTTTTTTAATGGTACATTATGACCACTGGCAGGTGAAGTGAATAACACTGATAATCTTGTGGTCATAGCATCTGTCAGTGGGTAGAATATATTAGGCAGCAGGTGAACATTTTGCCCAAAAAGTTGATATGTTAGAAGCAGGAAAAATGGGCAAGCATAAGGATCTGAGCAACTTTGACCGAATTGTGATGGTTAGAGCATCTCCAAAATTGCAGCTCTTGTGGGGTGATTCCTGTCTGCAGTCAGATCCACCATCAGACTATACACCTATCAGAAGGTCGGTACTGTCCCTTTTAATTTTTTTTTTTTTTTTTAAATGCGTGCCTGTTAAGATGCTGGAAGGGGAAATTAAAAGATCTCCTCAACCAGCATCTCCGTGTGAGAAGACATCCTTTCATGCTGCCTCTCTCAGGCTACGTGCGCACTGATCGGACGTCAGAGCGTCAGCAGTCACGTGATCTACCAATGCGCAAACCAGATCAGTGCGCAGGGAGCACAAGAGAGGCAGTATGGAAGGCTGCTGTCTCTCACAGAAGTCAGGTAAGTACTGGGGAAGGGGAGGAGGGACAGGACTGGCTGTGGCAAATTAATAGGCATATAGTGGCATATTAATGGGCATACTGGCATGCAGCATATTTATGATTAAATCTGCTTTGGCACATTAATGGTCATTGAGTGGCATTTTAATGGGCATACTGACAGTGGCATATTAATGGGCATACTGGCTGTAGCATATTAATGAGCACAGAGTGGCATTTTAATGGGCACACAGGCTGTGGCGTATTTTTTGGCATATATTTATGGGCCTACTAACAGTGGCATATTAATGGGCAAGCTGTGGCATTCTAATGTACAAACTGTCTGTGGCATATTAATGTGCAAACTGTAGCATGTTAATGGAAAAACTGGCTGTGGCATATTAATGGGGTAAGTCTTGGATGTGAAATGCAGGTAATGGGGCATGTACTGGTGGCAGCAGCAAGTCCTGTATGTGCAATGCGGGTGATAGGGTATGTCCGGGGGTGCATTTAAGTCATTGGCATGATATACAATGACCTGGATAATATGACTTTGGGAGGGTAGGTGGGTGAGAGGAAGATATGGAGGGGGGACAGACATTTTTATCTGTAAGGGGCCCTGAAATTTCTGATGGTGCCCCTGTCTGCAGTGGTCAGTTTCCTATTTAAAGAGGTCCAAGGAAGGAAGATCAGTGAACCAATGATAGGGTCATGGGTGGCCACGGCTCATTGATGCACTTGAGGAGTGAAGGCTGGCCGTGTGGTCCAATCCAACAGACAAGCTACTGTAGCTCAAATTGCTGAAAAAGTTAATGCTGGTTCTGATAGAAAGGTGTCAGAACACACAAGGCATTACAGTTTGTGGGACTGTGTAGCTACAGATCTGTCTGGGTGCCCATACTGACCCCTGCCCATGGGCATGTAAGCTTCAGCACTGGACCATGGAGCAATGAAAAAAGGTGGCCTGATCTGATGAATCACATTTTCATTTATATAACTTGAATGGCTATGTGCATGTGTGTTGCTTACCTGGAGAACACATGGCACAAGGATGCACTATGGGGGTAAAAGCAAGCCGGCAGAGGCAGTGTGATACTTTGGGCAATGTTCTGCTGGGAAACCTTGTGTTCTGTCTGCCATTCATGTGGATATTTTGGCACGTACCTACCTAAGCATTATTGAGCATCTGTCTGATGTGCTGGATAAGCAAGACCTATCCGTGGAGGCCCCACCTAACAACTTACAGATCTTAAAGTATCTGCTAAAATCTTAATGCCAGATACCACAGCACTCCTTCAGAGGTCTAGTGGAGTTCATGCCTTGACCGGTCAGTGCTTTTTTGGTAGCAGAAGGGGGGCCTACACCATTGCATGCTGGTGGTCATAATGTTATGGCTGATCAGTGTATTTTCCTATTGATGTGATATAATGAGCTGTATTCAGTGTTGTGAGTTATTATATAACGTCAGTTTTTAACTCAAAGTTTTCAGTTGCAGTCTTTGGTATTCAGTTGATTGAATATAGCACATTTTGTAAAACACTAATGCTTGTTCTATGTCAACAGGTAAAGGATGCATTGTTATGCATATTACCGAGATATTTAAATGAAGAGGTATTATCAAAAATGCAAAAAACTAAGTGTACAAAATAATATTCTTGAATAAATCAAACACCTGTTTAAGAGAGTAGCACAAAGACTTATTCATGATATAAATCTTACATAAATAAGAAAGATCTCACTTCATTTCCTAGTGGGTGAAAGATAAACATTGAATGTGAAATTAAGGAATAAGTGTCACTTCAGTGTCTACCCAAAAATATATTTTTCACATATTATTTTAAGCAAATAAACACTTAAACTGAAAAACAAGTTGAATAATAGTGTTTAGAACATTGCATTTTATTACATTTTACATATTGAATGAAATAAGCTAACAGCTGTTGCATGAACAATAACCGGGGATGTGAGGCCACCCTCTAGCTGGAATGACATCACCAACATTGTCATTCCACAAGAGCTGTTTTGACAGTGTGTAAAATAATATATGTTACTATATACATATACACTACCATTCAAAAGTTTTAGGTCACTTAGAAATGTTCTGGCTTTCCATGAAAACATACATGAAACGAGCTGCGAAATAAATAGAAAAAATACAGAAAAGACACTGACATGGTTAGAAAAAATAATTTGTAATTTAAATAATATTTGTGTTCCTACAAGGCCAGCATTGCAGAATCACATCTTCACTGTTCACATTGAGACTTGTGTTTTGTGGGTACTATTTAATGAAGCTGCCAGTAGAGGACTGTTAAGGTCTCTTTCTCTAACTAACACTGCTTGCTCAGTTGTACGTTATTCTGTGAAGGGAGTAGTACACAGCGTTGTATAAGATTTTCAGTTTCTTTGCAATTTTTACATTTTTATTATATATATTATATTCATTCTAAAATCGACTAAATAGATTAGCATCTTCCCCAGCCCCTGTCCCCAATGTTTATTCAGGGGCCATTTCAGTATTTAAAGGGGGAGGGGCACAAAATGCCCCACTATTAGGGGTTATCATGTACAGGCCTTGGTATTGAAGGAGGGACAGGAGCATAATGCAAAGCCCCCGACTCCAGTATTGAGGCGGGCCACGTGCATCTTGCCTAGTCTGTGGCCCCAATGTTTATGGGGGAGCATTTCAGCAGCTCGGGTATGTAAAGGAGGAAGGGCACTTGGTTCTTTTTTTAACTGTTTTTTTTAACATGTACAGTAATTTTACCAAGCCTGTTAGAGAACACCAATTATTTTACCGGATGCGATAAGACGAGATCCAGTCCAGTTCACCTCTCAAATCAAACTCCCTTAATTTTTTTAGTGAATAGCAATGTTTCTTCCATTCAATCAAGGTTGAGTTTGAAATGACGTGGGGTAAAAGGAGTGAGAATGTATTTTCGTGAATAGCAAAGTAGTCAGATTGAGAGAACAAATTCAAATTTTATTCAATAGCCCCATTGTATCTCTTTATATGTCTTTATTCACCTACACCTCTCTATTTCTATGTGTCTCAAAGAATTACAGGTGGGGAGGGAAAAATAAAAGTATATTGTGACAATGGGAAATATGGGGAACTGTGACAACTGAGTGACTGACACCAGAGTTACTAATTGGGTGATCAAGTTGGTTACATTGTAATTCATTCTGGGGAAATCTGCTGCTGCCTCAGTTAATGTAAGGAAAAATATGGTTGTGGTTTGGCAAATAATTTGGGGGAATCTTGTGGCCTAGCAGTTTATGTGGGGGTTTCTTTTGCTACTCTGTTTAATTTGGTGGGATTTTGTGTAAATAATTTGGGGATGTTTGGTGCTATGGCAATTCATTTTTTGGTAATCTTGCACTGCGGAAATTAATTTGGTGCCGTCTGGTGATGCAGTCAATGGCTTTGGGAGAATCTGGAGCTGCAACCATTAATTTTGGGGTGTCTGGAGCTGTGGCAATTAATCTAGGGGAATGTGATACTATGGCAATTCATTTGGGGGAATCTATGTGTGTGGTAATCAAGTGAGTAAATCTGGTGCTGCAGCATTTGATTTGGGAAAATATGACTACTGGGGATGAGCGCCATAGTAATAAAACTCACAGCAATTTAGCTCATATAGGAAAAACTCTTCAACATGGACTACTAGAATCCCCACTACTTTTAATTGTTTTACATAAAAATATAAACCTACAGTTTCCCTGGCTCCTAAACATTAATAGGCAGATTCCCAACATGGTATTTTTAGCTCCTAAAGTCTACAGATATTTGTCAAGCCCTGCCTTATTTGATCCGTGGCATTAACTTGACTATTCCATGCTTCCACCTCCCTCTCATAGAAATACCTTCGGTCTTTATTTTTAAACCTCTACAGATTTGTGTATTTTTCCATGGGCTCTAGACCCTGGTAATTTAGGTACCTAGCAATGCCCCAGATCTTAAGGATTTCAGGCATGCGGTTCTATGTCTTGAGAGCAAGCCTGTTGGAGTTTAACATGACGCATAGATACATATTACA
Source organism: Pelodytes ibericus (assembly GCA_036172795.1). NCBI lineage: Eukaryota > Metazoa > Chordata > Amphibia > Anura > Pelodytidae > Pelodytes > Pelodytes ibericus. The sequence goes on from CM069859.1 coordinate 81,131,185, forward strand.
AATACAGTTATTATTTGCCATACTAAATTAAACATATTTAGACTACAAATACGTACATTTTAATAAAATCATACATTGTAATAATTATCGCACTGTATTAGACCTTAAAAATGAACTAGACCATTTACAAGTCAGAGTGGTCCATTAAATAAATAGTAGAAAACTACTATTTGATGTCAAAGTAAAAAGCTTTATTTTCTTACATTATCTTCTAACATTTCTAAGAATTTTATTCTGTTGTAAAATAAAAAAGGGCCAATATAAGTATTTCGATTTTTAGCAGGTGCCGATCTTGTTTCTATTATCTAGGTAAATAGTTTAATAGCCTATCTATATTTTCACAAATAAAGCTGCAATATGTTTCCTATAAACTATGAAAAAATATATTAATGTAATTTTAAATGTAAGGGCAATGTATATTTAAGCCTGTAGTTGTGCAATATCTGCATCATTGCAGACTAAAAAATTTTGGATTTCTGTAGCACTGAAAAATAGTAGGACCTAATTCTTTGGAGCAAGATGCTGTCTAGCTCCAAACAGAGGGTTGCTGTCAATTGGAGTGGTCAAAGGATTTACATTATAAAAGAACAAAAAAACATGGTAAAGAGGAGAAAATAAAAAATAAAATATTAGATAGAATGCGGGAAAAAAAGCAGTGGCAGTGAAGATCAGATGAAAACAAAAAGATAGGGAAAACGTCATCAATAAAGATAACAAAGTTGTGGACCAAGAAAAGTACATTCAGATATTATACAGTTTCAGGAATGTTCTAGTTGTATTACTTTTTCCCAACATTACCCAATTTAATTGTGTAGAAAGACATAATTCATCAGAATATAAAAGTAATAGACTGGTACAAACCCCCATAGATAGCGGGATGTCTGTAGGAACTTGTTTTGTCAACAGATATTTTTGTTATCCAAACTTAAATTACGTGGAAGGAAAAAAACTAAATGTTTTCCACATCTCAGCTTTTAAATATTTCCCAGTAACTGATTGAGGAGAAAAACAAACTAGGTGTAAAAGGAAAATGTACAATAAAGAGATAGGGGGAGCACACAAAAAACGGAATTATGCGGTATCAAAAATGTATTTAGACAATCACAGCACAAGCAATATAATTACAAATATGCAACGGATAAAAGAGATAAATACTTACATATGAATAGAAAAATCACATGAAAAAAATTACAAAAAATGCCACAAACATGAATGAGCAGAAACAGGAGGATCACACAGTGCAAAAAAAAGGGGTCACCCGACGTTTCGGCTCAATAGCCTTTATCAAGGGGGACCAGAGGTCTCTTTATTGTACATGTTCTCTTTAAGGGTAGTGTTTGGAATCCCCTAGGGGTGATGCACCACACTTAAATTCTTGTTGTTATTAGTTGTTTATTTGGTGTGCTTCTCTAATTCATTTTGTTTTGTAAAGGGAAAAAACTATTTTAATTAAAAGATGAAAATCATATACAACTCCAAGTGCATGTGACTTGAAGGGTGGGGTGAAGTTTCAATAGATAGCAGAACCTCCCAAGCACATGATATAAGGGCATTATGGTGACATTATGGCCCTTGAGAAGCATATGCATCCTGAATATAAATCCTCCCACTCTCACTAGATTGGAAGTTTGCAAACAGGTCGTTTTCTCCTTTATTTTTTTATTTATTTCTATCTGTCCAATTAAGTTTTGTTACGAATACTTAGATTCCTAGATCAGAACATAAATACTATTCAAAGCGTATTTGCTCTCTTTATCATAAGAACATGGGTTATGAGAGTTGTTCATAATGTACAAAAAAAAACCTATTGCACAACCTTTTCAAAAACATGTCAATTTTTATTACAAAAGTTTATAAGGGTGTGTAATAGTTTTTTTTATATGATATGTGGTTTGTGAGCATGGTAAGGACTTTGCTTTTCTATATGAATCCAAGTAGGAAAGTTGTTCTTCTGAATTCTATGCACTCCTGTTCTAACTTTTATTAAAATAGTTGATCATCATACATAACTTTTGTTAAGAGAGATGATCATCATACATAACATTTGTTAAGCATTTTGGTATGATAAGTATTGCATTATAACTATCATTCATGGATTTTTGAAAGTCATATGAAAATTACTTAGAAACAATATTTATAAAACCAGGGTGAACATTGCATGCTAGTGTTTTTGTCTATTGCTCTAGTAACACAATAGCACGTTGCTTTTATTTATTTTCTTATAAATTACATTAATTTTTTTTTTTTTTTCGAACAAGATAATATTGGCAGTGTGTGAAGATTTGGGATGAGGTTTACTGGTTTCTTCTGAGTTCATGTATATTTCAACAGAAGGAAATAAACATTTCTTTATACACATCAATTATCTAATGATCAGCTCAAGTTGTTTTATTGTTTTATATCCTACTGCTTATGTGAATACCAGATAAATAGGGCCAATGATTAAGTGCCTCAGTAAGTGGGAAACATGTAAGGCTGCCGTGATGTCCATCATCATATAGCCTTTTTTACCATCTGCTATCGACACATTTTGGTATTTATAATATGCTCAAATAAATAGATTTTTGCACTGAAAGCAAGTAAGCTTTCATCCTATTTGTACCAAGCTTATCAAGAGATTGAAGTAAGTCTCTGGAGGGCGATGTTCCTTGGATGGATGGAGCTGTCTGATATAAGATAGGAGCACCATCTACATGTTATTACTTTTTGAAAATTGTGCCTATGATCTTATGATTGTCATTCTAAACCATCATTGATGTTGGTTGGTCTGTACCCAGTCCACATGACCAGGTCCAAACAACAAAAAGGGCACAACAATTTTGTTTTGGAGTAAAATCATATCTGCAGCTTTATTTTACATTTAACGAAACTAGTTTAATTACATGAGCACATAAGTTTAACTATACTGCTGAATGTAGGTCAAATCCACACAAACAATTTGGCTTGTATAATTCTAGATGAGGTTGTATGACATCCGACCATCATTCAGGGCATGAGTCTCCTAAAACCAAAGCCAGTCAGGGTACACATGTAATCTATCTGAAACTCTGACCAGGATACAATACAAAGCTGCTATCATAAAACTTAAACAATCAATCAGAGAGAGAGAATCCAAAGGTGACAGAAGAGGAGAAAATTAAACTGATGTTACTTCAGACAAGATTGTAGTGAGGTGTTACATTTCACAATAGTTCTTATGAAGTCCATATATTGCTATGCATCACTAGCATTCAAATAGTACAAATTAAGATTTTCAGTTTTTATTTTTGGGGTTTGAGGAACTGAATTAAAAAAATAACAGTGAGTAGTGTTTATTTTTTTAAAGTTTGTGTTTGCAATAGAATGTGTGTAGATGGCCTGTAGATTTAGATCTAAATCCTCTGTTTCTTTTGTCAAGGACGCTAATTTAAGCACAGTGATATTACTTTGCCACTGACCGAATAGCTGTGAAAAAAACAGTCACACAAAACCCTCAAACCCATCACATTTAGACTTCCACACATGCCTGGTGCTGCTGCTGATCAAAGCCTTGAATGAAAATATATGATTCAATTATTATTATTATTTTCTAAAGCATCAAGATATACACAGCATGTACAATGGACAGATGCATTTTACGACTAGTGACATTCCAAATTTAGAAAAGGTGAGGGCTCCTATTGTTAAGTGCTACTAAGGCACAGTGATTGAAAACGTGCAACAAAATGGTTAGATAGACTAAAGCATATTAAAATTGTTAAATATTAATAAATTCTCTATAGATATAGTGTAGAGAAATGTTCCTGTTTGCAAGCTTAGCTTCATTCCCTGACAAACGTTATTTCAGTCAAGGAGACTTGCTGCAGCAAAAGTATTTCTTCTTCAAATGAAAGTAACATTTATTTTTCCAATTGCAATAAAAATGTCAGTCAAGACCTCTTTTTTATTTAGACTGAAAAACAGGAAAAAGTGTTCTCAAAATGCACTTTCCATTTGACATTAAAAAAAGCACAACTGACCCTAAGGTGACCACATACTCCAAGTGTATGTACCAAATGTTGAAATAAAAATGTAAACAAAAACCCAGGAAGCACATTCATGATGTCATGAATGAACAATGGCATCCATGTCCATATTCACCATGGGTTCCTGTTATGTTGACTTACATTAAATAAAACAAGTAGTTTTAACAGCTACCAAGGACTTTTGATTTGAAGGGTCTATTCACTAAAATTCAACTTTGGAAATGGTTGACTTTCATTTTGAGACTGTCAAATTTGGCAACTGAGTTGGACTTCGGATCTTCCCCACTGAAAATAATGGGAAACAAAATGATCAGAGCTATTTTTTGAGACTAAGTCAAACTCGGTTGCCAAATTTGTCTTAGTCTCAAAAATAGCTTTGATCATCTTGCCTCCATATTTCAGTAAGGAAGTTTCGAACCTGGGGTTTTTTTCTAAGACAAACTTGGGTGCCGATTGGAAGTTGACCTCCAAAGTTGGAATTCAGTGAATAAACCCAAGAGATAGTAATTTTTAAATACATTCAACACAATTGGGTCTATTCACTAAAATTCGAGATTAGGTTGAGGAGATCAAGTTTGGAGATCAACTTTCATTTTCAAATTCGACCTCCAAACTTGACCTCCTTGAATTATTCAATAGCAGTTCACCCCCTCTCACCACAACTTGCCAAAATCAAAATCAGCTCCCATCTTGCCATCAAGATCCATAGAAACCAATAAAAATTTGTATTCAATAATATCTCAATAGGTCGAGTTTGACTTGAAGAAAACACACAATTTGAATGTTCCCTATTGAAAGTAGTGGAAGGCGAAATGATCAAATGTTTCTTTCTTCTAACTCAAACTTGGATGACTTAGAAGAAAAAACATTTGATCATTTCGCCTCCCATATTTTCTTTTTAAATTCGACTAATTCACCTCCCATTATAGCCTATGGAAGGCAACATTAAACTCTGATTTTGGAGGTTGAGTTTGAAAAAGAAGTCAGCCTCCTCGCTGTACCTCATCTTGCCACATAATGACATCATAAAAATTTAAGTGAATACCATTTTGAGGGGTCGAGGTGAGGCATTCGTGTTCGAGTTTGGAGGTCAAGATTAGTTTATTCCTAGAAATAACATTTCTACTGATAATAATATTGTTATTGCTCTGTAATTATTATAGGAGCACCTTTAAACAAAATTAAATGTATTTCTTAGTTTCAAAACAACTTGCTTGCTATCTATTTTACAAACCTGTAAGTGATAGACAGCATTTAAAAGAGAGTTATATGTGATAACTGATTTACGTAGCATTTTCAAACTTTGTCACCTACTTTTGTCAAGTGGAAAGCTATTTTAACTTTTGAAACTACAGACAATAACCATTTTCAAAAGGCAAAACGTACTTTGAAAATACAACTATTTTCTGTTCTTTTAATTGCATTGTCTTAGTTATATTATTGCTTTTGTTATCTCTTTATCTCTCCCAAAAACATTTTATTTTATTTAAACAAAATGAAAACTAATCCCATTAAAAGAAATTAGCTTTCAGTTCCCTTTTATTTTATACAACTGTCTCTGACTCTTCATTGTGGAAGACGGCATAAAACCGTTCTATCACTCTGCGCTGATTTCTTTTTAAAAAACAAAATGCAGTGTTTTAGTTGAACAAAATGAGAAAAACACTTGCTAAACTGGTGAACAATCTAAGTGCCAACAGATGTAAACAAGTGATTACATTGCTTAGCAATATAATTAACTTCTGAGATTATTTTTTCTTCGGTTGTTAAGAAACCAATCTGTTGGCTTGGGTAATAGAGCTTATTGGTGTCTTTTGTCTTTTTCTATGCAAATTTGTATGCCTTAAGTGGCAAAGCTTTGTTCCTATATACGTAAATGGCAAAGTTTCAAACAACAATAGACAAACTGAATCTAAACTAGTTTGTAACCTGAATGTTTCGTATTAAAGGAACATGGTGCCAAATAAATAAATAAATAAAAAACTTACAAATGGAAATATTTTGCAGTGTAACCACTCTTTAACCTACCAACTTTTGTAGAGGCATTCATTTTTGCATGTTGGAGGGGGCATTATTATGTACACGATCTCCACGTTGGAAATGTGTAGAGAAATACTCTGTGTTATTCAACAACACTAATGGGTCTTTTCACTAAAATTCGAATTTTGAGGCCAACTTTCATTTTGAGCCACGCGAGCAGTTTGAATCTCCCCCATTGAAAGAAATAGGAGACAAAATTATTGAACCTATTTTTGAGGCTAAGTAAAACTCAGTCTCCAAAATAGCTTTGATCATTTCACCTCCTTTTACTTTCAATGTGGACGATTAGATCCTGGGTTTTTTTTTCTAAGTCAAACTCAGGTGGGACTTAGTCTCAAAATGAAAGTCAACCTCAAAAGTTGAATTTTAGTGAATAAACCCATTATAATAATTAGTTAATTCATCTAAGTAGATCAATAAGTACGTTTTTATCATAGAGACATATTTGAGGTTGTGAGTAGGTGCTAGAAAATGTATGCACCCTCTGTTTTTTAGATCGGTAAACCAGAGGTTACAGTGTATCTGAACACAAATCAGTAACAGCCATGAATAACAAGTGCCCCATCTACATCACCTATTTTAGATTTATTTTCTTTTGTGTAACTTAGAAACAAAATAAGGAGGCTATCCTAAATAAAGTAGAAGGCCAAGAACTAATCAAAGGATTCCAATTTTATTTCTTTATTTTAAATTAGGTAGAAATTGGGAAGACTGAATGGGCCAAATGGTTCTTATCTGCTAACACATTCTATGTTTCTCTCACCTAAATATTAGTTTCCAAATACTAGCCCATTCCTATAGTGTCATACCTCAGCTTAAGCTATAATAAAACTGCTACCAAATTTACTTTTGTAAAGGGTTGTTTTCCATAAATGACATATTACCCATAACCCCTTACCTAGAACCTAAATTATTTTCCAGCTCAGCTATTATCTGATTTGTGCAGTTCACCTCAATTCCCATTTTAAAGAAATGGATTCCAATGACATTCTTTTTTTTAATTAGAAATATACAAAAATACAATATATTGAAGATAATAGTTATACATCAGTTGGATGAAAATGGCCTTAGATACAATATATTGAAAACCGATGAGAGGTGTGTCAATAAGGAAACATAGTCTCTAATTCAAATACCTCACTCAACATAAAAGAAAAGAAAAAGAAGATGAAGCGTTGTCACCCCCAGCCAGGCTCACATAACCATAAAGTCTCATCACAATGGCTTTTAAGTATGAACCATTGTTAACTATTTTGCTAGGTCTGGTCTATGATGAGCACCTTCCCATGTAGGAATATTATGCTTTGCAGATACATGTATTGTTAATTGTTAGTATTGATATTCCCCATTAAGTTCTGTATTTAAGAATTGTAAAGCATGGGTCTATCATAATTAATGTTTTTAATACAATAGGACCATATTTATTGATAGAGGTCGTATTTTCCCTTCACCCTGTAAAAACCCTCTTCCATGGAACACTGATTATTTATTTGATTTAAAATCTCCAACCAGCTTAATGGTAAGTTTGACTTCCACCTTCTGGCAATACATGATTTGACCGCCAACAATATGTGGATCGTTAGGTATTTCACCTCCTTTCTACATATGGGGAAGTCTAGGTGGAAAATGAACATTTGTTGAGTCAGTTCTCTCATATTGGGGCAGATTGTCTTAAGAAGCTCCAACACTTTACGAATTGTAAACTGTAAATTGGCATTTCCACCACATGTGTAGCAGTGATCCCTCTTTTCCCCCGCAGTTCCAACAGGAGCCCGAGAGAGCCGAGGAGAACCTGCTTACCTTGTGTGGGGATAAATACCATCTATGCACTACTTTATAAAAGGTCTCATATAATGTATGATTGTGTGTACATTGTCTGGATATCCGGAGTGTGTCAAGCCATTCTTGACTTGTATAATTTGTCCCCAGTTCTTTTACCCATTTAAACATAGCAGTGTCCTTAACAATGACATTCTAATGAGTGACATTCAGTAAATATAGAAGCACAGTTTTTTTATATACAATATGTAGTAAGATTACAATGTACTTTAAGCATGCACACAAATGTTTAGTAAGAATCATGTTGAAAAATTATTGCATTTGAACATGTGACAAGTTTGATACAAAAACAGTGTTCATTCACCTGCTTATTACAGAGGTTGATTCAATTTTCCCCTGACATATTAAAAATGTCTTGGTAGCAGAATAGACAGTTCTGGGTGCCCACTAAAAGCTAGGGACCTTATTTTTTTTTACCTAGGATTCTGTTACCATCAGAAGTATTAATTTCCTGAGTTGATAACCTAGAATTGTTGGGAATTTGAGCCAGAATAGCAGCCACACAAAAGCTCTAGAGGGCCACATCTGGCATGATGGTTCAGACTTGCCTTGGATAATCAAGATACATGCAGCCCTGGGGCATAACCAGAAGCCACTGGGCACGAGTGCAAATATTGCTAAGGGATCCACAGAACCAAATATACAACATATTGCATTTTAGAATCAGTACTATACATTTAACTATCCACAATGCTAGCTTTTCCCCATTTTCCACAGTACCACCTTGCTTTCCACAGTGCCAGCTTTGTTCACACATCAGGTGCCACACTACCAGTATTGTCCCCTCATGCTGCCTACCACTTTGACACCTTACATTCCCACTATTGTCTTTGGTCAGGTAGCCAATTTTCTTTGGTCAGTGATGATTATGACAAGTTCTTGGGTATTCATTAACATATGACAACAAATGCAAGTGAGAAACACCGCATTGTCTACAGCAAGCTCTGCCTCTGCAAAATGAATTGCGTATAGAATATATTTTTGATTTAGTGCACAAAGCATGTATTTTCTCTGGTTATTTCTGGGCATTCAGTCATCCTAATTTCGCTCTCTGATTTAATTTGCCCCATTTAAGCAGATGTCCCACATGACTTGCCACAGTACCAGCTTTGTTCTTACATCACTTGGCACATTACCTGTGCAATGCAACATTTTTATTTTACATTAACCTATTGTATCAAGAGGTTGTCATGCAAAAGGTTAATATAAAAAATGCAACTCTAAAGGAAGTTATCATGCATTAAGCCTAATATAAAAAATGTAGCAAGATAACTGAAGGATCTACTCAATAAAGAGAGAATTGTAAGGAATTGAAATGAGATTTGCAAACAAAAGGCCAAAATAGCTGAGTTACATTCAGTTGCATGGGAAAATGTTTTCAACTTTGTTACATTGGCCTAAAGTTTGAAATTCTCATCCTAATTCCCTGCAAATCATTCAATAGACTCTTGAATGTGTTTCCAGCTCTGGCTGCAAGATGGATGCTAACATGTTCATTGCATTCCTTAGGAAATAGTTTAACTGAATCGAACTTGAGCTGTGTGAATTCAAGGTTGAAAAACTAAATTACTCCATAATAGAGACACGATAAACATAATAGCACCCCCTCAACCTGCAAAATCGATGAATAGAAATCAATTTGTGCTAACATTTGTGTATGATATTTTTTTTTCTAAAACTAAGCAGTTTCTAAAGACATATATTCACGGTATTATCTTGGCCATATACAAGGATGTCAGCTCAGATGTAGAACAGATGTATTATTTATCTCATACAGCATAGTTCACATTTAACTTCAAAACCTTTTGATTAAAAGGATAAGATTTACTATTTTCAGATGGATGTCAGTCATATTTAAATGTATTTGGCCTAAATTAACTAAACTTGCTGCTTTTACTTTATTTTTAATTGTAAACCTAACAAAGGGGTTGATTCATGCAGCTGCAAATTAACTGATAATTGACTTGATAATCTGTATTTTGGCAACCTGAATTGCTCTTTAATTCAAGTAATTTTGTATCAGAAACAAAATGTATCAGAATTGACCCACAATGTGTTAAAATGAGTCAAAGGCTCAACCAATTCTCAGTCTGTCAAATGACACGCCCTTAGAGAGTCGCGCTGGCTCAGACGTCGTCCGGATAAACAAGGTCTGTGTCAAATATTGAGAAACCAGGACAATCTGATGTTAAGTGGGTTATTGGAACAAACCATACTTGGACAAGACAAGAAAACCTGGAATTGATGGAATGCTACTACAGCAGACCAACTGAGAGGGGTTATATGAAACATTTCAGGGTACTATGTATGGACAGAAGGCCATCTATACTAACTGAGAAACAGCTCGTTACCCAACACTTCAACATTGTGAAGAGGAAGCTGCTCTCACAACTTGAGATGGACCAGCTTCTTATTAGACTCCAAATGCAACAAATGCAGAAGAACTATAAGAAAATGTGGATGTCCAGTAGACACCGCAAGCTAGAACCTAACTGCTACCCCCACCATTACAGGGCACAGCAGCTGATAAGATCATGGATAAACTATCTACAATCACCTGCTGATACCAATTACCAAGGCTCAGTAGAGAAGTTCTGTCAGATAGTGTGCTAGAAGATGCCAATAGAGCCCTCATGGCAATCCCTACTACCACCATAACTCAAACCAATGAGCTGGAATAATCTGCAGCTGCCGTAATCCTGGAAATGCTTGGGTACACATTCAAGATAAACAACAGTACATACCCCATAGAAAACGAGGTCTGAGGCTAAGATGAAGGCAACTCGGAGAGCCAGCTGGTGGAAGTACAGAAGGGTGTGGAAAGTAAGAATACGACTTGGATATTGGAAAGACAAACATATAATACCAGTGCAAAGTGGCTGCAGGACCTGAGAACAGGCCACAGTAATCTCCCAGTACAGGAACCAGTTATCATCACCAGAGCTGGAAAGCACTTGGCCCGGACATGATCCACACCTATTGGTTAAAGTAATTAACAGCTATTCATGAACACCTGGCTGCAGAGATTAACACTCTCTTAGAAGCAGGCTCCCATTCTGACTGGCTAACACAAGGAAGGACCGTGCTGATCATGAAAGACCCCAACAAGGGCACAGCATAGTCCAACTACTTGCCAATAACCTTCCTCCCTACAACATTGAAAGTCCTATCAGGCATCATAGCTGCCAAGGTACATGAATAAATGGGCCACTACATAAGCACAGCACGGAAGAGCATTTGGAACAACACCAGAAGGTCGAAACACCATTTGCTAAAAGATAGAGCAGTCATCCCAAATTCCAGGTCTAAACAGACCAACCTGAGCACAGCCTGGATTGATTACAGGAAAGCATATGACTCAATGCCACACACATGGGTCTGTGAATGCCTGGTGCTGTACTAAGGACCTTTCTAAAAAAACTCAATGAGGCTCTGGAAAACAACACTGAAAGCCAACTCAAGTGACCATCAAGTGCAGCATATTCCAAAGTGGTGCACTGTTTCTGCTGCTGTTCAGAATAGGCTTGAACCCCCTCAGCCAGCTAATCAGAAGGACTGAATATGGATACAAGTTCAAGAGTGGAACCCTCTTCTACATGCATGACATCAAGTAGTATGCTAAGAGTGAATGTGGCATCAACTCACTGATCCACCTAACCCAGATTTACAGTGACGCTATTAGAATGTCATTCGAACTGGAGAAGTGTGGCCGGATGGTAGTAAAAAGAGGGATGGCACATGGATACAAGTACCTTGGTATCCCCAATCACATGGGAACAACAACAAGGAGGCCAGGAAGATAGCAATGTCCAAGTACCTCTAAATGATAAACCAGATCCTGAAGAGCTAGCTCAATGGGAGGAACAAAGTCCATGCCATCAACACATACACCCTGCAAGTCGTCGTCGTCTCTCTCTCTCTCTCTCTCTTCTTTTTTTCTTTATTAGTTTATATTTTGCCCTCCATTATAATGCTTTAGATCCTTCACCTGTCGCTTCTGCAGCTGTATTATATGTGTTTCCCTCATCTCTCCTATTTTGCTGTGTATCGCTAGAAATCATTAGAACAGGAATTATCAGACATTGAGACTGGGGACTCCCATTACCCTCCACTACTGCTATTTACCACCCCGTTTTTTTATATATATTTCTAACTATTTAGTTGGATGGGATATTTTAATAGCTGCTTATTATTTATAGACAGGTGCTTATTATAGGGCACTTCTCTTATTTCCTTCATCTATTTTGATTGATTTTTTTCTCTCACTTTTTAAGTGTTTGGTTTATTTATCTATTCGTTTTTTGGTTTATATGTTATTTTTCACAAACCTCTGTTTATGATTACTTTTTTGCCTTGAGAGTGGTATGATGTATGATTTCAATATATTGTACTTACCTTCAGTGTTTTTCTATTATTTATATTTTTCCATGTACGTGTATGTGTGAACTATTCACTTAGGTTTAAAATATACGTGTGCCTACCTATTCAGATATATTTATTATCTATATTTTTCCTTCCCTATTTTTCGTTCTAGGTATACTTTAGTCTTCTGGTATTGTTGGTGGCTCTCCACCTTATTTTTAAATATATAATTAAATAAAATTGTTGTTTTAAGTGTTCTGTGCTCTTTGTCTAAGATTTACTCTTTGGGTTACCCCCGGTCATTTCCAATACGTAGCTTTGCTTTGTTGTATATAAATACTATTTGGTGAACCGAAATCCTTGAATTTCAAGTAAAATCACTGAATTTCAGTGAAATTAGGGCCAATTTGAGGCTACAGGGATAGAGGGAATCTTATGCTTTTTCAGACCAAGTTCCTTGCATTTTCCACAAACAGAAATGCTATTCCTATTTCCATCATGTCTTTAACATAGTTGGAAATACACCCCTGTAACTATGTTCAGTTTAAATCAAATTCTTCTCCTGTTTGAAAGTTTTCATGAGTAGCTAATACCACAAGGTTTTCACTACAAACTCTGCAACATGGAAGGACTGCAAGCACAGAGTTAACAGTGAAGTGATCACGGGTACACGTTTCACAAAAGAAAACATAACTCTTAATACTCTTGAAATATAGCTTTCTAGCCATACATGGGGCATCTTACATCCATTTATTAGCATTACTAGCATTACTATACTTACCAACTTCTCTTGGCAAGCTCCCAGGAAAGGATTGGGCGTAGATGAAAGGGACTATGGCTATGCGCCACTAAGACGCGATGCGACATCACATGATGTTGCGTGACCCTATGAGCAATTCCAAGGTGGCCAACTCTATAATACAAGCGCTTGTACATTAACATGCTAATTACAGATACATTTTCATTAGCTTGGTTCTCTGAAAATGTATTTAATCTGTTGGTAATATGATTTTAAATAAATGTAAGACTTTTTTATGGCATGCACTCTTGAACTCTTAAAGGGCAACGTGGCAAGGTTTCTTGTTTAGAAAAACTTAATTGTGCAAGAATGCTTTCAATTTCTACTAACTGTAGAGACACTTTGTCCTGTTTGCAGCAGGAAAAATACTTATGCTGGCATTTAAGATTTTAATTACTCTCATAGACCCTAAACTAACAGTTTGTAAAACAGGTAGAAATACAAAAAAAAGTTTCTCTGCCAGTGTCTCATATCCATTTAATACAAATATTTTACTACCAAACTAAATGATTTTGAGAGAGCTATTTTTTTTCCTCATATTTTTCTCTCCCTGGCAGTATCTATATTGTTTTGCTAATACGCCTGAGAACAAATGGTCCTGGTGCTATTTATTTACTATACTTTAATATAATTATTTTTCTCCCAGTGCACATTTAGTACCTTCGTGCACTTTAATAGTTTAAACTTTTAAATATTCTTTTACTATAAGCTCTAAAGAATAAAATAATTGCACACCAGGGCAGTTGTGGGGTGAAGTAATACTTTTGTAGCACTCGCCATAGATACAAGCGGAATGTTAATGCCAAATGTACCAAACATAGTATTGTATCCCAGAATGTTCTGGCATTCTCCTAAATATGTATTTTACAAAGTGCCCTTTTTAAAAAAATGTATATAAAATGACCTGTTATCTAGATAATAAAGGAGTGTGGATAGACAGGTATCTATTATGTGCATCGATTTAGTTTTCATTTTTTACTTATAATGTGTACCAATTACTTTTTCTTCTCTAAAAGTGCATATAAGCAGGTATGAACCATCTTCACTCGCTGTACATTGAGTTTATTTACAACTATATTTTACGTTTGTTTATTTCATAGGGCTATAATGGACAAGCTTAACCCTTTAAGGACCAGGGATTTTCCTGGGCCAAGGAGCAGAGCGTTTTTCAATTTTTAATATGCGGTTTTTGAAACATAATTTTCCTCTCTCTCATTTAACGTACCCATACAAGTTATATGTTATTTTTTAAAGGACAGTTAGAGCTTTCTTTTGATACCCTATACATAAAAATGATTTACATTTTAGTATCAAAAAATGCATATAAAAGAGGAAATTTGAGGGAAAAAAAGTTTTTCCCCATTATTTTCCCAATAATAAGCTACACAACTAGTGCAACACTAACCCACTTATCCCCCCTAATAAACTAACTAATAAAAAAGAAAAATATTGGTTCCCAAACCCCCGTAAACAAAAAAGACAGAAAAAAAAACTCTGAAGAGTGCAATGTAAGATCCGTAAAAATCATGCAACAGGCATGCAGGGGTTAAATTGTATTAAATAAATATATTAAAATTACCTTTATTTATTAAAAAAAACTTTATAAATTGTAAAAATAAAAACATTTGTTAAAAAAAAAACTAAATGAGGGCTATAAAGTGGAAGGAAACTGATCACAGTTAAAAACTGTGATCAGCAATAAAAAGGGTTACATTTTTTTTTTACCTCTGTGTATGTTATTTATTTATTTTTCTTTACAGGTCACTCTCTGTGCTTCACTATAAGAACGTGAAGCACAGAGAGTGAATTAGAGGCAAAGTCAGTGTGTGAACACACTGACTTTGCATCTAATTTGCATGTTATCGCGGTGATCACTCAATCACCGCGATCACATGCCCGGAAATCCACCGATCGGGTCGGATCAAAAATAGGAAACGTGCCAGTTATGCAGCAGTGGTGGCAAACTTTTGACAATCCAGGTTAAATTTCTCATGATGGTTGAGGATAATGAGATGTGCATTGTACTATAAAAGTCTATAAACCGAAGGTCGTTCGGTTTATAGACTTTCGGTTTATAGAATACATAGAATTCTATGTATTCTATAAGCCGAAAGTCTTTAAACCGAACGACCTTCGGTTTATAGACTTTCGGCTTATAGAATACATGTAATACTATTGGCTTTCTATAAACCGAACTAGAGTCCCAATTCTTATTAATGGGAACTCTAGTTCGGTTTATAGAAAGCCAATAGTATTACATGCATTCCATAAACCGAAAGTCGTTCATTATGTCGGTTTATGGAATGTATATGTAATGCTATTTGGTATTCTATAAACCGACTCTATTTCGGTTTAAAGAATGCCAATAGCACGAATGGACGAATGATTTTCATTTATTAACCATTCGTTCATTCGCCTTTCGTTAGTTTAGCATTTTCGTTATTCGTTTTTCGGACGAATGCACATGTCTAATTTTTACTAAGTTTCAGTATTGTGTTGTGTAATATTTATTTCTTAATTTTTACATTGAATTTCTCAGTATACAATTTGTTTGCTACTTATATGTAATTTCTTGCTTTGCTTTAATAGATTGTATTGATTATAAAGTATTTTTATCAGAAATTGCAAATAATTTCTGCGTTCATCTTTCAAGACATTTGATTATTATTTGAGCTATAGCTTATTACTTTGAGCAGTTTTTAGTTATCAACAGAGCACCCATCAAACCCACGCTGCAATAGTGTTGCCTAGGGTTGGCAACTGTGTATTTGCAGCTTTCTAAAACTACCCTCAATGTGAATCCTGTGTTGCTGCTCCATCTTAGAGCCTGCCATATTCAAGATTCCTGTTTGTGTCCATGACATACATTTACATACCCCATTTGTCACTAAACAAGTGGCATATTCATATTTCTAAATTCAACTCATGCCTTATTACTTAAATAAATGTATATATACGTTTTTGCATTTTAAAAAAGCGTGTGTCCAAAAATCCAGCGCTACGATTAGTAAAGCATATAAAACAAACACAGCATTGGTTGAGATTGCATTAGAACAACTGGATATTCCCTTCATTGTAATTAATGCATTTTTATAGACTGTGGCACTAAATAATAATGCTGAAAGAACATTTTTCAGAAATCTAAACCTACAGCATCTTTGAAAACTTCAAATGTGAAAAACGGTTTAATGAGATTGGCATAAATAATTTTTCAACTAAAACTAAACTGCTTGTGTATGCTAATTCAACATTATTGGAAATGCACACTATTACAATGTTTATGCTTGATAGCATGCTGAGCATATTTTATTGATAATGCTTATTTAAAGTCGATGAAAATGATTACTGGTATATGTCTGTTGGCACTAAGTCATACACATATTATTTTCACAGTGAGTAGGTTTACATTGTATTGTGGCAGTGTTATTTCTCTAGTTATTATATTGATTTGCAGAACATTAGTTACTCCTGGGATTTCAGGGAGGGGTGTGTGGGGGCTTCATGAGTTTTTCAGATATAACCAGAGTTTAGATTTGGTTGTTTCTACCTTCAACGTAATATAACAAGGAGGTGGAAAAAAACAGACATATATAATGTGGATGAACTGTAGTTATGCATTTTAATGCTATAGCATTGTTCTTACTTCTTGTTCTAACACTGAAAGTAAGTACATAGCAATAGGCAATGAATATTGGGGAAAATCAATATATGTTTAGCCACCAAAGACTGTATACATTTTAGGTTTCATTCTATCCAAAGATACCATTTATCCAGCATCATGTAGATCTTGTTAGTGATTAACAGCAAGAATAGTATAGGGCTCTAAGGAATCTGTTTACTAAGGGATGGCTGGGTTGACCCATGCACACCACAAATGTGATGACTCTAATGTCAATAAGCAAAAGATTTGACATTGAATATCCAATGACATTTACTTGGCAGTTGAACTTCACAGAGTCCTTTGGCATTTTGGATTACTTCTCTGTTTAAAATAAAGTGCAGTAAAAGATTCTTGGAACTGTGACAGTCTTGGATCACCAACATGTTTCTTTTCCATACATAATATCTATGAGGAAGAAAAGTAGACATGCTTTTGACTTGATAAAATGAGGACTACTGAAACCTTATTGCTCCAAAATATTGTTAGTCCAATAAAAAAGTTATTAAAAGACATCAGCATGAACTTCTTTAGAATATAAAAATTAACTAATTCATTTGAATTCTCAAGAGCATATTTATTTCTACTTTGTTGTATCGTACAAAGCTCTGTTAGATAGTTTTCTAGCTGAGTAATTTGGAAATAATAGGTGGCATGATTGTGTATTGTATAGCATTGTTCAGGTAACTTCTGTATTATATTCATAATATGTATGCATATTACTCTACCATGAGAAACAACATTTGTTTATATTGTTATTATGGCTTACTGCAGCTTTTTTGTATTATCTTCTAATGGAATAGAAAAATATATTGCACAACAACTGTACACATTGTTGAAAATACACACAAACCAGGCTAAAATGATGGAACAATACTCTCATTATAGCACGTTTTTCATATATGTCTTGTCACTTCTGGTGTTACTATATATTTTTCTAAAGTTAAAATAAATGTTTTTAAATTGCTAAATATTAGGAGAATAATATGATGTAACCATCGATCATGTATGCACATATTTTATAGAAGTTCTCAACTTAAAATAGGTATAAAAATAAGTCACAATTTGAGTCCAATATAACTCACTTGCAATTTATGTTACTTCGGGTTGAAATGATGTGTTATTCAAGGAGAAATGCACCACTGTGTTGGTGCATAATAATCATCTTCTTGCTATTACTGCAAACATCATTACCTCTGCCTAGTTATTCTGTGCTATGATCTCTTATACCCACGCAACTCTAATATACCTTTTGGATTCTGTGGACTCCTCAACTCTTTCACTTACAAACTTTTTTATTTCCATGGTTTTAATGTCTATCAAAATGAAATATATTTTTATTTTATTTTAGAAAAGTAGGTTACAGATCATGCAAGTGCTGACTTAAAACTTGATATTTTATTTTACACTTCAGGGAATAAGTGTCAGTACATATATTTAATTGGTCCCTTAGTGTTAAAGCATAACCTATACAGCTGATGGCTATCACCTATTAAATGCTACTTGAAGTTAGAGAAGTTTGAGAATAGAAATGTAGCTTTTGTTAGTTTTTGTCACATTATATTTTGTACAGCATTTTAGAGTAAACAGAGAAATGGCTGTGCAAACTAAAATGGGAGCCATAAATGCAGTAATGAACAACGTGATTTACAACCTTTAGAAATGATGCAGGCTGTTTTTTGTTTTCACTACTCTAACAAGGATACATAATTCCAAGGACACAACTTCCTGTTATGAGAATTATGTACGTATAATTAGAGTCATAATCAAGACCATGTTTACAGATGACGGTACATTAATGAAAAGATGGATATTTATTTGAAGGACAACTAAACTTTTTTTCACTGGTGCTTCTAATTTTGAAGCACCAGTGAAAAAATCATTGTCCCTAGTATGAGGATGAACCGCTTGTAATTTTGATAGTACATGTCAATGTATCCTCTGATCGGCAGCTCCCATGCTTCAGGTCACTACTGTCTCTCTCTGCTAGATGTTCCCTCTCCTGATCCCATGTAAAACTGAGGGTCTCTCCCTGCACAACCAGATAGTGTCCCCCACACAAATCAGACCTGCATCAGATCTGATTGGGTATGCATGCATGCAGATGAGGTTCCGTTCTGATTAGGTGTGCATGCTCTAACGCTGTCAGTGCACACCAGCCTCACCACCAGCTCTGCCTCAGCTGTGAGGCAGAGCCGACAATAAACCTACTTCTAAATCTACACGTCAGCTTTCCTTTCGGTAAAGGGATGCAATTTATCAACCCTTGCTTCCTCTGAGGAAGCAAGGGTTAAAGGTATAGCTGTCCTTTAAGAAGAAGTACTGCTGGTAAATTGATACATATCAAAAGAAACTAAATGTTTTAATGGGCCAAACTAATGATCTTATTAGTTACTGACTGTGATGCTCTCTGACTTATTTACTAAACCAACCAGATCCAAGCATATCAGAGAACTGCTTGATAGAAAGATCTAGTTCATATATACTCATGTTTATTTAATGGGCATTCGAAAGAGAACACTTTATCATACTTAAAATTATATACCTGAAAGTTTGATTCCTGTTGCTGGAGCCATTTATAATTCTGGTTACTTCAGTATAGTCTTTGTCCCATTTAGTATTCTCACACAAATCATATTATTAAGGCCCTCTTTTTAACCCAAATAACAAAAAGCTAAAATAAATGCTTACAACGTTTAAAAAATAAATAGTCCCTCAAGACTAAGAAGGAAAGCATAGTTCAATGTAGTTTAGCATTGATTAATAATAATAATAATTAATAATAATATAGTTAAGGGAACCATGAGGGCACCTTCTTTCCCCTCCCTCTGTTCTAATACAGCAAAATAATGTAAGATACTAAGACTGCTTAGGCTTTGCAATAGTTTTTCCTAGAGGAGAAAGAAGCTCTTTATATAGGTATAGAGACACAAATGAGGGATACAATAGATTTATAAATGCATTTCCATGTAAAGTTTGGAGCAATGTGTTAGCAGTACAAAAACCCATGTTTAACTTACTGACTTAACATGAATACACTCAATTACACTTGATGAAATAGCTGTTTTGTGATTTTAGCTAATACTTTTGCAATCATGGATAGATATGTTTGCAAGGAACTGCAACGGATTCTTTTTTTTATCAACTTGATAAGACTTAATGTTTAATAAACATTAACAAATGTTAGCACAAAAATCTGAGCTACAAAGATGAACAAGGACAGACTGATATATGAGGTATAGAGAGCCCTGCTTGTCAGCTTACAATGTAGAGGGATTCTATATTTCCATGACCGTTACACTCTGACCTAAATCAAGAGTACTGTCAGAAACAGACACCTTTAAGAAATAGAATAAAGAAAGTACAATTAAGTTTAAACATAAGTAAAATGCTCACAAAGTTATAAACGTTACTGAAATCCTGCCGTCGAAAAGGTTGTTTTACACTCAAAATATGTGTAATTTGCCATGTGAATCAACAGTGGAAGAGAATTGCAATGCCTTTAAACAAAATAAATGACATTGTTACATTTAGCTACTTCTTCTTATTACAGTCAGCAGATCTATTTTTTAAGCACTTTCTCTCTTGACCTCTGCTTTTTAAAATATTCAGACATTCACCTCTTTCCTATAATTTCTAAAATTAAAGGACATCTTGTCTTCTCCCACTTGATTAATTACTTTAATTGCCAATTGTATTCCTTGGCTTTCATGTTTCATACTTAACTGAGACAGTTTTATAGGAAGTAGATAATGATCTATAGATAGTTAAAACCAAGCTATGTTGTTCTTCCCTATCTCCATCTCTTCTGACACTTGATGATAACACTGCTCACTCAACATTGCTCTTCATTTCTTATTCTATTTTTCAAAGCTATTAATATATTTTAAATACTAAGCTTGATAAACAGGTTCCTCAGACTGTATTTTTTTTTAAGGATTATAGATACTTTTCATTTGATATGTATTGTTCTCTTTTACTATATTATATGGAAATCACAGCTTCTAGGATCTAACACCTTGTTTTTTTTCCGAATTATGATACACCGTGTAACCAATGTTTAGATCTGACATGGGTTTGACTTAATTTTTTTTTAAATGTTGAAAAAAATATTAAAACAAATTAAAAAAGGACCCAATTCTAACTAATGTAATGCCACCTTCCTTCTTCCTTTCACTCTTTACTTGATCAGTATCAGAGAAATGTACTTCTCAGACCTAGACAATCTGGATCATCCCCAGATACTATAGGTTTTCAGATCCCCAGGCAATTATTACCATGAAACTATCAAAGTATAGTCTCAGATAAGAACTCTTTTCGACTCCAGAATCTTTTACAATTAGGGTTGTGAATGTAAGTCAAAATCTAATGTCAGAGAAGCTCCTGCTTGATGGGTGAAGAGGAAGAATAAAATTGATTTGCCTACTATAAAGTACTGGTTTTAGGCAGATGAGAAAACATGATGAAAAGTAAGCATGTTATCAATATTAGACATATAAGCTTATTTTCATTAGTTGACAAAATGAAAAGTGAGTGGTGAACAGAAGAAAGATCTAAATTAAATCAATATTTGGTGACCACCCTTTGCCTTCAAAATAGTATAAAATCTTCTACATACAAGTCCAGAATATAAAGGCCTGAGCAAGCTGCACCTAAAAAACACCCAATAAGTATATAAATACAATATATACTTACAAGTGAATGGAAAATTAACTAGAAATAAAAAAGAGATAATAGTGTAATATGTCCCATATAAAATAAATATATAAGTAATAAAAGGCACTCACAAACAGTGCTCCAAATAACAAATGGAGCAAATGAAAAGCAATTGAAATGCCAATCACAAATGTTAAATCCACAATTTAATCTGTAGTAAACCAGCAGGCAACAGGTTTAAGAAACAATGGAATTCAACACGCAGACAGCGGTGAATGATTATGTTGCAGGCAAGAGAGGCATAATCCAGATCTCATAAGTGAAAGTCTTGATTTCGCATGGCGTTAGTAAAGCCCAACGCTAAGTGTGGTTTCTTCTGTTCAGTTCCGCTTCCGTCTCAATTTCGACAGAGTGATGTCTACAGAAGTAACGAATGGCCAAAAATCAACGCATTTCGTTGGAATCGACTTCCTCAAGATTTCAACAACCGCAACTTGCAAACTGGTTTATATACAAAGTAACGCAACAGAATTTAAAGCAACAATGTAAATAAAAATTGTGTAGTATAGAATTTGCATCAATGTACAATATTTCAACATATCCCCAACAGAAATCAATTTGTGTTTGACCCTGGCTACTCCTGACTATTCTATTTGGCATATCCTTTGGCATCATGCCTATATATCCAGCATTCAGCTTCCTTTCGATAAGTGTTAGCTCTGTGCTACACTCTCATGCTTACTACTTTTTAGTGTAAGCTCTGCTATTTGCTACTGTTTCTTGTAAAGTGCAAACTCTGTTACCTACAGTTACACCCTGTAGAGTCCAAGCTCTTTTACCTGCTACTACATGTCGTAAAGTACAAGCTCTTTTACCTGCTTCTTCTTCAAGTAAAGTGCAAGGTCTGCTACCTGTTGTTACATCCAGTAACGTGCAAGCTCTGTGTTGCAGTCTTCTGCCTGCTGTTATACCCATTGAAGTGCAAACTCTGTGTTACTCTCTGAGGCCTGCTATTCCCTCTAGTAAAGTGCAAACACAGTGTTACATTCTTCTGTCTGTGAAAGGTCTTTATTACAGTCTCCTACCTGCTACAATTGAAGTAAAGTGCAAGCTCTGTGTTCCTACTACTACCTGCCTCCATTGTTGTTATCTTATAGACATACATACTATATATATATATATATATATATATATATATATATATATATATACACACACACACACACATCTGTGTGCCCAGGGCCGGCCTTAAGTGTTCTGGCGCCCTGTGCGGGATTCCCCCGTGGCGCGCCCCCCCCCCCCCCCCATGTATGTATCTCTCTCCCTTCCGATGTTTGTCCGTTTCCTCTTCATTGCCCTGTCTGTCTGTCTCTAACTCCCCCATACCTTTTCTGGGGGGCAGTGAGACAGGGGGAGGGAGTGAGGGAGGGGGGCAGAGAGACAGGGGGGACAGAGCAGCAAGGGGGGAGAGACAGTGGAAGGGGGGAGAGACAGTGGAAGGGGGGCAGAGAGAAACATGTGGGGGGGAAGAGACAGGTGAGGGGGGAGTGGGGAGTGAGACAAAGCTGGGGGCAAGGGAAAGAGAGAGGCAGCATTGGCACATAAAAAGAAATAAACACAAGAAATGCATTTTTTTTTAAATAATATTTTATTAAAAAAGCAATTTACATGTGAATATATACAAGTATAACTTTTTTCCTATAGGGTAGTCTTATATTCAGGCTTTTAGTTTTTTTCCTAAAGGAATATCCAAAGTTTGGGGGGTCGTCTTATAATCAGGGTCGTCTTATAATCGAGCAAATACGGTAATTGTATTTTATATTTATATTTATTACCGTTATGGGGATTTAGCTAAACCATCATTTTTAGCTATTACAATATGTACATATATATACATAGTTTATTAATGATCAATCTGTTTATATTTTGCGTATGCCCTCCCTTTTATATATGCCCTTGATTTTGATATTCTTAGTGTGAGCATCAGGTCAGTGCTCTTCTGGGTTGGTGCATGTTTGGAAGTATTATAATTTATTTTAATATGCTGCTCGTATACATGTATCTGAGGTTGATGTTATTCTGGGTCTAACATGCCAAAATAGTTTTATGACCCCTTACATTTTTGACTGGATTGACTTATCAGTTTGGTCACTGCTTATTTTACTGCAGGAAAAATGTCATTGTTTTATCTTCTTTTCCTAAACTGTGTAATGTGCATATATAATTAGGATGAAATATAATTAGGAAATGTATTTTGTGTCTCACTAATTTATAAGGAAGGGGTTTAGCAACTTGGTCTTAAGATCAAATTCTCAATTAGCCAATATAATATATTATTTCACCTCTACTTGTTTACTGTATTTCCATGGCTAATACAGTAGATAATATACACTTTAACCTAGTAGCAAAAAATATGTTTTTTAATATTCCAACATTGACTGACGAATGCAATTCTATAATACAATCTATGGCTAACCTTATTTCTGTTATGTTATCCTATTTTTCAATGTCAACCCATGAGGCAAGGTTGTTATATCTGTATTTTATGATAAACCTCTTAGCATCAAATCATCCATTCTCTTTTTATTAGTAATACTTTGATTACCTGAAGAATGCATGTACAGTCCATATGTAATAAATGTAAGATATTCTATTTATATTCTTTCTGTTCTCTCCCTCCCCAACCTTTCCTCCAGCTTCTTCACTCACCTCATGTTTCTCATGTTCTCCATTCCCTCTAGATTGTAGTTAACAAGCAAGGCCCTCTGTCTCATGTTTTAGTTTGAATCTGTTTGTCTACTTTTGTCTGTATCTCCCTTTCATGCTCTGTACTAAAGCACTGCATACATTGCTAGCACTATATAAATGAGTGGTAATATGATATAATATTCAAGATTTTATACAAATGGGATACATTTTAGTTGAGTGGTAGATTTACCATCAAGACTTTTATATGCGTTATATGCCTCTACAGTGTACAAAACATTTGAACTACTTATAAAACAGTAGAAAGTTAGAAACAATATACATAGTACTGTATAGGTAAAATAATAATAAAGATATAAGGAAGATAAATAATTCTGATAAAAAAAAACTAGTACATGCCTCCTAACATTTCAAATGTCCAAACAGACACTTTTATTTTTTATGGGAGTTACTGAAGGTGTGGCTATACATGAGGCTTTACCAGAACATATTTGGTGACTTTATGACCAATTAGTGACTCTTTATGTAATATAATTGAAATGATTTAATCTTATTCTAAATAACTAGTTACACACATTAATATAAAAACTAATTAACTGCAGATTATACACAATTGTCACGACAGCACTGTTACACTGCCAATTACTCCCTCCTTACCTGCTCTTTCTCACTGCCTTCTGGGTCTTCTGCAGGGACTCCCAGCCAGAAACACAAGCTCCATTAGCAGGCCTCTCATGACTAACCCTATGTTACTGTTCTGCACATGGGCAGTTCTACTTTTGGCTTCCTGCCATTACTCACCTTAAAGGGAAAGGTTTAAACATTATTTTTTCTGTGATTCTCATTGGTTGATTGTTTGGTAGGAGGGCTATTTAAACCTCATTTGTGCACTTGTTCCTTGCCTGAAATAGAGGTCCAAGCCGTTTCTAGCGTATGCATACTGCCTGTTGACTCCTGTTGCTGATATTGCATGTGTTTTGACTGTCTGATTGCCGCCTGTCTTGACCCTTCACCTAACTCATAGAAACATAGAAACATAGAAACATAGAATGTGTCGGCAGATAAGAACCATTCGGTCCATCTAGTCTGCCCAATTTTATTTTTTTGAGTACTTTTATTAGTCCCCCGTTCCCGGTCTTATAGCTAGGATAGCCTTGTGTCTATCCCACGCATGCTTAAAATCCTTGACTGTGTTTACCTCTACCACTTCTGCTGGCAGGCTATTCCATACATCCACTACCCTCTCAGTAAAGTAATACTTCCTGATATTACTTTTAAATCGTTGCCCCTCTAATTTAAGACTATGTCCTCTAGTTGTGGTAGTTTTTCTTCTTTTAAATATACTCTCTTCCTTTACTGTGTTGATTCCCTTTATGTATTTAAATGTTTCTATCATATCCCCCCTGTTACGTCTTTCCTCCAAGCTATACATGTTAAGATGCTTTAACCTTTCCTGGTAAGTTTAATCCTTCAACCCATGAACCAGTTTAGTAGCCCTTCTCTGAACTCTCTCCAAAGTATCAATATCCTTCTGGAGATACGGTCTCCAGTACTGCGTACAATACTCCAAGTGAGGTCTCACCAGTGCTCTGTACAATGGCATGAGCACTTCCCTCTTCCTACTGCTAATACCTCTCCCGATGCAACCAAGCATTCTGCTAGCATTTCCTGCTGCTCTATTGCATTGCCTACCTACCTTCAAGTCCTCTGAAATTATTACTCCTAAATCACTTTCCTCAGATGTTGAGGTTAGGACTGTACCAAATAGTCTATATTCTGCTTTTGGGTTTTTACGCCCAAGGTGCATAATCACCATGACTCTGATCGTTTGCTGCCAACCTTGATTCCTGCTAGTTGACCATTCTCCTGCCTTGTCCTCCTGTACCTTCGCTTCGGTATTTTCCTCCGTGTCAGTTTTATTCCTGGCTATGTTTCAGTATCCTAGTAAGTGTCAGAGTGCAAAAGTCATGGGGGAATGAAACCTGAGGCTCAACCGTAGGGTGGAATTCCTTCAGTCAGAATAATTCTGTTCACTTGCCTGGGTTCGTTACATAGGCCATTCCTATTTCTGCACAGTGGTTCCTGCTCCACATCACCCTTACAACAATGTATTATGAGTTTTAATTTTATGGAGCTATGTGATATATTATGCAACCCAACATTTCTGACCTCCCAGAAAAGAAAGACAATGGAGTAGGAAAGCAGGGTAGGGGGATTTAGACACAAAGTAGGGACTGTCTCTCTTAAATAGGGACACTTGGGCAGCATGCTATTACATAAAAAGCCCATCCATGTCCCAAAAACTATTTTGCCACTAATACGATATCCGTGCTGTTTATGAAGAGGTGTCATAAATCCCCACTGAGTAAAAGCACCAAAACAATACAGGAACAGATTGAAACACACACTTAGGGTGCTCACAAGATAATTTTCTAACATACCATAGGAACGTTTTTTTTTATCATCTGCAGCTTGTTAATTGGAACACATCTATCTGTCTTTCTGGACTTGCTACTCTGAAGTAGGGTAACATCTTCCTCAAATGTGTCTCCTAAGCAATCTGTAAAATGTGTTCCCCTGGACGTTGTGTTGCACTTTTAAGATGTCCCACTTTCTTTTCCTTGTGTGTTACCAGCTTTACAAAAGTGTCCATTTTTTTCCTAGACACATTCAACCTTTTACATGCTCCTCTGTAGCATGTGGAATACATTCACTACATAAGAAGGGAACCTACACTGGTTAATTCATTATTTTCCCCTCTAAACACATATACATTTTACATTTTGCAGGGTAGCATTTCCATTTTATGTGGTCAAGAAAAAATGGTCAATATATTCACCCATTGTAGGTTTTGCTCAATGTAATTTTCATCTTTGCTTTGCCCACAAACTCTACCTAATTTGCACAAGCACTACTTTTTCTCTCTCGCTGCCTAGGATCAACTTTTAAGCCTGGTGCTGCAACCACTAGTTTTATACTTTTATAGCTTATCATTTTAGTAACGTCCATAGACATTTAATTAGGATGTTTAAGTTATTCGTAAATTATATCTCATTTTTTTTCAACCTTTTATTCTGTGATTGAATAATTACAGTGACTAGGTGTTTAACATTTCTTTTATGCAATAACTCTTCCATAATTTAAATGATCATAACCTGCAACACTTCCAGAATAGTTACAGTCCAGTAGTTTGTATAGTTATATAGTGACACTTAGTCACAGTTATTAGGTTAGCTGGTTTACATCTTCATCTTTTACAGTTTTCAACCATTTTATGGCAGTAATTAGTCTTTGTACTGGCTAGAAATGTGAAGTAAAATAGAGGAAATGTATTATCATTAGAACTTGCAGCTACAACTTAAAAGATTAGCACATAAAAAGGAATAACCTTCAGGAATGCAATTTTAAGTTCCCTCTCCTATAAAAATATTTTATTATCCGAAAATACTTAGAGCTAATTTAAACAATTTCAATATGAAAATAATAGCCTTAAGTTCTAAACATTTTTTCTTAATAAATTATAAGAATGCACATAAGGAAGATTAGGTTAAGTAGTTCTTTGCTATACAAAAGAGAATAAAAGTATTAAATAGCAACAAAAATGGTATAAAAAGCAGGTTAAAACTAATCAACATAAATCCACACAATCCCATTATATCAAAATATACAGCACTTTTGTTCCCATTAGAGCAAACAAAGGTGCAATAGAAGGTCCTCTAGGATCTACGCTCACAAACACTCCATATAAGCATGAATTCATAGGCAGGAATTTCAAATTTAATGTCCTTCTGTGTTGTTCAGACTTAGGTTATAATCAAATCAGAGTCTACGGCATTAGTATTTCATTTCATTTTTACTTGGTTATTCTTCTCTAAGGCACATGTTTAAACTACTATGATGCATTTTACAGTGCTCCATTTATTCCGTTACATTATTTGCATTGTAACTTTTCTAGACACATGATAGTTTAATTCAGAGGTAGGATCTAGGCATAAGTCTCACGTTCTAGGTTTTGTAACTGTCCAGGGATTCATAATAGATTCAATTCATTGGAGGGTGTGTTGCAAATAACTTACTCTATTGAATATGTAAGTTACTCAGCATTGACAGAATAAGGGAAAATGCAGTATGTGTAACAAACAGGTTATCATACTAGTCCCCTCTTATCAGGAATTCTGGTCGGCGACTGTCTCTCTCTGCTAGTGCAGAGGACACCCCTGCTTATCCCATACAAAAATGAGGGTGTCTCTCGGTACTTCAGCAGTTGGGGCGGGGCAAGCCAAAAACTGAAAATGTTTTTTATTTTATTTTGCATTGTTGATTTAAGATATGAATTTTGTTTTTGTTATGTGAGGATAATGTAACTATTACATCACAAGTGGGCAGAGTTATGATCATGTTTAATCAGGTCAATCTCCTCTCTTTGTGCTTGAAGGCAAGTAAAAAAGGTTGTACACAGTCACATAGTCACTATGATACACAGGAGCCAGTAAGAGAGCAGGGGTGTATCTTATGACATCATCATGCAGGCTCTGGCCACAGTTGTAAAGTGAGACTTGTTGGAAGATTTTGGAGAAGGTTGCATCTTGGGTATAATTCTCAAAATGGATGCTGGAGATAGAAACATATAACTTAAAGCAGTGATGGCGAACCTCAGGAGCATCTGAGGTGGCACTTAGCATCTGACTCTATTGTCACATTTGGGGTGTGAAGCATATGGAGACACAGATATGAAGCAACTAATAGAAAGAAAACAAAAATAGGAAGAAGGGGAAACTAAAAGGAAGAGAACCTTCAGTACAAATGGGAGACAAGCCATAATATGATGATAAATGCCACTTTGAGATCTTAACTTGACTTATTGCATACAAATGGGCACTTGGGCTCAAAAGCCTTTGCCATCACTGGGTTGAAGGAAAGGCTTAAGGTAAAAGACCTTGTTAAGGCTACTGCATTTAATGTTGCGCGACATGCATCGTTTTCGAGTACCATTTTTTTTTACAGTCATCTATACAGTTGACAATACTGTATTACACAACTACTGCTCAACATATTTTTCATAGTTTCATATTACATCTGTCAACCCTTTGCAGTCCACATTAGACTGCAGTTCTTACAGTAAGTGTGTTTTATTCAGGATTAGCTTCAGGATTCTTGAGTCCTCATCCTTGTGCAAGTTTAATCTTTCATAGCCATTGTTGTGTTTTAACTTCTTACTGTTTTTTCAAAGGTAAACCACCCAGTTTCAGATACATCTACCCTAAACTAAAACAAGTACCATTTTACAAGATAAAGAGCATTTCCTCCAATGAGTTCTGAAATGCTATCTTTCGCATCTCAGACATCTGTCTCAAAAACAAGCTTTTTTAATGTATTTTATTATAAAGATAGACACCTTTTTTTATTTCCTAATACATATCCATCCAACCTGATTACTGTTTTGCTTGTGCGCAAATTCGGGAAACTTGCCAATTTTACTGAAAAATACTTTACTTACGGACAGCATTAATTGATTAATTACAAAATAATGAGATAAATAGTACAACATTGGGGCATAGAGACCCATTTTAATGCAATCAGTATGGATAAACATATGTAGTGTGGGTGGGATGTTGAGAATGTGCTCATCTCATGAACCATTATAATAGCTTTTACCTCATACTTATGGTGATTTTCCATTTTTAATGTTCTGGCTCCAGATAGATCCTTACCATAATGTTACATATGTGCTTCTGTTAGTAAGTAGCCTCTTTTTTTCTAGATTTAAAAATCATCTTTAGAAAGCCATATAATATGATTGGAGTATTTATTCATTCTATAATTATAGATAACATATTTTTTTGTAGCTATAGTAATTGCAACTTACAAACTTGTTTCATTACCCTATTGAACATTTACATTTTTCTTTTTATGTAAATTTAACAATACTACCCATAACATAACTTTTTTTTTTTTAATTAGTGGTGTGAACTGGGCCTTCACAATGTCAT
The DNA here is from genome assembly GCA_036172795.1 of Pelodytes ibericus. Lineage (NCBI taxonomy): Eukaryota > Metazoa > Chordata > Amphibia > Anura > Pelodytidae > Pelodytes > Pelodytes ibericus. Next base: position 81,161,239 of record CM069859.1, read on the forward strand.
GGATTACATAAAACACAGTGTTTTTTTTTTTCTTGCTTGCATATAGCCTTTAGACTCTTTTGCGGGTTTTTTTCTAAATGCTGATACATACATTAATGCATGCTACATTTTTAAATGCAACCTATGGTATAGGTATTGTGTATACATTTATGGCAAATGTCAAGACCTGTTGTACATTTATGAACATGACTGGGATTTAACCAGGAAGCTCCATTTGAAGCTCCAAGTGTTGAGTCTCTGGGGAAAAGGCTTTGTTCCTAGCTCAGTGAGCTACCAGTGTGCCTAGGCATGTTTACACTATTCTTCTATTCAAAACAATATCAAAAGTACATGCCAGTGTATCCTTATACTAGGGGCACTAAGCTTTTCTCTGATGTTAGTAGCACAAGTGAAAAAAATAGATTAGTTGTCCTTTTGAGTACAGTGATGAGCAGGGATAGGCAAAGTGTACATATGAGGACACCCGTGTCCATGGAAAGGTCTGTGGACATGCAAATGGACAATGTTGGTGCTTACCCTTGGTGATCAGTAACATTTAATTGCATCACAAGATCCCTTCTCTCTTCCTGTGTTTCAACGCAGAGTTCTTCCCAAATAGATTATTAATATCTCATAGAAAAAAAAATAAAGTAATCATGACTGAATAAAAATAAAACAATAATTTAATGTAAAGTAGGGCATTCATGTGTATACAGTACCCAGAATCGCACATATATTCCATTCAGCAGCATAAAACAATCTGCAATAATGTACAATTCACATTACCTTCATTTCATGCATAGCTTGGATAATAATGACATGATGGTTGCCATGTCCACAATCCTCTCATATACATGTTTGTGATGCTGAGCAGTAACTTTTAGATATTGTTACTATGGCACAATAATCAACATAATAACCGCATTGATCCCAACTGTGTTCTACTCATAGTTATCAAATAAGGAAAAAAAAAAATTACACGTCAACTGCAACTAAATTATAAACCAAAGAACACTTATATAGATTTACATTCCTTCGATAAACTTTGCTGAGTTCCTTTTGTAAATAAGGTTTTTTAATTACTGTGCAAAAAAATGTAATTGCCCTGCACATGTACTACAGGGAATAATACTTATTAAAAACAGTCCAAATATGCTGAGGATATGTTAATGCATTGTATTAAATTATGTGGATAGCCTAGTAGTTAATGCCACACTATGATATGCAGAACACCCAAATATGAAATAAAAGTATATACATATTTTCCATAAATTAATAAACATTCAAATAGAGAGAAATAGAGTGAGGGATATAGATATATGTATATATAATTATTGATGCAAAATGGACATACATTATCACTATATAAAATATGTGTTTATTGTAACAAAAAATAAAGCTATATATATTCAGAAAATTATAAAAATATAATTTAAATATAATTGTTATTACAGGAAGCATATATATATATTGTGAACAAATAGTGAACAAGTGAAAAAAAATTGTGAACAAATAAGTAATAGGTGCTTAAATAAAGTAAAAATGTATATGTTTAGTGCAGCTAAAACACTGGTGCAATTCCCAAAAATAGCACAGCAAGATAGTAATATGAAAGTGTAGTGTATAGCTAAAAATGGTATTTGTATACTTATCCTCATTAGAAGTTTCAAAATATATTTAAAAAAGGAAAAAAGAAAAAGAAAATAAATCTGTAAATATAATGTGAAAACTAGAAAATAAACCCCCTAGTATTTAACTCACATATACCAGTGCCAAACAAACCTGCTCTGGTGTGGATCTTACAGACGAAAATATAAGGAGTTTTGCATTATAACAAACAGCTGCTGACATTGTCTTCCATGCATGCTTTATCTTTTATATGCACATTCTCTTTTATTTGAAAGTATGCTTTATGTTTTTGGGGCCAATAAAAGTTTTGTATAACATACTGCACTATTCTACATTTTTTTTTTCTTTTTCTCTCTCTCTCTCTCTCTCTCTCTCTCTCTCTCTCTCTCTCTCTCTCTCTCTCTCTCTCTCTCTCTCTCTCTCTCTCTCTTTCTCTCTCTCTCTTTTTTTCTCTCTCTCTCTCTTTCTCTCTCTCTCTCTCTCTCTCTCTCTCTCTCTCTCTCTCTCTCTCTCGTGTCACGCGATGCATTACACGGAGGTGCCTACCGCTCTCTTAGGCTCTGTCCCTTTTTTATCATGAAAAAAGAAAGGTGGCAACTATGGTGTAGCATTGTATTACATAACGTCATTAAGATATGCTCAGGATGTTTGTACTGTCTTTAGTAAGTGGGATTCCCAGTAGGAAACATGCAATTTTGTTACATTTCTTACACAGTATTTAGAAATATTATTTACAAAATTAACTTAATACAAACAAATAATAATAAAAACAAAGTTAACCAACACAGTCGATAAATTAGAAGTCCCTGCAGTTAATAATAAATAATCATAGCTACACAAATTAAGCACTGTCTTTGCTAAACATAGCATGCTTGACAGGCTTTGCATTGTGGCTTAGCTCTAGTTGTGTTTTGTATGAGTATTTACAATTTTGCTCCATAAAATTCAGATTTATTTTTAACTTTCTATTTTCAACATTCTTTGTCAGGAGTCTGCTGGTGTTTCTCTTTGCTACACCTACCGTGAGACTAAGGAAGTGACCACCGCCAATAATCCAAGCAGCAAGGGTTTTGTTTTATGGCTACAAACTTTTCATTGACAACATCCAAATAATATATTTCAACTGTGAAATTAAACTGGAACACTTAGTCTTGACTCTTAGAAAATTAACTCGCCAGAGCAAAAGAAACAAGAAAAAAAAAACTAATAATGGAAAAGCACTTTAGAATAATTTTTCTACCAGATTTGCAGTGGGATTTCACCCTGGGAGCTGTCTACATAATTGCCCAACATTTACATTAATTCACATGGAAAAGGGTTCATACAAATGTGGGGAAATTATATTTCTGAACAAAGGTTTAGTGCTTTGAAATGTCTACAAATAGTATGGAGGACAAAGCAAAATGAACAACAGTAATAACAGAAAATGGACATTAATAAAGAGCAAACCACAAAATATTGTTTAGTAAGTGGACTATAGGTCAAAATATACAACATTCTTTTGACATCTGCCATGTAAAACAGTTTATTTGTTTTTGCCATCCACTAAAATAATATTTTCTCAAACATATAATAGATATAATAAACTATTTCAAAAGGTCTTTAAAGTAGAAGTGATTGGATTCTTGCCTTATATGTCAAGATGGCAGCGTTGCACAGTGTTAATGAATTCTTCGACTGTACATGCAGTAAGTGTATTGAGACATAAACATAAGATTCAATTAGAGCAAATATGTTTTGCTTCAATTCCTTTTATCACGGACAAAAGGTTTTCATTGTGTATGTTATACAATTATCTAGTACTAAAATAATTGAACTAATACACAGGCGCACTGATGAAGGTTTCTTAATCAGTAGTAAACTGCAATCATACTATGGTCAAAAAATTGCAAGCCTTTAAGCTCAGTAGAGATGGATGTGACAACATATCTTTAATTAGAAAATGTGATGTATAGTGAGGGTGTTCGATAAAGGAGATCTGTGCTGGAGGAGTCACTGATCCCCCCCATCTGGCAATAGAATGAGCATAGGATGGCCATCAGCTGCCATATGTCCTTAGCTTATGCAGCACCCCAGTGCAGAGGTTTTGCTGCACCACTGGTAGTTCTGCCTATTTTCTCTGTTTCTAAACAGATGGTAGGACGATCTGTATTTTTCAAGCAAAGGATATTTGTAAAGTATTTTTATTTTAATTCTTCTGCAAAAACCACAAAGCATTTAAAATATTTTCAGGTCTTTAAAGTGTGATGTTTTTTGCATAGCAATAAATAACAATTAGTATAATCATTATAATCCTTTCATAGAATGTTTGCACATACCTTTGATCCTGTTGTAATACTAGAGTCTGCATTGCACAAAATGTAGCAGTATAAAAAGTAATGTTTATATAATGTCTTTTCTGTGTCAGAAAAACTACAATACTGTGCACAGAGTTCATTTCAAATGCAACAGGATGTGCATCACGGATAGCAACAGTTTACTGAAATAAATAAAAACGTCTTGGTTCTTAAAGCAGATGACACATCATCATATTCTGCCGTGAACAAGAAACCTTCTGCACATCCTTCTAAGAACAATGACAGTCAATGTATTTCACAGTGACACAATGATTATTTTTTGCATGTCTCCATAACACCGAGCCTTTTAAGTTAATGTGAGCTCTTGTCAATTTTTCAACAGCTTCACTCCGATGTGGATAAAGGAGATAGTTCCATCAAATATGTCTTGTCGGGGGAAGGGGCAAGTTCCATTTTCAATATTGATGAAAATACCGGGGATATTCATGCTACCAAGAGGTTGGATCGTGAGGAACAAGCCTACTACACCCTGCGGGCACAAGCTCTTGACAGGTTAACAAATAAACCAGTGGAGCCTGAATCAGAATTTGTCATCAAAGTACAAGATATAAATGACAATGAACCTAAATTTCTGGATGGTCCTTATACTGCGGGGGTTCCAGAAATGTCTCCAGTTGGTAAGAAAGATATACCTATATTTTCTATACATTGGATTATCCTTAATGAAAACATATTAAAAATTGCATAAACATGTACATGCAAATGTATATATACACAAAAGGTATACAGTTTTGCACATATATAAATTACTAAAAGGAAAGTAAAAAAACAACAACAATAAGATAAAGTAAAAGTAAAATGACTGGCTTTGTAGAAGAAGTTTGGGCATGGTAAAATCAATTGAGTTAATTAGGAACACTTATTAAAAGAACACAGATACATGTATTTTTATTAGGTTGGAAGTTGAACAGTAACATTTCACATATAATAGAAATGGTTCAATGTAAGTAAAAAAGAGATTGAAAATCTATCATATTATACAGACACTAAGTTGGCCGGTGTAGTAAGACTTGTTATTGAAAGCCTGTAGGAGATTTGGCAGCTAATCTTAAGAGGAATTTGTCTCACTCCAGATATATGAGCACAGTGGGGAACTGAGGTTAACAAGGCAACTGTTGAGGCCTTCTGAGTAGTGGTTGGATCTTTGCTGTCTTCACGTCGTCTTAATGTTTTGCCCTATTTTTAAGTAACAGATCCATCATGTCTTTACAAATTCTCTTTTTAAAATAATTATTTGTGAAAACATTTTGGATGGAGCCTGGAGAGCATGCGCAGAAATCCAGAATCTACTGATGTTATGTATATACAGATAAACCCCTTATAACTCTATTCTGCCTTCCACGTCCACTTAAAATCGAAGTTTAGCGAGATTTCATTAATCACAATGCAATCCCACTTATATCTTGATGTGATTCCATGGATCCTGACCCACACATATATACGTATATATATATATATATATATATTTGGTTGCTTTTATAAAATTAATATTTAAATAAGTGATGAAAACACATTTTGTTTTAGTTTTTTTCTGCTGAATTTCCTTAATGTTAGCAGACATTAAAATATATTTAGAGTCCAGCAAATTAATAAAACAATATGTTATTTTACTGTGAGCAAAGATCTTCAAACAGTACAAATATTACTCATTATCAAACCTCATAATGTGCACTATTTGTGAAAAATATTGAGCTGAACAATATAACCATGTGTGCCTAGAGCCAGAAAATAAATCTTATTAAAATGTTTTGAATAACAAAGATCTAAATCTATTTAATGAAACAAACTTTTCTGTGTATTTTATTATTGCAAGATAAAACAACCCAAATAGGGTGTAAATTCCTTGTTATGTGCTTAAAGACACATCTAAAAAGAAATGTGTTTTACAAATAACAAGATCTAATTTTTTAATGTCACCATCAGATAATTATTCCTAATGTTACTTGTAAATCATCATTGCTGTATATCATTGACTATAATGGCAAATAAAGTCAATATACTTTATTCATATACAAAATATATACATTTACACAAGTTGTCCTGCACACATAGTTCCACAATACCAGAATAATATGTGTATCAGTGCAAAACCAGAGGAAATTATATTGAATATTTTAATATTTTATATATGAAAAATAGGTACACTCTTGTATAGGCTTGCAAATATTTTATTCAATGTTTAAGGTCATATCCCAGATTGTTCCACAGCACATGGTATAGCATCACTCTCATCGTTATAGTCCAAGTCACACACAGACAATGGCACAACATAACTCCCATCATTGTAGACTGAACCAGACATACATGGTAGTAGACAATACATCCCATCACTACACAGTGAGCCAAATACTGAAGATGGCACAGCATAATTCCCCTAATTATATAGTAAGCCATTTGCTGAAAGTGGTACAGTATAACACCGATCATTATAGACTAAGCCAGACTCAGAAAGTACAGCATAACACTTTTCATATAAGTGAGCCAGACACTGGCATTGGTAAACCATAACTCCCATAATTACATTTTGAGCCAGACAACGACAGTGGCACTGAATAACTCCCATCATCTGTGGCTTACAGTGATGTGGCACACCATGAATCCCATTATTAAAGACTGAGCCAGACACAGACGGTAGGACAGCATAGCGTGTTTATCACGCGAAACGCGTTAGGTCGTTTCCCCTTTTTGATTTGCCACCTTGTCCGTATTATTCCCACTGTCTTGTCACCTTATTTAATAAACGAATACATTTTTTCAAACATTTACGGAGTGCACACGTTTCTTGCTTTCATTTAATCATCGATATCCACGCTTGATCCGCGTGTGGAGCACCTGTTTCTGGCCCCTGTCATGGGAGTGGAGCCGACTTGAACTTATTAGTTTTGACCAGGACAGCATAACTCCCATCATTATATAGTGAGTCATACACTGATGGTACAGCATAATTCTCACAATTAAAGATTAGCCAGACGGTGGTGACAGATGATGGTACAGTACAAATATCCAGTGAGCCAGACAAATATAGTAGTTTTATAGTGTAGCACCCAATTCATACTGCTGCAATGGATTACACTTTCTATAATGCTCGGCCAGCATCATGAAAGACTTTGGTAACTTATGATGTCCCCAGTCAATACCAGTTGAAAATGAAGACTACACTCACATTTGCACTCAGAACTTGAACCAAGCACCCAGATTTGCACTCAGGTCTTGCCCCAGTACCCCGGTTTACACTCAGTCAAACGCTCTGAAGTACGGGGAGTGAAAGGTAGTCTCAGAGGTTGTCTGTGCATCTGGGCAGTGCACAGACATTGGGTGCCTGCTCACCTCTCTCCCTCCCCCATTTAAATTCAGAGGAGATGGATATTATGCAGGGGCAGCCACTGAGGACTGCAGCATCGGGTGTGACCTCCACTGAAGGTGTCACCTCCGCTGAAGGTGTCGCCTCTGCTGAAGGTGTCACCCGATGCGGTCTGCACCCACAACACTTTTTCCATGATAATAATTCAATTTGCCATATATTTTTTCGTATTATCAGTTACATACTGACATACTACTAATATATCTTACTTAACTCTCAGATACTTAATTTTTAGCTTAGTTTAATTTTTTGCTACATTTTAGTTTAAAATGTAGCTAATTTGTAGGATGTATGAGTAAGAGAGTTGTACTCATGGCTAATGCACTCATGATACACTGATGGTCTACCATAGACTAAAGTTTCTGATATTGTTCTTCTCACTTTTGGATACAGCATTACAAATTTATGTTGCATCTGTTTTGATATAGTTTGTGTACTTACTTTAAATGGTTTCCTTATTTGTCAGATGATAATGACTTATTGATTCAATTTGCAGGCTCCTTCATTTCTGTCTCCTTCCTTTCATCAAGCGCTCCACAAACATTGAAGTTGCCAACTCATATGTACTAGTAATGATAGCCTTCCAGCATGTGCCTGTGATAGACTGGTCCTTTGTCTCATTCAATAGTAAAAATGTTAGTTGTTAGTATTATAATGTTCTAATGTTTAAGGGACAATAAATATTACAGTAACTAGCCACTAAACATGTATGATGCAGGTATGCTTAACTCTTCCATTGCCAGCAATGTATTTTGCAATACAAAAGTATACATTTATTTTTCTTTCATTTTGCCAGTAAACATTTTTCTGTAAATCTTATTATGTGCTTATCTACCACCGTAGTTTTTTCTAGAATTACAATATTATAAATGTTTCACAATGTACTGCTATAGGTTGAGATCTACTTAACTGAAAGACAATACCATTTTATTAAGGAACGTCCGTGCTGCAGGTTACAGCGACAGATGCCGATGATCCAACATATGGAAACAGCGCCCGAGTCGTGTATAGTATTCTCCAGGGCCAGCCCTATTTTTCTGTGGAGCCAAAGACAGGTATGTAAATACTTTATTTCTAAGCCAATACAATAATTTAGACAGGAAGTCTGAACCATGAGATAAAACCTGGGAAAGTATTTTGCATTTCACTTTTTTCAAACAATTTTACAAAATATCTATATTATATGCATAAACCTTGACTTTTGTTTAACTTACTATGTAAATACAGCACATTTCAGCACTAGACTGACTGATTTAAAAGAAAGCTTGAGCGAAACAATCAGTATCAGGATAATAGAACGCCAGTCACCTGCATATTAGTGAGCATTCTATTCCACTAAGCCAGTGATTTGTAATGTGTTGTTTTTTTATGTCATCACATGATTCACAGCATGGTGTAAATATGATTGCCATAGTGATAGAGCAGTAACTAAGCACAGGAATGTTAAGGGCCACATACTATGCTTAGACTAGGGTCTCAATGCTAATAAATGAATGACTGAATAAAATATTCCTTGTGTCGTGGCTAAAAGGGACTGCAAAAATAACTTGTGGGCCACATTTCATCTAAGGGGGCCCTGTTTAAAATGACTGCATGGCTATTCAATGTCCTCCATTGCTACCAAGTGATAATACAATTTTTTTTAAATAATTGTGGATAGTACTTCTTAACATGGCACAATTAGGACACAATAATTCCACATGATGACATGGCTTCTCTAAACCATAAATTTGTGTCCTCTTATCTGGTTTACTGTAATGCACTTTACACGAACTTCACAGAAAAATAACTCAAATACTGTGATTATGCTGCAGGTTACCTGAATTATAGAATTGCGTGACTACAAAACAAAAAGTCTACCTTTTTCCACTCTCTGCACCAGCTTCCTATTAAAAGGAGAATATATTTAGAATTTTGAAAGTGCTAAGCCATCAGGGCCCATGCAACCTGTTCAAGCTTCTCTTGTACTTTTCAGTAAGCTAGTGAGTCACCCAACTCTTTTATCAAGCTTTCAGTCCATTCATTTAACTAACTGGGTTTGGCAGTTGATGTGTCCATATTTATATCTGTAGTCACAGTAAGAAAAGTTATATAAAATAACAACATATTTTTATAATAGTAATAAGGTAGCAATGTAAGTTGTAAATAATTACAATAATTTTCTTTTGTTAATGAAAAGAACTATTGACATCAAGCAGTTTGAGACATATACTTCTGGTATATTTTAACAATGATACCGTGCACCTTGGAGCTTTTTTTATGTATTTAAATATCAGAGAGTTGTGGGAAGTATGAAGAAACTGTTCACCGCCACTAAAACATTTTGATAAAACGTTCATATAATATTCTAATAAGGGTCTGATCAGGTAGCTCTGATTTATTTTAGCGCTGAGTTTTGGACCTTCAATTTGGGTTACTCAGCAAGCACCGAAGTGTTCTCGAATTGGCATGACAAGAATGTACCTGTTTTTAGATTACAAACTCATATACATACTGTACATGTGTGTTGTTGCTTTCTCTATTTTTCTGTATCAGTGTATGTATATATGTATTTTGGGACCTGAAATGTGAAACACTGTGTAATACCATTCTGGAACTGATCCCTAGGACATACTTAAAATTAAGAGAAATCTCAATGTATTCTTCCTGATAAAACACTTTCTAAATAAATAAACTATTCTAAATAAATTACTTGTAGGTGTAGCCAAATTAAGTCAAACAGATTATATTCCAGTGATGAGACAACTAAAACCCATCATCAAATCAAAAGTGATACCGTTCTATACAGCAACATGCCCCAGAGTCAAAGCAAACGTTAGGGCTTTATCGATGAAAGATGGAATCCCATGGAATTTCAGCTGAATTGGAGAAGTTCAAAATAAGCAAATTATATACCAGCAATGCGACAACTAAAACCCTTCATTACCTCAAAAGTGATACAGTTCTATACAGCACCTTTCTTATCCAACTTGGATACTTTGGCCTTAACTTTGAAATTCCCTTCTTAACCACTTCCCGACGGTAGGACTTACCAGTGGTATATCTTGGTTTTGTGCTGCCCTAGGCAGACAAATTTTGGGCACCCCCCGTACCCACGATGCACACCCACGACATGATCCATTACCCACGTTGCACACCAAGGACATGCCCCATCTCCCAATTTACATGCCTCCATCACCCCATTACATACACATTGCCCAATAATATGACAGTATCATTTTCCATTAATATGCCCCTGCCAATTTGTCCAATATTATCCTAGTTTAAATTTTGTCATTAATATTCCCCTGCCAATTTGCCCAATAATATGCCAGTATTTGCCACTGAATATGCCCCTGCCAATATGCACAATATTATGCCAGTATAATTTGCCATTAATATTCCCCAGCCAATTTGCCCAATAATATCCCAGTGTTATTCTGCCATTTAGTATGCTCCAGCCAATTTGCCCAATATTAAGCCAGTATTATTTGCCATTTAATATGCCCCTGCCAATTTGCCCAATAATATGCTAGTGTTATTTGCCATTAATAAGCCCCAGCCAATGTGCTCAATAATATGCCAGTGTTATTTGCCATTTAATGTGCCCCTGACAATTTTCCCAATAATATGCCAGTGTTATTTGTCATTTAAATTCCCACAGCCAATTTGCCCAATAATATGCCAGTGTTATTTGCCATTTAGTATGCCCCAGTAAATTTGCCCAATAATATTCCAGTGTTATTTGCCATTTAGGATGCCCCAGTAAATGTGCCCAATAATATGCCAGTGTTAATTGCCATTTAGTATGCCCCAGTAAAGTTGGAAATAATATGCCAGTGTTATTTGCCGTTTAATATGCCCCTGCTAATTTGACCAATAATATTCCAGTGTTATTTGCCATTTAATATGCCCCTGATAATTTGCCCAATAATATGCCAGTGTTATTTACCATTTAATATGCCCCAGCCAATTTGCCCAATAATATGCCAGTGTTAATTGCCATTTAGTATGTCCCAGTAAATTTGGCAATAATAAGCAAGTGTTATTTCCCATTAATATGGCCCAGTAATTGTGCACCCCCCCCCCCTCCATCCCATCATTTCCCCAGCACTTACCCTTTACCCTGGTGGCTAGTGGCAGGCAGCATGGTGTCCTCCATGCTGCCTGTTCGGCTCCCAGACGGTTGTGCCGACAGGTCACGTGACCCGGCGAACGTATGACGTCAGTGCGCTGGTCACGTGACTGTCGGCACTTCCGTGTCACACTGCACTGGGAGCCGAACAGGCAGCACGGAGGTTTCTCTGTGCTGCCTGTTCGGCTCCCCGTGCAGCCTGCCGGCAGAGGGAAGGTGAGGGGGATCTTCCGATCCCTTCTCACCTCCGTCTCTGCCTGCAAGCGCATTTTTTTTAAAGGGGCGGATTTTTTTTTTCTTCATTTTTTTTTTTCAGTGCTCTGCCGCCCCAAAAAAATTGCCGTTGATTTGTCATGATTTTTAGTGCGTAAAAGACGTTAGGACGGCGTAGTATGTCCAGTGTTAAACAGCTCATTGGGGCTCCCCTCGATGAGATGTGCTCAGATCCCGCTGTAGGGACTTGCAGCGGGATCCTACCTGTCAGATGAGGCCACTTTGAGTGGCTAAAGTCCTAGGTTCGCTTTGGCTCTATGGGACTTATGGCAAGGTGCTGTACAGAACTGTGTCATGTTTGATGTAATGAACGTTTTAAGTTGTCTCATCACCGGTATATAGTCTGTTTGACTTAAACTATTAATTATTATAATGCAGTTACACTTAAAATGAAAGAGAAGGTGAAAACACAGCAAGAAGAACATAAGGGATTAAATAAAATTAAAGTGGATAGAACATAGGGTGCAGATGGCACACGCCCAACTATACTTAAAGAGCTAAGTTAGGAAACAGCTGCTATTAATCTTTAAGTACTTAGTTTCCTTTGGAAGGATACCACACGATTGGCGTATATTTGTAAAAGGAGTAATATCTCAAAATTTTAATTGGAGAACCATACACTTTAGGTGGAGCTGAGGGAGCATTAACTGAGAAATTCAAAAACTCATAAACAAATATATGAAATTAGGTTTTATGAGCAAGTTGTTAGTCTTTTTTATTTGAGTAAGCTTTAAATACTTAGACTTATAATGCTATATTTCTATTTTACTGAAATGAACATGTTTGAAAATGTTTAAAGGTTATGCAAGCCAAAACAGTGGTAATAAAAGTCAGAAGTTATCTCTATACTCTGGACTCTGGATTCTCTTTTTTATTTGTAAACATCAGTATGTGGATTTAGCAGTAAAGCCAGCAATGAGTTAAACATGGGTAATAGAATTTCCTAAAACATGAACACAAAGAGTTCTTTTGTTAACAGAAATGCAAAATGAATAATTGGTGACATACAATGGCATATAACTAGTAATTTATACTAAAATGCATATAATATATAAAATGCATATAATATATAAATGAAACAACGTTCATGGGCAATTTAAAGAAAGAAAGAAAGAAAGAAAAGAAACTCTTATAACCTCAGAGTTACTTTGCTAACTTTCGAGTATATGTCATGACTAAAAAAACTTTAAGTTTGTGTTGTAAAATGGTATAACCTGAAAATGTTTTGCTTTTACAAGTTGCTTTGACATTCACACCAGACATAAAAAGGTAATCAGGCCTGTTGCTAAAAGCACTAAGGGTTCTTCTCTTCCTGGAAGTTTACTACATTAACATCAATGGATTTTTTTTTTCAGTTGATTGTTAATTCTACAGAAAACTGACATTAGCAGGTAATTTATGTCATGGTTCATAACGCGTTTATTTAATTATAGCAATCAAAACACTAATGCAAACAGTACTAAAAAGAAACACTATCATAGCATATTTCCTAGTTAGGGGTCTAAAAAGGAGGGGTCTTAAATAAAGACAATAGCTCATAAAGGGTCTCATGCATAAAATGAAACTGGAATACAGTTCTGCCTCAGATTTGGTCTCTTAACATGCTTGCCATTTTCTTCTCTTAATTATTTCTAGAACGTATTCTGATGGGTGATTACATATCTCTATCATCCATACAGAAATACGAAGCACTAATTTATGCTATGTTACCCGCTAACAAATGTAAAAGGTTCCTAGTGTGAGGCATCTCTGTAGGTTAAACACCCACAAGCTGTTATTTTCTTTTAAAGTCTCATTCCTACATTATGAAGTAGCTACCTCGACTAAAATAGCTGTTCATAGTCTCTGCATGAGCTCCCTACTGAGAACCGCGGATGCAGAATAATCTATAGATGTGGGGACCATGAGCAATGATTTATGAATTCCAAGAAACCAATCCTGGCTGCCTGGGAGCTCCCACAGGGCATGCAGTTTAGGGGATTGCTTTGGAATAGTGAAATCTCTAACTATGAGGTGGTAGGGGCTCTGACATAAAATAAAATGATTTTTAACCTAATGGTGATCTCTGTCCACTTTATCATCCAAATCATTGAAGAAAATGATGTATAACGGGCATATTATTTCCTTTCTATGTTACAAAAGAAAAAACTAAACTATTTTCTCTCTGGAAGGTTATCTAAGCATGTACACAAAAAAACGTAAAAGATTTAATGTTGCATTATTAATATTAATTTAATTATGATTGCTCATAATCTAAGTATTTTGTTCCCGTAGGTATCATTCGGACAGCCTTACCTAATATGGATAGAGAAGCCAGAGATCAGTATCTACTTGTAATACAAGCAAAAGACATGGTGGGACAAATGGGAGGACTATCAGGAACAACATCAGTTACAGTAACACTCACTGATGTCAATGACAACCCACCACGATTTCCACGCAGTAAGAAAATTCACTTCTTCTTTACAAATGCGCTGGTGTTTTAAAGTACCTAAGAAACTAGTAGATTATATGTAAGAGTTTGTATGCTTGTCAGCGCCATCTGTGTCCCCAAACAGATGTTCAGTGCCAAAAATAGCTTGTCGGTGCCATATTTGACACCTAATAGGTTGCCAGTGCCATGTTTGTCCCCAACAGATTTTCAGTACAGTACATGCCCCCAAAAGCTTTTATTTCCTGCATTTGCCCCAAAACAGCTTGTGTGTGAGTTATATTTGACCACAAATCAATTGGTTTTAACATATATGCCCCAAACAGCTTGTCTGTGCCATCTTGTGCCCCCAAACATGTGTCATTGTTGCCCCTCTGCCATCTTTGTTCCCAAATATCTTGTGTGCACATGTCCCCAAACAATGTATATATACCATCTTAGCCCCAAACAACATGTCTGTGTCAGCTCTGTCCCCAAACAGCTATTATTTGCAAACTTTGCCCTAAACAGCTTTTTAGTGTAACATTTCCCAAAAACAGCTTGGATGTGTCATCACTTATCTCCAAAATTATGCATTTTCATTCAAATCTGCTAAAACAATGAATAGATCATTATTAATATTTTTTGTTCTCCTCATTTACAGTATAAACAATGTTTACATGATTACACAGCTTGAATGCATATCATAACAAAATGCCCGAAAATATGTTTTTCTACATAACTATAGGTGTCAAAACAATTAGTGTTTATGAGAAATTATTAATTTACAGAAGGTACGCATAACATTTTCCCAGTAGGGGTTGGATAATAGAATAGTTAACAAAAATCTAAATCAAGATGAAGATTAGATTAAAGATTTAGCAAGATGTACCTTTGTGATTTATAGAGGATTTCAGCACCATATGTGTGTTAAGTAAACAAATATTTCATGTAATTCAGTTATTTTTTTCTTTTCTTGCCATAATAAATGGTAAGCCAAGTTAAGTCTGGATCTGTTGTTTTTACATCTGTAGTTGGCTCATACTGTTTTTATATTATAATTCTTATGAATCATTAACTAACCATAAAGGTTAAATAAACCGCTTGGCTGAAAATGATCTATCCTTAAGTTAAAGTTTATTAAAGTTAAATAATTATAGAAAAATGTATTCATGAAAGCATATAAAGCAGGTAGGACATCTTTGAAAAGATTAAAATAACATCTTTGAAAAATACTAAAATACATCATCGCGACAGAAGTGAATTTTCTTTCACTTCCGACGCTCTACCCGCTAGAGGTCAGCAGCTATACGGGAGGAGCATGCTGCTCTCCAATTTGGCGCTCTTTAATCAAGGCATTAAAGCATCATGGTTTGAGCAGTGTTTGTGATCTTAGATCAAAAACACTGATCATTTAACCGCAGGATGAACTAGGTCCGTCCAATGACAGCAACGCTTTGCCAGACAGGACAGACCTAGTCTGTCACATGTTGGCAAGGGGTTAAACAACATTCTAGCCCGTGATTCAATTTATTTTGTCTTATACAGTGAATACATAGTTAACATTTGTGTTTCTTCAATGCTTCCAAACTTACTAAACAGACAAATGAACTTCAAGTGAACTACAACAAAATAGGCAATATTAATAACTTGATTAGAAAGAAACATTCAAAAAAGAAGGTATCAGCAGATCATGTGGCACCATATATTCTGATACAACCCTTTTTGTTTGCCTGATTTTATTATTCCCTGGCCTTATCTCATATCTTTGATATATGTTCAAGAAGGTCAGACAGAAAGATAGCAAGTGACATTATTAATGGCTCAGTTTTGCATTTGACTTGAAGTTCAGTTGTCATCTTACTTTTAGTGTATAGCCCCCAAAGACTATATCATGACCTTACTATATATCATATGCATTATGACATGAAGGGCCAAGACTAGAGCATTAAGGAGGGTCCTGCTGTTCCCTCTATATAGAGAGTGAATGTGGGGGAGGAGAGATGTTCACAAACGTGTTTGGCTTTTATAGCATCATAAACCATTCACAAGTAGATTACTTGCTGCTTTGAATGTTAATTACTCTTTGTCTGGAGCCGCATTGAGCATATAATTATCAGGTTGCCTTTCATGGACACCAACCTTTATTTAGCATATTATAGCAATATTGCAACTGAGATTGAAAAGTGACAGCCATATAGCTTGGCATTGCTTTACCAGTGAAATTCCTGCATTAATCTGACCAAATGGCACCTTAAGTATTGACAATTTTAAGTTAAGAGCAATGCAAATTTTACAAATGTGTCTAAAACTGTTTTCATTTTCATTTTAACACTCACATGAAATGCCATTCATATGGATGGCTGTTTAAGAGCTCTCTAGTTTGAGTTTTAATAATACTTTTATTAAATATACATAAGAAGAAAAAAATGTTTAAACAGAAAATCAAAGTAATTGCATAGATTTACATAGAAAGCACATTTTGAAATTGAAAAGAACAGCATGCTTTTAAAATATATCAATATTATGTCTTTTTCCTTAATTAAGCACTCCGATTTCAAATGGTAGCACAGGAGGCATTAGGAGTAGTACTGTCACACATGAGAAGACAGAGAGGCAATAATGGAAAGAGTAGAGATGACAGCCTTCTTCTAAGATCTGACAAGGGAACTGCAAAAATCAGGCATGCAATGCCAAAAAATGTCAAACTGTCTATCTATCTTTCAAAGTTTGTTATTAACGTTGCCACCATGGCAGCCCCCATTGCATCAGACATGCTCCTGCTCAGAAGAGTGTAAGCATGTCTTAGGGCTCCTACTTTGCTTCTATGATTATCATGTCTGCATATAATAACTGTGTACATACCTTCCCTGCTTCACTTTTTAGAAATGCTGCCTATAAGGTTTGTGCCAAGACTTGAATTCCACATACAAGGACAGTGTTTGTTTCAGCCTCGTTCCAATGTATACATAAACTGCATACAAGGATTGTACAAATGCTTATCTTGTTTTGGCCCATTGGAAAACACTGATCTCATTTAAGTTGCATTTTTCTATTTACCTCTTTTTCATCCTTTAAATTAAAGAAACAAAGAAACCAAAACCATTGTTTGATCCTGGATGTAACAATAAAGACTGAACCTAAAATATGTAAATCCTTCTCTAAGATGGATCCTGATTTGAATTCTCAAGTCATTAATAATATTAATCAATGATTGGATTACCTGACTCAGTCAATACAAAACATTCACAGCTTACATCTCCAGTTACCATTCCAGAATTAACCTTTTACATTCCAAGGAAGGGGCTCAATTGCAAGGTCATTTAAAAGAACCAAATGTTGCTTTATCCGAAAGAGTCTCTGGTGATAGAAACACATTTTTTAAATTATTCATATAATCTACTTTTTGATCTAAAATTTAAAATGTATCATTCTGATCAAATTAAAGTACTTACTATTATTTATTTACTTAAAGATAAACCAATGGAGTGGGCCTACTAACTGATGGGAGGGAATATTCTCCCTTAAACTTATTTCAGAAGTATATATGATGATCCAAAGCATATTTCTTCTTCAGAAACTCATATAAAACAGGGATAAATACTGGCTGAAGGTTTAATTGTTGAATTCAAAAGATATGCTACTGAGACTGGTTGGACTGGTGCTGCTTTAAAAAAATCAATTTCTCCTTTGTCTTTCTTACCATCTAAAAGATGAACTAATTAGCACCGGTATTCCTAAAACACTGGAAGACTTCTTCTCCTGAACTATCCAATTAGACCAAATAAAAGAAAGGCAATTAGAAAATGGAACCACTTCTCACACCCTGAAAAAAGTAATGAGACTGACTCTGTTGAGATTGGTTTCATAAAAGGTCCTCTCTCTGAAGACGTTCAATTAAGAAGAAGATACTATGCCTTTATTGTAGAAAATTTGGACATTTCCTCCCTATTTGTCAAATTCATTCCTTCCTCTTATACAGGTTGTTCTAAAAGGACTTTTGGTCTTTATCATTACGCCATCCTTATTTCTTATTTGCTCTTTCTTATTACTCCTCATATGGTGACCAGGGGTCATGTGACCAAGCTAATGTCTACCTTTCTTACAGGGAGATAAGGTGTAGCCTTTGATATGGTAGTTAGACAATTCAAGGCCTAGATTACCATCATATATATTCCACTTCTCTCTCTTTTTTTCATTGCTGTGCTTGTGAGCAGACATAGGTTAGGTTATTATGGGGAATAACATGTAACTGTGGGGGAAATATAATAGTGTTTACTTAGATATACGGTTATTGTTGTGTTTTGTGGCCATTTTTAATTGACAGTGTGCTGTGAGGTCCACTGGTAACATATGACAACTGCAAGATTGTATTTTTCTTGTTGCAGCTCACTAGAATTAAATGTAGTTTATTTTAATTTGTTTCTTAGAACAAACACTGCTTAAGTCATGCATCCATTTTTACATTTTAGGTGCACATTGGGGTATAAATTGTCTATGTTAAATTGTGTAGCTTTACTGCATTCTAAGTTTAAATAGCAAGCATGTCCTTTTATATTCTAAAGGGTGCCATGTGATTAAAATAATTACCCATTCTTGAAGTCCAGCGGTGACGCTCTCTAGTCCTGATCTATGGCCCAGGAAAAGGAGCCACCCAAAAAATTTAAATAAATTGATCTAGAAAAATAACAAAAAAACTTGCCAGTGTTAACCACAACGCCCCTTTCCTAAACATTAGTCCTTTGTGGAGAACTGATGCAGAATGAAATCCATGCTTCTAGAGTGGGGTTTTCATTAAAAAAAAAAAGGTTACATATTCATGCGTGGAAATTTACCATCTGCGTACACTTATAACAGAGATGCTTGAATCATGTTTTTTAAAGCGTTAATAGGCAAATATTTCTTTATTTGCCCGTTGATGGTTAATGTTAGTCACTGATCACTTTTTGTGTAGTAATTATAGTGCGTTTCAATGTTAGTATAGGTGCCATAATGATTTTACCGCACCTATTAACTGTTTTAGCAGTGGGCATTGAATCACAATGGCCCATTTAGTTACTGCTTTATTCACTTTTTTTTTTAATTAATGGCCGACGGATAATAACTCAAAACGTTTCTGCCTCTCTATCTTTCAATAATACTGAAAAAAGTGCTTTCAGAATTCTCTCATGAAGCAGTTCAATTCCTGGCAGGGTCGACTCAGTCCTTCAGCCTTCTGAGGGACATAATGTGGACAAATGTATTGGAAAACACCTCTTAATTATTGAATTTAGATGTTTCAATCAGACCCACTGTCACAGGTGTATAAAGCCAAGCACCCAGCCATGTTTGGCTAGGTGCTTGGCTTGATGTCCCCAGGTGCTCATTTGATCTCCCCAGCCAGCGCCTCTGAGTAAATCTTACAGAGCACAGAGGCAGCAGCAGCACTATGCACTATGTGCAGTTGAACAAGTCACACACCCCAAAGGCCGGCCTTGGAGAGAGTTAAGGAATTACAATCAGGAAAGTGTATACATTTAAACTGATAAGGACTAGAACTACGTATATATGAATACATAGGCAGAAAGACGCAGAGGCGGGCAGGAAGATAGATGAATCTTTGAATAGATAAACAGACAGTAATTTTACTGTTCTGAATTTGCAGAAAAACTTCACATCTAGCCAGATTTTATATATTTAGGAAATAAGGCACAATGTTATATTTTTTTGAGAACAGCTTTTATATTTTGAGATTCTATGAAGTTGAATGAAGGAGAAGTGGCAGAAATGTGCATGAAACGGGTAAATTCAAATCACTGCTAAAAACAGTCTTCATTAGGAGTATTGTTTACAATTGATAATGAATTTCAGAAATATAATATAGTATTGTTCTTTTTTTTTACTTTGTTTCCTTAGAATCTGACCAGTATTATGTTCCAGAATCTTTGCCCGTTGGCTCTGTTGTGGCCAAGATAAAAGCAGCAGATGCAGATGTAGGACCAAATGCAGAAATGGAGTATAAGATTGTGGATGGAGATGGTCACGGCATGTTCAAAATATCTGTTGACAAAGATACTCAAGAAGGCATTATCACAATTCAGAAGGTATTTTTTATGGCATAAACAATATTGGAAATTGCTTACAATAACAGATAAAACCAATGTTGAAAAACAAATATTTTCACTAAAATCATAGTAATTGAACATATGGTTCTATTTTTCCCACGATTGTTGCAATATTTTTCCTTTTTCAAAATACACCAATAGCGAAACACATCATACCATGTCAATAAATATTTTGTATAAAAATTTGAAACTTTGGATGTTATAGCTTTTGGTTTAAAGTGAAATACATTTATAATGTATGCTGTTTAAAAAAAAAATATTTTTTAAATGTCATGCACACAATAGAATGATAGTCTAAAATATATAGATTATGCAAAAGTAGAGGTGAAATGTGAAAAAGTAGTACAATCCACTAGCAGACATGAAATTAAGTGGTCTACATTCCAAGCCACTCAGTGGTTTGTTACCATTGAACTATTGAAAGCATAGATTACAGACTTTCAAACTCTGTATGTTGCTTATAAGTTATATTTGGAACAACTGTTAACCAAGCATTGGTTTACCATGTACATTTCTGGTCCAGCTGAGATTTATTATATTTTTAAAATTCTTAAATGTTATGTTGAATTATATTTGAATTGTAGACCATGGGTAGTCCTATATATATGATATTTGGATATAGCTCATATTCACATTTCCAATGTTTCCTTTTGTAGTTTATTATTTTGTTTGTCAAGACTACATGGGCCTCATGGCTCTTTTCTTTCAACACATTATATTTTATATGTCAATGCAAGGCCTATTAGGTTTGTTGAAAGGTTATATCTGAGATTTAGGCTTTAAAAACATTTTAAAAACTACCATTAAATAATTTTATAAAATGATACTATTAATAGAAAACTATGTGGTAACTTATGTGGTTGCTATAAGGAGTACTCTACAATATGTTTAAAACAAAATAATTTTTACATGTACCCTGCTAAATAATCTGCATTTACTTCAGTTCTGAATGATTTGCTATATCATAACTAGCAGAGTAGGTATCAGAAATATTTAGGGCCCCACCCCTTTTCTCCTGCCCTTCTTCTGTTACTGCCCCATATACATTTCCCTTGCACCCACAGCACCTGATTGCACCACCTTACAGCACGCATGGCACTTGAAACAGGACCCATAAGTATTGCCAGAGTACCACTATATCATTTACAAGTATTACCAGAACACTAGATTACATCCACTGGTCTTATCAGAGCACCCAGCCTGCACCCATTGGTCTTGCCAGAGCACCCAACATCCACTTACTACTCTTGCCAGTGCACCAAGATTGCACATGCCCCAGCTAGCATCCAGATGCTCTGGCCTCAGACAATGAAAGGCCTGGGCAAGCTCACATATCTGCAGCTGCCTGCTCACTTGCCTCCTAAGAGAGCTGGTAAGGGAACATATTTTGATGTCCACAGTGCAAGCTTTTTTTTGTTTAAATTATTAATAGGCGACCCCCTAGAAAGCCAGTTCCCTTACAGTCGTAAGAGTTGTACCCGTCTGATAGCAGCCCTGATACCAAGTAGCAGGAATTGAACAGTAATGGGATATACACCAATAATCCCAGTGTGACATTTATCTCTGTGTCAAGGGCATTTTATTATCGGAAATCTAGCTTCATTTTTCACTAGAGACCTTCAATGCCCTACAAAGTGGTTTATTATATTTTAAAGGTAACATAAAACTTTATATCACTTTAAAAAAAAAATCCTGGCTCTAGCATAATCTCTCAAGTTATCTTTTCCATTGTGCTCAAATATTTAAGCAGAATATTTGATGTATATTATTAAAATTGGAACAAACTTTATGAAAATGACATATTAAAATGCGTGCTTTCTTGAATAAAATATTTCTATTTCTGGGTTAGTCATATATCAGTGTTTCTAAGCCTATCTATGTCTTAATGCATAATGTCTATGATAACAGTTGTTAAAAGGTGGACTTCAGAGGTTTCATAATTATAATGTTCTTTTTGTAGCCATAAACGAAAACTCTTTTGTGCAAATATTTAAACAATTACAAAAAATGATAGAAAGTGATGGAAATATTTTTTGAATGCTGGTGAATCAATAAGGATACCAAATATCAGACAGTTACCGTCTTGAACTTGTCTACCTTTTCAAGCTATTAGTGCTTGCTTTTTGCACTTCTATTTTTTAGTTCAATGTTAGGTCAGTACATCTAGTGGCACTATTACAAAATACACATTACCCCAATAAAACAAGGAAATAGCCATGTATACATTTGTACACAATGAAACATGTATCTAGTATATAAATATATATAGAGAGAGATTTTTATGTATGTGTGTATATATATATATATATATATATATATATATATATATATATATAATCTTATAGATTTATAGATGTATATATACATACATAATCCATAGTTATCAACATATATAAACTATATATATATATATATATATATATGTTTATTTTTTTTTAAATGAATGAATTATTCATATTTATTTCTTTATAGGAACTTGATTATGAATCAAAAACAAGCTACTCTCTGAGAATAGAAGCATCAAACAAACATGTGGACACTCGGTTTATTAGTGCTGGACCCTTTGTGGATACAACAACAGTAAAGTTTGTTGTAGAAGATGTTGATGAGCCTCCTGTATTCTCTTCACGGTTGTACTCCATGGTGGAGTCTGAAGCAGCAAAAGTGGGAACTAGTATTGGAACAGTTTCTGCACATGACCCAGATGCATTAAACAGCCCTGTGAGGTAATATAGGAAACACTTTTTTTTCCCATATGTTTTCATACAACTGGTTGCATTTTGCTTGATTCTTATTTTATAGTATATAAAGCATATGAAACATATGTGTAGACATAATTTAGCTAATGATGTACAAAATAGTAAATGTGCATTGTTTTGTATCTGAACTGTGGATTCACATTAAAAGTTACAGTTTAAATTGGTAAAAATGTTTTTATCCATTATGTTTGCTAATATTTGCAAAGACCCAGATAATTTTTGTCAGTGAAATGTTGTAAGATTGTTGCAGGAAAGTTAGAAGGTAATCATGATTGAATTAAATGATATGGTTTCAATGTATGAGAAATAGTAAACAGGTGGTAAACATGGTGATCCCATCACACATAATGCATTCTTGTAAATACTGTAATGTGATTTTTGCTACTTGCTTAAAATTCATGGTCCACAAGATGTTGCATACTGCAATATTGTATTGACATGCCCCTGTTTGTCCTTCCTCCATCTGTTTCCTGCTGGCTTACTAAACGGCTTTGGTCTCTTACTAAATAGCATTCATGTGAAAAAAAATGTTTCAGAATATCACATACATTGGTGTTACTGTTTGTGATTTTTCAATAATTTTGATATATACCAAAACTTGCTCAACTCTAAGATGACCCTGATTATAAGACGACTCCCCAAACATTGGATATTCATTTAGGAAAAAATAAAAAGCCTAAATACCACACTTGTCAATCCAACTCCATACTTGCCCCTGCACTCCCAGACTTGACAAACTTCCCACAGACTTGCCAATGCATCCCCAGACTTGCCAATGCATCCCCAGACTTGCCAATATATCTCCAGACTTGCCAACATACCAAAGACTTGCCAGTGCCCTTCCAGACTTACTAATATGTCCCCAGACTTCAGTGCCCCTCCAGACCTGCCTAAGCATCCCGACACTTGCCAATGATCCTCACATGACGGCCATTTCCCCTCCAGACTCTCCCTGGTGTCTATGGGGCAGCCAGAGGATGTCTGTGTGTTGCTTGGTGTGGACAGACAGCCTCTGATGCTGCCCAACACTTCCACCGGGGCTTCTGAGATGAAACGCCGGGAGATCAGTGGCTGCCTGTGAGGAGGACCAGATCCCCTGCAGCTCTGCAAGGGACCTGGATCCTAGTCTCATAGCCTGACCTGTATTTGAGGTCTAATTAGGAGATGATCTTCAATATAAGACATGGGATCTTTTTCAGAGTATTTGCTCTGAAAAAAAACGTGTCTTATATTCGATTAAATACAGTACATCAGATTACTCAGATTAAACAATTTTATATAATGTATGAAAATACAGGAAAACCCTCTTATCCATTGGGGATAGGTTCCAATCCAAATTACAATTTAATCCTATAGAGATCTGTTTTCCAGGGCAGTGTTCTAAATGTAATATTATACATGCTTCTCATCATGATTAGTGGCGCTTATGACAAACTTCTAAAGCAGATTTTGCTTTACATATATATTTGGATTTGATATTATATTTAATAAAATGATTGGTCTATAAAGTTTGAACATATACTATAATTCAATGGTTCAACACAAAGTCCACTATATGTCCAACATGAACAATGTTGATGCCTGCCCCTGCAACAGCACCCCCACTTACCCCACATTAGTACACTTGAAACACTATGGGGTTTATTCGATATAGAAACATGGTTGTGGTAGTTTTTCTTCTTTTAAATATACCGTATTTGCTCGATTATAAGACAAGGTTTTTTTCAGAATTTTTTTTCTGAAAACTACCCCTCGTCTTATAATCGAGGTCTTCTTATAATCTGACCTCAAATTGAGGTCAGATTATAAGACATGGATCCAGGTCCCCAGCAGAGCTGCAGGGGACCTGGATCCCCCTCTCTAGCAGCAGGGGATGTCTGCGCGATGAGCGCAGACTCCCCTGCTTCTGCCCGGCACGACCGCCGGGGCTTCTGTGAAGAAGCCGGGTACTTCCGCTTTCGTCACAGAAGTCCCGGCGAGCGTGCCAGGCGGCAGCAGGGGAGGTCTGCGCTCATCGCGCAGACATCCTCTGCTGCCCCACTAGCCACCAGGGTAAATCGGGCAGCTGGGGGATGTCTGCACGATATGTGCAGACATCCTCCATGCTGCCCGACACGGCAGTCTATTATGACGGACCAGCTGTCCGTCATAATAGAGTGCCGTGTCGGGCAGCATGGAGGATGTCTGCACATCCAGACATCCCCCGGCTGCCCCCACTAGCCACCAGGGATCTTCAAGGTGAGGGGGAGGGAGGGGGCAGAGAGACAGGTGGAGGGGGGGGCAGAGAGACAGGGGGAGGGGGGGCAGAGAGACAGAGACAGGGGGAGGGAGGGGGGCAGAGACAGGGTGAAGGGAGGGGGGCAGAAACAGAGACAGGGGAGGGAGGGGGGCAGAGACAGAGACAGGGGGAGGGAGGGGGGCAGAGACAGAGACAGGGGGAGGGAGGGGGGCAGAGAGGGAGGAGGGAGACAGAGCAACAAGAGATGGGAGGGGGGAAGAGAGCTACAAGGGGGGAAGAGACAGAGGGAGGGGGGCAGAGAGAAACAAGGGGGGGGAGAGAGAGGAGAGGGGGGGATCAAAGGGAGGGGGAGAGAGACAAAGCTGGGGGCAAGGGAAAGAGAGGCAGAATTGGCACATAAAAGGAAATAAAACCAAATGCATTTTTTTGATATAATTTTTTATTAAAAAAGCAATTTACATGTGAATATATACAAGTTTAACTTTTTTCCTATAGGGTAGTCTTATATTCAGGCTTTTAGTTTTTTTCCTAAAGGAATATCCAAAGTTTGGGGGGTCGTCTTATAATCAGGGTCGTCTTATAATCGAGCAAATACGGTACTATCTTCCTTTACTGTGGAAGAGATATACCCTGAACAGGCCTGAAATTGGGCCAGATGAGGGCTAATAGCCAAATTGTGGAGAAATTCCCAATTTAACTATTCAGTATGGCAGATTTTTATTCATAATTTTCTGATTTCCACTAAATTTGGGCTCTGTATTTGGGGACTTTGAGACTACCACTTCCGTTTGGTGCATTTCGTGTATATTTCAGCTGAATTTGGTTTGGGCATATATTGGTGTGCAATTGGCTATGATTTCTGAACTGCAATTGTATTTGGAGGTACAGCAAAGCTCAAAATGTGTGTATTTTCGTGCCACAAATGTGATCCGAATAGATCCGAACTTCAGAGGCACCATTTTCGGAGCCATAAATTGTACCCACATATTACAAAGCCCAATTCACATATTTATTTGTAAAGGAAAATTTAACACAGGGGTATTTAAAACAATTATCTTAGCAGTAAATTGATATTTTATCTTTGCTGTGGATGTGTGCACAGGTCTCACATCTCTTTTGTTGTCATGGAGAAGTAGTGTCTCTGTGTAAGGTGATCCTCACCATCAATTTGTTTGAGTTTTGGAGGCTGATTGAATGAGTAGTGAAGGATCTTGGAATATTGTCCGTTGTATCTCGATGTACAACGAGATAGTATCGACCTTTGAGCCTCCCTGGGAACACCTAAGGGCAAATTCCAATATTGAAACAAGATAAAGACCCGTCCAAACGTAAAAATTACAGACCGATCTCTTTAATCAATGTGGATATGAAGATGTATGCTTCTTTTTTGGCAGTGCGAATCCAGACTGTAATTCATTATTAGCGCAGACCAAACTGGGTTTGTCCCGGGTAGGTCCTCATATAGTAATATTAGACGTCTCATTGACATTCTGGATTTGGCAAATAAGACATCTGTCCCCCTCCTGACCCTGTCACTGGATGCGGAGTAAGCCTTTGACAGGGTCGGCTGGGGGTACCTTGAAGCAGTGCTGAGGGCCTTCGACTTCAATGGATGGATGCTTCAGGTCATCATGACCCTTTATTCTGATCCAACAGCGTGCACAGTGGGTCCTAACGTCTGCTCAGATTGGTATGGGATGTCGAACGGAACTAGGCAGGGTTGCCCGCTGTCACCACTCCTGTACAATCTTATCCATTGAGCCCTTGGCCATGAGTATTAGTTATAATAGTAATATTAAGGGATTTCCAGCTAGGAAGGCAGATTTAAAAATGTCACTCTATGTGGACGATATTGTTGTTACCATAACTTCTCCCCAGGTATCCCTAAAGTACCTGATGGAAGAGACTACTGAGTATAGTAAGGTTTCAAATTGAATATCGACAAAACTAAGGTTTTGTCACTCAACATGTCGGACTTTTGCTGTTGCTGGCTGAATTAAAATTACAGATTCCCTTTGACTGGACTAATAAACAAATTGACTATTTGGGGATAGTAATTATTAATGAAGTTGATAAAATTATAGTACAGAGTACAATTTCATGAAATTACTTAGACAAACAAGTAGGCTATTGAAGGAGTGGTGACAGTGGGAGTCCTCCTGGTGGGGGAAGATCAATATTTTGAATGCCTATATCATTCCTAAATGGACTTACATGCTTTGCATGATCCCTCTCTCAGTTCCTGAGGTTTGGCTGAATATGGCCCAAAAGAGTTTCACTGCTTTTGTTTGGAAGGGCAAAAAGCTGAGAATCGGCACAAATCTATTTACTAAGAAATATAATATGGGTGGGCTAAACTTTCCTTTAATTAAACACCTATTCCAAACAAATATGATGGTGCACATTCATAATTTGCAGGTTACTTCAAATCAGGTGGAACCCTGGTATGTGCTGGACTCCCAAAGTGTGGGGAATAGTTATTTAGAGGTCTATATCTGCTAACTGCATAATAAAAAGAAGCAAACTGCCCTTATAGCGAGAAACACGATCTTGGGACAAACAATTAAAGCATGGTAGCCTATCAAAACCCTTCTGGGACTGTATGGAAAAATCTTCCCTACCTTTAGAATCAGTCTAATAAAACAATTAGTGGAGAATATCTCACTGGACCACTGGTCGAGGGGAGGAGTTGTGCTGGTTGACGATTTATTACACAAAGACAACCTCCTAGCATTCCCAGTCCTAGCAGAGAGATCCAGTGAGATATTCAACTACTTGAGACTAAAAAGCTTTCTAGATGCCTCCCTATACAAAGCATCTCAGGAGAGGGAGACAGGTTTAAAAAGCTTCTTTTGTTCCGAAGCAATCCCATGGGTCCTGGCTAAAGCTAAAGATATTTTCCAACTATTCTCCAATAACCACATCGGGGCCATATCTTCTTGGGAAAAAGACCTCAATCTAAAAATAATACTGGTATATTATTGGGCAAATTGGTTGTGGCTTATTAATTGCAAAATAATACGGGCATTTATTGGGCAAATTGTCTGTGGCTTATTAATGGCAAAAAAAAATACTGGCATATTATTGGAAAAAATAATACTGGCATATTATTGGGCAAATTAGCTGTGGCTTCATAAAATAACACAGGCATATTAATGGCAAAATAATACTAGCATGCTAATGGGAAAATTGGCTGTGGCATATTAATGGCAAAATAATCATTTAATGCAGGGCTCGACAAACCACGGGCGTCAGGTCACTATGGCAACTAGGAAATCAGGTCTGGTGCCCTGGTATCATGTGCCCCGCATGGTGCCCTTGTCACTGAGATCTTTTTTTTAATATGGTGGCATATTTTAATAAGCAAACTGACTGTTGCATATTTTAATGGCAAAGTGACTGTGGCATGTTAATTGGTACCTGACAGTGGCTTATTTTAATTGGCGAAGTGATGCTGTGGCATCACCATTCATCAACTGTTTGCATGCTGCACTGATAATGACTAAGCTCCTCCACTTCATAACATTGTCAAAAAGAGGCACGGCGCAGCATGGACGACGGTAAAAGTCCGCCCCTCCCCCTAAAAATATTTCTTCGGAAGCCCATGCTTGCAGCAGTAATTCTGGGTGTTTCAAAGTATTTATGGGTGCATGACAAGGATCTCACTCAGGGTCCCGAATCAAGAAGCAAAAAACAAACAATCCACAGCACTTCTTTGTCTTGAGATGATTTTGTTGTGCCTCAGGTGACATTTCAGCATAAGTAGGGTTCTTTCAAACTGTTCAAGTTTGTGTGTTGTTTTCTTATTAAGCTTTCAGTTTAGATTTTGTTTTCAAAATGTATCTTCCTTGCTTTGGGTATACCTCGCTACTTTATTTTAATAACTAGTTGCAACCATCTGTGTTTGGATAGACTTCTATTAGCCATGCAATACTTTATTTTGTGGAATTTTGTACACTGCCTCATGGCAAGAAGCAGGTGGTGAAACTTTTGCATATTATACTTTCACTGCACTAAGCCAAGCAATTACAAACATCCATAACTATAACTTTTCTGATGTAAGCTGGTAGTAATCATAATAAATCTGTTCACTAAACATAATAATGTATAGTGGTGAACTGACAAGGGGATAGCAAAAATTAGACCTTAATAGCTAAGTTGGAAAACCTTCTTAACTTGCTGAACTTTCCAAACCAGCTATAAATGCTTAATTTTTGCTCTTCCCTTTACTTTACTATTGTTCACTGTTTAACACTTTCTGTAGACTTCTGGACAGACCAATTCAGCAGCCATCCTGATTATTTGTGGGTCTTCCATGGAGTTCTATGAAAAAAAGTCAAAAGGTTAGGCGCAAGCAGTAGGAGATTTAGGGTTCATGACTCCCTGGCACCCAGGATTTGTTAAGCCCTGGACCTCAGTGGCTTTTGGCAAAATTAATTGTCAGCTTTGAAAAAGAGAATGCACAGGCACAATATTCTTGGTGTACAAAATTTAGTGCAATGTTATATGTAGTACATAAAGGACATTGCATGTGTAGCGGGTTTTTGTTTGGGCCTTTGATGAGCTATGCTCTCATAGACAGCCCACCTGGCAAGAACCTATTTTGCCAGGAAAAGTTGTGTAACAACAAAGTTCAGGGACAGACCTTAGGAAGGTCTGTCACTGAACTACCAGCACATCCCAAACAGGACTTACAGGACTGGGCTTCATACATGCCATTTTATTTCCTTTTGTGGGTGTGGGGGAATCTGAGCGTGCATGGAAACGCTATATTGCGGCTTAAATGGGATGGACACTGAATAAACTATTGTGCGCTTGCATTCTGACAGGTGGTTATGGAATTTACAACTTCTGGTAAAATCCGATATTTTTTGGATTACAAATCATATGGATAATGGGTTTTAGGATAAGGGATACTCAACCTGTACTATGAGGCTGCATGGGTGTCCCCCCAAGCAGCCAAACGTGCTGAATGATGTACCAAGTAGTCTACTTTGGAGTAAAATTACTCTGAAATTCCCAAGGGTGCTAGCTACACATGCTTATCAGTGTATTTCAGCTATCTTGAATATATGCCTTATGTTACCTGAAGTGGGTAAATGAAAAGGTTTCACTGGAAAGTGTGATTGAATATGTTATACTGATTAATATCAAATGCTAATATATTTTCACTGATAACATATTGTATTTTAATATTGGCATTAAACACATTGTTTTGGCAAATGTATATTTCCCAAAATAATACAATATAAAAGTCAGTATATACTATTCATTCGTATTTGCCTTAAGCTTAAGCCACCTCCAAGAAAGTCAGCTTTCATGTTATACACTTTCCTTTTTGCCTCATTGAACATGTGTCCATGTAGAAAATTAAATGATTTATCATTGTGGAATGCTTACATCTGCTGACAAAATGGCAGAAACATTGGCATGTGAAATTGAGAAAGGCAGCAACTGTGTAGCCTTGACTATAATTTCTAGTCACTGTAAGTTATCCCAAGTTATGGTTGTTTAAGATCTCTGTTTAGCAAATCAAAGAGTCTTGCAGTATTTAAAATGGAATAATAAGGAGAGTTAAAGGTCTACATTTTCTTTATTTGCTATTGTATTATGTTTTAGAATAGTATGTTATTGTTATTATTATTACCAATAGTAATGTAATTTATTTAAATTATGCTAACCACACTCTAACTAATAGGCAATTTCAAGACTTATTTAATCCGAAGGAATGTTCTTTTATGGCATCATAAGAAAGACTGTTTATGTTAATGGAGACACAGGTCAGGGAGTATTGTGGAGTATTCAATAATATGGAAAGAAATGTAAGTGGAGCAGAATTGTGAAGGGAAAAGCATGTCAGGTAAAATCATTTAAACAATATCTTAAATGATGTTACTATGTAATGTGCAGCAAGATGAGAAACACTAGAAATACATATTTATATGGTTGAGAATTTGAGGAATTCACATAGTAAAGGAACATGAGCACAGGGGAGACATTTTGAATAGACTTGAGTTGTGATAGCTATGATAGAAATCCAGATCAGAAAGAAGGACAAATTTAGACAGGCTACACTGACATAGATTGTTTTGCGGTAGTTTGGATGAGTAATTGGTAGACTCAGGAAATGTTTTCAGGTATTGATTAAAATGACAGGTTGGGGGGTATCCTAATTTTCATGCTCTATTTCCAACAATGTTGCATAGTTAAATATGGGCCTAAACTCCACTTCAAATAAATGGGCACACTGCATTTTCTTCAAACTATCCTCTATAATAAAGTAGAAGTGTCTCTGTGTCCAGTCCCTGTGTCCGTTGGATTGCGCTACTGCGCATGTGCCCCACGGACAGCCGTTGGGACTTGGAGCGCAGACACTTCGGTCAGAACAGGTGTTCTGACAGATTTCTCGAGCAAAGTAGAAGTGTCTCTGCGTCCAGTCCCTGTGTCCGTGGGATTGCGCTACTGCGCATGTGCCCCACGGACAGCCATTGGGGCTTGGAGCGCAGAGACTTCGGTCAGAACAGGTGTTCTGACAGATTTCTCGAGCAAATTCTCCTGCGCAATCGCAGGAGAATTTACTCATTGCGCATGCGCACAAAGTTACAGCTGATCACTCAGCTGTAACTTTGTAAAGACTGTGCATGCGCGAGCGACGCTACCCACCTCCCGCCCCCTTCACACCACGCTAAGGTGGTAAGTTACACGGGGTGGGGGACATAAGGGGGAAGCATAGGGGCAAGCACCCTGGCGAGGTGGGTGCCTTGACGGCTGCCTCATCTTGATGGGAGTTGTGATCCCCCTGCTGCATCAATAATACAGCAGGAGGATCACAACTCCCATCAAGATGAGGCAGCCCTCAAGGCTCCCCCCCTTCACCAGGTTGCTTGCCCCTATGTTGCCCCCTTATGTCCCCCCCCCCCCCCCCGTCCACATATGTTCTAGCGCCCGTTAATTTAACGGGTTTAATGTCTAGTTTATCCATAAAAAGAAAAAATTAGGACACAACTAAATAAAATGTCTGTTACTTTTTACATTTTTAGAAAGGTACTACAACAGATTGTGATGCCATCATTCGGCATATTCTGCAACCTTGCCCCTGCCAGCAAGTCATCCAATCACAGGGAAGCGTATACTTACCATAGACCAGTGTTTCCCAATCAAATTATGCCATGGAATCCTTTTATACTTGTGTACCAAACTGTGGAACTGTTCCTTTTTTTTTTTTTTTTTTTTTTTTACCATGTGTGAGAAGTGATAATTTGTCTTTATATATATGAGAATGGAATCTGACATGCCAAAACTTGTTGGAAGAAATGCACTTTCAATTTGAGAGCGCAGGCTATTATGTTTTGTTTTTTGCTTCCAAGCATACATCAAGCTATACTAATGCTGGTGGTTTCACTTCTGCACCAGAAATTGTTTGACTCGTTTTCAAATTAATATAGCAAAGTGTTTTATGTTTTCTAAGTGAAGTGGGCGTTAACCTTATTTACTACGTTGCTCCAAAGCCTGGGCTTCCCCCAAGATTCTACAAACGAACGAATAAGAAAGAGAAAAGGACGGCACTCCAGTGTATTCCACAATGCAAAACTTTCACTTTTATTTAGGATCATAATCCATGGTAAAATCATCCCAAATTTCAAAAACATGCTTAGGCATTTGTCTCTACAGTTATTAGTGTTTCTCCATTTCCTTATGTAAGTCTTTTGTATTTTGGATGATTTCACCATGGATTATGATCCTGAATAAAAGTGAAAGTTTTGCATTTTAGAATACACTAGAGCGCTGGGCCTTGTCTCTTTTTTGTTCGTTGGAGGAGAACAGCACTTGCTCTAGGCAGCAGGGAGACCCCTAATCTACATATTGGAGCTGAAAATGCAATTGCTAAGAAGAGAGTGATAATTAATTTTTGGTCATTTTAGCAGCACCCTTTATTATATGTACAGTGGATATAAAAAGCCTACACACCCCTGTTAAAATGTCAGGTTTCTGTGCTGTAAAAAAATGAGACAAAGATAAATCATTTCAGAACTTTTTCCACCTTTAATGTGACCTAAAAAACTGTACAACTCAATTGAAAAACAAACTGAAATCTTTTAGATAGAGGGAAGAAAAAATATAAAAATAAAATAATGTGGTTGCATAAGTGTGCACACCCTCTTATAACTGGGGATGTAGCTGTGTTCAGAATTAAGAAATCACATTCCAAATCATGTTAAATAGGAGTCAGCATACACCTGCCATCATTTAAAGTTCCTCTGATTAACCCCAAATAAAGTTCAGGTGCTCTAGTTGGTCTTTCCTGAAATTTTCTTAGTCGCATCCCACAGCAAAAGCCATGGTCCACAGAGAGCTTCCAAAGCATCAGAGGGATCTCATTGTTAAAAGGTATCAGTCAGGAGAAGGGTACAAAAGAATTTCCAAGGCATTAGATATACCATGGAACACAATGAAGACAGTCATCATCAAGTGGAGAAAATATGGCACAACAGTGACATTACCAAGAACTGGAGCTCCCTCCAAAATTGATGAAAAGACGAGAGGAAAACTGGTCTGGGAGGCTACCAAGAGGCCTACAGCAACATTAAAGGAGCTGCAGGAATATCTGGCAAGTACTGGCTGGGTGGTACATGTGACAAGAATCTCCAGTATTCTTCATATGTCTGGGCTATGGGGTAGAGTGGCAAGACGAAAGCCTTTTCTTACGAAGAAAAACATCCAAGCCAGGCTACATTTTGCAAAAACACATCTGAAGTCTCCCAAAAGCATGTGGGAAAAGGTGTTATGGTCTGATGAAACCAAGGTTGAACTTTTTGGCCATAATTCCAAAAGATATGTTTGGCGCAAAAACAACACTGCACATCACCAAAAGAACACCATACCCACAGTGAAGCATGGTGGTGGCAACATCATGCTTTGGGGCTGTTTTTCTTCAGCTGGAACTGGGGCCTTAGTTAAGATAGAGGGAATAATGAACAGTTCCAAATACCAGTCAATATTGGCACAAAACCTTCACGCTTCTGCTAGAAAGCTGAACATGAAGAGGAACTTCATCTTTCAGCATGACAACGACCAAAGCATACATCCAAATCAAAAAAGGAATTATATTAAAGTATATTAAAGTTTTGGAATGGCCCAGCCAGAGCCCAGACCTGAATCCGATTGAAAATCTGTGGGGTGATCTGAAGAGGGCTGTGCACAGGATATGCCCTCGCAATCTGACAGATTTGGAGTGTTTTTGCAAAGAAGAGTGGGCAAATCTTGCCAAGTCAAAATGTGCCATGCTGATAGACTCATACCCAAAAAGACTGAGTGCTGTAATAAAATCAAAAGGTGCTTCAACAAAGTATTAGTTTAAAGATGTGCACACTTATGCAACCACATTATTTTATTTTTATATTTTTTCTTCCCTCTATCTAAAAGATTTCATTTTGTTTTTCAATTGAGTTGTACAGTTTATAGGTCACATTAAAGGTGGAAAAAGTTCTGAAATGATTTATCTTTGTCTCATTTTTTTACAGCACAGAAACCTGACATTTTAACAGGGGTGTGTAGACTTTTTATATCCACTGTAAATGCCTGACTGAGTAACCATTTATTTTGTAATCAGTTGATATTATTGAAGAATATATTATTTAACCAACAGATAAATCAATTGTTTACTGTCCTGCATATCAAATACTGAATGGGGGACAACCATACGGCCATACCAAATATTGATTTTTGTTTATTTTCCTTTTGAATTGAAAAATGAATGTATCACTTTTTATAAGTAAAAATGGTCAGTGGTGTATTTTTCTTTTCAAACTACTGTGTATTTTGTGAAAAACAAAATAAATGCTTAGTTAAAAGCATATTATGGTAGTGGACTGAGAGTTTTGGACTATGCTGTATATGCATACACATATCATTTTTAATGTAATGTAAATTCATGAGGCATTCCATTTTCCAATCATTCTCAATTTTTTCAGTAATCATTCTTTCATAATTTACACTCACTTAACAATAATTCTCTGTATTGTTGTGATTCATTTGCATAATACTATTTCTCAAGGTTTTCTTTGACTAGGACTAGAAGCCTGAATGTAAATCACATGACTCATTGTTGACATGTAGCTTGTATAAGTTTGTTAAAATAATTGCTAATTGCCAGCATTGTAGGAGTATACCAAGTAGATAAATTCAGTTAGTATACATTAAGAATGGTTTTAATGTCCAATTCATCACTTAACATTGTAAAGGTCAGAATGGGGATGAATACTGCTTTCTAATGTAATGCTCGCCCTATGTCATTTTGTGAACTGTGACTGGTTAAACAAAATAACCCTGAAGCCATATAATATGATAACATAAAAGCTTTCAGTTAGACGATGGTTTCTATAATTTATATATCATGAACATAGATTAACCTAATTATTTTTATACTTCAATACAGATATTCAATAGATCGCAACACTGACCTTGAGAGATTTTTTAACATTGATGCCAATACTGGACTCATTACGATAGCAAAGCCTTTGGACAGAGAGACGAATGCTGTTCATAATATCACAGTCTTGGCAATAGAAAGCCGTAAGTAGTCAAGTTTGCATAATTCTGTGCTGCTTTTGTTCCCATTTATATGTACGTCTACTTTGTGTGCAGTGTTAAAGCAACAGTCAACATTAGGTTGACTGTTTTCAATAGGAAAATGTGTAATTTGCATATCGAGCCCCAAGGTGATGTCACAATCAGGAGTCGCCTTTAAAGCATATTAAAAACATATACATCTTATTTTATGCATTTGTTTGCAATATTGGTAAAATAAAATATAGATCATCTTTATAATTGTTATTCACTACATTCACAGTATAAACAATGTTTAGGTGGACAGAGTCCCTTTAAGATATGCTATGAGATACTTTGTCTTCAGCTGGCATATTCTAATGGGATACCTGGAAACAGATGTATAAAATACTGTTCCGGTTAATATCAAAACTATAAATCTATTCTAAAGACTTAGCATATTCTACAAATATCTTTCACAGCCATAACAGGAGTGCAATATAATTTCTTGTGATTAAGGAATCTATATGCCCACCTTTTACATGCAGCTTAACCCCTTCAGGACAATGGTTCTCTGTGTTCTGATCTCCCTTCTGGACAATCGTTTTTTTTCAACTTTAACTATGTTTGTGTTTAAATTAAAGTGGAAGCTTGCTTTTTTTTAATGAATCCCTATATATAATATATTGGGATTTTTAAGGACAGATAGGGCTTTCTTTTGCAACCACTTTTTTTTAAGATTGAACCCTTTGTGTAATAAATACAATTTAATAAAGAGTGTAAAAATGGTTAAAAAAAAAGTGTTTTTCATGTTTTTTAATTACATTATTTTCTGGGACACAGCATATTTCTCTCCTCTCTCTCTGACACAAGATACAAATGTGTCAGTGAGAGGGAAGATTTTTACAACCAGGATCAACTTTCCTCATCTCTCCCCCAAAACTTTGGGGAGGATGGCAATGGATTGTGACATACCCAATAGCACCCACAGCCTGGGAGTTTCACACTTGCTTTCATCATAGATTTTTTCATAGGGTGAGGGGACGTGATTGAAACGTCAGTGACTTTTGTCACTGGACTGTCACTTTAAGACCACTACACATAGCTTTAAACAACTATGTCAACAAATCTGAAGACACATTTACATGTTGATATTTATATTCACAGAAATAAAACATTTATTATATAACAAGCCGTAGCCATTCAGACAAGTTACAAAAAAAAAAAAAAGCAGATGAATGCAGCCTAAGCAGCTTGGCCTATTGACAAACTCAGACTGTCATTAGATCACCGGCTTATAGAACGATTGGTTAACTGTTTGGCTACATCCAGGAAGCAACCAGAGTAATATGTATTGACAAAGTAGCCAAAGGGGAGTCTAGTATTTTAAAGAACAATACATTTAAATTTCCTTTTTTTTATACAGAAAATCCAGCACAGATTGGGAAAGGATTTATTGCCATAAGCATACTCGATATCAATGACAATGCTCCCGAATTTGCAATGGAATACGAGACCAATGTCTGTGAAAATGCTTCCCCCGGTCAAGTAAGTTTTTCTGAAATGTCAGTTTGTGAGTAAGACTATCTGGTTTCCCAGAATCACATAACCATCACTGTGGAGAATCATGGTCACTTACTATGCCTGTGCAAGCCACAAGTGCACTGTAACTTTTGTTATATTCAATGGGGCAAGTGCTGAGCATGCACAGTAATGAGTATACAGAGTTTTATGTGGCAGAGGCAAAAAAAGGGGAGAAGGCACATGACATTGCACAGCCTGTGAGATTAAGCTACGCCCTATCTGGAAAATGTCCCAAATGCCAATTTAAATATCTAATTCTGCTAATAGACATAAACAGTTTAAAAGCAATGCTATCTGTGCACAAATACAGGACTGTTGGCAACTATGAGCTGAGCTAGTTGGTTTCAGAGGCGGATCGTTTCCGAGAGTGACAGGCATGCTTCCAGTCCAGTCCGAAGCACACCTGTCACTCAGGGGAATAATGTATCTTGTGTATTTCTGGGGGTTTGTGTACAACCAACACACAAACCCAAAGAAATACACAAGATATATCCAAGGGGCCGACAACAGCTGCAAAAGAGTCACTCACTCTATTACCAATTTGACCAGCAATAAAAGTATTTTCGTATAGTGACTCTGTTACCGAATTTATAGTTGCCGTTTGTCTCCCGGATGTATTTCTGGGGTTTGTGCATTCTCTGTTCGGAGCACACAAACCCCAGAAATACACAGCGGCGCACACCTAGCACATATAGAGTATCCGCGCCTGGTAGGTTTATGTATTGGTAAGAATCTATTTTTATTTTATTTTTTATTATTTTTTATCTGACACTCAGTCGTTCAATCGTTCATTTTACTAATTATTGAAAACATGCTTGTAACATCATTGTGTCAAATTTAGTCTGCATCTTAAGAAGTGAATAAGAAAAGATTTTTTTTATTAAATGTGTAAACCCAAAGGGTTAATTAGTGCACGTATCTCTTCAAAAAAGTAAAGCCTGTCGATCTCACATTATTTAAAATCTAAATTCACATAAAACATACAACATCCATTAACATACTTTGCCCAAGACTTTGGAGTTGATCTGTTACATACATCGCTATTATTTCCGCCTTCTTTGTCGACCGAGTGGGTATGCCGGGTCCCGTGAGACCTGTGCTCTCTTCACCCATCCTACACCGCCCAGAATCTATTTTTTTCATCCATGCAAAAACTGTTCATGTTTATACACATACAAGGCATAACCGAGTGTAACATTCTTTACAATGTGCAATAAATAAATAAAAATGAGTGGTGACAGTTTAGATTTCTGTATGAAGTTTATTCCAAAACCAGTTCTTGTCAGCACTATTCTTTATGGGGACAAATCTTTTTTTACTATATGAAATTGAATCCTGGCTTTCCATATTTAGATAATCTCCATGGCTTTGTACTCTCTCTGAGTTTTTTTTCCCTCTCATACTCATTAACTCCATTAATGCATATGGAAAATTCAACCATTTCAATCACACCCTCTGTCTCTTTTCTCCTTCATGTTTTTAATGATGGAAAGGGAATTGTTTGATGAAGCTTGGGTTATAACTTCCGAATAGATAAATTACATATCCACAACCAGCCTTTTAGAACAAAGCAAAAACATAATTGAACGTGTAAGGCATTCCCTACAGTTTATAATTGACATTCTTCATATATGACAAGCTATTTAATAAATAAACGCACTGATTTAAAACATGGAATGTAGATTGTGTCTGTTATTTGTAAAAATTCGAGAGCAGACTGATATTCACTTAGAAAAAATCCTAAGGGAAAATGCATTGGTTTAATTATTTTTGTCATGTCTGATGGATGTTCATATCAATCTTCTGACACTTATTTAATACTAAAATATAAATTGCACAATTATTGCTTTAGAATAGTACATATTCTCTGTGTATTGCTGAACAATATTGATTATGAGTATATCTTTCCTCTCCCAAGGTAATTCAGGAGATAAGTGCAGTTGATAAAGATGACCCATCCAGTGGACATTGGTTTTATTTCAGTCTGCCTCCAGAATTAAATAATATCAATTTTACATTGAAAGACAATAAAGGTATGTATTACTATGTAATGGGGCTTACAATTGATAATAAAAAAAACTACATTTACTAACCTAAAATAATTCAATGATGCATTAATAATAGTAAATGATTTATAACATTTATTTATCTAGGTGTATATGATGTTTTGCAGTTGTTACAGAAAGTTGTACTCTATTAAGATGGGATAGAGTGTTTACTTCAGTAGTGGTTAAGATTTCTTTCATTTACATGAAAAAATTGAGTTAGTTATCTCATCTTGGTTCATGGTATACGGCCTTTTTTAAATTTGGTATTCAATTAATTGTTGTCAGCCAGAAAATGTGTCACTTTAATAAAACCTACATTTTAAAATGCATTTACTTTACAAGCCTATGTTATAGTGGTTAAAAATCATAACAAGTCATATATATGGTATGCATGAGAAGTCATTTGAATGCCCGTGAGTGTGGCCATCTTAACTACTCGTGACAGGATTTGCATGGTTATTCCCTTTCATTAAGTAAAACTCTAACTAGAGATTGATGCAGGAACAAAAATGAGCAAGTTTTAGCTATGCTGATTTCTCTTGACCATGCCATTGAGCTCACTGGTACTAAGTCTAAATACACCTTAATCTTTAAACCAAATATCTCAAAGATGACTGAGCTGATGGACTAGAAGTATAAATTATAATTATGTATAATTATGTTTTTATTATTATTATTATTATTATTATTTCTTTTTAGGGTGCTTGGGCATATTTTAGACATAGACTTACATTTATTGCTGACTGGTATAGGAGGAAAGCTGAAATTTCGTGTGTTAATAATGGTTAGACAACAATGTAATTGAATGTCTTTTGCCATGATTCGTGTAAGGATGACATATGCATTTAAAAAATTAGCCCGGAGAGAGTACTTTGCAATGACATAAATTGAAAATTAATAACTTGCCTTGAGGCATCATGAAGGAAAGGGTAAATCTTTCTTGAGCTTGCTTAGCCTTCTCCACCAAATGAGAGCTGATTGAAAATGAAGGAGCAGAATGAAAAAATCTAACAGTAGTAAAATTATTTATTCAATGATTTATTAGAGATTTACCAAGAAGACCTGGAATTCCATACATTTTCATAGTACAACATGTTAATATTACAATATTCTTATTGCATAATAAAGCCATTTTTATTTAACTAAAGACAGGTAACACAAATCATGAGTCTGTGATCTGTGAAATGGCTCACATTACCTGCCTGTGTAATGGTTCCTTAGGATTTGGAGCATGCGAGTAGGGATGCACCACTTGCAGGACACCACTGAGATTTGAAAGAATAATAAGGTAGAGGCACAGGTTTAGATGGCGCAAGGTCAAAGAGCTGGATACAAGGTTCAGGAGCAAGAGACAAGCTGAGGTCAGACAGACGTCAATCAGGGCAAAAAAAGTCAAGAAACAGCCATGATCAAACCAGGAGAATAAGCAGGATAAGCATCACAAAGATACAGCAGAGATACTGGGCAGTGGTAAAACTAGTCAATACAACTCAGCACTGAAGGATTGGTTCCGTGACCTTTTATACAGTTTTTGGGGTCAGAATGAGGAAGCTCTTCCCCCTTGGCATAATAAGTATGAGTCCCTACTTTTGCAGGTTTCAGTGCCATGCAGTGATCCTCCAGCTCTTTTGCAGATAGATAGAGACTATTCCCTGACTCAACTAGTAATGGAAGTACTCGTTGACATTATCTGATGAGTGGGCACACATCTAGTTTTCTGCAGAAACCTTCGAGGCACAGGCCACAAAATATGAAAACTGTCTAGGTAAGCAGGACACTTGCCGGGATCCCTGACAGCTTGCTTCCTCATTCGTCATGGTATCAGTGAATGAATCAGTCCCAGTGCTTTTTCTGCAGTAGCTTTTTCATGGCACCATAGCAACCTTTTTTTAACAGGCTTTTGATATATTTACTTACAATTAGCTTTATTAAAAAGTTAAAGAACAGCTAATGAATTTGATAATGACATTAAGTTTAACACCCACTAACAAATATATTCTGCTTCTTCTTAGCTTTGAATTTTCTTAATTGTAATTTACATTTATATGAGAAAGGTGGATTTATAGTAATATATATGTATTTTTCAAGGTGCAGTCACACTGGAACCATATCCCAAATGCTGCCTACAATTTCACAGGAAATGCTGAATTCCTTTAAACACTAAAGAAAGAATATACCGTATTTTCCGGCGTATAAGACGACCCCCCAACTAAGTCATCTTATAACCCGGAAAAATCGCATCTATATTTTAACCTTTTAGGTTAAAATATAGAGTTTTCCACCCTCCTCCCCCTTTCCCAAATCCCCAATCCCCAGTACTTACCTATTTTCTGCTCTGTCTCCCGCTGTTAAGCCGGTCCGTGGCTGTGAGGGAAGCGTTGTGAGCTCCCCTCCAGCCGCGCGGTCAATAAAGTTTTGTTTAAAAAAAAAGTTTAAACAGACTTTATTGAAGCCACGCGGCCTGAGGGGAGCTCACAACGCTTCCCTCACAGCCACGGACCGGCTTAACAGCGCGAGCGGAGACAGAGCAGAAAATAGGTGAGTAAATCCCAGTACCCGGCGTATAAGACGACCCCCCAACTTTTGAGAAGATTTTCAGGGGTTAAAAAGTCGTCTTATATGCCGGAAAATACGGTATGTTAAATTTATACAAGAAAAAAGATTATTTTCATCCAGTGGTATCTTTCTAACTTGTCTATCAGGATAGGAGTTCATGATGACTTGGGCAAAAATGGCAAGCTAGGTGATGCTGCAACTGAAGATCTAGATTACATTTAAAATGCTCTAATAATCCTCATTACATTGCAGTTTTGAGAGGGCAGATGCTTATGAACAACTTTATTTTGTTGTCAATTTACAAACATGTGTTTGTGTGAGCTTCATATCCATTTTACGAACTCTCTCTGTGGCCCTAGTCACCTGCAACCTTTTTCCAATTTTTCTATCATTATTCTTTTTTCTTCTTTCTTTTTATTTCTATTCCTCACTCTTTGCCATCTATTTTTCCTTTTTTCTATGTTTTTGTATTTATAAAAATTGCCAATCTGTTCATGTTTAAGGAAAAATAAACTCTCTGAAAACACAAAGAGTTGCAGAAATTATCTTACTCATTAATTAAGTTTCGGATTTCCCTATCTAGGCTTTTTTTTTCCTAATGTAATGCCACATAAAAGGTATCTTGTCTGATAATTTTTTATACAAAGTTTAGCCATAGGGCACGCATTTACCTTCTGGTGATTTATGTCACTTTATAGTCTGTTCAGTGTAAAAGGTCTTCAAGCAGTATAGGGCCTTCTGAGATAATGTATTCTGTTTCAAGTAATCAAACGTAATATGAAGTTGCCTAAAGCATAAATGGACATAGAGATTTCTTGATGTAATGACATATTCACTAAGCTGAAATGCAAAGCAAAGCCTATAAACTGCAACTATACTTTGTGAGCATTTTCTAAGAGGAAATGATACTGTTTCAATTTAGCATTTCAAGGTACTGAAATCTTTAAATTACATTAAATAAATGATAAGTGTATTTAATTTTAAATTTCTATTTTAGTTATGTTGTTCACAAAAAGCATTTAATGTAAACATGTTGTAGATTTTTGGGGTGTCACATCTACCAGCATGTGAACACTGGGAACATAGGTGAGAATGTGTTAGATTTTACCAGTAAGCTATAGCTGTGGTAACTGCATACTCTGGCCTATTCACAGTGTTCGGTAGTAGCAGTGTTTGGCCGTAGCCCCTCCCACACGCTCCAAAATACTATTACCAATAATCCTCTCCATATTCTTATGTGACAATCCCCCCTTTTGAATTATATATATATATATATATATATATATATATATATATATATATATATCCTGTAACACTTCTTCCTGTCAAGTGAAGTAGGAACATGGACATTTCCAGTTCTCCCAATGTCTTTGGGTATTTCTATTATACATTTGGCAGTAGTGGTATGCATAAATACAAATATTTAACGGTAAATGTATATTATGTATTTATCCACTGTTCTAAATGTGAAAATTTCTGTAATATTGTATTCCTCTGTCATTTTTTAGATTTAGTTA
Source organism: Pelodytes ibericus (assembly GCA_036172795.1). NCBI lineage: Eukaryota > Metazoa > Chordata > Amphibia > Anura > Pelodytidae > Pelodytes > Pelodytes ibericus. Next base: position 81,204,714 of record CM069859.1, read on the forward strand.
ATTAAATAAATAAATAGCCTCCTATCCTTGCTGCTTAACTGTGTTTTGCTGGAAAGATCCACATAAAACTGTAGAGGGAAGAAGAAGAGACTTTAACCTTTAGTCAACTGCATTGTTGTTACAGCATCCAGAGATGGTTGCTTGCTTTCTGGAGGTCTTCCCTTTCGTCGAGCAAGATATGTAGAAGCAGGAGGTTTTAATCAGCCATAACTTAAGATCAGCATTATGCACCAGCCACACCTGCAGCATGAGGTCCTACTTCATCATGTCCTGCAACTATGTCATGTATTTTTTCAATGATAAAATTCATCAAAAACACTATAGTCTTTCTTATTGACTAACCCTCTCAAGTACATTCACTCATTTTTTTTTGTACAAACAGCAGATTGCTCAGCCATATAATAAACCAATGTCATGGTAACTGTTTCCAGTGCTGTCACAGATCAAATATATCTTCAAGGACATAATTTTCTTAAAAAAAAAAAAGGAAAAATCTTGTCACTATAGCTTACTTCTTGTATTCAAGACCATCATATTTCTGTGCTTTAAAACCTAAATTTATTTCTATAAACCTGTGTGTACATGGCCGCTAAGTGTAGGCATGTATGTATACAGACACATTATATATATATATATATACAAAATCCAAAGATCAGCGCACTCACCTCAAAGCAGGTAGGAGAAAAACTCTTAAAGCTATAGGTTTAAATAAAGCTACTTAAAAACAACTGTCTTACTAAGATAACAAAATTGCAGATTTAGTCACATGTATGGCCATATTATGCTAAGCCCACCACTACGTCAAAGTACTCTAATATTGGTGGGTCCTAACACTAAATACTGTTGCTTATGGGGCTGAATCTCTTTATATGTATTACTTACCAAGGACCAAAAGGCCTTCCTATTGTATAATACAGAGACACTCCTGCAATTTATAGGTCAGGACACCACTTATGGAGCACCTGTGATGGGGAGGGATGCTAAACCAGAGGCCTGGCAATAGCCTCCACTATACAAACAAATCCAAACTGAATCCACTCACCTAAACTAGCATATATTATACGGGGTGCTGCTGAGACCAAATATTGATACAAAATCCAAAGATCAGCGCACTCACCTCAAAGCAGGTAGGAGAAAAACTCTTAAAGCTATAGGTTTAAATAAAGCTACTTAAAAACACCTGTCTTACTAAGATAACAGAATTGGAGATTTAGTCACATATATGGCCATATTATGCTAAGCCCACCACTACGTCAAAGTACTCCAATATTAGTGGGTCCTAACACTAAATACTGTTGCTTATGAGGCTGAATCTCTTTATATGTATTACTTACCAAGGACCAAAAGGCCTTCCTATTGTATAATACAGATTCAGTTTGGATTTGTTTATATATATATATATATATATATATATATATATATATATATATATATGAACTAAGCTTGTCGGAAAAAAAAGTTTCACATACCCAGGTGCAGAGTCGTTTTAGTAATATATAGATCCAAACAAAAATGAAATGCACTCAAGGGATTTAAGCAAAGTGTCAAAAATGTATTATATGGTATTGATCATACAAATCAACGTTGCTCCTCCTGAAGCCGTTTTCAAGATTATATATATAGTGCGTACAAACAGAATATATGGTATGTGTACATGTATATATCAAATAGAAACTATTTATTGAATTATACATGTCGTATTACAATTAGTGTCCAATTTCGAGAATTCATGAAATTAGCTTTCTGGGATAGACATTGGAAAAGAGATTTTCTGTTTCGTATTTATATAACCTGTGAGCACAAATGTTCATGTTCTAGATTGTTTGATTAGTTCTGGCATTGCCAAAGGCTAATAAATCTCTGACAACAAGTGAAAAGTCAGAAGTAATGCTAAATTGCCTATCCCCCTTCTCTCTAACTGTTGATTGAAGCACTGCAATTTGACATTTGCTTGACTTTCTATCATGTCTGGATTTTGACAGAAATTCTAATGTATCAACATGTAATAAATATAGAATGTTTCCAAACAACATTTAAATGCTAATTTACCCCCGGTGCTTATGTTAAAATCATCCATATCTCCTGTATATCATTAGATTGAATTACTTTTGACAAATGTATATCACTGCTGAATGTATTTGGCTGTTATTTTCATAAGAAAGTATTGCTTTCAGGATTTATAGTTGCCTTTGGCACAATAGTTTTGAACAGGGAACCTAGCCTTCACTAGAATACAAATTGAATATTTTTGGAAAGAGATCTTGTTTAGTTCAACATTTTTAATATTGAAGGTTGTGGGATAATATTGAAAAAGTTTACTGTGTACAGTAAAAATATTTACAAAATATGTTTTCTTCATATATATGTAGATAATACAGCTTCGGTTCAGACAAGAAGAAATGGGTTTCGGAGACAAGAACAGTCTGTATTCTATTTACCAATTGTTATAGTTGACAGTGGATCTCCTTCTTTGAGCAGTACAAACACTCTGACTATTCGAGTTTGTGACTGTGATGCAGATGGTGTAGCACAAACTTGCAATGCAGAAGCATACATCTTACCAGCTGGCCTAAGCACTGGAGCTTTAATAGCAATACTGGCCTGTGTCCTCACATTGTTAGGTAAGTAGAAAGTTATATTTGACCTTCTTAGTCAGTTACATTGTTTTTATTAAAAAATCAAATTGTAGCAGATGAATGCAATGTTAAACATACATTATGTATTGAGTTGTATTATGCTTTTTTTTTTAAGCGTTAAGTAAAATCCTATTTTTTGACCTCAATAAAAGTGTAATTTGATTGCACATTATTTCAAAGATATTCAACTCTAGTCCGTACAAAAGGGTTCTTTTAGGATATCATGGAACATCTGATGACATCTCTCTTAGTCTTTGGTGGTTGTGTGTTACACAGCCAGTCAGTCAGGATAAGTCAGTCATCTCATACCCCACTGGAGGTCTGTTCAGCGTCTCAGATGCTGTAAGGCACGGGGTCCAGGATGGTAAAGGGACCCTGAGCACCCAAGATCAGGAGCTGCATTGCAGGGTGGAGACACAGGACCTGGTGCTGGGTAACTGCAATCGCCTGGAGGTTTGGGACGCCAAGTCTTTGCAGCCACAACCAGGCCCTGTGGAGTAGCTGCTGTATCCAGGTACCAGGGCTTAAGAGTAAATGAACTAGATGATAGCTAAGCAGAGCTAAAACAGAAAAGGAACTGAGGGAGAGCAGAACAGAAATACAGAGTACAGGGCTACAGGACAGAGGGATAACATAAGCAAGAAAGCAGTAACCAAACTAAGGATAAATAATACATGGGATTAAGGAACACAAAAGGCACATAAAAAGGAACAAACATAAATACAGGAACTAGCCTAAAACTAAATATGGCAAACAAATTGGCCAATTTAGATGTTAGCTTGCCAACCACGTCAAGGTACCCCACATTAGGCAAGTCCCTAACTAAAACATAATATAACAAAACATAAATAGACTCTAAGACACATAAATGACATTAAACTTAAACACAGATAAAATACCTGTAGACTGCTGCAAAGGACTGAAAAGCAACGGGTATGTTTTAAATAGAAAACTGACAGAGCAGAGGGATAGAGAGAAAACCTGAAATGAAACATAAGGACAGGCTGAGAGGAATACAGGACAGGACAGGTATACAGGGCAGGACAGGTATACAGGGCATTTAAAGGGACAGGACATCCCACTTATTGGACTCAGGACAGGTATACAGGGCAAAGCAGGAATACTGGGCTAGGCAGGAATACTGGGCAAGGCAGGAATACTGGGAAAGGCAGGAATACAAGGCAAGGCAGGAATAAGCATAACTAATAAGAAAGCAAAGCAAGAAGGATACAGAAAAGCCTGGATACAGCCTGGATAAGCCTGCAAAAGGGTGCATGGTTATAGATGCCATTATTAGGTCGCAGAGAACCAGCTCTGCAACATGGCTGCCTAGAAGTCACTGGCTGACTTCCATAATAATTTTAAATTACTACTGAACAGTCCTCCAAAGAATGACTTCCATCTATGATCATCAGAGTTTAGTTACTCTTTAAATAATTTAAACTGGAAGCATGAGAAAATTGGAACTATGGCTGTGTATTGGGCTTTGTGTGCACAAGTACCCTTCATACAATGCCTAAATCACATAAGTGAGTTCACACTCTAGGCATTGTGGGGATGTATTTATGAAGATGCTCCATACTGCATAAACAAGAAAACACACTTCACAGCAGTAAATTTAAATATTATGTTTGATTTGGTCTGCGGTCAATACATTGTACTTTTCTATTGGAATGGGACGGTTCTTTGCAGCCACTTCATAGCAGCCACTTCATTGTGGGACTTCAAGTGGCTCTCTGTTGAAGAAGATTCATTTTAGTGGGTGCATGTTAGTTTTAGAACTTTTTTAGGGTTAGTATTAGACATGTGCAAATTAATTTTCGTCCGAAAAACGAATAACGAAAATGCTAAGCTAAGCCGAATGAACGAATGGTTAATAAACGAAAATCATTCGTTCATTCGTTCATTCGTAGTACTATTGCATTCTATAAGCCGAAATAGAGTCGATTTATAGAATACAATAGCATAGTACACTTACATTCCATAAACCGACATAATGAACGACTTTCGGTTTATGGAATGCATGTAAGTATATTGGCATTCTATAAACCGAACGTTCGGTTTATAGAATAGCTATAGGATTACATGTATTACATAAGCCGACAGCCTATAAACTGAACGTTCGGTTTATAGGCTGTCGGCATTTCACTACACGGAGCCTATAAACTGAACTCTGTCTCCGTTCGGTTTATAGGCTGTCGGCATTTCACTACACGGAGCCTATAAACTGAACTCTGTCTCCGTTCGGTTTATAGGCTGTCGGCATTTCACTACACGGAGACAGAGTCTCCATTCATAATATTATGAATAGAGACTTTGTCTCCGTGTAGTGAAATGCCGAAAGCCTATAAACCGAACGTTCGGTTTATAGGCTGTCGGCTTATGTAATACATGTAATCCTATTGCTATTCTATAAACCGAATGTTCAGTTTATAGAATAGCAATAGGAATACATGTATTCCATAAGCCGAAAGTCTATAAACCGAACGTTCGGTTTATAGACTTTCGGCTTATAGAAAACATGTAGTACTATTGCCTTTCTATGAACCGAACGAGAGCCCCATTCATAAGAATTTCTTATGAATGGGGCTCTCATTCGGTTTATAGAAAGCCAATAGTATTACACGTATTCTATAAAACGAAATAATAAAACAAAACAAAAAGAAAATAAGGAACGAATTTCGTCTGAAAAGAATGCAGTAATGAACGAAATTCGTTTTAGACTAAATAAAAAAAAATTTCGTCCGAATGGACGAAAACGAAACAAAAATTTTACTTTTGCACATGTCTAGTTAGTATTAGGATGTTATTGTTAGTGTTAGGGTATTAGGGTTAGTATTATTAGTTTATGGTAACTATTAATATAAGAGATCAGAGTTTGGGTTCATATTAGTGTCAGTTTGAGAGTTATGGTTTAGGGTTAGGGGGTATTTTTTGGGTAGGAGGGGGTTACTTTATTAGGAGGGGTTAGTATTTGCATGGACAGTTCAGCACCAAACAGCTGAGGTGAACTGTCAGAGGATTAACTGTCATGTACTATCAAAAGTACTTGTCAGTTTATCCTCAGACTAAAGACAATTACCCTTTCCCTTGAAAAATAGAGTTTAGCTGTCTTTTAAACTTAAGCCCAAAGTAGCTGTGTTGGAAAAATTCTCCAATTCATCTGAATTATACAGTTTTTTTTTTAAATTGCAGTATATTTTTCCATTTACTGCCTGGCATTGAATAGACCCCAATAACTTTCCAAAAGAAGAATAAAATATATTGGCACCAGTATATGAATATTAGTAATGATATGCACGCAAAGTTGAAAATATGCTTTTACACATAAAAAATGAGATTCCATAGATTAATACAGAAGTTTTTACAACTTTTTTTGGTTAATAATTCCCAAAAGTACTTAACCCCTTGAGTGTTCATAATTTGGTACCATAACCTCCCTATTATAATCCATTTTACTGCTTGCACCAGCGTGTAATACTTTCCATAAACATTGCCATTTGCTGTCTTGATTTAAAAAAAAAAAGTATTCAAAATATACATTTCCTATTTTAGATTACATGATGAAACATTATTACACTGAATTACTGCATTTTATATAAATAATGCCCTCGCCTCATTTTTTATTACCTTTCAATAATGTAGCTGCCAAAAACAATCTTTTTTTATTCTCTGAATTATCACAAATAATCCTTGATTTTAGTCTTTTTATTTTAGTTGTATTTGATGGCTAATTTCAAGTTTATTGTTTATTATTGTTTACTAATTACACTCAGGGCAGATTGCCTGACAGATGTACTCTGTCACAACATTTTTATAGCCGTTCCATTGACATAGAGAAGCAGAGTCTTTTTCTTTTGGTGGCTACCTTGCAAAAGAAAAGAAACAAAATAAATCAATGAAGTAACACAAAATATTGTGATATCTATGGTAATACTTGGTGTTATATTAAAATAATTGGCAAAGCTTTCACGGAAAATTACCTTTCATTTAATTTTAATTGATGCTGCCTGTGCTTGTTTAGACAATATAAAAACATTTAAATGTCTTTTTGAAAGGTCACATTTATTTCTTCAAAGCTCTGAAAAGTTTTCTTAAAATGCCTGAAACCACTGTCTTCTCTATTTAATTTAAAAGCCGAGTGAACTACTGTTTACATTATTTTTCAAGCAAACATTAAGGCTGATCTAGCAATATTTTACATTTGCAAGACATCTACTAATAGATGGATCATTAGAGGAAAGCCTAGTAGCTACAACATGACAAGCAATTTATTGCTTGTTATATGTGTCAAGGGAGGCTGCAGGAATTTTTTTTTATTTTGCCCTATTATGGAGACGATGCCCAACTTTTAAAGGTTTTCCCCATAGGCTTAAACATAGAAAGAGAAATCTTTCAAAAGAGGATACAGAAGGTAAACATGGAAAATTAGGTTCATTTATCTTCCATTGAGTAAAATAAATGTGCTAACAGAAAAAATCTACCCCAGTGAAATTCATTTTCCCTTTTGTGCCATATTGATACCATGAAATGTTACAATTTAAACAAAACAAATTAACTAAATAAAACATGTAAGGATGTTGCTAGATATAAGAAATAACATTTTTTTTTAGGTACAAGAGGATTGATTCACCATGTTTTTGGGGTGACATTTTCTTGTCTGTGTTTGGAAGGATTATTATGATTATGATTGCAGTCAAAACTCAATGAATGTGTGATGAATGTGTAGTCTAGTGTGTGTACTTTGGAAAATAGCCACATTCAGCTCAGATTTGGAGCGTTGTGAATAAAATACATTTCATTAATATATTTTATATCTTAAACCATAATGAACATTTAGTTTTTTTTATCTACACAAATAAAAATAAAATTACTTTGCAGTAAATAGGAATATAGGTATATAAGAAAATGATTTATTAATTAATATTTCATACCAGTATGTAGCTAGCATGATACACACATAGAGTGTCGATCCCACTGGTACATAGTTGGTCATTAAATTATGGCAATACAGTGTCAATTTAGAGTGTGCCATATAGTCCAGGATTATTTTACTAGTGTATTGTTAGCCACACTGTGATGATAGCGCAGCATACAGTAGGATTTAGGGGGCTCAGTAAATAACTAGATGGACATATGATGCAACAGCATATCTGCCATGAGTCTATTACTAGTCAAGCATTTATGGTAATACTGCATAAAAAGGGCTAGATAAATACCAAAACTATTAGGAACAATTGCTTCTAAAACCACTACCGTGGCTTTTAATATTTTTTAATGTTTTGTTTATAAGTATGTGGAAGAACCACTTTCCTGATTCCTACTAATATCTAGAGTGGCTCAAGAATTGGTCTATTTAGCTGCTATATCAACACATATTTGTTTAGCTCAGATAAATCAGATTTATCCTTGCATCAAAAAGAACTAAATAAATATTAATGCCTATACTAACTAAAAGTATCCAGGCCGCTTTCTAAGGATTCTAATGGATTTGCTAGAGACACCTCTTCAGACAGTGAATTCCATGTTAGCCATCACTAGTACTGCATAGGATCATAACTTCCTTAATAATGGTCATCATTAGCCAGACATGAATGGCATTACAGTATGTAGTTATCCATGAATTGACAATTGTGAAGCAGAGCACCTATCATTAGCCATACACTGGTGGTAAAACATATTGTTAGCAAGAAGTTAACAGTGACACAGCATAGCTCCTACATATATATTGTTAGCCAGACATAGATGAGGGTACAGAATAAAGTTAGCAAGAAATTGACAGTTGTACACCACAGTTCCTATCAAAATCAAGACCTCCCATATATCTATGTCCTGTCTATCCCTTGTTGAGGGGTTCAACTGTTCACTGGTGGTCCCATAGAGTGGGACCAATAGATCACTGCATTTTGTCTGGCTTGTTCCTTCCCATGGTGCTTTGGATGTCACTTGTCTCCTTTCACCGAAGCAGCATGCAGAGTTGGTCTGGTATCTGAGTTCAATTTCTCACACTCTCCTCTGTATTGCTCTGTATTCAGTTTGACAGCTGTAGATCTCTTCCTGCAAGTCCATAAACAATAGATATTTGCAACTCCCATAAATGAGTGCCTCAGCTGCCTCAACTTTTAAATGGCTCTGCATCAGTCCCTCATCTTTCTGTTGACTGTATCTAAAGTAGGGACTCATTTACTAATGCTATGATATTCTAACCCAGGGCTCTTGCTAATTGCCCTGACAATAACAGAGAGTACAGCAACATCAAAAACTCACTTGTTTTTTTACAGGTCAGACCAGGCCGTATTCTTTCCCTGAACCTAGGTAAATAGCATCAAGGGAAGTTCAGTATGACATATTTATTATATATAATTGATTTGTATCTAAAATAATATTATGGTATATTAGATATTACTATGTCTAAACTATTAATATTCATGCATTTGGTAAATAGAAATGGTCTCATTTTGAAAAGTCTGTTTTTGAAGAGTTTTTCATAGAATCAAATAGGAAATGCAGAACATTGTGTTCTTAATTGAATATACTTAATCTAATGGGTCATTTTATATTTTAGTGCTTGTTCTACTTATTGTGACCATGAGAAGACGAAAAAAAGAGCCCATGATTTTCGATGAAGAAAGGGATATCAGAGAGAATATTGTGAGGTATGACGATGAGGGCGGGGGTGAAGAGGACACAGAAGCTTTTGATATGACTACATTAAGGAATCTCAATATTATCCGAGACAGCAAATCAAGAAGAGATGTCACACCAGAAATCCAATTCTTGAGTAGGCCATCTATGAGAAGTGCTCCAGACAATGTAATCTTTAGAGAATTTATCTGGGAAAGACTAAAAGAAGCTGATGTGGATCCCTGTGCTCCCCCCTATGACTCCCTACAGACCTATGCATTTGAAGGAAATGGCTCAATTGCAGAGTCTCTAAGTTCACTGGAGTCAGTGAGCTCAAACTCTGAACATAATTACGACTATCTGAGTGACTGGGGCCCTCGTTTCAAAAGACTTGCTGACATGTATGGAACTGGTGATGACAACTTATACTCATAGCACTGGGATACATACAATTGATGCACTTAAGAAAAACTCAGAATTGACTTTTAAAATGTACCTGTATTTCCATTTTAATATTTTAGGATTTTTGTTTTTGTGAAGCGTATCTTTTTCATTTCTGTCCTTGGGACTGCACTGACCAGGCATCTGAGCATCCTTTTCATTTTTGTAAAATTAAATCCACATTTAAAGTTATGGCAGCTGTTCATTTACAAATCTGTATCTCTGGCACCTGCTGCAGTAGCTAAAAAAAGATGCTCATGTATAATGAATGAGTTGAGTCTGGTAGCTGGGAGAGAATGAAGACATGGTATTTCTAATATGAAACTAACCAGTGATGGGGTATAACTCTAAATTGGCCAGAACAGAATGCATCAGAAATAATAGACTGGAATAGGTTTGGGGCAATATAAAAAAGGTTGAATTGAAGCTACTGATTGAATACGCATTAGATTTACTTGTGGGTTAGCAAATTAAAATTATAGTTTAGATATGTTTTATCAGGGTAAGTATATAGAGTTCCTGACACTTTACATTATCAAAATTATATGATCTGACTTGCCCTAATATTATACCATAGGAAAAAGATCACTTCTGACTGTTATTTTTTTCCAGCTACCCGATCAGTAAATTTACCTAGAGTCTATCTATCTATCTATCTATCTATCTATCTATCTATCTATCTATCTATCTATATCTATATAATATATCTATCTAACCCATCTATCAATCTATCTTTTAACCCACCTAATCATCTATCTGTCTGTCTGTCTATCTATCTATCTATCTATCTATCTATCTATCTATCTATCTATCATCTATCTATCTATCTTTATTTTTATCATCCATCCATCTACCCACCCTTCTATCTATCTATCTATCTATCTATCTATCTATCTATCTATCTATCATTTATCTATGGACAAATAGATATACAAATATATTAGAAAAATATGAATACAGACTACAGTGCTAAAGCTATTGTAATTGCCTACATTAGGCCTGAAAACCACATTTACAGCATAATTCTACCTTTTATGATTGCCTTATTTACATAGTACACACAAATGTTCATGATGTAACTCAATGTCAAGTTAAAAACCTTGACACTAGAAAAGTATCAGTGATTTTATATATATATATATATATATATATATATATATATATATATATATATATATATATATATTATATGTATTTTAATTTGTACCAAAATTTTACTTCTTTGTCTTGGTGTGTTGTGTTCCATTATATTTATTTGGGGCTCTGATCTCTGCTAAATTCAGGTCCATGTAGTTGCCTTGTAGCCTAAGACTTACCAGGATATGGCAATTTTCCTCTCTATTGCTGTGTAAATGAATTGAGCTAAGGAAAATGAGAAAGTGCATAATACTTATCGACTGTCATTGATACAGAAAGAAACACAGTTACAAGGACATTTGATTTTGAGCCATTAAAATGTATGAGAGATTTGAATTCAATTATTGTACAATATTTTACCATAGAAAACAAAATAAGATATCTATGGACTGCCATCTGTTTTTCATATTTCCTGCTAGACATGTTATTAATACCAAAAGACTGTACTTTTATTTGTTGTTAATGATATAAAGTGAAAAAACCTTTTGAATGATTTTCAGTCCAACATATTGCATTGCTTTTTATTCAAAACTCACCTTGCTCTTTTTTTTTCAAGTATTGATTTTTAAAATCATAATTTTTTACACTGATTTATTGCTATTGGAAAGTACTGATGTACTGATATATTTCAGACACCTGAAATACATTTTTTAAGTATATAACTTTTATATATATATATATAACTATTCCCATGTGTTGTCTTAGGGTTTTCATAATAGGGTAAGATACATGCTTGGATTTAACGAGTATTCCCTTTGATTTGTATTATTTTAGTGAGTATGTATAACTTATGTTTCTTTAAACGTGATAATGGAGTGTGATTATATTTTTTACATAACACATATTGGATTCTAGATATTAATGATTGAAATTTGATTTCTTAAGGGTATACTTTTGTATACCAAAAATAATTTATTATACCACCAATGGAGAGGTGTAAACAATCACATTGTCGTGACAGGTCACTATTGAACAATATTTCTGTATAATGTGACTAATTTGGAAACTATTTTAATACACATGGATCTGTCATCATTAAAATATACAGAGAGAGAAAATAAACTAGGCGTATATGTTCTCGGTCTCTTTTTTCCTCTCTTTGTATCCTATCTTCACTCTCTCAAACTAATTTGAAGTGGAGAAATGAAAACTAAATTGATCAAATTTGTATTGTTCCATTTATAGGATGCACCTTTTTGCGTCATATCAGTCTCTAAGGTTCTGGTGTTCTTTGATACCATTAGGCAAAAGGTAGCCTTATACCTTCTCATACCTTCTGTCCAAGATACCATCACCACTCTGTCTTGGTGTTCCTGTCCTACACGTTGTCTACCAGGGAAAGGCAGTGTGCAGGAGCGACCAACATCAGACTTTAGAGATGTCACCTCTCTTCTCACCCATGATCTGGTATATGAGCTCATCCAACAGTAAAGCAGACTTTTACTGTTGTGTACTATAATTTCTGTTATGCTAAGCTACTGTTTTATCATCATTGGAAATGTAATGCACAGCAACTTTGATGCTGTGGATGGAAGAGGGTGACTTTGATGCTTTTTATGTGAAATGGTATCAAATTATAAGGGTGCAGGCTTTACTCAGGAGGGTGCAATATTTGCGAGCAATACAGTATAAAACAAATAATGATTTTTGAATGCGGCAATGTTGAAAAAGTTTTACTTTAATTCATTAAAAAGTGGCCTTTAGCTTTAAGAAAGATGTATTTCAGCGTTAAAAATGTTTTTCAATTTCAGTAATATTTTATAGTCTATTATGGTTTCATGTAGAATTGCTTCTAGATGTTCAAAATGATGAAATTTTTATACATAAAACTGGAAAATTTGCTCATATTACGTTCAAAACTAAGCATTTCAATAAAAGCCTAAAATAACATTTTGGTGTGATTTGTATATAAAAATGCAAATCTTAACGTACTGAACCATCTATATGAAAAATGTTAAGACAGAAAGAACATGACTATGAATTCCAAAAGACCTAAGTTCCCTCATACTAAATATAATAAGCATTGCATATCAATGTTAAGTACACTTAGTTTATTGTACAGGCTGTTGCTCTGATGCAGGTCCTTCTCTGGCATCGCTTTAATGGTGCAAAAGGGGACATCTTCAGTATCTTATGGGAGCCTATCAGATGGCTCCTATAGGTATGTTGATTCCCAAAGCACATTTGCAGAGAAGACCACAGTCGATGGCCACGTTGCATACACATACTTGCACACTTCAGTTGGCAGGCTACCTGGATGCAGAGGGAGTAGAGCTAAAAGGGGCGTACTCATGTGCTGATGTTCCGTGACTCAGGGAGATTGAGCTTCAGTCTCCCTGGTATAGATATTGGGTGTCTGAAGCTCAATTCTCCTTGTTTAGACTATGTATGTCTTTAGACTTAAATGGTTTTATCTCAATGCTGCCTGTGCACAGTGAAATTCACCAATTTAATAGGAATAAATACATGGGTTTTAAAGAACTTACTTACAATTCTGATATTAAAATAAAATCCTCTGATAAAGATACACAGCCTTATAAAGTGCATGAAAGTTTCCGTCAGTATATAGATCAGCTTCTGATATATTTTTTTTTTGTATTTTGTATAATAATACATTGAAGTCATGGTTCAATGGTCAATGGTTCAAGTGCTATTTATATTATTGCATTTAAAAAAGTCAATTGGGGGGCACAATCATAACCCAGGGCAGCCCTGTTGGTATTCTTTATCATGCTATTAGAAGGGCATATTGTTTATTTCTAAATTGCCTGTTTGACTGTCAGGCAATCTAATTGTGTGAAAAAAAACTACGAGATAAAAGTCTGTGGCTGTTTCTCTCAGGGAAAATCATTATAAGCTTCCCTGTGAATATTTGTTCTTCCTGGTTTAGGCAGGCTCCATTTAATAAACAGAATGTATTTCTCTCCTAATCATAACACCATTTTTACAAGCAATATATCTCTATATGAAGTGCTGGATTTTTTTGTTTATAGCTTGCAGGTACTAAGATATGGCAAGAGCTCAATGCACCATGGTTTAGGTTATATTACCTGTAAAAAAAAGTTTATCGCTGGATTTTATCTTCACATTTTCTATTACTCAGTATGGAAGAACTAGGAGATTAAATTAATGATAAAGGTATCACATTCAGTGGAGTTTAATCCCTTTTGCTGACACAGGGATATGTCACAAAGTAATTCGTTACTGGTCCCTCCGGCAATGAAGAGGTTATGGTCCCCACCAAATGTTCCAGAGGGAGATTAGTGTATATTTTCTCAAAGCCTCTTTTATTGGAAGGTTTGTTAAGCCATTTGACGACTTAAATAGGAAATAAGAGATCCACTTTAATAATCCTATTAGAGCTCAGTGGGGTTTTTTAAGATCTGTTTTGATACTTAAAAACAATTGTCAGTTAAATACATTAAAAAATGATGCAAACATTTGTCTGTTTTATACCTTTTTATATTTTAATTAAATATATTTTTTTTTTAGCTCTGTAGACCTTTATATGTCAGGATAACTGAGTTTAAAAAAAATGCTTTAAATATATTTATTTACAATGGAATGGGCTAATATCCACCTCTGGCTACTATTTCCCTTATTCTGACAATTCTGAACACATAGTTTACTATTTATAAACAGCATTTAAATGTGAAAAGTGGTGCAGCCCTGACAATTGGTCTCCTTCTCTGATCATGAGCTGGTAATATTTGAATTGTGCTATCACTGCACTTAATGACATACATATATTTATGTTGATTTGGTTTAATGCCTTTTATATGCACGTAAAATACACGTGCTATATTATAGATATTAAATAGCTTGGCTGCTCTTCTAAGAGCTGCTTTTCAAAGAGTATATTTAAGAGATATTCTGGAGACAGACTTGATTTTTTAACTTGCTGAGATCTTCTTTTCAACTGATATAAGTAAGATTCATTTAGTCAAGTTATTGTGTGGTGGTTTGTACTGATTTCCTGCTTCAAATTGCTAAGGAATTTGAATTGAATACTTAGGTGTTTGTCATTGTTTGGTTCTAATTAGCATAGGCTCACTCAGGTGTTAAAACCTTCCTTGGTGTTTGTAGGTGTGTGCTGTGGGTGTATATAAGGCATAGTGGAAATTAGCTTGGCTAATTTAATAGCTTGGCTGCTCTTCTCAGAGCTGCTTTTCAAAGAGTATATTTAAGAGATATTCTGGAGATACTCTGGAGGTAGTCTGAGGTATACAAGAGGTGAGCAAAACTAAAAGATCTTTTTGATTTAAATTCTTAAAATGGCAGATTTGGTTTACTGTGATAATTGTTCTGCATTTGTTTCACGTTCCATGTTTTGGAGGCTTGGAGGCTGTCTAATCTGTAGACAGTTCTCAAGATTGCAGCAGGAGATTGCATTTTTAAAGTCCGAGATTTTTAATTTATCTGTAAAACAAACTCGGGCTGAGACTGTTGCGAAGTCACTTCCACAGAGGCCATTGCCGCAGAGGCTTCCTAGGAATGGCAGGTGGATTACTGTTGGATCTGGTAGGCTTAGAGTTGTGGATAAAAGGCATGTCCCGCAGTCTGTGGCTGTCCAGAATTCATTTTCAGCACTTTCAGAGTGCAGTGGAGTTATGGAGGCAGGCTCAGACACAGAGTTTGAGGAACCACTCTCCTATGTGGCTAAGGTGTGCAAGGGGAAGGTGAGGCCTGATAGAAAGCAGTTGTTGTTGGGTGATTCTATCATAAGAGGTGCAGAGTTGGACAGTATTGGCTTAGTGAGATGTCTTCCTGGAGCTACTGCTCGCAGAGACAGGAGGCGTATTTCTAATATTGTTAAGCAAGCAAATCAGGAAGGAGAATTGGATGTACTGGTTCATCTAGGGACAAATGATTTGGCTTGCAATGAGGTTTCAGAGGTGAAGGAAGCTTTTCGTGTTCTTGCCAATGAGATACGGCAGGTTGTGTCCACACTGTCCTTTACTGAAGTTATGCCTGTGCATAACATTCAGAATGATAGACGGATGCGTATTAGGGACTTCAACTTGTGGCTTGGAGAATGGTGTCGGGAGCAAGGATTTGGCTTTGTTTCTCATGGAAGTTCACTATGGGATAGAAAGGAACTGTACAAAAAAGATGGTTTGCATCTTTCTCAAAAGGGAACGAATGTTCTCAGTGAGCAGTTCAGAGGTTTTGCTAGGAGGTTTTTAAACTAAAAGAGGGGGGC
The DNA here is from genome assembly GCA_036172795.1 of Pelodytes ibericus. Taxonomy (NCBI): domain Eukaryota; kingdom Metazoa; phylum Chordata; class Amphibia; order Anura; family Pelodytidae; genus Pelodytes; species Pelodytes ibericus. Next base: position 81,220,755 of record CM069859.1, read on the forward strand.
AAAATGGCGATAAAACATCAATCCAATTGCCCCCCAAAAAAGGGACAGAAGTTACCTGTAGTCAGTGTGCTGAAAAATGATAAGCTTAGGGTCATGTCTACAAATGCTCGCAGTTTAGGGAAGAAGATCCATGAACTTGTGGCAATATTGGCAACTGAGAATGTAGATTTAGTGGCTGTTACTGAGACATGGTATAATGAAAAACATGACTGGGACATATCAATACCAGGGTACTCTTTATATACAGGGAGTGCAGAATTATTAGGCAAGTTGTATTTTTGAGGATTAATTTTATTATTGAAAAACAACCATGTTCTCAATGAACCCAAAAAACTCATTAATATCAAAGCTGAATATTTTTGGAAGTAGTTTTTAGTTTGTTTTTAGTTTTAGCTATTTTAGGGGGATATCTGTGTGTGCAGGTGACTATTACTGTGCATATTTATTAGGCAACTTAACAAAAAACAAATATATACCCATTTCAATTATTTATTTTTACCAGTGAAACCAATATAACATCTCAACATTCACAAATATACATTTCTGACATTCAAAAACAAAACAAAAACAAATCAGTGACCAATATAGCCACCTTTCTTTGCAAGGACACTCAAAAGCCTGCCATCCATGGATTCTGTCAGTGTTTTGATCTGTTCACCATCAACATTGCGTGCAGCAGCAACCACAGCCTCCCAGACACTGTTCAGAGAGGTGTACTGTTTTCCCTCCTTGTAAATCTCACATTTGATGATGGACCACAGGTTCTCAATGGGGTTCAGATCAGGTGAACAAGGAGGCCATGTCATTTGATTTTCTTCTTTTATACCCTTTCTTGCCAGCCACGCTGTGGAGTACTTGGACGCGTGTGATGGAGCATTGTCCTGCATGAAAATCATGTTTTTCTTGAAGGATGCAGACTTCTTCCTGTACCACTGCTTGAAGAAGGTGTCTTCCAGGAACTGGCAGTAGGACTGGGAGTTGAGCTTGACTCCATCCTCAACCCGAAAAGGCCCCACAAGCTCATCTTTGATGATACCAGCCCAAACCAGTACTCCACCTCCACCTTGCTGGCGTCTGAGTCAGACTGGAGCTCTCTGCCCTTTACCAATCCAGCCACGGGCCCATCCATCTGGCCCATCAAGACTCACTCTCATTTCATCAGTCCATAAAACCTTAGAAAAATCAGTCTTGAGATATTTCTTGGCCCAGTCTTGACGTTTCAGCTTGTGTGTCTTGTTCAGTGGTGGTCGTCTTTCAGCCTTTCTTACCTTGGCCATGTCTCTGAATATTGCACACCTTGTGCTTTTGGGCACTCCAGTGATGTTGCAGCTCTGAAATATGGCCAAACTGGTGGCAAGTGGCATCGTGGCAGCTGCACGCTTGACTTTTCTCACTTCATGGGCAGTTATTTTGCGCCTTGGTTTTTCCACACGCTTCTTGCGACCCTGTTGACTATTTTGAATGAAACGCTTGATTGTTCGATGATCACGCTTCAGAAGCGTTGCAATTTTAAGAGTGCTGCATGCCTCTGCAAGATATCTCACTATTTTTGACTTTTCTGAGCCTGTCAAGTCCTTCTTTTGACCCATTTTGCCAAAGGAAAGGAAGTTGCCTAATAATTATGCACACCTGATATAGGGTGTTGATGTCATTAGACCACACCCCTTCTCATTACAGAGATGCACATCCCCTAATATGCTTAATTGGTAGTAGACTTTCGAGCCTATACAGCTTGGAGTAAGACAACATGCATAAAGAGGATGATGTGGTCAAAATACTCATTTGCCTAATAATTCTGCACTCCCTGTAGAAAAGACAGAGAAAGTAAAAAAGGGGGAGGGGTGGCCCTGTATGTGAGGGATAGCTTAAAATGTAACGTAATACAAGTTAGTGAGGCGAACATAGAGTCAGTTTGGGTTACATTAGAATTTGGTAATCATATGGTAACTCGGGTAGGTGTGATTTATAGGCCCCCTGGACAAATAGAGGAGTTAGATAATCTACTAGTTGAGGAAATAGCTAAAATGACAATGAAGGGAGAAGTGATCATCATGGGTGACTTTAATCTTCCTGATGTGAACTGGAAATATAAAACAGCTACTTGCGCCAGGAGTACGCATATCCTAAACTCCCTACTGGGATTATCTCTAAAACAAGTAGTGGAGGAGCCAACTCGAAAGCAGACCATACTGGACTTAGTGTTCACAAATGGAGATTTGTTATCAGATATTACTGTAGGTGAAAGTTTAGGATCTAGTGATCACCAGACAATGTGGTTTAATATAAGAACAGTGACGGAGTCACACCACACAAAAACAAAAGTTTTAGATTTTAGAAAAACAGACTTTTCTAAAATTAGATTAGGTGTGAAGGAGTCATTATCAGACTGGAGCAATTTAAATGGAGTCCAGGAGAAATGGGATTGTCTAAAAGTTACACTACTGAAGGCAACAAAAATTGCATAAGGCTTGTCAGTAAGAGCAAAAAAATTGAAGAAACCACTGTGGTACTCTGCAGAGGTGGCTAAAATAGTAAAAAATAAAAAGATAGCATTTAGTAATTATAAAAATACTGAGGAAGATAGAAAGATCTATAAGAGTAGGCAGAAAGAGGCAAAGCAAGCTATAAGAGCTTCCAAAGCACACACAGAAGAGACTATAGCCCAGCCAGTGAAAAAGGGGGATAAAACATTTTTTAGATACATAAATGAGAAAAGGAAAGTAAAACAAGGATTAGTTAGATTAAAAACAAAAGAAGGATGCTATGTAGAAGAGGATAAAGGCTTAGCAGACTGCCTTAATTAATATTTTGGTTCAGTTTTTACAAATGAAAATGAGGGTAAGGGACCTCATTTAGGGAAAAAGACTAATGAGTCTTTTGATGCATGTAAGTTTACAGAGGAAGAGGTTTTACTTCAGCTGTCTAAAGTAAAGACAAATAAGTCGATGGGACCTGATGGGATACATCCAAAGTTATTAAAAGAACTTAGTGGTGTACTAGCAAAACCGTTAACAGATTTATTTAACCAATCATTGTTAACGGGAGTAGCTCCAGAAGATTGGAAATTAGCTAATGTTGTGCCCATTCACAAGAAAGGTAGTAGGGAGGAGGCGGGCAACTATAGACCAGTAAGTCTTACTTCAGTAGTGGGGAAAATAATGGAAACCTTGTTAAAGAATAGGATTGTTGAACATCTAAAGTCGTTTGGATTTCAAGATCAGAGACAGCATGGGTTTACTTCATGGAGATCATACCAAACTAATCTTATTGATTTTTTTGATTGGGTAACTAAAATAATAGATCAGGGTGGTGCAGTAGACATTGCTTACCTAGATTTCAGTAAGGCTTTTGACACTGTCGCACATAGAAGGCTTATCAATGAACTGAAATCTTTGAGTTTGGATTTCAATATTGTTGAATGGATTAGACAATGGCTGAGTGACAGGCAACAGAGGGTTGTAGTCAATGGGGTATATTCGATGCAAGGTCTTGTTATTAGTGGGCTACCTCAGGGATCTGTTCTTGGACCCATTCTCTTTAATATTTTTATTAGCGATATAGCAGAAGGTCTTGTTGGCAAAGTATGTCTTTTTGCTGATGATACAAAGATTTGCAGCAGGGTTGATATTCATGGAGGGATAAGCCAAATGGCAAATGATTTAGCTAAACTAGAAAAATGGTGAGAGCAGTGGCAACTGACATTTAATGTGGACAAGTGCAAGATTATGCACCTTGGGCATAAAAACCCAAAAGCAGAATATAGACTATTTGGTACAGTCCTAACCTCAACATCTGAGGAAAGGGATTTAGGAGTAATAATTTCAGAGGACTATAAGGTAGGTAGGCAATGCAATAGAGCAGCAGGAAATGCTAGCAGAATGCTTGGTTGCATAGGGAGAGGTATTAGCAGTAGGAAGAGGGAAGTGCTCATGCCATTGTACAGAGCACTGGTGAGACCTCACTTGGAGTATTGTACGCAGTACTGGAGACCATTTTTCTCCAGAAGGATATTGATACTTTGGAGAGAGTTCAGAGAAGGACTACTAAACTGGTTCATGGGTTGAAGGATAAAACTTACCAGGAAAGGTTAAAGCATCTTAACATGTATAGCTTGGAGGAAAGACGTAAAAGGGGGGATATGATAGAAACATTTAAATACATAAAGGGAATCAACACAGTAAAGGAAGAGAGTATATTTAAAAGAAGAAAAACTACCACAACTAGAGTACATAGTCTTAAATTAGAGGGGCAACGATTTAAAAGTAATATCAGGAAGTATTACTTTACTGAGAGGGTAGTGGATGTGTGGAATAGCCTGCCAGCAGAAGTGGTAGAGGTAAACACAGTCAAGGATTTTAAGCATGCGTGGAATAGACACAAGGCTATCCTAGCTTTAAGACCGGGAACGGGGGACTAATAAAAGTACTCAAAAAAAAAAAAAATTTGGGCAGACTAGATAGACCGAATGGTTCTTATCTGCCGACACATTCTATGTTTCTATAGAGCAGTGAAGGGAAAGTCTTTTGAGCCCAAATAACCCTTCTCTATGCAATAAACTAAATTAACAATATCAAAGTGCCATTTCTCTCTATATTATGATCCATCTTCCATTTTTTATTCTAGACTCTCTTCCTTTTTATTTTCCCATTCTTCTCATTTTAGCTTCCTTTCCTTTAGTTGCTCCGTCTTAGTGTCTTTATATGCTCCACATCATGCCATAAATGATGATGGTGACAATGCAGTCAGATGCTAAGAGCCATCTCAGAGGCTCTTGAGTGTGCCAGAAGTGGCACCGGTGCCATGGGTTTACCATCACTGTTATAGAATGATAATTGTGTTTTAGCACATATGTAATATACTATAAAAATCAATAATTTTGAGTCCTTCAAAAAATGGCTGGTGTAAGAGTTATAATGTTTACACCTGCCAGTTTATTTTCAGGGATACATCATTTTTACACATACATATATAAGTAAAAGTTACAACGTTTCTGTTCTGAAATGTAGAGTCACTCCCATGAAGCATTGTGCACTGTAGGAACTCAAAAATATGCTTTTATACCCCTACAACACATATATACAATCATGGGAAAAATAAAGTGCACCATCACTGAATTCTGAGATTGTACATATAAGGTCATAATAACAATCATCTGTTCCTTATAAGGTGTTAAAATTAGGTAAATACAAATTCAGATGAGCAACAACACATGATATGTTACACTGTGTCATGATTTATTTAACAAAAATAAAGCCAAAATAGAGTCGCCATGTGTGAAAAACAAAGTACACCTTATGATTCAATAGCTTGCAGAACCACATTTTGCAGCAATAACTTGAAGTAATAATTTTCTATATGACTTTATCAGTCTCACACATCATTGTGGAGGAATGTTGGCTCACTCTTCTTTACAACGTTGCTTTAGCTCATTGAGGTTTGCTAACATTTATTTACGCACAGCTCTCTTAAGGTCTCTTAAGGACAATTGCAATACCTTGCATCTTTTCTTTTTCAGCCATTCTGTTGTAGATATGCTGATGTGCTTGGGATCATTGTCCTGTTGCATGACCCATGTTCCCATGCTTTAGAAGTCAGAAGGATGGCCTCACATTTGACTCTATAATACTTTGGTATACAGAGGAATTCATGGTTGACTCAATGACTGCCAGGTTCCCAGGTCTTTGTGGCTGCAAAACGAGCACAAATCACCACCCCTCCACCACCGTGTTATGAGGTGTTTGTGCATGCCCAACGTGGCACTGTGCATTATGGCCAAACATCTCCACTTTGGTCTTGTCTGTCCAAATGACATTGTTCCAGAAGTTTTGTGGTTTGTTCAGATACAACTTTGCAAACCTCAGCTGTGCTGAATGTTATTTTGAGGGAAAATATTTTTTTCCTGGCAATTTTTCCAAACAAACCAATTCTTTAAAGGCAACACATTGTTTTATAGTCAGATTCCCAATTGATCTAGACCGTCCAAAAATGTCTAACTCATATTCCACTAATCTAATGAAAGTATTTGTCCTTGGGACTGTAGAAAGTAAAGTCATCCATTTGGGCTTGGGAAAAAGGAAAATGCCCAATGGTTCAATTCCCCCATTGTCAACAATGACTAAGTTCTTTAAGGGTGTCAACCAGAGGTCGGTATCCAGTATTTAAATTTACAACCTTGAGTTTATGTGCAAATAATTTTCAGGAACGTAATCTCCTTGCAAAAAACGGTGAAGAATGTTTATAGTTGCAAATCTTTCCAGCGGTCTTGAGGGGGAGAGCATTGACCCTTTCTCTAAGAGTTCTAGATGGATAGATTTTAACACAACTTTATACAGATTAAGTACTCGGAGTCCTTTCTCTAGTAGTTTATAATGGAGTGTGATTATATTTTTTACATAAAACATATTGGCTTCTAGATATTAATCATTGGAATTTGATTCCTTAATCATCACTGCCTCACAAAAACTTTTTTTTTTTTTTTCCAGGTCTCATCTTTCAGACATGTTAAATCTTTTTGTAAGTCATTGTTAAGTTGTTACTTTTGTCATATGTTAAAATGTACATTATCTTTCCAAGAATCCACTTTACGTCTTACAGCAAGAACTTCATTTTCTAATTTAACCAGTCTAGCAACAGTATCTTCTACAATCAGAGAGATTAGGCCCAGGGAACAATAACGCAATATTGATTCCCATCTTTATTTAACTTTCACAGCTGTCAGGGTTGAGAGAGTGTTGTCAGATTTGAGTCCACTTGGGATAATTTTAAGTTCCAGTTTTAAAAGTACTCAATTTCCATTTGACTTAATTTGTTTCTGCAATAGAGACCTATATTGTTTAAATCTCCAAACACAATTTAAATAAAGGGCATCGTCCGGTCATCATCACCCAAATTAGTTACTGTATTCATCAAAAGTTTCAGCTAGCTCAGGGTCCCATTCTTCCTCTGTCTGTCAGGAACTGACTGTACCTGGACTTGAACCCTGACTTCCATGTTGCTAGCTCACTTCTTGACTGGTGTGCCAGCCTGCTTGTCACAGTTTAGCTTCTATTTTAAAAACAATGATTCTACGAAGCATTGTTATAATTGTCAACTCTCCTTACCTTGCCAAATTAGTGTGTTTCCTGCCTGCATTATAATCAAATGTGTTATTGATCTCTATTTATCTGTTACTGATTTTGGACCATTTGACTACTCTGCCTTCTCCTACCCACTGTCCTCGGCTTGCCTGAATTTGCTTCTACTTGTTGTTCCAGCCTCTCAGATCTGCTAAAGACCAGATTGTCACTCATAGCTCAGGGGGTCAACCACCTGGGTAATGAGTGGCTACTTCTATCAGAAGACTTTGCTGATCTTACTGCTGGACTCTGCTAACATCAGTATCATTACACTGTCATTGATTATGACATATTAAACCAAATGAAGTTTGGTACACACACAAGATGACAAATCCCACAGTCCAAAAATGATCAGTTCAACTAAAATACCAATAGCTGGAATCGATAGGAGTAGACAAAAATCACTAGAAACAAGTGTAATGAGTTATAGATGCTTAAAGTCACCAATTTTTGTCTCACTGCTTTGAAACTGCTTAATTATTTTTAGAACCGTCCTCTACTTCTCACCCAATCTTGCAGGGAAAATGCCTTTCTAGTGCTGTTTTACATCAATGCTGCACAAAACATATATTATGTAAGGGTCTTGCTATCCATTTTCTCTGAACAGCACTTCATTTCTGTATGCACCACTGGGCTCATTTCTCTTTTTTATCATAACCGAGGTCACATCAGTAAAAAAACAAAAATATTCAATGTTGGGAGGTATTCTAGTGGGAGGAATAGTAAGCTTTCTTAAAGGGCAACTGTAGACAAGATTTTTTTTTTCTTTAAATAGGTTTAGCACAACAACAGTGTAGAAAATGTTTAATGAAGGCATGTAGGAAATACCTTTTTCCATGTGACAGTCTCCCCCTATAGGATGCTGGTTGCATCCATAGTGCAATCCGAACAAAAATTCACATCCTTGTTAATGGCGGTTTGCGCAGACATTTTACATGTGCAGTGTCTGGCACTTCTATCCAAAATAGTGGGCCTGAAAAAAAAGGTATTTTCTCAATCCCTTCATTAAGCATTTTCAGCACTGTTAACAGCATGCAGATTTCACTCACAATACTAGATTTTTCTCACAGGATTTATCATGGCACCCAGGACATACCGTGGCAGCCAGATTGCATTGAGGATGTATCCGAGCACTCAGATTGTACTCGCATGATATGCCAGAACACAAGATTGCACTCACAGGATTTAACCCAGAACCAGATTACACTCACAAGATTTAATCCACTGCTCTGGACTCTGAACACTGGGAGGTCACATGCCCTCTATGCTCTGATGTGCCTGGGCAGCACACAGACATCTGCTGCCTGCTCTGCATTCAGACAAAGAGGACAGGTGAGGGGAAATCTTTTGAGCTCTGCTTTATTGGATGTTGGTGTATTTATACCATTTTAACTGACTGCCAACTAACTATAACCTCACAAAAACAAATTTTATTAAAAACCCAATGTATTTTGGTTGAGGCATTTTGGTACATTTCATTTGGTCATTTGCCCACAAAACATACTTCCTCATTATCCTAAAGGAATAGGTGTTGCAGGATTTATTAATAAAACCAAATGTGCAAACAGGTTAAAATAGATATTACTATATAGTTAAGATTATGTAAGATTTAACAAACTGATTGTATTGCTTTTCATGTAAATGCACATGGTCTAGGAATATTTTACAATTCAGGTTAAGAATCACATGTCTCATTTAATAATTAGAATGCACATATCAATTGATTATATTTACCATTATGTGCTAGACACAAAACTGCATTGAGATGTATTTATCCATCATAAACTGAGAGGAAAAAATACCACACACACAAAATTGCTCAATGATACACGTCATTTGCAATATGAATAAATCAAACTGAAAAAATAGGGCAATTAATGTCACATTTTTCTTTTGCAATTTTCAACAGATCTTAGAAATTACTTTTTCATTTTCTGTTTGCTATTATTTTTATTAGATATGTTTAACCCGTTTGGGACACAGGGAGGGCCACACACATTCACGAAGAAACTCTCTTAATGACATAGGATGTGCCTGGTACGTTTGCAGTTTTGATTGTGGCATGTCCACTGTCATTCTGCGATCAGAGTGAAACTGACACAGCAGCACTCCAGTCATGTATGTGAAGATCCTTTCCGTCACATATGATCAGTGTGACAGCCTCCCCCCAAAATAGTTTTAACAAATAATGGGGTCTTTCTAAACTGATGACAAATATTGGAATACTATTTTGTAGAGTTTTTAATTAGGTTTGCAAAGTTACAAGAGATTTTCCAAGTAAGAGTTTGAAAAAATGTGTTTATAAAAAAGTTTCCATCATATTTTTTTATTTCAATAGTAACTTATATGATGTGATCAGAATAATACTATCTAAAGAAAGCAATTTTATCCAAAAAAGCATAATATATAATTTGTATAGATAAAGTAAATGAGAGACTTAAATTAAGCTAAACACAACGAAGGTAAAAAGTCTAGTCATGAAGGGGTTAATCATGTTTATGATCCTATTTATAAAATCACTGAACTCTTTAGTCTTATAATGGTGGATGTTGTACAGAAGATAAACATTTAATTTTATGTTCATGTATAAAATGTTTATTTCAAATTGATAAAATTGAAAACTTATGTCAGTTTTCATCTACACATTATAAAGGATTTAGGAAATTATATTTCCATTTTTCTGTTTAATCTGAAAGTTTTGTATCCTAAGAAATATATGTCCACATATGTGCACAGTTAATATGTCAGTTTATATGTTTGCATAACTCCCAACTGTGCCACTTGAATAGCGTGCATGCTCAAATTTCTGCGTATGCATGGTACAGCTTGACACTTGACCTCCCAAACCCACTGGTATCCCATATCATCAGAGGCAACTATTGGAAGATATGGGATGATGATTATGGGAGTTCCTGCAGTAGTAAAAGACAAAGAGTTGTGTGCATTAGAGTGTACCATGCCATTTTAAATTAATTATATTAGTATATCTGCATAATAATAAAGGACTGCATTTTACAAGGTGTGCCAATAAGTCCAGATTTGTGAATGGATTCAAATAGATATCCATATAAAAGGTAAACATCAAAATGTTATAATGTAAGTTTCAATAGATTATGTTGCTTTTCATGTAGACAAAGATGTTCTAGAACTATTGAACAAGACAGGTCTAGGATATATCCTAGAATGTGTCATTCAATAATGATAATGAGTATTGAAATGTCTTAAACTTGCCAATATGTAATAGGCAAAACCTGCATTGAGATCTTTACACATCATAAACTGAGACAAAACAGCCACACAGATGTGGTTGTTCATTGATACATGCCAATTTCAATATGGATAAATTCAATTAAAAAATAAGCCAAATAATGTCACATTGTTTGTATGCAAATTGATAACAGATCTAGGAAACTGCTTTTTCATTTTCTGTTTGCTTATATTTATATTTTATATTTTATCATGTTTCAGTTTGTAAAATCACTGCACTCTTTAATTTAATAATGGAAAGTGTTGTACAAACGATTGTCATGTCATTCTATTTGCATTTATAAAATGATTACGACAAGAAAAAAATAATAAAAAAACATGACAAGATAACACAAAACCAAAACAGGTGTAGCAGTACTTAACTGCTTATGCTCCGAATGAAGCTATCTCTGTCTGTTAAGCAATCTCCATTAACCTGCACCAAAATATTTGCTTGCTTTGCACAGAAAGTTATATATATAAGAAAATAAAATGATGTACACTTTTGTAAAGAATCCCCAAAATGTATTATAAAAAGAAAGTACAAGAGTTCAGGGCTGGATCCACCTATAGATAAAGTAGGCGCTGACCTAGGGTGTATTTTCAAATGGGGCACCTATATTTGTGCCACAATGCGGCATGGAGAAGAGATGGACTGCTGTGAGCTTTGTGTGCATTTAACACACAGAGCTACTACTGCCCACTGCTCCCAGTGAAGGACAAAAGAAGGACTTCAGAATAAAAATAGAAAGAGGAGAGGCACCGACATGGAAAGGGAGAGGAAAGAGACCAACATGAGGAAGGAGAGGAGAGGGACAGATATTTGGATGAAAGGAGACAGATAAGGGGACACAAGAAATGTACTTTTTATTTTCTTTAAAAACAAAAAAACCTGATGGCTTGTGTGTATGTGACTGTGTGTGTGTGACTGTCTCTGTGTGTGAGATTGCCGGTGTGTGTGTTGACTTTCTCCATGTGTCTGTGTGTCCATGTGCATGTGACTGCGTGATTGTGTTTGAGGAATTGATGTTGTCTGGCTAGTATAAGTAGGTGGGGCAAGGGGCAGAGCCAAGGGGTGGCAAAATTAAAGTTCCAAAAATCCTTGCACCAGCCCTGTACAAAAGATTATAACTCACTTTCCTTCTATATTTCTACACAGTGTTAATACCCTGTTTTGATGATCATCCCAACACAGAAATTCTGATTAAATCTCTTTCATCATCAAATTCTCTTCAGCAAGCCAATCAATGAACTAAAAACATTACCATAATTTTATTTGTTCAGCGATCAGCACAATGAACATATTTTTAATTTTCTTCCCTTCCACTTTTATTGTATACTATCATCACGCAGTAACATAGCAATTGAGATTGATCAACAAAAATCAAGTCTATCAAGTTCAACCTTTGGAAAATCCTTTTGCTGTTGTTGATCCAAGAGAATGCAAAACTTCCACATTGAAGCAGTTACCAATTTAGCTTCAAATGAGAACAAAAATCCTTCTTGACTTCAGCTTTTCATCTATGCTACTAATTCTAAGAATGCTAAATTATTGTAGCTTTATAAATCATACACAAAACCATCCAGCCCTTTATAAATGCATCACTTCTGTTTGCAAGCACAACATCACTAAGCACAGAGTTCCAAAGCTTTACTTGAAAACGTAATAATGATTTTACATGAAATGTCTTGTGACATTGTATAACCCCACAGGATTGAGCTCCAGCCAACCCGGCTCAGATACCAGTTTCCTGTTGATTAGACTATACATTTTTTATAGATTCCAAAATCTGTCTAAATCCTGTCAAAACTATTTACACTGGAAACAATAATCTTCAGTTCAAAGTCTGATTGCAATATCAAGAGGACAAATAACATATCATTTATTCCACTGGAGTTCAACCACCACAAATAGACCATAATCAGAATGGTCCCATTGCACCTACATAGGGGCACCATAATTTGACATGTGAGGCAATGCACATAATCCAGGAAGTGTGTTTTAACATATAAGGACTTATCACATACAATTTATCATTTACACTAGTTCTACAGAGTAACAGGAGGCAGGAGAATCACTTTGTCAAACTAAATCTTATCAAACCTGATTGAGATACTCATATAAAAAAAGGATATGGGTAGAAATGATCATCATATGCAGATCACAAGTTTCTAAGAATGTTTTGAAATCACATATTTGAATTATAATTAATGTATGAGAGCTGCTGAGTAAACACATAATATATGTAAATACAACATATCTTGTAATTCAGTTAGGTGTTTGATAAATTGATATAGCCAGTTTTTAAGTTGTATGTTTGTTTTAAAGTTGTATGGAAATGTTGTTATTTGTTATAAGTCTATGAACATTTCAGGAAAGAAATTGACAAACTGCATATGGATAAAAACTAAATTGTTTATAAATATGAATTATTTGCTATTTTCTTTTACAAATTCAACAACGTGTAAGATATCTCATAAATAACCACACACTTGATACTGTTCTGTGAGCATACTGTGCATACATCCTGGAATGTTTCAACTACTCTGCTACAAAGAATATACAATGATAATACAAACAAATAATAAAAAAACAAAGAAAAGCATAAACCATAAAAATAAAATTTGTGAAGGACCTTATGCCAACCTAGTGACTGTTTGAAAAAAAAAAGAACATTTAAAAGCTATTAAAAGGTGATGAATTCAAACAATGTCATCAGGGAAAATAATTCCTCTGTCGTTTGATGGAATCAATTCATCAAATGGTATGCCACAGAATTACACTAGGGTTACATTTAGAGATGAATCACTATAATCTATAACTGCTTAGTAACTACATGCTTGTAATAGTTGTAAGACATCCAGGTGCTATGATATTCTGATAGATTTTTACATTTTCGAAAAAAGCTGTAAAGATCAGTAATTAACATTAACGTGCTAGTAGAATAGACACAGTCTACATTTTTCATTAAAAAAAAAATCACATGTACAGTATATATTTCCCCACCAAATGATAAAGGAATATTGACTTTTTGTTCATTGTGAAATCAATGAATGGGCATTTAATAACGTGTTTAAAATAGATGGTCAACATATACTGTATAAAATGCATCTTTACTTTAGTACATATTGGTTCTTATCAGTTGTAATGTTCAAGATGTTTGTAGAACGATCCTACTTACCATATTATTAATACATAGCAAATATCATGTTGCATGTTGCAATAACAGCTGTCTTTTCCAGAATACAGTAAGTGATACTGTCACTGTATATTCTCTGGAGTGTGTACTCCACTGATCAATCACATTACATATCATTTTAATTAACCTTAGATGTTATGATACTACTAATGAGAAGGATTTAGGAATAATTATAGACAACAGACTTAGCAACAGTGTGCAATGCCAGTCAGAAGTTGCCAATAAGATGTTGGCATATGTAAAATGGGGTACTTGTTCACAGGAGCATGTCATCTTTCTGCTTTACAAGTCAATGGTAAGACCTGGCAATTCTGCGCACAAGCACTTAAAAAGGACATTATGGAACTAGAAAAAGTGCAAAGCACTGAAATTCCAGCCTGTTATCATTATATTTTGTATGGAATAAATATTTATACATTGAAGCAAATCATTGTGAAGAAAATGAATGGAAAAATGTAACTGACTAGGATAAAGTAAGAAATCAACGAAATTTGCGCTTCCAATTACATTTTTAGAAATGATTCTCTGAAATGTCTGCTTAACATTACTTGAAGAGAAGTGGATACATCATGCATTTCAACACACATAAATTATTTCTATCTCTAAAAAAAAATTCTGAAACCCTATCTAGGCATGCAAAATAACAGTTTAGCCCAGCAGGACAGGAATTTCATCTGGCCATCAGGGATATTTGAAAATAGAGGGGCTTTCACAGCACTTTTTTTTTATGACTTAACCCTTTCAGTTCTGGAGGGGGCAATGTTTGTCATGTGTTTGTGTCATGATGGGCAAAAAGGTATGATTTTTTGCTCGTTAACATTTATCGGTTGTCATTAAAACACTGTTTGTGCAGTAATTACCACACAATACAGTGGTTGTATATCTTTTTTTATGATTTCACCATGCCTGTTAATGGCATTAGCAATGTCCATTAAATCAGGAATGCCCATTGTTTTAGCACTAATGTAATTTTTTTGCAATATCGAGTCTTCCTCTTTGAGTGTTATATAAAATTAAGTTTACCCACTTTAGGGTAAAAATAATAATTTTATTCTACTTGATTTATGAATTACATTAATTTAGTCTAGCTGGGAGTTTAGTGCTTTGAAGATACAACTGTGAACAAAGCATTCAGCCCATCCTAAATTGGTCAGAGCCCTTTGTTTGCTCTTTGCTAGCTTCAGAGTTTGATGTAAGCAAATACATAAAATGTTAAGCATCTATGTTAATAATTATCCTTATTTAACAGAATGCCATAAATTGTTGCTAAAATGCTGAAAGTGCTTCAAAAAGTCATTATAATGATATTTATCCTGATTTGAGTTCCAAGCAGGAATTGGGATTAGAAGCTCATGAGAAATCTTGACACACCTAAATGAGTTGAGTGTTGGATCTTGAATTGCATTTTACACAAAACCAAAAATTTAGTTGGGCCCAGAGTAAATGACTACCCATGAGATCCTTCTTTCTTAGTATTCAAGAAATATATGCTAAGCTCCTGGCAGTCCACTTGGGATGATGTGAATTGTCTGTCCTGAAATCGTGACGTTAAAACAAAAATAACAAATTTAGGTAAACCCCTAGTAGTGTAGTATTCAGGGTCCATATGCTATCCAAGTAATATTGTGATGTGATTCTTTGGCCCTTGAGAACTGGCTATTAGTGAGTTCCTTCCACTTGGGACCCATTGTGGCACAAAACTGTAAGCATAACTGTGTTATAACACATTATGTTATAAATGCTTTATAAGCAAAATTACAAGCAATAGTAATGTTTTGTTATAGTTTAAAGTACAGATTTCATTCATGTTTTATGTCAAAGATAACTCAACAATTCTTAATTCACATTTTAAAAAAACAGCTTTATCAGTGAAACAATAGCTTACGTTGCTATTTTATGTATTATGTACTGTCTGTTCCCCTAGTATATGGGAATTGTTTGTAAATGTTCTGCTTGTACCAGTAGTGTTTTATTTGTACTTGTCACTAACAGCTGCTGTATATTTAGGTAATTATTTTAGGATAGGTATCATGTATTTTTGTTAATTGGTGTTCCAAGAAGTATTTGTGTTCCAATTACCAAGTAATCATAGGAACATTAAGATTTAGCATGAATCCGTAAGACATCAGAGGATACATAATTATCGCAGGCTATGATTACCTTGTGGAAAACATTATTATTTAAGATGCCTTAAAAATGTTTTATGGTTAAAAATGTTTCATTTTGTTCTGACATTTTATGAGAAGAACTCGAGAAATTTACAGACTGTGAAACACAAATTGTAAAATATATTTGGGGCAGATGTATCAGGGATGAGAAACACTAAGCAATCATGGCAATTTATCAAGGAATTACAATGTGTTCACTGCAGGTTCACTGTGCAGCATCATTCTCATGCCAAGTTTATGTTGCAGAAAGAGAGAGAGCTCAGCCATGTCAAGGCTCTGTCAAATTAGCTGCCTGCCAAGATGTTATCTAGCAGTGATAGGTCCATGTATTGCTCTTACCTAGAAGTCAACTTTACATTAAGGAAAGCTATATGACATGTTAGTATATATTTCTTTCTTGTTCTCCAGTTTGATACAAATGAAACATTGCCAGTCTTTAGAAATGGGAGGACATGGACTCATTATTATATCTGAGAGCTCATCACATGTAACAATTAATTTCTTTTTTACCTGCACTTTGCTTCTGATGACTGACCTTGCGGTATGATTATAGGAAACATGTATTTTAAAAGATAAAAACAATATATTGGTAAGTCATGTTTACTGCACTGAGCTGCATTTATGATTTTAGCTAAGGCAACTTTAAAAATGTGGTCATGCAACAATACAGAATTAAATTAGAAGCAATGGCTAAACGTCCTTCAGATAACCATTGTACAAAACATTAGAATATGGCAAGAGAGTTGTTGATCTGATTGTTAGAAGGTTTCAATAGCTTAAATGGATACTAGCAGGATTGTTTAATTATCCAATTTAATTTTAAACAGTCTCTATTTTTATAGTTTTTTAAGAATTTCAAGTTTACCATTCATTTAAAAATTACAGATTATTACTAAATATCGTTAACAAAAAATATCGCTAGCAAATGTATAGATACATTTTTAATCGAGACATCATTTTGGATGATTTGCTAGAGGTGTTAAATACATGTGAGGGCTGCAAATTCCACATGCTGGCATGTAATACACAAACTTAATATTTATTTTTAAAGATAAATATAAACCTCAGATAAGTTTTCAATCATTAAGGACATGACTGGACACCCCTGCTACAACATAAAAGGTAATTCGTTCATAATACAAGGACAAATAAGTGTTTAAAATGTGAATTAGTGATTTTGTGATGATATAAAATTGTATAAAGCCAATATGATTTTTCCATGTTAGATGACAAAAGTATAAACATTACTACAGGACTACAATAATTACATGTATGCAATAAAACTAAATTTTGATAGTGATGGCCCTTCTGCAAAATATTTAAAGATACAAATAAACTGCTGCTCACAGATAAAAGTGGTAATCCTTTTACCACTTAAACCAAAAAATATTTAAAAACAAACTGGAGCGCTAGAAAAATATAAAAACAGAAAGAAAAAAAAAAGGAAAGAGAGAACTTGGTATTAAATATACTTAGTTCCAGACTACAATATTGTGATGGAATGGAATAAAATCAGATGCAGGCTGGTCTCAATCATGTGGAGTATGTAAGGAGAGAAAAAGAAATGCAAAATAGCATTTCTCTGTAGCATAACTTGAACACACATGTGTGCACAATATAACAGACTGTGTCAGATACTAAACAGGTACAAATACATAAATGTCTAAATATTCAACATTTCATAAAATATACACCATTTATTATATAAAACAGCATATTATTGGGCATATTATAGGGCTTACTCTATATATTGTAAGACCTTTATAAGAGTACTCACAAAAAACAGGGTACAGCACCAACAAACAGATGACATATAGCACAAAGGCGTTTTTTTGTGAATATATAATTGACACCATTTCAAGTTTTAAGGTTATGACAGATGTCAATTTGTGTTCTTCCCTAGGTGGTCTCAGTTATACCCAGTACACGTCTCCTGAATACCTATTGATGGCATTTCTTGAGTATACATGTTTGGATTTGTTTCTGGTCTTTGAGCTTTGTCTCTTCTTGTTGGTTACCAGTAGTTCAGAGGCAAGACAGCTACTCAAATATTTTGTACTGTAGTATTATTATTAATCCATCTGTCTGTCAAAGTGTACATTGCATCAATCTTGTGGTACTAGATAAAATGCCAGGCTGTTCCTAAAATTAATACAACTAATCTGGACCCTGTGGAAACTCATTAAACAGTATAATATTAATGAACAGATCTTGGTACTGCTACCAACTGCATAAATACGAAGACCTGACCAGACTGCTAAAAAAGACTAGGGAAATTGTCCTCATTGCAGACTGTAACATATTCTGTTACAAGCTATGCAATGTTACAAATCTGTGGTGTTAGACTTAGTACAATGATCTCTTCTGATCTACCATAGGTATTTTTATCATGATGATGTTTTTCTGACAAAAAAGTTGCCTACATTTAACAAAAATAAATGTATTTTCACACATATATATATATATATATATATATATATATATATGATTCCTTTTTACAAGAAAGAGTATTTTGTGATAAATTAGTAGACAAACAGACAGACAGATGAGAGGAAAGTCTCTCCTTTCTCACTGACTGCAGAGTCAGTAGCTGAATTTGCTTCTCATTTTCTTACTGGAGGACAGTGCCGGCTCTATGAGTTCAGGGAAGCGACTGTAAAAGTTAAAATGAAATGAGCAGCTGTTGTGGATCCTTGTATAATGGTTGTGCACTGGGCAGCTGTGCCTTTTGCTTAGTCTTAAATAACAACTATTTTTTTTTGATCACTTGTACTTCTTATTAGAATCACAAGTGCAACTTTTGACAGTACATGTCAGTTTACATTCTGACATGGTCAGCCACCATGCTTCACTGGAAAGCATCAGAAAGAGACCCTAATGTTTACATGGGATCAGCAGAGAGGACCTTAACACTGTCAGTTTGCTTCAGATGAGCTCTGCCTCACCTGTGCAGTGGGTTTACAATGAAGAAGAGGGAGACATTTTTTAACCCTGGCTTCCACTAAATAAGTCAGTTTTTAAAAAAAAAGTTTAATTGTCCTTTTAAAATGATCCCTGGCACTGACGTGTCTTGTTCCAAGTTTTTCTCTACAGGATTACACATGAAATTAAACAGCTTGCCAGATAATGCTACCATTTACACTATTTTAATTTGTCTAATCCCACTATGGCTGAAGGAGCTGTATGTATATTTAAAACCAAGAAAACGGTCGCATGAATTCCATATCTGCAATCAATTATCCATGCAGGTTCTGGATTTCATTATGTCTGTTGGGTACTGCATTTATTAATTTCAGAGATACTTAATGTCAATAATAATGCTGAATATGGGAACATTTGCTTAATCTATGATCCCTAGAGATATCAACTAAGCAGCACATTATTAGAAAGTCAAAGAATTACCTTTATTTCTTACATTAATCATGGAAGTAAGTTTAAATCACGATGATGGACTTTCGTATGGTTCATTGTTGTCCCAGTAGAGGTTTGCAGAACACAAGATCCCCGACACACCCAAATTATATGACGTCACTGTTTTAATCGTTTTAATCGTGTGTGGCCCACAGAATATACTGCTGTATGCTATACAACCCTACAATAAAAAGGTAAGCATTATTGTCATAAGGTTACAAAACTGCATATTTATTTAGGGTACATACAAGTCTGATGGGGTTAGTTTAGTGACAATCACAATGCATCACCTGTCATGTGTATCCAAATATAATATATAAGCAGAGGCGTAACTAGAAACCACCGGGCCCCGTTGCAAAAATTGCTCTGGGGCTCCCCGACCCCACCATGCAACTCCACCCCAGAAATGCCACTTACATGCCACCCAACTGTTCTGCTTTGTGCCTGGCCTTGTCTTATATCTATGCTAATTTTATGCCTATCCCATGCATGCTTAAACTCCTTCACTATATTAACCTCTACCACTTCTACTGGAAGATTCATCCACTATCCTCTCAGTAAAGTAATATTACTTTTCTGACCACAAAAAGAAAAACATTAAAATATTTCCAGCCTTTTGAAAAGCTTGAGGTGGACCCCAAATATATGTATATAACTAGCTGCATGTATACTTATATGAACATTTTAATATTATATTCAACTATTTTCATATGTAATAAAAATAGTATTGAAAAATTGTTAATTTCTTATTTTTATTACGTTCCTCTGCACCCACATTGCACCTAAAGGTCTTAACACAGCACTATACAGTACCCACAGCACTTGGCTTGTACTCATACAGCACCCACACGATTTGGCTTGCCACAGTATAAATTTGCCTGCTAGAACATACCACAGTGTCACTTTGTCCCACTGAACTGCTCCTGCAGAACATGCCATGGAGTCACTTTTCCCCATAGTACATGTTATTTTGCCCCACAGAACATACCACAGTATCACTTTGGCCACAGCCAATATGCTCATTAATATGCTACAGCCAATTTGCCCATTATGACAAAATTAGCCTGACCATTAATATGCCACAGCCAGACATTCAGATTGCCAATTAATATGCCACAGCCATTTTCTCAATTAATATGCCACTATTAACCTGCTTATAAATATGCAAGAGCCAGTATTATTTTGCCTATCATTTGCCAGTCACATTTTACCCTTCATTTGCCAGTTATTTTGCCATTCATTTGCCAGTTATTTTGCCATTCATTTGCCACTGTTATTTTGCCCATTTGCCACTGTTATTTTGCCCATTTCCCACTCATATTTTGCCCATTTACCAGTGTTATTTTGCTCATTTGACATTCATATTTTGCCCATTTGACATTCATATTGTGCCCATATGCCAGTGTTATTCTGCCCATATGCCACTCATATTCTGCCCATTTGCCACTCATATTTTGCCCATTTGCCAGTATTATTCTGCCCATATGCCACTCATATTTTGCCCAGTGGTCAGTGTTATATTGCCCATTTGCCACTTATATTTTGCTCATATGCCACTCATATTTTGCCTATTTGCCACTCATATTGCCCATTTGCCAGTGTTATTCTGCTCATTTGCCACTCATTTTGCCCATTTGCCAGTGTTATTCTGCCAATTTGCCGCTCATATTGCCCATTTGCCATTGTTATTCTGCTCATTTGCCACTCATTTTGCCCATTTGCCAGTGTTATTCTGCCCATTTGCCACTCATATTGCCCATATGCCAGTATTATTCTGCCCATTTTCCAGTGTTATTCTGCCCATTTGCCACTCATATTGCCTATTTGCCAGTGTTATTCTGCCCATTTGCCACTCATATTGCCCATTTGCCATTGTTATTCTGCCCATTTGCCACTCATATTGCTCATTTGCCAGTGTTATTCTGCCAATTTGCCGCTCATATTGCCCATTTGCCAGTGTTATTCTGCTCATTTGCCACTCATTTTGCCCATTTGCCAGTGTTATTCTGCCCATTTGCCACTCATATTGCCCATATGCCAGTATTATTCTGCCCATTTTCCAGTGTTATTCTGCCCATTTGCCACTCATATTGCCTATTTGCCAGTGTTATTCTGCCCATTTGCCACTCATTTTGCCCATTTGCCATTGTTATTCTGCCCATTTGCCGCTCATATTGCCCATTTGCCAGTGTTATTCTGCTCATTTGCCACTCATTTTGCCCATTTGCCAGTGTTATTCTGCCCATTTGCCACTTATATTGCCCATATGCCAGTATTATTCTGCCCATTTTCCAGTGTTATTCTGCCCATTTGCCACTCATATTGCCTATTTGCCAGTGTTATTCTGCCCATTTGCCACTCATATTGCCCATTTGCCATTGTTATTCTGCCCATTTGCCACTCATATTGCTCATTTGCCAGTGTTATTCTGCCAATTTGCCGCTCATATTGCCCATTTGCCAGTGTTATTCTGCTCATTTGCCACTCATTTTGCCCATTTGCCAGTGTTATTCTGCCCATTTGCCACCCATATTGCCCATATGCCAGTATTATTCTGCCCATTTTCCAGTGTTATTCTGCCCATTTGCCACTCATATTGCCTATTTGCCAGTGTTATTCTGCCCATTTGCCACTCATATTGCCCATTTGCCATTGTTATTCTGCCCATTTGCCACTCATATTGCTCATTTGCCAGTGTTATTCTGCCCATTTGCCACTCAAATTGCCTATTTGCCACTCATATTGCCTATTTGCCAGCAAATGTGCGTGCAGGAAAATCCAGCCACCGGATGTGACATCGTCACTTCTGGCGGCTGTGAAGAAAAGCTGGTCCGCATCCATTGGGGCTGCTGCCCGATAGTGACTGTCTCCATGTGAGACAGTCACACGGTCAGCGGGAGCCCATGGGGCAGCTGCTTTGGGCCCCACAAATGAATGGGCCCTGTTTGCCCACCCTTTTTTTTAAACTTTTTTTTGCAGGGGTCACAAGACAGCCGGGCCCCTGGAGTGACGGGCCCGGTCGCAGCTGCGAGCCATCCACTAACGGTAAATACGCCACTATATATAAGTCTGTCAACTTTAAAATACAGTTATCGCAACAACGAATACAATTGATTTCAATTGATGTTCACCATTTTCTAGTCATCTCATTTGATGCGCTGCACTGCATATACATACTATTACACATATGCAGCAATGAATGGGAGCTAAATGGAGGGGAACAACAGCTGACAGTTCATTGTACAATCAATATATTAATAGCTTTGCAAACTTTGTGAAATCATTTTTTTTTATTATCATAAACATGTGAATTTCTTTTTCTATCATATCACTTAAAGGGAAATGGTTTTGAACCACTGTCATTCTTTTACTCACTGGAGCACAATTGTGATCGAAATAAACAAACAGCTCTTTCCTTACCCTTGTTATTTTCAAACTGCGATTTTAATTACATTTTGGCAGTAAAATCATTAAATATGGTAATGTAGAAAAACGATCTTGGATAACCCTGTATTCAAGTGACAAAAAAAAAAACCTATTTTAATACCACTTCTAATAGTACCAACATGCCCATCATTAAATAAGTCAATTTAATTTGGGATATTTATATTGTTAGAAGGAGCTAGTGTTAATGTCCAATGAAAACATCATTGTCAATTCACATGACAGACAATGTGTTCGGTCCCAGACTTGCTATATTGCCAATTCACCTAATGACACTCATGTTACTGGACAGGAACACTAGTTAAAGTTCAAAGTATTTAAACTCTATCCAGCTGGACAATCATAACATCATGGATTATTAACAACAGAAGATATCTATCTTTTTTTCATAAAATTCTGAGGGATTTTACTGTACAGTCATGTTAAGGTTTTAACAAGTCATTCAATAAAAGTATATTTGTAACATTTCTAAAAAGGAACATAATGAACAAATGTACAGTACATTTTGATAGGATGTAGCCTGTTTTTACATTTATTGATTTCACTTGTGAGCCCAAGCATTAAGCTTGTGTGATGTTCTACCTGTTATTCACAGTCACATTAGCACACATGTACTAACTTTATTTAACATATATATGAGGAAATAATAGGTTTTCAGAGAAGTTCTACTCAAAAAGGAAATTGATATTGTTAAAAAAAAACTTTGTTTCCAGCAGGTTCATAAAAAATACAACATGAATGAAGCTATAGGATCACAGTTTGGTAATAAAAGTGACACATTTTACCAATCTCATCCACTCCAACAACGTGTTGTCCCATTTATCTTCGGCTTAATTTGCCAGGTCCCCATATAGACCACTTGACTTTATCCTTGGTAGCAAAGTACCTGAGAGAATATGATTTATTCAGTTAACCTTTGCCTTAAATACAGCCTACAACCTTTATAATGAATATGTTCATGGATCATTTCATTATTACTGATTTAGACAAAATGATGTTAATATAGATTATAAAGTAAACAGCAGCCATTTGAACTTTTTTGTGCTTTTTGGTTAAATATGTATATTTTATAGTCATATGACCATAGTGTAAGCTCTTTTCAAGGATATGTTAGACCTGCAAAATAACAGATACTATTAAGAAATGATCATTTATGAGTATGTATGCTTTATGGCATTCCTTAAAAGAATTATTGTGTAATTGAATTTGTTATTTTATTGGATTGTTTGTTGCTTTGAACCTTGTTTAAAATGTATGTCTCCAGTGTCAAGTGTATGTAGAACCAAACAGAAATCTATCTTATCTCATTCACACCAGTTGCTGTTCATGACTCCATGGCACATATAGGTGAAAAAGTGGAAACACAAATAGCAATAGTGTAACATTCTCCTAATGCCTACGTGGGTCTATGAAAAACACCTCCTGATAGGAGGCGTGACTGACGTGCACACACACCAATGACAGAGAGTGACCGTCTTTAGACTATTTCAGTCTGCAGGCAGTGATACTCATTAACAAAAAATGCAATTGTATTTACTTCCTCTTTAAGAATCACACTAAAGAGTGTGTGATCAGTCAGTCTCACCACCCAGAATTACCAGAGTGGGACTGACATCCAGCAGCAGGTAAAAGAGAAACCACCACTAAGATAACATGTCTATCAAATCTCCATTTTGTGTGGTAGAAGACACAACAGAATACATCAAGTGGCATGTATATATATATATATATATATATATATATATATATATATATATACATAGCTGTATGCTTTTTTATGACTTACAATGGGCAATAAAGGTAAATGTGCAGTTAGGGATTTTACAGAAATTTCATAAGGAAAACATTGTTTATTTCTTTTCTGGTGTTTTGTCTGTCTTGTTTCCTTGTTTAAAAAAAGGCTTCTTAAATACTTTTAAAGTAAAGGGATTCTAAGACTGAATCCCAGAGCAGCATAGCTCTCTTTGGTTGCAATGGATTGTCATTGCTAACATTTTGATCAGTTTGAGTGATAATGTCATGTTTATATTTGAATAAGAATTTTAATTGCATTACCTTTGGTACAGTAATCCATTATTAGCTGGATGACTTTGTAGGGGCTGTGTAATGCAGAATACATTCCAGCCTGAATAGCTGTTAAATAACACTTTGTTTAGTGCATGCAATTATGCTAATCCAATTTATCCTGGCTGCAATAGAGTAATTGATCTGTTGACTCTGCACCTTTGTGAAGCATTTACAAAATAGTAGTAATTAATCAGTGCTTAGTATTACTTTTTTACTTGTTCATTTTCTTGATACAGGCTTGGTCAGTGGAAAAGGTAGATTTTTTTTTTTTTGTATGTACGAGAATCTTTTATGTTAAAAAATGTCTTAATTTAAGTTTATTTAAAATTATATAGTCATGGCAGACATAGCTTTGTTTAAAAGATTTTCTTTTTTTCAATTATTTATATGAATCCTCTGAAATGTTTTATTCATCTATTGCATTCTTCTGTTTAAATCATATTCTTTGATACATGAAAGTTAGTCTGCGGTTTTTCTTTTCACTCTTTATTAGATGTGAGTATTATGTAAACTTCCTACATAAAATGCGTATGAAGAAAGCATGGTCACGAGCAGTCACAATTCAAACTAAGAAGCAAGTTTGAAGTATAATCCAGTTTGTAAAATGTATTGGTGGTTTATAAATAAATTGTGGGTTCAGTTGTATTTTCGGGAGCCACTTAAGATTCTCAAACACTCCAAATGCTTAATACACCTCCCAAGTAAAGTTGTGTATATAGAACCACATTTTAGTCTATTGTTAATTGATATTGCTTCTCCAAGATATTTCACAAGTAGGTGTAGGCATGGGTGTCCGCAGGGGGGGGGGGGGGGGGGTGGGGGGGGGCAAGGGGGGGCCCCTGGATTTTTGCAATTCCCCTTTAAAAAAAAAGGTGCTGAGAGGTTATATTGTGTGCTATAGGGTTGTATTTGTTGCTGTGGGGTTATATTGTGTGCTATAGTGTTGTATCTGTTGCCGTATGCTTATATTGTGTGCTATAGTGTTGTATCTGGTGCTGAGAGGTTATATAGTGTGCTATAGTGTTGTATCTGGTGCTGAGAGGTTATATTGTGTGCTATAGTGTTGTATCTGGTGCTGAGGGGTTATATTGTGTGCTATAGTGTTGTATCTGGTGCTGAGGGGTTATATTGTGTGCTATAGTGTTGTATCTGGTGCTGAGGGGTTATATTGTGTGCTATAGTGTTGTATCTGGTGCTGAGGGGTTATATTGTGTGCTATAGTGTTGTGTCTGGTGCTGTGGGGTTATATTGTGTGCTATAGTGTTGTGTCTGGTGCTGTGGGGTTATATTGTGTGCTATAGTGTTGTGTCTGGTGCTGTGGGGTTATATTGTGTGCTATAGTGTTGTGTCTGGTGCTGTGGGGTTATATTGTGTGCTATAGTGTTGTGTCTGGTGCTGTGGGGTTATGTTGTGTGCCATAGTGTTGTGTCTGGTGCTGTGGGGTTATGTTGTGTGCTATAGTGTTGTATCTGGTGCCGTATGCTTATATTGTGTGCTATAGTGTTGTATCTGGTGCCGTATGCTTATATTGTGTGCTTTAGTGTTGTATCTGGTGCTGAGAGGTTATATTTTGTGCTATAGTGTTGTATCTGGTGCTGAGGGGTTATATTGTGTGCTATAGTGTTGTATCTGTTGCCGTATGCTTATATTGTGTGCTATAGTGTTGTATCTGGTGCTGAGGGGTTATATTGTGTGCTATAGTGTTGTGTCTGGTGCTGTGGGGTTATATTGTGTGCTATAGTGTTGTGTCTGGTGCTGTGGGGTTATATTGTGTGCTATAGTGTTGTGTCTGGTGCTGTGGGGTTATGTTGTGTGCTATAGTGTTGTGTCTGGTGCTGTGGGGTTATGTTGTGTGCTATAGTGTTGTATCTGGTGCTGTATGCTTATATTGTGTGCTATAGTGTTGTATCTGGTGCCGTATGCTTATATTGTGTGCTATAGTGTTGTATCTGGTGCTGAGAGGTTATATTGTGTGCTATAGTGTTGTATCTGGTGCTGAGGGGTTATATTGTGTGCTATAGTGTTGTATCTGTTGCCGTATGCTTATATTGTGTGCTATAGTGTTGTATCTGGTGCTGAGGGGTTATATTGTGTGCTATAGTGTTGTATCTGGTGCTGAGAGGTTATATTGTGTGTGCTATAGTGTTGTGTCTGGTGCTGTTGGGTTCAGGGCTTGCCTTAAGTGTCCCGGTGCCCTGTGCGGGCCTGCCCCGTGGTGCCCCCCCCCCATATCCCCCCCGTATGAATGTGTCCCTTTCCTCTTCCTTGCCATGTCTGTCTCTCTCTAACTCCTCCATACCTGTTTTCTCTCTCTCTCCCTCTGTTCTGTCTCTCTCCTCCCCCTCCTCTGTCTCTCTCCCCCCTCTGTTCTGTCTCTCTCCCCCCCTCTGTTCTGTCTCTCCCCCCTCTGTTCTGTCTCGCTCCCCCCCCCTCTGTTCTGTCTTTCTCCCCCCCCTCTGTTCTGTCTCTCTCCCCCCCCCCTGTTCTGTTTCTCTCTCTCTCCCCCCTCCCCCTGTTCTGTCTCTCTCTCCCCTCCCCCTGTCTCTCTCTCCCCCTCCCCCTGTTCTGTCTCTCTCTCTCTTCCCCTGTTCTTTCTCTCTCTCCCCCCTCCTCCTGTTCTGTGTCTCTCTCTTTGCATGCAAATGTTGATCCAAGGAGGTTGCGGATCTGGTGCTATGGGGTTATATCTTTGCTATGTTGTTCTATCTGTTGCTGTGGAGTTTCAGCTAGAGCTCTGGATATTTATCTGGTGCTGTGGTTTATTTCTTGTGTCATGGGTTTTTAGCTGGTACCGTGGGTTAATATCTGGTGTTGTGGGTCTATATCTGGCACAGTGGATCTATATTTGGTGCAGTGAGGCTATATCTAGTGTGGTTGGTTTATATCTGGTGCTGTGGATCTGTATATGGTGCAGGGTTTATCAACCCTTTGCATGCCTTCACTGATAATGACAAAGCTCCTCCACTTCACGCGAATAGGAAAATATACTGACTAATTATTATGCAAAACTCTTTTTTATAGAGCTGTACTTAATGAATCAAGACTCACTGTGCCAGGGTTGCACCACATCTCATTTTTAAATACAGGGTCCTCTGTTCATAGGCAGTACCATGGAGTGTAGAAAAATGAAGAAGTCAGCACTCCAGGGATATATTCAAAGTATCAAAGATATTTATTGCAGAAGCCACAAACAAGTAAAAAGGGATGAGTGCTGGACAAACAATGAAACACTTTACGCGTTTCGCGTCTACTGACGTAGTGTTTCATTGGTTGTCCAGCACTCATCACTTTTTACTTGTTTGTGGCTACTGGAATACATATCTTTCATACTTTGAATATATCCCTGGAGTGCCGATTTCTCAGTTTTTCTACATGTCTCTGCATAGCTTGGTCAGCTAACATCAGAGCACCTGGGGAGTTTCATGTAGCAGCTGCCAATTACACCACCCACCATTTGGTATTTGGAGCCTCCTGGATATCATATGCCAGAGATCATTTGTATTTTCTATTTAGCACCTTGGAGTAAAAAGGAATACATGTTACATAGGTGGAAAGTAGCGAAGTAGCGAAGTAGCTCCTACTACTGTATACCATCCGTCCCCCTACAAAATTAAGTAGAGTAATACAGTCTGAACTAGATGTGTGTTTTAATACAAAAGAATTTGGACATATTGGGTAACTGAGCAGATAAATGGCAAACGAGATTTAATGTAGACAAATGTAAAATTATTCATTTTGGGTATAATATAAAAATGCAACATATAGTTACAAATGAAAAAGATGTGGGAGTAATTATGGACACTAGACTTAGCAGTAGTGCACAGTGCCAGCTGACAGCTGCAAAGGTCAATAAGATATTAGCATGTATTAAAAGGGGTATTGACTCACGGGCTTAAGATATTATTCTGCCTCTTTACAGGACCATAGTAAGATGGCTGTATTATTGAACCCACCGGGTGATTTCCACACTACTTTAAGCATACAGCTGTGACGTTTAAACTACTAATAAACGATTATTCACAGCAGTTTTAGGAGTCTGTGTCTATATGCACCCTTCACTGCAAGCAGCCCACCTCAACCCAGCTTTTTACCTTCAAGTTTCCATCTATTACGGTGGAAAAACCAGGAGGCGAGGCTACGAAGCATGTGGAACAAAGGTGTTTGTCCAATCGTTCCTCTTCACTTTCTAGGACCATAGTAAAACCCCACACCTTGAATATGCAGTTAAATTCTGTTTTCTTTTTCTTTCTTTTTTTGCCTTCTTTTGGATCAACAGTGGTAAACAAGGATTATGAAAATTGTTGAACTTGATGGATGCAAGTCTTTTTTCAACCTTTTTTCAACCTACACATTTTTAAAAATGAAAAACATTGAAGGAAAAAATAAAGGTAAAAAGGAAAAAAAATATTGTTTAGAGACACAGTCGGTAGGGAGGACGTGATGACGTAGACGCTGAAGGGAGGAGCGTCTGAGGTCGAGAAGGGACGATGAGGCGATGAGAGCAGCGGCCCAAGTTTGTGAGAGTGGAGCTACGTCCAGCAGAGCTTACACAAGATGAAAGGGAAATAAACATCAATCCCTTCTGAACAGACAAATGCGATCACACTGAGGCAGGGGGAGTTGGAAAGACGCTTGATTGACCACGCTGATGAGAGATAGAGGTTGGTGAACCTCTGCACTTCTGAAGCGCGGGAAGCTGGAAGCGGAACTCCTGCCAAGGTGAAAGAGAGAGTGTCGAGGGTTTCAGAGGAAAAGGACAACAAGCAGAGGAGGAAAGCTGCTTCAGACCTACTCTGGATGGAGTCATCAGGATAACAGGCACAGTATAAATCCTGTTATACTCGTATCTCTCTTATAATATATAAACGGGTCTGCTTGTCTTAACTGTACATCCCGGCTGGGATTTATTATCATAGAGGTCGCGTGGGAGCCCCGTGAATGCTGGAGCCTGAAGGCTGTATATACTTGATAAACTGCCGATTCTTTCTTTTTTTCTGTTTCACCTGTTGGTGGCCATTTCTACATAACTTTGACCAGTTAATTGCTACCGGAGTAGCAATATATTGTGGCCTATAGAGCTGGTCTTAGAAAGTTAAGATGTCATCTAAAAAGGGGGGTGAAGTGAACCCGGCCCCTAAAAAATTGAAAGCAAAAGAAAAACGGATAATAGACCCAGGAAAAAAGAGAGAGAGTGGTATTGAGGCGCACTTTCTCCCCCAGAACATAGCCCCACAAGAGAGTGAGGTGGATAACCCCCGAGATATGAGCATGAATGCGACGGAGGTGGAATCTCCTAAACATGCGTTTGATTGCTCAGGGGAAGTGGAAAACAAAGGTATCACACCGGAATACCTACAAAAATGTTTAGACATGCAACTGTTAATGTTTAAAAAATAACTCTCTAACTAAATAGGGGACTTTAAGGAAGATATATTAAAACTGGGAGATGAGATAGAGTCAAGTCAAACGAAGATAAGATTGAAAATATAGATGTATATATAAAAGAATCAGAAGATCAAATCGCTGTTTTGAATCAAAAAGTCCAGGATATGGAACTAAGAATGTCGGACATGGAAGATAGGCAGAAGAAAGAACTTAAGAATCTGTGGAATATCAGAAATAATTACTCAAGAAAAACTAGTGGGACATCTATTGGATCTCTTTAATAGTATGGGCATAAAAAACATGGAAGAAATTGATATTGAGAGAGCACACCGATGCAGAAAACCATCTAATATAGCTGAAACACAGCCCAGAGACGTTATTGTAAGATTAGCCTTCTATGGAACTAAAAGAAAGATCACGGTGGCAGCAAGAACTTTTAACAACTCAGAAGGAAAGTTTGGGAATCTGACTTTCTTTCAAGATCTCTCTTTTTACACTCGACAGGCTAGGAGAACTTTTAAACCAGTTGTTGAAATATTAAAACAGAGAATGATTAAATATTGGTGGGGTTTCCCTATAAAAATTTGTTTTGTCTATCAAGACAGAACAATATCCTTTGATAAAGTTCAGGAGGCTCAGGTGTGGTTAGAAAGAACAAAATGATAATCTAGAGGGAGGGGGAGAAGGGGGGATGCATTATTTATTTAAGGTCAGTTTTGTTTGTTTTTTTTTTCTTTTTTAGGAAACTAAGTAGAATATAAGGATGAGGGGGGAGGTATTAGCTAATTGGTTTCAAGTGATATTAATTTAAGTTTGAAAAGGGAAGTATCATTGGACACTTTGAGGTAGATGGATGTAGATGTATTATGAGTTGCAAGATTTGTCACTACACATTTTGACACACTGCGGTAGTATATTTTGGGGAGGGTAAATAGCAATCAACTGCGTTAGAAGTTAAGAAAGACCTTGGATAATTATAGTAAGAAGTAATCTTTTTTTTTTTTTTTTTCCCCTCTCCCCTCGCCTCTCCCCCTCTTGCCTCTCTCACTGGACTGTTTTTCACTATTTCTTGTAAGAGGGCCAGAGAGAAATAAAATAAAAAGATTGCTCAGAGTCCCTCCGACCTTGATTACGTTTTTTCCAGGGGTTATTGGCTGAAAAACTATGAGGGTGTTGAAGAATGGAGATGAACCTAGGTATGGTTCAATGTGTTTTATGTTATGTGTGTTGAATCTGTGGAAAATGTGGGGGTGGCTAATAAGATGGAAGGGGTGGGGTGGAGGGGTTAGGGGTGGGGGAGAGGGCTGTTAAGAATTATGTCGGATTGTAAGATGATATGTTCGGCAGATTGTTGTCATTGAACGTGCAAGGGTTGAACCTCCCTCAAAAACGGGTCACCTTGGTAGAATTTTTGGTTAAACAGAGGATAGATGTTGCCATGCTGCAGGAGACCCATTGGAACCAAGAGTTCGCTAAGAAAGCGACTTTTGGTAAATTTACGTATATTGAAGTAGCTTCTCTGCCTTCTCAAAAAAAGAGGGGGGTGGCTATTATGTTTTCAAGTCTGCTTAAATATGAATTAGTATATAAACTTCAAGATCCGGAGGGGCGGTTTGTTTTTGTGATTTGTAAATTGAATGATATGTTGTATACATTTCTAAATGTGCATGCCCCCAACAAAAGACAGGTACATTTCCTGAATGGGCTCATGCAAAAGGTGTATGACCTCATTCAGGGAACATTCATAATGGCTGGTGACTTTAATTGCATTGCTGATCCTGAATGGGATAAAAAGGTTGTTAAGGGGGTAAAAATGGATAAATCTTTGCTTGGCCTTGCACGGGCATTTAATGATTTTGTGGGGAAACATAGGCTATACGATCTGTGGAGAACACTTCATCCTGATGAAAGGGACTACATGTTTTATTCCAACAGATACAAATCTTACTCTAGAATAGATATGTGTCTGGTACAATCTCAATTGATCAGTGTATGTAAACAAATTGATATTAGGGAAATTTCATGGTCAGATCACAATGCGATTGTAGAAGCTTTTGGGAAAGAGGTCAAGCAAGTTGGAAGCAGGTGGCGTCTGAAAGATCATATAATGGGCAGTAGTGAATATGTAGAAGATTTGGGTAATATCTCAGAGCTATATTTTAGAGAAAACAAAGCGGAAGATACTTCAATAGATAAAGTATGGTGCGCATACAAATGTGTAGCAAGAGGGCAACTGATCAGTAGGGAAGCACACATAAATAAAATTCGTTCCGAGAAATTGCCCAAACTATACATTAAAATGCAAAATATTATTAGGGAAAATAAACAAATGGCTCGCCCTGATTATGAAAAAGAAATTAAGCAGATCCAGAAGGAAATAAACGAAAAACTGATGATAAGGGCAAATAAGATCCTTCTGCGCAATAAACAAAAATGGTACTATCTGGGCAACAGACCCCAGAAACTGCTGACCAGACAGCTCCAGAAAACAAGTCTTAAGAGTAGAATTTCGAAAATTGTAAATGGAGATAAGACTGCAGTCTCCCCTACACAGATAGGGCAGGAGTTTGGGACCTTCTATTCAGCCTTATATAATATACCAGATAGGGGTCAGACAAAAATACAAATAAATGTAATAATATATTAAACATGCAAAATTAAATAGTCTTACGGAAGATCAAAAAGACAACTTGGAACGGCCTATAAGCGAAATCGAAGTGGGTACCGCAATTAAATATTTGAAGAATAATAAAGCCCCAGGGCCAGATGCGTTCACGGGAATCTTCTATAAGAAACTGGCAAAAACATTGATCCCTCACCTGACCAGCTTATTTAATGAGGTAAGGAAAAACAGAAGCTTCCCAGGGGAACTGATGCAGGCAGATATTTTACCCATCCCTAAGCCGGGTAAGGATCCCGTCTACATTAAAAATGACCATCCAATATCCCTAATAAATATAGATACTAAAATTTATGCTGCCATTTTAGCATATAGACTGAGAGGCTGTATTAGCTCCATAATGCATAAAGATCAAATAGGGTTCCTACAAGATAGACGGGCAGGAGATAGTATTAGGAAAATCATGGACTTGGTGGAAATTGCAAACTCATCTGGGGAATCCATGCTGGTCCTGTCGTTAGATGCAGAAAAAAAAGCGTTTGACAGGGTCAGCTGTGTTTTCCTGGAGGAGACTCTAATGGCAATGGGGATAGGTCCTGGCATGATGGATTCAATTATGGCCCTTTATACCAATCCCACAGCAAGAGTGATTGGCCAGAATATTGAATCCACATGGTTCAATTTACATAATGGCACGAGGTAGGGGTGTCCCCTAGCCCCACTGCTTTATATAATTTCCTTGGAACCCTTGGCAAATACTATCCGGTATAATGAAAAAAATAAAAGGAATGAAGGTGGGAACTTCGGAATACAAAATCTCAATGTATGCAGATGATGTCCTTTTGACGCTGGCTCACCCCATAGAATCCATCCCTGAGCTTTTGGAGGTCATTAAACAATATAGCAAAATGGCCAATTATAAATTGAACTTAGAGAAATCTCAGGCAATGTGTATTGCTATGTCTGAGGGGATCCAGAAGGAAATTAAAAAAATATATCCCTTCTGTTGGTCAAATTCCGGAATAGAGTACTTGGTGTTAACAATTCCAAGAGATGGTAGAAATACACTAGAGATAAATTGTAGTAGAGTACATAAAGAGATGGAAATAAATCTTAAAAAATGGAGGAATCTAACAATATCATGGATGGGTCGAATAAACAAAATTAGAGCATACATTATGCCTAAATGGATGTATGTTTTTAGGATGATCCCCGGAGCTTTAAAACAAGAACAATTTAGAAAGATACAGCAAGAACATCTAGACTTCATCTGGCTGGGGAAAAAAGCAAGGGTCTGCAAAGATACTCTATATTAAGATGCTAAAAAGGGAGGCCTGGGAGTGCTCGTGCTGAAAGACATTTGGAGTGCCAGCATGTTAATGCATGTCAACCAAACACAATGGCATATAAATAGGGATAAAGACTGGTGGCAAATCGAACGTAAGACAACAAATTTGAGTAATTTAGAATGTATTTTATGGCTGAATAAGGCGAAAAGCAGTGCCATTCAGAAAAAACTGGTGGGTAAAAACATAGTAGCCCAAATGGAATTTTGAGAGAAGTTAAAAAGAAAAATGGGGCTGGATAGAAGGTTCCTAAAATCCGCGCCAATAGAAATTTTGGAATATTGTACAACTGACTTGGATACAGCAAGCTGGAGACGCGCAGGAATCCTTAAAATTTCTGATCTGATACTAAATAATAAGATTAAAGACTTTAATACCTTAAGGGAACAATATAATCTCCCTGTTGGGGATCTGTTTAAATTCCTTAGGATAAAGCACTGCATACAGGAAGGCTTGGTTATAGTGGGGAGAATGGAGGAAGAAGTTCAACTTCTTGAACTGTTTGATAATAATGTTAAGAAAATGGTCTTGAGACAGTGTACAATAATTATTGGACAGCTAAACAAGAGACCGCCTCCCTCTGCGTGGACCAGCTTGGAAAGGGAATTAAACCCCAATAAGGTCTCATCTAATAATGAAGACAACTGGCAGATAGCATGTTCTCAGGTGCGGAAACATATACACTGTTTAAACCTGCAAGAATTTTTTTTTAAGATTAGTGCCAGATGGTACATGACCCCAGTAAGACTTAAAAAAATGAATCCTGAAATAGATGATACATGCTGGAGATGTGAGGGAAATAGGGGGACCCTGGCCCATATATTTTGGGAATGTGAGGATCCTCGAGATTGCTGGAGGGAGACCTTCGTGGCAATCTCGAGGATCTGTGGTAGGAATGTGACCGGGTCAGTACTACATCATAATTTGGAAAAAATTAATAGAGCGGATATACCTTTAGTAATACATATACTTCTAGCAACCAAAATAGTGATAGCAAGAAAATGGAAAAAAACAGGAAGGATTAATTGGTGTCATGTAAGAAATCAGATAAATAAACAGTGCTCAATGGAAAGGGGATACTATCTTATGAGAGCAGATTTAGCCAGTTTCAATAAAATATGGGAGAAATGGAGGAAGGAGGAGTAGGAGGCTGAACTAAGTCTAAGTTGGTAGGGGAGTCATAGAGATGCGTGGTACGGAATGGGCAAACCCGCCCCCCCGCCAAAGAGGAGATTATTATACTACAGGGATGAGGTCGCCTCCACAGATTCGTTTGTTGTGTTGTTTTTATTACTGTCTTGATGTTGTTAATAAGAAAAGAAATATGTAAAAAAGCAAGTCTATATATATATATGTTTTTGTAACTTATGAGAAAATTTATAAAATTTATAAAAAAAAAAAAAGAAAAATATTGTTTGGAAAGTCGATGAGACAGATGACATGATGTACAATCACTATTTGTTAAGGGATGCTTATCAAAAAATAAACACAAGATGCATTCTAGAGTCTTCATTTTAAATCATAAATTCTACAAAGGTGGTAATTCTAATGAAGAGATGTATGTTTTAAAGTGAGGAAGTTTACAAAAATACATCCTAGTTTTAGGTTCTCCCATCTTTTGTATTTTTTGCATTGTTTAAAAGATTGCATCACTCTACTTCTGCAATAACCCCTCTTAGGGGTTAAAGAACCATATTTTCTTAATGTGGAATAAATGTACTGTAAAAGCAAAATAAGATGCAATCTGCAGTCATGACTAAAACCACACTGTGAAAATTAAAAAAAAAACATCAATAGAGAGAATTGAACAGGGTGTTAGCTAATGACTTTTAATTAATTTTAATTGCTGACATTTAGAATAGTAGTTTGGTGTTTTTATTCTCCGATTTTGATAACTTTGGGACTTCTGCCAGTTTTCTTATTACTCACAAGTTCTTAAAGATAAGTAAAAACAGTTTTACTGCTTGTCTAAATTAGGCTTTGAAAGTAAGTAAATATTGCAGCTAGATTGCATTTTATAACAGAATGGGTTAACATTAAAAATTATACTGCAATCTGCTACAACGTTCCCTAGAGAATGTTTAGGTACCATCTGCACTGATAGTTTTGTGAGGATTAGCTCATGGATGTGGGAGCAAATCATTTATTAGAAAATTAGGAGCTTTTTACAAAAAAATATTTGAAATGCAAAAAAACTCAAACAGATTATGTACAAGCTCAGCACACGCACTCAGTGAAGCAGAGTGTGCCTCTTTATTCTTATATTTATTGTAGTCATATTGAAATAACCACTTAATCAGTTACATGGATGCCAAGTGTGATACCTGTGAAAATACACCAGTGATGGCTAACCTTGGCACTGCAGCTGTTTGGAAGCTGCATATCCTATGATTCTCAGTCAGCCTTGAAGGGCACTATCAACCAAGGGCCAAGGTTTGCCAACACTGTATTAAATAATGTATAGTTAGATGGACTGCCAATTGTCAAACTTTATTGGCAATGATTATGTAAAAAAGGCTTTTTATTGTTAAGGGATACTTGCTGAAAACAGGTTCAATATTGTTATGAAAAAAGCCTCTTTGGATCATTACACATCACATGTATTGGGCAAAATGCCCAACAACTTCTTGATAGAAAGAGTACATGTTCTATACAGGCCGTTAACATTTATATTATTGGGGCTATTCAATAATTGCTGAGTTTAGGTGAGTAGCAGGTGAGTTTAAGTGAATAGCAGGTGAGTTTAAGTGATTAGCAGGTGAGTTGAAGTGAATAGCAGGTGAGTTGAAGTGAGATGAACATTTCATCTGACCAATTCAGCTATACATTGTACAGGAAAACACCTGATTACTTAACTTAGCAGGGGAACTAACCAGCTTTGTCCCTGACCAATGTATAGCTAAATATTGTATTGCTCTGATAGAGTCCTCTTGTTCAGAGTGCAGTAATTTATGCATAGCCAGACTGCACCATTCTTTTTCCTTACCACCACTATGGTGAGGCATTGGGACTTTAGAACTTTTCAATAATGTCAACTCTTTCTGTTGCAGTATATCCTGGACATCTTTCACATCTCGAGGGGGTATTCTCCTTGATCTCTCCATGAAAGTAGTGGAGTCAGAAATTCTTATAGTATGGGTGGAACTCTTTTGCACATCCATTTCTTTTTTGTAGAAGACTTCCTCTTTAATAGCTAGTTTGGATCAGAGGCTATCTTTCCCCTCTTGTGGTAGAGGAGAATCTTGCAAGTCAAAAACTCCAGGTGCTTCAGGATTAACCTTCTGTTCTGCCCTAACAGACATGACCGAGAAGACTTGGTCTAACAAGTGAATCACACCAATCTTCTGGTGACAATCAATTCGGACCTCCATGGGTGTTAGATTTCTTTATCATTACAGGAAAACATCTACACCTGCGGTTCCAACAGTATTTCACCTCAGGGTTCTTTTCATCCTCCTCAGGCAAAAACTCAACAGGGTGTTGTCCATCAGGGCCGGCCTTAAGTGTTCCGGCGCCCTGTGCGGGCTTCCCTCGTGGCGCCCCCCCCCCCCTTCACCCCCCTATGTTTGTGTCTCTCTCCCTTCCCATGTTTGTCCCTTTCCTCTTCCTTTCCTTGTCTGTCTCTCTCTCTCTCTCCCTCGGTTCTGTCTCTCTCCCCCCGTCCCCTGTTCTGTCTCTCTCCCCCCGTCCCCTGTTCTGTCTCTCCCCCCCGTCCCCTGTTCTGTCTCTCTCCCCCCTGTCCCCTGTTCTGTCTCTCTCCCCCCTAACCCCTGTTCTGTCTCTCTCTCTCCCCCAGTTCTGTCTCTACCCCCTGCCCCTTTTCTGTCTGTCTCTCTCCCACCCCTCCCCTGTTCTGTCTCTCCCCCCTCCCCCTGTTCTCTCTCTCTAGCCCTGTTCTCTCTCTCCCCCCTCCCCCTGTTCTGTCTCTCCCCCCTAACCCCTGTTCTGTCTGTCTCTCTCCCCCCTAACCCCTGTTCTGTCTCTCCCCCCTGCCCCTGTTCTGTCTGTCTCTCTCTCCCCTCCCCCTGTTCTGTCTCTCCCCCCTAACCCCTGTTCTGTCTGTCTCTCTCTCCCCTCCCCCTGTTCTGTCTCTCCCCCCTAACCCCTGTTCTGTCTGTCTCTCTCCCCCCTCCCCCTGTTCTGTCTCTCCCCCCTAACCCCTGTTCTGTCTGTCTCTCTCTCCCCTCCCCCTGTTCTGTCTCTCCCCCCTAACCCCTGTTCTGTCTGTCTCTCTTTCTCCCCTCCCCCTGTTCTGTCTGTCTCTCTCCCCCTTAACCCCTGTTCTATCTGTCTCTCCCCCCCCTAACCCCTGTTCTATCTGTCTCTCTCCCCCCTAACCCCTGTTCTATCTGTCTCTCTCCCCCCTAACCCCTGTTCTGTCTGTCTCTCTCCCCCCTAACCCCTGTTCTGTCTGTCTCTCTCCCCCCTAACCCCTGTTCTGTCTGTCTCTCTCCCCCCTAACCCCTGTTCTGTCTCTCTTCTCCCCCCCCTTACCTTTGCCTGAAAAGGTGGCTCCAGGGAGGGGGCGGAGCTAACCGGCACAGCGGTGTAGCTCCGCCCCCACCCCGGGAAGCAGAGCACAGTCTGCATTACGGGGAGCCCCGGGCAGCAAGACTTTGTGCTGCTCGGCTCCCCATGCTTAATGCAGGCATGGGGAGCCGAGCAGCACTATCTCATGCTGCCCGGGGCTCCCCGTGAAGCAGATGCTGCTCTGCTTCCCGGGGTGGGGGCGGAGCTACACCGCTGTGCCGGTTAGCTCCGCCCCCTCCCCGGACCCAGCACATCATGCCGAGCAGAGGGCTGGTGAGGGGGGATCTTTTGATCTCCCCCAGCCAGTGCCTCTACCGGCTTTTTTTTTTTTACTTTTTTTCTCTTCCTCTCTACCGGCCGGGCAGGCGCCCCCTGGGGATGTTGCGCCCTGTGCGCTTGCACAGGTCGCACACCCCTAAGGCCGGCCCTGTTGTCCATTTCCTCCCAACATTTCATTATGCATAAAAATAGCTTTCATGCATAATGAAATGTTGGGAGGAAATGGACAACACCCTGTTGAGTCTTTGCCTGAGGAGGATGAAAAGAACCCTGAGGTGAACCCTGTAGGGTGTTGGTCTTACAAATACAGACTTACCGGAAAAAAACTAAAAGCCTGAATATAAGACTACCCTATAGGAAAAAAGTTCAATTTGTATATATATTCACATGTAAATTGCTTTTTTAATAAAAAATTATGATATCAAAAAATGCATTACTTGTTTTTATTTCCTTTTATGTGCCAAATTGCCAATGCTGCCTCTCTCTTTCCCTTGCCCCAGCTTTGTTTTTCTCCCCCCCCTTAGTGTTGTCTCTCTCTCCCCCTCCCTTTGTCTCCCCCCACGCTCCCCTTGTCTCTGTCTCTTCCCCCCTCCCTCCCCTTGTTTCTCTCGGCCCCCCCTTGTCTCTGTCTCTTCCCCCTCCCTCCTCTTGTTGCTCTGCCCCCCTCCCCTCGTTTCTCTGCCCCCCCCCACTCCCCCTTGTTTCTCCCCCCCCCCCTCCCTCCCTCTCCCTCACCTGTTTCTTGATCCCTGGTGGCTAGTGGGGGCAGCCGGGTGATGTCTGCATGATACATGCAGACATCCTCCATGCTGCCCGACACCTCCGTCTATTATGACGGACAGCTGGTCCGTCATAATAGATGGAAGTGTCGGGCAGCATGGAGGATGTCTGCACGTATCGTGCAGACATCCCCCAACTGCCCGATTCTCCTGGTGGCTAGGGGGGCAGCGGAGGATGTCTGCGCGATGAGCGCAGACCTCCTCTGCTGCTGCGCCCGGCACGACTACTGGGACTTTTATGATGAAGCCGGAAGTACCTGGATCCATGTCTTATAGTCTGACCTCAATTTGAGGTCAGATTATAAGACGACCTTGATTATAAAACGAGGGGTAATTTTCAGAAAATTTTTTATGAAAAAAACCTTGTCTTATAATCGAGCAAATACGGTACTCCCTGAGTAGTGGCAGGACCATAAGGTAGTACTGGTGCCCAAAAATCATCATGCACATACACTTTTAGCCGCAGGACACATAAGAGCTTCCTATTCCATAGGTCTGATCATTCATATGTTTAACTGGGAATGGTTAAAACCCCTCCACAGGCTGGGCATAAGATCCCACTTCCCATAACTGGAATTCACCTGCAGGCTTCAGAGGAATATATTTTAAATGATGGTCATAGAAGTCTCTATAAATGACTGGAGAACAGAAATCTAGCAAGGATGAAGCATGAATTCCACTTGCAAGTGTATCAATGATTTAAATCCAATCATGGTCCCCACAGATAAACTGTGTGTGTCTTTTCTTTCTCTTCCTGGGGGAACGGAGAAATTGGGCATCCTCCCACTCAAAAGCTATTACTTTTACGTCTACCTCTTGTGAATTGTGGGATACTCCCTCTTGAAATGCTATGCTATTCTTCACTTAAAGCAAATTTCCATTGGGGGGGAGAGGGGAGGCAATAGAATACTCATGGAACAACCTTTCCATGGTTTGGACAATAACTCTTATTCAGCTACCTTCATTTTAATGGCTGCGAGTTCCATATTATTTTTCTCTGTTGTTCTAAAAGTATGCCCTTTGTGTGGAGGAGGTCATGACATTTGTTCTTCAATATTTTTACTTTGTTAGTCAGTGTGAAATAGGACAAGACTTGATCACCAAAATTAACTCTTAACATGATCATAACTGGATCATTGCTAAGGCCTCCCTTCTGAATTTGCTTGGATAGTCGAGCATACAAATGAGATGCAGTGACTGCGCCTTTATGAAACGATTTCCCTAGTGACAATTGTAATATATTGTTATAGTCAGAAACTTTCTCATGTTACTTCTATTTGTTGGATGAGAATTTGACTAATAGATAGTCTGAGTCCTCTGATTTCCTGTAAGCCTCCTGCAGGTCTAGCAGCTAATTTTGTGTGGTGGCTTGTCTATTCACTCACTGGATCATAGCCATAGTTGGAGGATGAAAACTCTCCACTAGCTGTGATTTCTTTATAGTGTCCGTACAAAACCAATTCCTCCAACAGTATGACATTATCCTTCAAGGCATCAAAAGTCTCCTCTCCCATATGGATAGGCTGTTTCCCAGAGAACACCTTGAGCTTACTGTGGCTGTGGGTGGCCATCACACCGAGTGGTTTTGCAGTATGTCACGTAGTTAACAAGCCCCTGAATTTGTGTTATTCAGTGTGAAGCTGCCTGGCTTTGGCACACAATACAATATTTGCTTGTCCGACTTGAACGCTGCCCCCCATAACCCTCTTTCACTTGCTTGTAAAATACAGGAACAATATAAAATCAGGAAGGGCGCAGAACCAAGTACAACGTCATAAAATAAATAAAAAATGCAAATAGTGTAATATTTTATAAAACTACATTAATCAAAGTGCAAAACACTAACAGCACACGTGAAAAAAAGGCATGTCAATTATAGCTGGCTTCCAGTAACAAAGAAATGTTACTGTGTCTGCAATGAAATAAAAGCACACAAGAAAAGAGCCCCCCACTGGGGTAAACTTAAATAAATAGTGCATCAAGAAAATATGAATCACCACATCAGAATTGGAATCACTTGGCAATCCACTGGAATTCCATGAGCTGCTATGTGAAATTGGTGAATAATCCCAGAAAACTGCAATGCAGCAAATGGAGTACAAAGTACCAAAGTCTCTACGCATTTCACCAGAATGCGGTTGTAGGTTGTGGGTTGCGGCTTCCTCAAGAGAAAGTAGTTGTTTGTTCAACCTTCTAGTACTAGTAATTAGCTACATTTGCATAAACATGTAATTAGAATGATGTGGTATAAATATGTATAGAACCCAGTACATGCACAGCAGGATCCTAAAGATGGTGGGAACCATCTTGTCTGGGAGGTGGTGAAGATACCCCTGTTGTAAATGGAGAAGAATGCATTGTTAGTGTTGAGTGCATACAATTGGGTGCAGAACATCAACATTTGCATTGTTATTTATTCATGAAAGATATGGATATTCCATGCAATTCCCACTTTCATGAATGAAGCCCTATCTCTTATACATGTTTCTACTGTTGATATATGTGTTTGTTTTACTTTACAGAGGCAGGTGGCATGGAAGCTGCCACATAGGCCAGAAGAGCTGCTTAAACTGGTGATATCCGAGGAGGAACTACCGGATGTTTTGTGGCTTGTACAGGCTGTGAGGCCCCATCATCACTGTTGCTGGAGGTTGATAGGACAGAAGAAGATGCTAGGAGTAAAGTTAGAGAACAGTGTTAATAAATATGAAATAATATGTGGAACACATGAATGGATGTGCAATACTTATGACCAGCTATTTCTATGCCTTATTCTCCCTTAACCCCCATGATGGCTTTGGATCCCATGGAATGACGCAAAACATGTCAAGTACCATTATCTCACTGCATTTTGTTGTTTTTTGGCTTCAGTAAATGAATTTGGGACCCTGAAAGCATGGTATGCCATTTTTATTTCTCTAATGATTTGCACATACTACCCTGTCAGCTGATACTCTGAGTACTCAAGCCTGGTCATCCACTGCCTCCATTTATTTTCTAAGCTGAGAAGGCCGTCAGTTTTTTGTACACTGTGCACATTAGTTAAGTAATTGGATGGTACATGCTTAGTATTTGAGCCTGTGATTAGCTAAGCACACCAACATTTTATTTTCCTTGCCTTGCACATAGAGGTTGGTTTCTCTTTCTTTGGTTGCAGCTTGCTGGAAGCAGACTTATATGCACTTCCTCCAACACATTAAAAAGGTTTTGGTACTCGCATAGGCTGCCTTGTATAGATCCAAAATAGTAGGTGAGGTTAGGCCAATTCGTATAATCAAAACATCTCATTTCCATAATGTTTAAACAATTACTACCTCATGGTGATGCAGTTGCCAACTGTATTAGGGAGAGAAGCACACACAGTGTTTATTTATGCTTTTTGTACATACTTTATAGCCAATCACAATGTAATTGCAGCATGCTCACACCTGTTTAGTAAGTATCATATTGTAAGTATATTATTTGAGACTGTGACATTCATTTCACTATTAGGTGAGATGAAACCTTACAAGTGCTGACATCTACATGTGTAAGCTGCATTATTTGTGTATTCTATTACAGCTATTAAACATTTTAACATGATGCTGGCACTTTCTCAATATATATATATGAACATGAGTTACGAGTGTCAATAAAGGCATATTATGGAGTGGACTGGACCTGGAAATGGAGGCCATTGTATGTTTTATCATTGAGCAGTATTATCACATCACTAATAAATGTAAGTGTACTGATTGAAGATGAGCCATCCACATATCTTCTCCCTAAGATGTTACATTATATTCTGCCTCTGTTCCTTTCCAGTATTTGTGATTGATAAATGCAAGGGAAACATCAAGACACATTGCCTTGAATCATTTGAAACTGTTTCTTTTTTCTAAGTCTTTATGTGGTTCTACGTATTTTTATTAGTTGTGCGCATTTTTGGGTGCATTTATCATAATATATATATTTTTTCAGCTCTCCATATATGTGTATATATTTACATATAAATACATATTCCATTTTATTAAAATAGTAAAAAGTAATCACATTTAATACTTAATACAAGTATATATTGTATATAATAAAGATCATTCAATTAAACCTAGCACTAGTATCCCAGTTAGGGAATTGCCATGTAAAAATATGTACATACATTTACATATATTATTTCACACACACTGCCATTACAGCTCTTGTGGTATACCAATACTGGTAATATTATGTCAACTATAGGTTGGCATAACATTGCCGATTATGGTTCAATACCAACAGCTGGCATTGAATCTGGGCCATTATCTGTACCTAGGGTTGCCTTTTCTTAAAAAAAAATCGTAAACTATGTTGTTGCCTCCGTAGACCTGACATCAAATAGAAACACAGAATGTGTCAGCAGATAAGAACCATTGAGCCTATCTAGTCTGCCCAATTTCTGATAATTTAAAATAAATAAAA
The DNA here is from genome assembly GCA_036172795.1 of Pelodytes ibericus. NCBI lineage: Eukaryota > Metazoa > Chordata > Amphibia > Anura > Pelodytidae > Pelodytes > Pelodytes ibericus. The sequence goes on from CM069859.1 coordinate 81,264,782, forward strand.
AACAAATCTGAATACTTTCATTAGTTGCTGGCTTAATCGTATATCTGGGATAGCTTTATCCCTATCCCATGCATGCTTTATCTCCTTCTCTGTATCAACTTCTGCCACTTCTACTGGAAGGCTATTCCATGCATCCACTAAACACTCAGTGAATTAATATTTCTAGATATTACTTTTATACATTTGCCCCTCTAATTTAAGAATATGCTCTCTTGTTGTGGTAGTTTTTCTTTATATATATATATATATATATATATATATATATATATATATATATATATATATATATATATATGTATATATATATATATATACTATGTTGATTCTCTTCATGTATTTAATGTTTCAATCATATTCCTTCTGTCTCGTCTTTCTTCCAAGATATACATTGGTCTCAAGCCAATTTTGTACAGGCCTGCTGGTAAAAAAAACCCATCTTGTGTGGCAAACTTATCTGCACACCAGAAACCAAAGGACCCATACATAAATGACTTTTCGTCTGCCATGGATGGGTTTGGGGCAGAAAATACTAGCCACTTATTCTCTTGTATAAAAAATAATGGCCTCCGGTTGTCTTTAAATTATAAATGGTTAAGATATTTGAACAGAAAACAAGTGAAATGTATATAATTAATTACATGTATCTATGTATTTGCTTTAGTGTATCAATTTTCATTCTTTCTAGCTATTGTTTTCTGCCAAAACCATATGTTATCCCTCATTACTCAGATGCATTCAGAGTATATGTTTTTTTTTTTTTATAAAATAAACAACAGAAAAGATGGCTTACCTTTTTCACCTTGGATTATATTTTCAATTTTAGAACACAATTACATTTTGGAGCACATTACATTACCTGAGATAAAGGTATCACTGATATCTCGAAAATATTGTGTATACAAATGTAGAGATAAAGTCATTGACACATTTCTTACAGTTAATAGAACCTAACACTATACCAAGAGGAAGATGAAGTTATGACTGTCAAACGTTTACATGTAGCTGAATTCAGTTTACAGAATTATAATTATAAGGTTATATCCAAACAAGCATTGCTACAGATTGGCCATGTTTTATTGTGAAGATAAAATATCCTATCATCTATATTTTGTCTGACATCTTTGGATTTTAGCACTAATGAGCACATTTTCTTTGTGTCTGTGTTGAAGCACATTTCAATATTTCTTTTTCTTCTTTGTATATAGTTAAATCCACTACTCTGTGGTTTATTGATTTTGGTATCAGCTGTTGCTATCTTCCCAGCAGCTCACATCACTGTCATTCAACTTTTTTAAGCTTTTCTTGACCTTTGGAAACTTGTATTAATTTTGATCTGTATTCTCTGTGGCTAGAGTATGATAGTTTCCCATTTCATATTCTATAGCCTTTAGGAACTGAAAATCAAACATGTTCTTTTTTTTTAAACAAATTTAATGCAAAAATGTAATTACTAAAGGACAGTGAAGTAATTTCAACCTAGTTTGAGGCATTAACCTTCTTATTCATTCAGCTGCTCTGACTGGCTAAGTGCTGACTTAATTTTTGTTGCCTGTCAGTAGAAAAATCTCCCATCAATATTCAATAACTAGAAGAAAAGAATTGATGTGCTATGCTGTTGGGCAGAAACAATAGAGATTGCTCTCTCTGAATTCAAATTATTGAACAGTTTTTATGTTGTGCTGCCCATTAGCTTAAATGAGAACATTTTGTTATGCCAAGTACATAACAATATCTCTTTCAGCACTGTACTTGTTTGAAATAACTACTTTATAAACTTTCATATTTTGACATCTGTTACAATTAATTGGAGAGTGTGTAATAAATTGCGTGTTGTCACTTTATATTTAGAGATATAATGTATTTGCTTATCTGCACATCTAATGTGTCTAGACCTCAACTTGCAGAGACCTCTAAATTCATCTGAAGAAGCTGGGGCAATTATGAGGTAAACTGTATAAATTTAGTGCAATCCAGAGTTTGTGTATTATGTGTTTGAGCACTAGAGATGCATTTATAAATGTATGCATAGTGTATATCTATTTCCTAGTTTTGGCTATGCCTTAAGGGTTTTCAATAACACTAGTATATGGTTTCATAAGACAAAGACAAAATATTATTTAGGCTCTTAGTGCACTGATTGTTAGTCAAGGTTATATGGTATCGCTACAAGGTACTAGTGACCTTTTATGTCCTTGTCCCTGTCTTGTATATTAAAGATCATTAAAGGACAACTGGAGGCAAAAATAAATAACTCACATCTACTCGAAAAAATGTTCATCAAGTTAGATATTTCAAATGGAGATTTCTTATTGAAAGAATCCAAATAAAGTACTTTATTGAACCCTCTTTGCTCTACACAGTGGTGGCTAACATGTTATTTGGAATCTTGGGTCAGATCTGTCATCTTTCTTCATCTGACACAAGATTCTAAACAACATGTATGCCAAATGATAAATCTACATAGAGCAGAGAAAACTAAATACCGTATTTGCTCGATTATAAGACGAGGTTTTTTTCAGAGCAAATGCTCTGAAAAATCCCCCTCGTCTTATAATCGAGGTCTCTTATAATCTGACCTCAAATTGAGGTCAGATTATAAGACATGGATCCAGGTCCCCAGCAGAGCTGCAGGGGACCTGGATCCCCCTCTCTAGCAGCAGGGGAAGTCTGCGCAACGAGCGCAGACTCCCCTGCTTCCGCCCGGCACGACCGCCGGGGCTTCTGTGAAGAAGCCGGATACTTCCGCTTTCGTCACAGAAGTCCCGGCGAGCGTGCCGGGCGGCAGCAGGGGAGGTCTGCGCTCATCGCGCAGACATCCTCTGCTGCCCCACTAGGCACCAGGGAGAATCGGGCAGCTGGGGGATGTCTGCACGATACGTGCAGACATCCTCCATGCTGCCCGACACGGCAGACTATTATGACGGACAGCTGTCCGTCATAGTAGACTGCCGTGTCGGGCAGCATGGAGGATGTCTGCAAGTATCGTGCAGACATCCCCCGGCTGCCCCCACTAGCCACCAGGGATCAAGGTAAGGGGAAGGGAGGGAGGGGGGGCAGAGAGACAGGGGGAGGGAGGGAGGGGGCAGAGAGACAGGGGGAGGGAGGGAGGGGGACAGAGAGACAGGGGGAGGGAGGGAGGGGGACAGAGAGACAGGGGGAGGGAGGGGGGGGACAGAGAGACAGGGGGAGGGAGGGGGGGGGGCAGAGAGACAGGGGGAGGGAGGGGGGGGGGCAGAGAGACAGGGGGGACAGGGGGGGGAGGGAGGGGGGCAGAGACAGAGTCAAGGGGAGGGAGGGGGTTAAGAGACAGAGACAAGGGGAGGGAAGGGGTTAAGAGACAGAGACAAGGGGAGGGAAGGGGTTAAGAGACAGACAAGGGGAGGGAAGGGGTTAAGAGACAGAGACAAGGGGAGGGAAGGGGTTAAGAGACAGACAAGGGGAGGGAAGGGGTTAAGAGACAGAGACAAGGGGAGGGAAGGGGTTAAGAGACAGAGACAAGGGGAGGGAAGGGGTTAAGAGACAGAGACAAGGGGAGGGAAGGGGTTAAGAGACAGACAAGGGGAGGGAAGGGGTTAAGAGACAGACAAGGGGAGGGAAGGGGTTAAGAGACAGAGACAAGGGGAGGGAAGGGGTTAAGAGACAGAGACAAGGGGAGTGAGGGGGTTAAGAGACAGGCAAGGGGAGGGGGGAGAGAGAGAAAAATGGGGGCAAGGGAAAGAGAAAGGCAGCATTGGCACATAAAATGAAATAAAAACTAGAAATACATTTTTTGATATCATAATTTTTTATTAAAAAAGCAATTTACATGTGAATATATACAAGTTTAACTTTTTTCCTATAGGGTAGTCTTATATTCAGGCTTTTAGTTTTTTTCCTAAAGGAATATCCAAAGTTTGGGGGGTCGTCTTATAATCAGGGTCGTCTTATAATCGAGCAAATACGGTAGTATGCTTTAAGTACAGTAAACATTTGTTCGAGCATTAGCATAGCTCAATGCTCGCAGAATAATGAAATGAGACCACACCAAGCTACATTACAAAAAAATCCAGTAAAATGTTTACAATGTATGTGAAATTATTGTCAACTGAAGGTAATTTGAACAAGAAAGAAAATGCTGTGTTATGAGAAACATGAATACAAAAATAAAATAAAAAGGATAAACTTAAAAAATGGGTTTCAAATATGCAATGTCGATGGCAGAATTAGGCTAAACCTTTTTTAATTTATACATTTAAGCCAATTGCTAAATGCATTAATGCAACTGGTTTGTGCAAATACATGGTTTTCTGAAATAACAAATATGTATTTTATAAGTGCTGACAACAAAAATGGCTGAAGGAATCTATCCCACACTATTATACATGGTGTGGACGAAAAAATATTAATATTAAGAAACAATACAGTCACCATTTGCCTTTGGAATTGCAATCCTTTTTGGAAAACTGTCATACAAACCCTGTACTGTGTGAACTAGCTGATGACTGCTCAGAGTAAAGAACTGAATCACCAAAATACTGATTCCATCACTTACATATAGGAGTTGGACAAAATAATAGAAACATCCAACAGTATATCAATATCAAGGATCTGAAAAGAAGTGAAGTCATCAGTCCAGCTTCAGTTTAGGTTGGAATACTGTCGTGTAGGACATGAACTATGTTACATTGAATATTGAACCATTTATCAAGAAACTTCTTCTGTTTATGTAGGGCAACCATTGTGGGCTTTAGCTGATTCTACCATAAAAGGTCCTGAGGGGCATATTAGTGGCGGCAACCATCCCAGGCTGTATTGGAGGGATGCATCTACTACTTTGCTGTTTGCTACATTTTCCATTATGCTCAGTGAGTATCATGTTAGCAGTTTTGCTGAGGCTCATGGGAATTATAGCTAACTGTACAGCGATAGACGTTACCTGTTACAGTACCCATGATTACCTGCCAGCCAAAAGTATCCCATTATGCTGAGGGAGTAATGGTAGTCCACAGCAATATTTATTCACAGAAATGTGTATCATGTGTGTAATGGTAAGACAATTCCTGTGGGTGATGCAATGTGGTATGGGGGCAAGTCCTGTGGGTGTTGCAATGTTATGCAGGGGCATGTCCTGTTGGTGCAATATTGTGCTCTAGGTGGAAAGGTGGAAAGAAAACCTGGAATGAAAGGGGACAAAGGAAGGTTTATTTATGTTAGGGGCACAGACCATTTTTCTGTAAGGGGCCCTAAAATTTCTCATGACAGCCCTGACAAGAGGTATATATCTACTTTCTACATATATCTTTCCTAATTGATAATTCTTCTGTCATTGTCCAAACTGAAAAGACTTAATTCCAAAATATATAGAAACAAATAAAATAATGTAAAGGTCATTTCATTTATACCTTATGCATATTACTTTTATATATGTGTTTTCTTAATATGTTTTATAATTCCACTCGTTTAACCTACAAGTGTAGATTTAGCTTCTTGCTATGTGTCACAAGAACACAATGTGCATTCTGCAACAATGTATGTAGCAATGAAGTTTAAAGATCGCACAAATTCTTATTTCTTATTTCTAAGGCCATGATTACTTTATCAAAAATGCCTTTAAATTTGTGAACACTTTTGCACGTAGTCTCACCGCTCGATATCCAAGGTCTTCTGTAAATGTATTTCCTGTAGTCTGAACATTGATTAACACCCATGGAAAAGTAAAACAACCCTGATAATTGAATCCTCTACCACTTTCTTAATTAGTATAGATTAAAATACTTTCATAACCAATTAAAGATTACAAATATATGACAAGCTAAAATGCTTTTAAGCGTGATTGATTACTATTTAATGTTTGTTAATGCATACAACAGATTTCTCAGTATAAGAGTAGCTGAACCAAAGACATATAAGAGTAATATTCACAGACATACAGCATGTAGTGCCACAAACATCACTGACCTCTTTTAAGATTTATGGAGTCTTGAAAAATGAATTCAAAATTGCCATTAGCCACAAATACTACTTTACTAAAAGTAGTATAACACTATATATATATATACATATATATATATATATTGTGAGCGAAAAAGTGGAATCGTGGTTGATGGAAGATACATCAGGCCTGATTTGCTAAACAGCAACCTGAGAATTTTCAGTTAAATGCCCCAGGGAGGGATGTTAAAGTTTGTGATATACCTTGCTGATGCTCTGCAAACCACGGTATGGGCCCCTGGGGCGGAGTATTTGGAGAGCAGGGTGGGCCAATGCTCCAAAAGCACTAGTTGCTGTGTAACAGACCAGGATTTAGATTTAACTACAGAGTTTCCTAATTGGCACTCACCTGTAGCTGGTCAATTAGCAGACAGGCCTTTAAAAGAAGAGATCAGCCTGCTACAAAAAAAAAAAAGAAAAAAAAGGTCAGCCAGGAGAGCTGATACAGAGAGAACAATACTTCTGTTTATTGCAAAGCTGTTTTTGTTTTTTGAAGAAATTGGTAAGTGGGAAAGCCACCCAATTATAGATAGTAATAGCTCAAGTAAGAGCAAGGAATTTTTGTTTTTGTTTATTATTATTTGAAGCAGCTGTTTTCCTACCAAATAAAGAAAAGGAAAACCGAACTGAATGTGTCCTGGACTTTGTATACCCTAGAAGGCTGTGGTTTATTGCAAGATCGGTGGCAAAATCCTATATGTAAAAGAGGTGGTTTGTCACATTTGGTGGAGGAGAATGCGGGTAACCACGTAAGCCTGAGGGTAGAAGTCATTTAAAACTCAACATGGAAGACGTTATCAAGGCTCTGATCCAATCTACCTCTGTGCAACAGGAGACTAACAGGAGAGCTGCAGAAAACAGTGCAGCCCTGCAGCAACTCGTGCTGGCCCAGGCAGAGTGTGCTAAAGTCCTGGCCAAAACACAGATGAAGTGCACTGAGTCCTTGGTGAAACAGATTGCTGTGACACAAGCAGAGATGTTTAAAGTAGCCCGTAAGGAGCAGCAAAAAGTCACCCTGGGACTACAACAGGAAATCCAAGCTATCTCTGAAAAGCTGAATGGAGACCCTGATGGAAGATATCAGGGACCAAAGGTGATTCGGGCGAGCCACTACCTTCAGAAAATGGCTGCATCAGATGATGTTGAGGCTTACCTTCTGGCCTTTGAACGCACTGCTGAGAGGGAGGGATGGCCGGCTGATGAGTGGGCAAGCATACTGGCACCGTTCGTAAGTGGAGAGCCGCAGAAGGCATATTATGACCTAGAACCAGCAGATGCAAGTAACTACAGCAAATTGAAAGCTGAAATCTTGGCACGACTGGATGTAACCTCTGCAGTACGTGCCCAAAGGTTCCACTCATGGTCATATTCTTCTGATAAAGCAGCGCGTTCCCAATTGTTTGACCTCATACACCTCGCACGGAAATGGCTACAACCTGAAATCCATTCAGCTAGCCACATTGTGGAAACCTTAGTAATGGACCGGTTTTTGCGTGGTTTACCAGCTGCCCTGCGTCGCTGGGTCAGCCAAAGTGATCCCCATACAGCAGACCAACTGATTGCCTTGGTGGAAAGATATGTGGCTGCAGGAGAACTGCTACGTCCTACTTCACTTGAAAACCCCCGCAATCCTAACCCCCAAGATTCTGCAAGACCTGGTAAGACTGTTCAAGGTTTAAGGGGAGCTGAAGAGCTGCAGCTCTATACACAAAACACCAGGGGGGCATCCAGGTCTAATAGGCCTGGGAGAGGAACTAATTGGTGGTCAGATTTTACTGTCAAATGTTTCAAGTGTAAAGAGGATGGTCATATGGCCAAAGACTGTCCATTGAAGGATGAACCTATGGAATGCAATATGGGCAAAGATGAGGGAGCACCTTCATTTTTTCTCAACTGTTATGGTGCTGTTAACAATGACTATGATAATAACCCTCATAAATGCTCTGTAACTGTGAATGGAAAAATGTCTAAAGCATTACTTGATTCAGGTAGTATGGTTACATTGGTAGCAGAGTCTATAATACCTTGTGTAAAACCTGATCATGTTCAGAAAATAGGCATTATCTGTGTTCATGGTGATAAAAAGGAATACCCCACTGCGGAAGTGAATATTGGAACCCAGTATGGGGATTTAAAGTACCGAGTGGGTGTAGTACCTAGATTAGCCCATGAGGTAGTGATCGGTAGAGACTTTCCTCATTTTCTGGAATTATGGGCAGCTGTACAAAAGACAGACCAAAGTTTATCAGAAATTAGTCAATCTGCCGAGGATAATGTGTTCCCTTTTTCCGATATTGATTTGGGTTTTGACCACTGTGACAGAAAAATAAGAAAAAGGAAAAAAATACTGCCTTAAACCAGTATTAATAGGAGATAACCCAGCTCAAACTAGTGAGGAGCCTACTAATACTGTAGACAAGGATAATGACTTAATTGATATTGGGATCAGTCCGAGTAATTTTAAAAGTGCTCAGTGGGAAGATCCCACTTTAGTGACTGCTAGAAATGATATTAAAGTTGTAAATGGGGTTGCTACTCAGCCAGGAGAAGCACTGCAATTCCCCTATTTTGAAGTACAAAATGACCTAATTTACCGTGTAGGAAAAAAGGATTCAGATATCATTAAGCAGCTGTTGGTTCCTCAGACTTTCCAAAACATAGTACTAAAGTTGGCTCACAGCCACATATTAGGGGGACACTTGGGAGTCGAAAAAACTAGAGAGAGAGTCCTTAGACGGTTTTACTGGCCTGGAGTGTTTGCTGCTATTACAAACTATTGCTCCTCATGTCCTGAGTGCCAGTACAGGGCTCCTTTCAAGACTTTTCGTAGTCCACTTGTACCCTTACCCATAATTGATGTGCCTTTTGAAAGGATCGCTATGGACTTAGTGGGGCCACTGATAAAGTCCTCTAGGGGACACCAATATATATTAGTCGTTTTGGACTATGCAACTCGCTATCCTGAAGCCATTCCCTTGCGTAATACCTCCTCAAAGTTAATAGCTAAGGAACTTATGTTGATGTTTAGTAGGGTGGGTATCCCTAAAGAAATCCTGACAGACCAGGGGACCCCGTTCATGTCCAAAGTCACAAAAGAGTTGTGCAGGCTCTTGCAGGTTAAACATCTTAAGACCTCAGTATATCACCCACAGACTGATGGTTTAGTAGAGAGGTTCAACAAAACCCTTAAGAGTATGCTACGTAAGGTAATTGATGCAGATGGAAAAAATTGGGATTTTTTATTGCCATATCTACTGTTTTCCATTAGGGAAGTTCCACAGGCCTCCACAGGCTTCTCTCCTTTTGAATTGTTGTATGGAAGACATCCTAGGGGAATACTGGATATTGCTAAGGAGACCTGGGAACAGGAGACTACTCCTCACAGGAGTGTAATTGAGCATATAGCTCAAATGCAGGATAGAATGGCCACCATCATGCCTATTGTCAGGGAGCACATGCTGGAAGCCCAGCAGGCTCAGAAAAACAGCTATAACCGTAATGCTAGAGTCAGTGTTCCAACCTGGAGACAGGGTATTGGTTCTGGTCCCTACTGTGGAGAACAAGTTCCTTGCGACTTGGCATGGACCCTATGAAATAATAGAAAAAGTGAGTGATGTAAATTATAAAGTCAGACAACCAGGAAGAAGAAAGCCTGAACAGTTGTATCATATAAATCTGTTAAAGCCTTGGAAGGACAGGGAGGCCCTGGTTGCTTTAAAACCTTCAGAACCCCCTATAGTAGAGCCGGAGGTGAATGTATCTGAGACTCTGTCTGTACATCAAAAGCAAGAGGCCAGAGATTTCATCAGAAGAAATAGGGATGTTTTCTCTGTAGTTCAAGGAAAGACTAAGGTGATTAAACATGACATAATAACCGAACCAGGGAAAAGAGTTAACCTCAAACCCTATAGAATTCCTGAGGCCCGGAGGGAGGTGATAAACGTAGAGGTTGAGAACATGTTAAAACTTGGAGTCATTGAAGAATCCCAGAGCAACTGGCGTAGTCCTATTGTATTGGTGCCAAAACCTGATGGTACATGGAGGTTCTGTAATGACTACCTCAAGTTAAATGCCATCTCAAAATTTGATGCTTACCCAATGCCCAGAGTTGACGAGTTAATAGAAAGACTGGGTAGAGCTCGTTATCTAACAACCTTGGATTTAACAAAGGGTTATTGGCAGGTACCTCTCACTGAAAGAGCTAAAGAAAAGACAGCCTTTTCAACGCCCAGTGGCCTGTTTCAGTACACTGTATTGCCATTTGGGTTACATGGGGCACCTGCCACATTCCAACGAATGATGGACAGAATTCTTAAACCCCATGATCGCTATGCTGCAGCATACTTGGATGATGTCGTCATCCATAGTGCAGACTGGGAATCCCACCTCCCCAAAGTTCAAGCGGTGCTTGATGCTATTCGCTCAGCGGGCTTAACTGCCAATCCTTCAAAATGTACGATTGGTTTGGAGGAAGCAAAGTACTTAGGTTATTCTATTGGGAGGGGTTTGGTTAAGCCACAGGAAGCCAAAGTGGAAGCCATACAAAAATGGCCACAGCCCCTTACAAAAAAACAAGTTAAGGCATTTTTGGGTTTAATTGGATACTATAGACGATTCATCCCAGATTTTGCTACCATTGCTGCACCTCTAACAGACCTTGTTAAAGCAAAGTCCCCAGTTATAGTTAAGTGGTGCCCTGAGGCAGAAAAGGCTTTTAAGAGTCTGAAAGAAGCTATCTGTAGCCATCCTGTCTTGGTGACCCCAGATTTTTCCAGGGACTTTATAGTTCAGACAGATGCTTCTGATGTGGGCTTGGGGGCTGTTCTTTCACAGGAATACCAAGGTGAAGAACACCCTGTTTTCTTTTTAAGCAGGAAGTTAAACCCACATGAGAGGAATTACTCTATTGTTGAAAAAGAGTGTCTTGCTATTAAGTGGGCATTAGACTCTCTTAAATACTACCTGCTAGGCAGAAAGTTCCGATTGATAACGGACCATGCACCTCTGACATGGATGTATCAGAACAAAGAGAATAACTCCAGAGTAACCAGGTGGTTTTTGAGTTTGCAATCTTTTAATTTCACGGTCGAACACAGGGCCGGTCTAAAACAAGGAAATGCTGATGGGCTTTCCAGGGTACACTCTCTGATTTCCATGGTCGCTCAAACCCATGGGTATGAGCTGGGGGGGAGGATATGTGAGCGAAAAAGTGGAATCGTGGTTGATGGAAGATACATCAGGCCTGATTTGCTAAACAGCAACCTGAGAATTTTCAGTTAAATGCCCCAGGGAGGGATGTTAAAGTTTGTGATATACCTTGCTGATGCTCTGCAAACCACGGTATGGGTCCCTGGGGCGGAGTATTTGGAGAGCAGGGTGGGCCAATGCTCCAAAAGCACTAGTTGCTGTGTAACAGACCAGGATTTAGATTTAACTACAGAGTTTCCTAATTGGCACTCACCTGTAGCTGGTCAATTAGCAGACAGGCCTTTAAAAGAAGAGATCAGCCTGCTACAAAAAAAAAAAGAAAAAAAAGGTCAGCCAGGAGAGCTGATACAGAGAGAACAATACTTCTGTTTATTGCAAAGCTGTTTTTTGTTTTTTGAAGAAATTGGTAAGTGGGAAAGCCACACAATTATAGATAGTAATTTCTGTCTAGTAAGAGCTCAAGTAAGAGCAAGGAATCTTTGTTTTTGTTTATTATTATTTAAAGCAGCTGTTTTCCTACCAAATAAAGAAAAGGAAAACCGAACTGAATGTGTCCTGGACTTTGTATACCCTAGAAGGCTGTGGTTTATTGCAAGATCGGTGGCAAAACAGGGGCGGATCCAGTGTCTGATCTCGGGAGGGGCACAGGTCCGTCTGTCTTTTCCTCTCTCCCTTGTCCGTCTGTCTTATCCTCTCTCCCATGTCCGTCTGTCTTATCCTCTCTCCCATGTCCGTCTGTCTTATCCTCTCTCCCATGTCCGTCTATCTTATCCTCTCTCCCATGTCCGTCTGTCACGCTCCTCTCCCTTCCCATGTCTGTCGCACTCCTCTCACTCCCCGTGTCCCTCTGTCTCTCTTCCTTCCATGCCCGTTTTTCTCCTCTTCCTTCCCATGTCCGTCTATGTATCCTCTTCTCTCATTTCCCATCTCTCTGTCTCTCCTCTACCATCCCATTTATGTCTCTCTCTTCTCCCTTCCTATTTATGTCTCTCTCCTCTCCCTTCCCATGTCTGTTTGTCTCCTCTCCCCTTCCCATATCTGTCTGTCTCTCCTCTGCCATCCCATATTTGTCTGTCTCTCATCTGTGAACCCATGTCTGTCTGTCTCTCCTCTACCATCCCATTTATGTCTCTCTCATCTCCCTTCCCATGTATGGCTCTCTCAGCCAATTTGCCCAATAATATGCCAGTGTTAGTTGCCATTTAATATGCCCCAGCCAATTTGCCCAATAATATGCCAGTGTTAGTTGCCATTTAATATGCCCCTGCCAATTTGCTCAATAATATGCCTGTGTTAGTTGCCATGTAATATGCCCCAACCAATTTGTCCAATAATATTCCAGTGTTATTTGCCATTTAATATGCCCCTGACAATTTTCCCAATATGCCAATGTTATTTGCCATTTAATATGCCCCTGCCAATTTTCCCAGTAATATGCCAGTGTTATTTGCCATTTAATATGCCCCTGCCAATTTGCCCAGTAATATGCCAGTGTTATTTGCCATTTTATCTGCCCCAGCCAATTTGCCCAGTAATATGCCAGTTATTTGCCATTTAATATCCCCTGCCAATTTGCCCAGTAATATGCCAGTTATTTGCCATTTAATATCCTCTGCCAATTTGCCCAGTAATATGCCAGTTATTTGCCATTTAATATCCCCTACCAATTTGCCCAGTAATATGCCAGTTATTTGCCATTTAATATCCCCAGCCAATTTGCCCAGTAATATGCCAGTTATTTGCCATTTAATATCCCCTGCCAATTTGCCCAGTAATATGCCAGTTATTTGCCATTTAATATCCCCTGCCAATTTGCCCAGTAATATGCCAGTTATTTGCCATTTAATATCCTCTGCCAATTTGCCCAGTAATATGCCAGTTATTTGCCATTTAATATCCCCTGCCAATTTGCCCAGTAATATGCCAGTTATTTGCCATTTAATATCCCCAGCCAATTTGCCCAGTAATATGCCAGTTATTTGCCATTTAATATCCCCAGCCAATTTGCCCAGTAATATGCCAGTTATTTGCCATTTAATATCCTCTGCCAATTTGCCCAGTAATATGCCAGTTATTTGCCATTTAATATCCTCTGCCAATTTGCCCAGTAATATGCCAGTTATTTGCCATTTAATATCCCCTGCCAATTTGCCCAGTAATATGCCAGTTATATGCCATTTTATATGCCCCTGCCTCTTTCCCCAGTACATCTCCCCACTCCCCAGCACTTACCTTATCCCCTGGTGGCTAGTGGCAGGCAGCATGGTCTTCTCCATGCTGCCTGTTCGTCTCACAGATGATTGTGCCGACAGGTCACGTGACCCGGCGCGCGTATGACGTCAGCGCGCCGGTCATGTGACCTGTCGGCACTTCCGTGTCGGCACACTGCACGGGGAGCCGAACAGGCAGCACGGAGGTTTCTCTGTGCTGCCTGTTCAGCTCCCCGTGCAGCCTGCCGGCAGGCAGAGCGATGGTGAGGGGGGATCTTCCGATCCCTTCTCACCTCAGTCTCTGCCTGCAAGCGCGTTTCTTTTTTTTTTTTTTTAAAGTGTCTTTTTTTTTTTTCTCTCTTCTCGGGGGGGGGGGGGGGGGGGCAATTGCCCCGTTGCCCCCCCCCCCTGGATCCGCCACTGTGGCAAAATCCTATATGTAAAAGAGGTGGTTTATCACAATATATACATACATATATATTGTATTGGTAGCTTTTTCTGTAACAAGAGGCTATGCATATCTTTTTTACTTTAATAACTGAGGTAGTAGACCTAAAATAGGACATAAAATATCAACTGTAATAGGACTGATGTCTGTAATGAGTAACCCTTATCCAAAATGCATGAGAGCAGGGGTATTTTGGATATTTTCGAATCATGGATCATTTTCACAAATAAGATATATTAATGCCTCTCAGCACTCATGAAATACAGTAGTATCAATGCAAATACTGTATAGAGCAAATAAATCACTTTTACTGTGATGTAGCTGTGATCTGAGGCATTGTTAGGACCTGCCATTGGATCATCAGGTCTGCACACGTGCTATTATATTAGGCATTGTGGCCGTGGGGGAATCTGAGCATGGAAAGGATATATAGCAGCTTAAGGGGGCTGGACACTGAATAAACAGTTTTGCACTTATATTTTGACAGATGTGTGTGGAATTTGCAACTTGTGGCAAAATCTGAAGATTTTTTGGGATAACATTTCTGGACAATCTGTACTAATCTGTAGTTGACTATTCAATTTTGTGATTTGCATACAATTATGTTTGAAGTTTATTTGTGCAGTAGTATGACTTTACTATGTCTTTAGAGTATCATGGAGCCCAAAGTATTAGGCTTTGGCATGGCACTTCAAAATCACAGTCTTGGCAGAGGCTTGGAAATACTGTCTGTCACCAGGACTATTTAAACTGTGAATTAAAATGTGGTGGACAAGTTTCTTTAAAAAGAAGTGGCCAAAAGTTGAATATGTGGGCTACCACCATGGCTGGATTGGATTTTAGACAAATAACCATTGGATGCTGGTGCCTGTTCTCTGCTGTGCATGGCTCTCACCAATAGTAACTGCAAATAAAAAAATACAGATATGGCACGCATGCTAATCCAATAAATTCTTGTTATTGTCTCCAAATAATATGAACATGAAAAACACCTGGAAATACAGCAACTGGGAGCCTCCCAGGTGCTGTGTTGCCATGTGTTCTTCACATTATTTGGAGACCATAATAATAATTTATTGGATTAGTGTGAGTGCCATATCTATATCTTTGTACTTGGACTTCTTAAATAGACTCTAGTCTTTACATTCAATTTAGCACAATTTGACTATTACTAATGCTGCCCAGTCAACGTTGTGGGACTCACCAACTTAGATCTCAAAATGCGTGTCTCTCCATAAATGAAGAACTTTATTTTTTTTATCATGCACATAGGCATAGTTCATATTTTGGGAGCTCTTCACTACTTCCTTGCATGTTAACTAAACCCAGAGTAAGGATCATTAAAATCAACTACATGTATGATATAGTAAGAACTAGAATACAGATCCCCTGTCCCACATCATTCTCCTTTTAACAGTTTATTATAGAGGTTTGCATGTCTCCTCTGAAGTGTATGGTGCGTTTGCATAAACTTTTCATACACTAACTACAGTAACCATTTTAATGCCATAGAAATGATGTGGCAGATTGAAAATGATACTTTGATGTAGCAGACTGCATATTCTAATACACTTTGCTATGGATAAAGCAAGTTGTTCGAAAAATGGGGAACTAGCTGCATAACTATGGTCTATCGACAAGCAATGCTTGATAGAATCACGTATAAATTCATAGGTGTTATGTACTGTAAAAAGTAACAGTGATGAGTTTTAAATAGTATGTTATGCATATGTTTAATTATTTAAAATGTCTAATTTTTCCCTCATAGCAATCTGCACAATTTAATTTTTGGCAGAAGAGAAATCAAACATATAAGTAGACGAGGGAGTAATAAAATAAAAATGAACTTCAATCAGTTGTATAAATATCAGTTGCATTTTTGTTCACGTATTATAATTTCCACATTGAAAGTATTGTCTAATCCAATTCCAACATGAAAATATTATGTCACTTAATCCATAAGCAATTATATTTCATTTAATGAAAATATTATATGCAATGTAAGCATGTTTAAATGTCTAAAAATATATTTTTATGCATAAAATACGTTATAAATACTTCAGTTCCCTAGTTCATATAATGGATATGCCAATCATAACTTCCCCAGAGTCAGATGTAGAAAACAAGCTTGCTTTTAATCTAATTACTATAATTATGTGACGCTATAAACATGTTTCCCAAAGCTATCAAAATATGTCATTCTCGTTTATTCTATTTATTTCATTTACTTTCTAGTACATATTTAATAAACACAATTAACCTTTATTGTTTCTGTTCCCTTTGTTGACACATGTAGGCAAGTAGCATATTTGTGACATATTTTTTAGCAGTCAATTCTGCTATTTATCATTTTCCAACCACAACAGTTTTAATAGAATTGTATAGTGAATAACAACATGTTTTCTATATTATTTCATGCACGTATATGTTTATCTATGTATTTAGACTCTATAAACCTAGCCTCACTATATCTATCATACATCACTATCATATATTGTTTCCTTTCATGTAGAGGTTACCAACAATATTAATCTATGATTTCAATAGTTAGATATGAACAAAAAAATATATAATCAATTAAGCTATGTACTGAATTCAGTTACCATCTAAATACTTCTTTTTAAAAGGCTCCCTTATTAAAATAAAAAGGACATAACATGGACAAAAATTGTAATTAATATTAAACTGATGTTTTCACTGCATCAATCAATTTGTTTTGTTTTACCATTTTTGTAATACCTATCTCTAAAAATTACCTTTTGTAGGTTTCATTTAAGAAATGGATCTGTCCTTCTCCATTTGTTCAGACTTCTCTTCAGACTGTTTTGAATCCAGTGTGTAAAAAATGGATCCAGTGTGTACAATGGTAAAAATGTAGGATGTGAGGTATATAAACTGGCTAAAGGATAAATAATTTGATACAACACATTGGCCAGAATTGAATGTCCCCCTAGATGAAAAAATGGCCGTTATCTGGAATTTACCGTGCCGTTTTAATTCTATGCCTTCTGGTAACGAGGTTAATGTGTGCGCTACAATCAGTTGCTAAAACTGCTGCCCCCATTAAAAATGAATGTACCCATTACAAAAAACCCAAACACTTATAAAGGATAGTTACTGCACCAGTTAAACAATGCCCTGATCTGTGTCATAAAAGGTTAACACAGACAGAAAAGTTAAACCAAACAAGACATGCATTTGCAAAATGAACAATTCACACATATTTAACCCAGGTCAATGCTGGATCAAATTTAAAACACATTTCAAACATTGTTAAACAAATATAACAAATTACTAAAAAAAAATCATATGCAAAACGATTAACGACAATACCTACCGAAACAGAAAAGGGCAGAAATGTACCCAAATCAGAGTGGTAGCCTAGAAATCTCCATATATCATATGGGATGATGGCAGGGCTGCCACCAGGAATTTCAGGCCCCTTACTGAACAAATTTTCTGCCCCCCCCCCCCTACAATATCTCCCACTCGCCCCACCTATTAGCCTATTATTCCAGTCTAGTGTAATATGGAGGGTGGTTGGGCACAGTTGGTCAATATGCCAGTAATATTTTGCCACTCAATATGCCAGTATTTTGCCACTCAGTATGCCAGGATTTTGCCCCTCAGTATGCCATTCTTTTGCCATTTAATATGCTAGTATTTTGCCCCTCAACATGCCATTCTTTAGCCATTCAATATTCCATCCTTTTGCCATTTAATATGCCAGTATTTTGCACCTCAGTATGCCATTCTATTGCCCTTCAATATGCCATTCTTTTACCATTTAATATGCCAATATTTTGACCCTCAATATGCCAGTTAATATGCCAGGATGCTGCCCCTCAATATGCCATTCTTTTGCCCCTCAATATGCCCTTATTTTGCCCCTCAATATGCCAGGATTTTGCCCCTCAATATGCCAGGATTTTGCCCCTCAATATGCCAGGATTTTTCCCTCAATATTCCATTCTTTCCCCATTTAATATGCCAGTATTTTCCCCCTCAATATGCCATACTTATGCCAATTAATATGCCATTATTTTGGCCTCAATATGCCAGTATTCTGCCCCTCAATGTGCCAGGATTTTGCCCCTCTATATGCCATTCTTTTGCCATCAATATGCCAGGATTCTGCCCCTTAATATTCCAGGATTCTGCCCCTCAATATGCCAGGATTTTGCCCCTCAATGTGCCTGTATTTTGCCATTTAACATGCCAGGATTTTGCCCCTCAGTATGCCAGGATTTTGCCCCTCAATATGCCATTCTTTGGCCCTCAATATGCCAGGATTCTACCCCTCAGTATGCCAGGATCTTGCCCCTCAGTATGCCATTTGTTTGCCATCAATATGCCAGGATTCTGCACCTCAATGTGCCATTCTTTAGCCATTCAATATGCCATTCTTTTGCCCCTCAATATGCCACTCTTTTGCCATTTAATATGCCAGTATTTTTCCCCTCAATATGCCATTCTTTAGTCATTCAATATGCCATTATTTTGACGTTTAATATGCCAGTATTTTCCCCCTCAATATGCCATTATATTGGCCTTCAATATGCCATTCTTTTGCCATTTAATATGCCAGTATTTTGCCCCTCAATATGCCAGTATTTTTCCCCTCAATATGCCAGCTAATATGCCAGGATTCTGCCCCTAAATATGCCATTATTTTGCCCTCAATATGCCAGGATTCTGCCCCTCAATATGCCAGGATTCTGCCCCTCAATATGCCAGGATTTTGCCCCTCAATATGCCATTATTTTCCAATTTAATATGCCAGTATTTTCCCCCTCAATATGCCATTATTTTGCCCTCAATATGCCAGGATTTTGCCCCTCAATATGCCATTATTTTCCCCCTCAATATGCCAGCTAATATGCCAGGATTTTGCCCCTAAATATGCAATTCTTTGGCCCCTCAATATGCCATTCTTTTGCCCCTCAATATGCCATTCTATTGCCCTTCAAAATGCCATTCTTTCCCCATTTAATATGCCAGTATTTCCCCCCTCAATATGCCATTATTTTGCCCTCAATATGCCAGGATTCTGCCCCTCAATATGCCAGGATTCTGCCCCTCAATATGCCAGGATTTTGCCACACAATGTGCCAGGATTTTTCCCTCAATATGCCAGTATTTTGCCATTTAACATACCAGGATTTTGCCCCTCAATATGCCATTCTTTGGCCCTCAATATTCCAGGATTCTGCCCCTCAGTATGCCAGGATTTTGCCCCTCAGTATGCCATTCTTTTGCCCTCAATATGTCAGGATTCTGCCCCTCATTATGCTCCTTTGCCACCCTCCTCCCCCCTTCCCCACTACTTACCTCCTTGCTGCTCTGTCTGTCTCCCGATGCAGGTCCGCGGCTGTGAGGGAAGCGCTCCCCTCCAGATGCGCGGCTTCAATGACGTTTGTTAAAAAAACAATGCGACCCGAGTTACTTTTTTTTTTCCTAACAAACTTTATTGAAGCCGCCCAGCTGGAGGGGAGCGCACAACGCTTCCCTCACAGCCGCGGGCCCAGAACTCCAGTATCGCCCGTCAGCCCCTGATGGCAGGCCTGGATGATGGAGACACATTCCTTGAGAAATACTCATTGAGAAGATAAGTCTGGAAATACTGAAAATAATATGAAATGAAACCGATGCAAAACAGATGCAAATAGCCAGTTATTCATACAAAAAATATACATTTCAAGGTTGCACTGTATTGTCCGTAAATAGCAGTTTGAGATAAACATATTCCAATGGAATTCACTATGCTGCATAGAACAAACAAATACACACAATTTGAAATTAGCTGCACCTCTGTGTGGACATAAAAATGTGTTCAATGATAAAGGCCAAACAAGCACGAAAATGATGAAAAAACTGTTACCATTAGGTAATTAGGGCCACAGCCAGAAAGACCATTAGTGTTAATGCAGCATCACCCATCCAATCTCAATGAGCATGAGCTGGCGCTCCACAACCTCATGGTTCCACAAATACCCATGGATCTGAAAAGGTAATTGATTCAAATAAACCAGAAGGTAAATGCATGAATAGATGTGTTCAAATGTTCATTACAAAAGCTACAATTGCAAAAGAACAATAACAAGATAAAGAAACAAGGTAGAATGCACATGTAGTAAAGTTGAAGAAGAATCCTTCTGGGTCCCCCTTTGCTTTCAGAGGATATGGAGGTAGAATATATTATATGAATATATTATATGGTGGTAGATGGGATATATATATATATATATATATGAGTGTAACAATGGGTGTGGTTGTGAGTCTCCCTCTTTTTTATACTGATCATGATTAGGCTTTGTGAATCTTTGTGTCTTTAGATCGGATTGGTTCTTCCCTTTTAATGGCTCCGTTATTTGGAGCATTTTTGTTTTAACTTCATTTAGAGGGTTAATGCACGTTGTTGACCTCAAGCTGATATTTTGCTTATGGATCAGTTAACATTTAGCGATCACTCGTTCGGCACTCGCTGTTGCCATTTAATTGCACACTATTCCAAAAGGAACAGCATGCAGTAAATTAAAAGTCCCAGGTCCGCTTGAACCAGTGTGCTCAATTGATTTCGATCAGGTCTTACTGCTTTAAAAAATTTCTGTAGATTTAAATTGTGCTGTGGCCCTCAAATATGAATGCTTGATGATCTCTGGCAGTCAAGTGAAACAGACAGATTTTAAACAGTAAAAACTTCCCCAGCAGATTCCACTTAATCACTACATGATGTTTTGCAACTAAGAAATTAGCTCAGAACTGACTGGATAACCAAAGGCAGGATAAGAACCATAATTTCGCCCACTGAGGGCTAGTCTGCCAATAGTCAATCAATCACATCCCTTCTGGGGTACACCAGGAAACAGGGAGAACTTAAGAATTTTTAACCAACCAGAAATACATAATTGTGTGGTGCTTAGCAACTACAGTATTTTGTGAAATATTTATTTGTTTGTGATATTGCTTTAAACTGACATGTATAGGCATTTTCAGATGACAGGTGCTTTAACAATTTAAAGGACTGAAAAATGTATTAGTATGCTATTGGTGAGCAGCTCTGCAAAAAAAATTGCAAATAATGCTAACATATAAAACATTCATGTTACAGATCGTAATTAGAATCAGAATAGCTGGCTCATTAGTATGCAGTAAAACAATATATTTTATTTGGTAAGTTGTATAGGCTTTTTCAAGTCATACGGACATACAAAATAGTGGTTCAAGATATGTTTTTACTGCCAGGTGATGTGCCTGCTCGATAGATTCTCTATACAAGAGTTATGCCATTTATTTGCTGTGTTCCTGGACTATTCACCTCCAGTTCATAAGTGGTATACTGAGATATTCTCATATTTTTAAGTACTGTATGTTTTGGGGATATTGCTATTTCCAAACATCCAAGGGGTGTTACAATACCCAACTGATTGGTACTTATTTTAATGATCTCAGAAGGATTAAAAAGTCAACCTGGCATAAAATTGTACCAGCACCCTTGATAATTGAACATGCTCTTCAGTTACATTGCATCATTTTACATCTAATTGTATAGTACCAAAAACTTACCAGCGACCAAATACTGGGGGAAGCTCAGTTTAAGTCACATAGGCACAAATGGGAAGTGGTAATGGAGATGAGCCTTAGGTTATGTGAAGAAGGTAATGGTCACATAAGGTAGTATCTGTTGATAAGGAATGCAATGTATGGAGGGGTCGATGAGTGGAGCGCTTTGCACATTAGAATATATATACATACAGTGGATATAAAAAGTCTACACACCCCTGTTAAAATGTCAGGTTTCTGTGCTGTAAAAAAATGAGACAAAGATAAATAATTTCAGAACTTTTTCCACCTTTAATGTGACCTATAAACTGTACAACTCAATTGAAAAACAAACTGAAATCTTTTAGGTAGAGGGAAGAAAAAATATAAAAATAAAATAATGTGGTTGCATAAGTGTGCACACCCTTAAACTAATACTTTGTTGAAGCACCTTTTGATTTTATTACAGCACTCAGTCTTTTTGGGTATGAGTCTATCAGCATGGCACATTTTGACTTGGCAAGATTTGCCCACTCTTCTTTGCAAAAACACTCCAAATCTGTCAGATTGCGAGGGCATATCCTGTGCACAGCCCTCTTCAGATCACCCCACAGATTTTCAATCGGATTCAGGTCTGGGCTCTGGCTGGGCCATTCCAAAACTTTAATATACTTTAATATAATTCCTTTTTTGATTTGGATGTATGCTTTGGTCGTTGTCATGCTGAAAGATGAAGTTCCTCTTCATGTTCAGCTTTCTAGCAGAAGTGTGAAGGTTTTGTGCCAATATTGACTGGTATTTGGAACTGTTCATTATTCCCTCTATCTTAACTAAGGCCCCAGTTCCAGCTGAAGAAAAACAGCCCCAAAGCATGATGCTGCCACCACCATGCTTCACTGTGGGTATGGTGTTCTTTTGGTGATGTGCAGTGTTGTTTTTGCGCCAAACATATCTTTTGGAATTATGGCCAAAAAGTTCAACCTTGGTTTCATCAGACCATAACACCTTTTCCCACATGCTTTTGGGAGACTTCAGATGTGTTTTTGCAAAATGTTGCCTGGCTTGGATGTTTTTCTTCATAAGAAAAGGCTTTCGTCTTGCCACTCTACCCCAGAGCACAGACATATGAAGAATACGGGAGATTGTTGTCACATGTACCACCCAGCCAGTGCTTGCCAGATATTCCTGCAGCTCCTTTAATGTTGCTGTAGGCCTCTTGGTAGCCTCGCAGACCAGTTTTCTTCTCGTCTTTTTGTCAATTTTGGAGGGAGCTCCAGTTCTTGGTAATGTCACTGTTGTGCCATATTTTCTCCACTTGATAATGACTGTCTTCACTGTGTTCCATGGTATATCTAATGCCTTGGAAATTCTTTTGTACCCTTCTCCTGACTGATACCTTTTAACAATGAGATCCCTCTCATGCTTTGGAAGCTCACTGTGGACCATGGCTTTTGCTGTGGGATGCGACTAAGAAAATTCCAGGAAAGACCAACTAGAGCAGCTGAACTTTATTTGGGGTTAATCAGAGGCAATTTAAATGATGGCAGGTGTATGCTGACTCCTATTTAACATGATTTGGAATGTGATTGCTTAATTCTGAACACAGCTACATACCCAGTTATAAGAGGATGTGCACACTTATGCAACCACATTATTTTATTTTTATATTTTTTCTTCCCTCTAACTTAAAGATTTCAGTTTGTTTTTTAATTGAGTTGTACAGTTTACAGGTCACATTAAAGATGGAAAAAGTTCTGAAATAATTTATCTTTGTCTCATTTTTTTACAGCACAGAAACCTGGCATTTTAACAGGGGTGTGTAGACTTGTTATATCCACTGTATATAATGTTTGCCATTTACCACTTGGAGGTATGCCAACCAGTGACCATTGCTGATTTATTCTGCTGGGCTCAGAGTGCCTATACACATGTTTGAGGGGAGATATATGCATATATCTATAAATATTTATCTTCCCTCTAACTGGTGTTAACAATGGGTGTGGTTGTAAGTGTCATTTGTTTTATCCTGATCCTGATTGGGCTTTGTGAATTTCAATCTTATTGGTTTCTACCTTTATATTTATGCCATCTATCCTGAGATCTATGGGTAGTTAATGGAAACATGAGGTTGTAGAGCACCAGCTCATACTCCTTGACGTAGGATGCGTTGCTGTGCTTCACCTGTTAGGGTTGTCTTTTTCATCTTACTCAGCACCTGTCTCTTGATATCTGAGCACCTGCAATATAACAGCAGCGCATGATAAGTTCTGTGTGTCATGATACCGATATGTGGCTTTGTCATAAACTATCCAACGTGAGCTACAGATGTGTATGTTCACTGTATATGGAAGTGGATTAGGTGTTTCTGATCTTCAGCCTGGTATTTCTTGTTGTGGCTCCAATTACCGATGATAACATTTGACGAATACCCGCATGAACACCGTGTTTTCATCACATGAGGCTACCATCTTTTTGCATTTTATTTTGTTAGTAATTGATATGTGTTGTGTGTTTATTTCCTAACGTGTGCTATATATGAGGGTGCCCCTCTGAGTGTGTGTTATTGAATATATTTGTTTAATAATTTTTGAATTGTGTTTTAAATTTGATCCAACATTGGGTTCAATATGTGTGAATGGCTCATTTTGCGATTTGTTTGGTTTGTTACCTTCTGCATTAAGATTTTTTTAAAGCAGGTCATCTCAGTTAAGCTATGGTCTACCTGTCAGTAATTTTTAGGATCTCACCTTAATGTACTTGTTAATTTTTAACATTTCTCATAGATTCACTGGTTATGTGGTGAAGTAATGAGGTTACTCACGATTTGTTGAGCAGGAGTCGTGGCAATGGAAACACTCTTGCTGGGACAGTAAACCTGGAGTAGAACTGGTAATGGGGAACAGAACTCTCCCTGTTATAACTGTTAGCATGGGTGAATAGATTTGAAGAGTAGTTGTAGATTCAAACCAAAAATAGTCAGGATACCGGAGAGCTGCTTAGTCGAGGAGGGAAGCTGAGGTCTAAGGAGCCAGAAATCAAAATGGTTAAAGGACGAGCAACAATATAGGATTCCAGAGAACAGCAGCATTTACTTATCAAGCCAAAGGTCAAAAAGGGTCACAGAATTTAGGATGGTCGGTATGGAGGCAAAGGTCCAGCAACAGGAGATCAAATCAGTATAATTCAAAAAGGGATGATTGGAGGCGATGCACACAGTACAATGGCACATAAACTCTGAGCATTGTACTGTGGTTTGCGTGAGCCTTTTATTTATAGTGACGGGGGAGTGTCCGTGACATCTGCTTGAGGGGCGGAGCTAAACCGGCATTGAAGAAAGCTGAAAGCGCTAATCTGCGCCACACAGAGATGCCATCCCTCTTAGGCGATGGATGTATGTGGAGTCCGGGGACACGCGGTGAACCCGGAAGTCCACGCCGTTGGCGGATCCATGGACAGAGGGAGCGGACGGTAAGTAAGTTACAGGTGTTTTTCATGGTTTCCTTAATGGGTGCAGTAATGATCCATTATAAGTTTAGGGTGTATTGTTACAATTGTTAACATGTGCAGTTGTTCTTGCAGCTAATAGTAATGCACCCACTGACCTCGTTTTCAGAAGGCATAGAATCAACAACTGCCCAGTAAATTTCCAATAACCGATCGTTTTTTCATTAACATTTAATATATATTGATAGAATAAAAGCCAAGAAGAGAGTGTACTGAGATCTGTTGAGGAATGGACACATGTGGGCAGTGCTATTTAGGTGCAAACAACAGAGTTTGAAAAGGGATTGAGTATTTTGGACAAAGTAGAAGGTCAAATCAAAGATTATCCAAAGCCATTAGGTTCAGTTAGTTAGATAAATTGTAGCAGTTAACTAAAATATATTAAAACTGTTTTTTAATTCCTATATTGCTTGTGACTCAGAGCTCACACTACTTGAGATCTTTGGTGAGTAATGTTGTATGTCAGGAAGAACATAAAACCAATGGCTGCTGCTAATAAACAGTAATCGTTATTAATCTAAATTCAATGTTTCATACAAGATGTTCATCCTGAAAAGACTGACGTCACAAATCATTCCATACTAAAAATAAATCTAAAACATCCACAAAAGGAAATCACACAGGAAAAGGAAAGTTTGATTTCTGATAAAATGTATATTTTTAATGTAAATGTTGGTTAAAATGTCTAAATGGCAAATCTGGGACAAAGGTCAAAAGCAAAATAACCAGTGCTTGTCTGATAGGTTGCCTTATACCATATAAGACCGCATTACATTCATATTAGACACATATTACGTTTCAATTTGAAATACTGCTTAAATCTTAACCTGAACTGAATGACATTCTGTAAAGTTGTAATCAATGATGGGAATTTGAACTTAAAACTTTTTCTATATGGTCAAAATTACTATCCACTTTTTGCTCTTTTTTCTGAACAAGGCATTGGTAAATTATTACCTGTGACTTTTTATCAGCATGTAATGATAGATATTCTCCTGACTTTCTGGCTCATAAATTTAGAGGTCATAGTTTAAGTAATTTAGCCTTGATTTCTCTTAATTTTACATGTAACTTTTTTGTATTCAGTAAAAATTACATAAAATCAGTATTCCCCTTTAATTACTCATGTCCTTATGTCAGGACAATAGTCACCTAGAGGACACTAAGATTGAAGATGTAAAATTAAAGCTACACATTAAAAGCTAGATAATTACCTCTTGCTCTTCAAATGCTCGGAGAGAATGATAGACAGTACTTGGGGGACATGATTCATATAACCAGGATGTAAGCTGGCTAGCTAAAAATACAATGAGAGAAGAATAAAAATAAAGCATGCATATGCTAGCACTATATCAGCGATAATGATTTCTCAGCTTAGAGATGATAAATCAAGTTATTCTAAATCTTAATTGTTTTGAAGTGTGTCATAGAGCCTTAACATTTTTATTAAACTTAATAGCTATCATACTGTGCATTGAAAGGACCTTCAAGCTAACGATATATCATAAAAGACATTCTAAAGTTGACATGTGAAGAATTTAGTACATATATTTTACAGATACAGTGTAAAATAGAGGGATACACTATGTTCTGCAGTATATAGTGGATACATGGATTGAAACAAGGTCAGAAATCTGTATACAATGCACCGGAAATGTTCTTCACAACTTGTCAATCTTACTACAATACAAGAGAATTCATTTTGTGGCTCTATAGTAAGTGATTATTCAGCCCTGTTGACTGAATACAAATGATTATAAATGTTATACATTTTGGACATTTAATATATATTAATAAAGAATTAGTTTCAGAATATTCTACATTTACACTATATTATCTTAAAGGAGTAGCTGACACTGATTTTGTTTAGTATTTATATATCAAAATGTATTTAATTAATCTATATAATCTCTAGTAACATTTTGCCATTTCTGAGAAAAATACCAGATAATGCGTGCATCCTCCATATTTTATGAAATTACGAAAAAAGACAAGTGTGCAGGATTGTTTGCCACTGAGATGACGAATCACATAGTTGAGGGTTGTATTAGCTAAAATGAAGACTGTAGAGTGCCATCCATAAATGAATGATTGCAATGCAGGCTGATATATACATTTTGAGTTCCATGAATAACATAATTACCTTAATAAAACAATGATTTGGCACATTAGTGCCATTAAGAATTACGGTTGAGCCTTTGTGGTCATTGTGTGCTTGCACTGAAGAGCAAACATACATGCGATCCCACTTCCTTCAACTCCAGGCCTTGGATGGTCATGTCAGATTCTCCACTTGGTCAGCTCTTAAGTTTACAGGACACAGCTCAGGCTGTTTCAGCATGAGATACTTCAAGCTTATGAATAAGCACCTGAAGCACAATACTAGTCACCAGTTACTTGTTAAGCTGATTTTTGTCTTCCCATTCCTGATTATCACTTTAACATTTGGATTGAATAAAACAATATTTCTTTTGGAGAATTGTGAGTGCCATTTTTGAATTTACTTTCTTAAATCTCTAGCAAACTCACATACAAAAGTACAGAAAAACAATAAAAGTGCAAGCTCAAGTACAAAAAGTGGTGCATATAAATTGTATATTGTTTTTAACATATAACTTTATTACTCTATATCCCTTTCATTTACATCCTTTACTTTCTACATGCCCAGAAACATCAGTAACCTAGATCTTCTTCTATAAAAAAAAAGTGATACACATACACACGCACACACACATATATATATATATATATATATATATATATATATATATATATATATATATATGTATATATATATGTATCTATATATGTGTGTGTGTGTGTGTGTGTGTGTGTCACTCACAGGATTTACTGACTTTCCAAATATTGTAATTTAGTTGTCGGAACAAACCCAATCGTTGTTTCAGCTAGAATCAAGACTTTCCTCAGGACTTCTAACACATGTAACTAATACCCCTAAATTTATAACACACACACATCCCATTCCCTCCCCCTAACCCCAAAGTACCTCCCACCCGAGCAAATGAAAATTGATTTGTTTTGTTCCTACGAATAAATTATAGCGGTAGGGATGCCGGCAAACTCCCTTCAATGGACAACTCTAACTCTCATACATTTGGGAATCAAAATATCCAAATTGCCACATAAAGCATACTCAATGAATTACACACCACTATTTGTTAAAATCTCAGAAGAACTGAAAACATGGAGACATATATACTAATTTTATGTTTAGTATATTTTTTTGGGCAAATAAACATCTTGAAATTAGTTGGTAAAAAATAACAACAATCTTGGAATCAAGGGGGTCTAAATGCACCTAATATTAGAGAATTTAATTTGTCAGCCCTCCTGTGCTTTGCAATATAATGGATCTTAGGAAAAATTAAATACACTGAATCAACCCTAGATTAGATTTTATTAGCAAATAAATCGAAAAGCTCTTTTACACTCACCTGTTGTAAGGAAATAAAAAATAACATGTTATTATTTGGTCCAATCAGAGCTTGGCAACTAGATTGTTTCCAACAATACCTATACTAAATCTTTTCATCTTCCCTTAGTAAATAATCCAACATTAGTAGATGGAATGGCAGATTTTCCTGACACAATATGGACCAACAAAGGGATCACAACCATTAGACCACGAATAAATAAGTCAGAACATCTTTAATCAATTATTAATGCTAGATGCTAATAAAGGGAACATCATAACAAAATCTTCAGATAACATATGGGCTAAACCTTTTGTTATGTCTAATAGATATGGCAGATAAAACTGATAATAACACAGCAATTATACGTAAAAGATTATATATTCCATTAGATTTTTCCACAACAATCTCTGGTTTAATTAAATAGCTTGTGCTACTACATCTATCTCTTAAAGACCTTTTAAAAGCAAATGTTGCACTATTAAATCTAATAAAGATACATTTATTAAAATATTTCATAGAGCTTATATGTCACCAGTGCATTGAAAGCCACTAATTTAACAGAGTTACATACATAAATGTAACATGTCAGGGCTGATTTATTTCATCATATCTGGCAATGTAAAACTACAGTGGAAGTAAAAAGTATACACACCCCTGTTAAAATGTCATGTTTCTGTGCTGTAAACAAATGAGACAAAGATAAATCATTTCAGAACATTTTCCACCTTTAATGTAACCAATAAACTGTACAACTCAATTCAAAAACAAACTGAAATCTTTTAGGTAGAGGGAAGAAAAAATATAAAAATAAAATAATGTGGTTGCATAAGTGTGCACATCCTTAAACTAATACTTTGTTGAAGCACCTTTTGATTTTATTACAGCACACAGTCTTTTTGGGTATGAGTCTATCAGCATGGCACATTTTGACTTGGCAAGATTTGCCCACTCTTCTTTGCAAAAACACTCCAAATCTGTCAGATTGCGAGGGCATCTCCTGTGCACAGCCCTCTTCAGATCACCCCACAGATTTTCAATCGGATTCAGGTCTGGGCTCTGGCTGGGCCATTCCAAAACGTTAATCTTCTTCTGGTGAAGCCATTCCTTTGTTGATTTGGATGTATGCTTTGGGTCGTTGTGATGCTGAAAGATGAAGTTCCTCTTCATGTTCAGCTTTATAGCAGAAGCCTGAAGGTTTTGTGCCAATATTGACTGGTATTTGGAACTGTTCATAACTCCCTCTATCTTAACTAAGGCCCCAGTTCCAGCTGAAGCAAAACAGCCCCAAAGCATGATGCTGTCACCACCATGCTTCACTGTGGGTATGGTGTTCTTTTGGTGATGTGCAGTGTTTTTTTTGCGCCAAATATATCTTTTGGAATTATGGCCAAAAAGTTCAACCTTGGTTTCATCAGACCATAACACCTTTTCCCACATGCTTTTGGGAGACTTCAGATGTGTTTTTGCAAAATGTAGCCTGGCTTGGATGTTTTTCTTCGTAAGAAAAGGCTTTTGTCTTCCCACTCTACCCCATAGCCCAGACATATGAAGAATACGGGAGATTGTTGTCACATGTACCACCCAGCTAGTACTTGCCAGATATTCCTGCAGCTCCTTTAATGTTGCTGTAGGCCTCTTAGTAGCCTCCCAGACCAGTTTTCTTCTCGTCTTTTCATCAATTTTGCAGGGAGCTCCAGTTCTTGGTAATGTCACTGTTATGCCATATTTTCTCCACTTGATTGAAATTATTTTTTACCCTTCTCCTGACTGATACCTTTTAACAATGAGATCGCTCTGATGCTTTGGAAGCTCTCTGTGGACCATGGCTTTTGCTGTGGGATGCGACTAAGAAAATTTCAGGAAAGACCAACCAGCAGCTGAACTTTATTTGGGGCTAATCAGAGGCACTTTAAATGATGGCAGGTGTATGCTGACTCCTATTTAACATGATTTGGAATGTGATTGCTTAATTCTGAACACAGCTACATCCCCAGTTATAAGAGGGTATGCACACTTATGCAACCACATTATTTTATTTTTATATTTTTTCTTTCCTCTATCTAAAAGTTTTCAGTTTGTTTTTCAATTGAGTTGTACAGTTTATAGGTCACATTAAAGGTGGAAAAAGTTCTGAAATGATTTATCTTTGTCTCATTTTTTTACAGCACAGAAACCTGACATTTTAACAGGGGTGTGTATACTTTTTATATCCACTGTACATGTTATTAAAAAAACACCGTTCAAAGTTATGAAAACGCCACATTTGGCATTCACTTCATAAATACACTGGAATTAGCACTTTTTGGTTACTCTCATCTCCCTAATAACGTATTATTTTGTAAGAATAATATCTACGTCACAAATAAAACTATATTACAATTCAGGATAAGCAAAGAAGTACCTACTCTAACAAGCTTTGATGAAAAATGTGTGTTTTTTTACCTCTTACATATGAGCTGGTTTATAGCACAACAAAAAAAAAAAAAAAAAAAATTTTGTTTTCAATTAATGGAACATATACATAAACTCATTGCCCCTTAATTTAAGAAAGTAAAAATACCTTCCAAACATCACCTTGGCATATCAATCAAATCTTAAACAATCTTGACCCAATTCGTTTAACATAAATGTACTTCTGTGCAGGGGCGTTGCTAGGTCAACAAATGATCAGGGGCTTGAGCCCAGATGAGCACAGTCGCACACAATCTCACCCCGTCTCTCTCTCTCTCTCTCTGTCTCACGCACCCTGTCTCTCTCCCTCTCTTTCTAACACTCTCCGCCTCTCTCTCTCTCACACTCTCCGTCTCTCTCTCTCTCTCTCTCACACACACTCTCCGTCTCTCTCTCTCACACACACACTCTCCATCTCTCTCTCTCTCACACACTCTCCGTCTCTCTCTCTCTCACACACTCTCCGTCTCTCTCTCTCTCACACACTCTCCTTCTCTCTCTCTCTCACACACTCTCCGTCTCTCTCTCTCCCACTCTCAGTCTCTCTTTCTCCCACTCTCCGTCTCTCTCTCTCCCACTCTCCGTCTATCTCCCACAGCGTCTATATCTCCCACAGCGTCTATATCTCCCACAACGTCTATATCTCCCACAGCGTCTATATCTTTCTCACACACACAACCTGACACACACACACCCTCATACACTTATGCAAACACCCTGACACACACACACCCTCATACACTTATGCAAACACCCTGACACACACACACCCTCATACACTTATGCAAACACCTTATGCAAACACCCTGACACACACACACCCTCATACACTTATGCAAACACCCTGACACACACACCCTCATACACTTATACACATTGCTTCACCCACACAGTCACACTTACACACAGACACTAACACACATTTTTTAATATTTAAATAAAAAAATAAAAAAAAACTTATAGCGTTGGTCCCCCTCCCTGCTAAATACCTCTGTTTGCAGGGAGGAGGACGGGGCACTCACTTTCTTCAGCCGGATGTCACATCCGGCGCGCAGCCAGACTCACAGTGCGACGGGGGCGGAGCTTGCTCCCGTCGCACTGTCAGTATGGCCAGGAGGTGCGGTCACCGCAGGCACTTGCCTGTGGGCCGCACTTCCAGGAGGAGGGGCCAGCAGCAGCGCCTCTCCTCCTCACCCCCCGCACGAGCAGAAACCTCCGATTATGGGACTATGTCCCAGACGGGGGAAAGCTCTGCGGGGGAGATTTTTTTTTTTTTTTTAAACCGTGATAGCCCTGGAGTCTAGGGGCTAAAGTATGCTTTAGCCCCAGAGTCTCCATTCGGGGCTATGCACTGGAGATTCGGGGCTATAGCCCCAGTAGCCCCCCCCTAGCGACGCCTCTGCTTCTGTGGTGTTTGTTACACTTTGTCCTCCTATATCCATATATCTTTTAAAAAGCACCATTGTATAGATCTGAAATGATGTTAAAATCTATACCATTAAGCTTTTGCATATAACATTCAAATAAAATGTAAAAGTTTGATTCTTTAACTTATTAATAAACTATATTGTGTATATATATATATATATATATATATATATATATATATATATATATGTACCAACTATATGGAAACTGTAACTAGTTAAATTATATAAATGTTAATAGATTTTATAGATAACCCATACTGTAATAATTAGAGCAAAAAAAACCTAAAAAACTATATATATATTTATTTGTACCATCCTAGGAATAGTTAAAATATAAATCTAATTTTAGTAAGTTGTGCTATATTTTTTGAGAGAGATATACTAAAAAACATGTATTGTAATTATTAGGTACATATAGTACATACTATGATGTAGTTACATTGTCTTTACACATTATAATGCTGAGAGCTATATATTAATTTATTTTATAGAATATATTTTATATCTATTTAC
Organism: Pelodytes ibericus; assembly: GCA_036172795.1. Classification (NCBI taxonomy): domain Eukaryota; kingdom Metazoa; phylum Chordata; class Amphibia; order Anura; family Pelodytidae; genus Pelodytes; species Pelodytes ibericus. The sequence continues at coordinate 81,297,495 of CM069859.1, forward strand.
TTTTAATAATGAATGTATATTTATAGTATTTATATCATTTCTATACTATATGCTTGATAAATTAGATCACTTATTTGATGTAAAAATGTTTGTTGATGACTTGTAAATGTTGGAAACTAATGAAAAAGATGAAAAGACAGTGAAGGGGTGTATTTCATGGGCTCATAAGTTATAAGTAGTATCATAAACAAATGTGTTAAATTGTTCTAGGAGGTATGGTATACTGAACTAATAATGGCTGAATTAATCTTCTATCATTAACTACACAGAATGCCAAGAACAAAAATGATGCATTAAACAACACAATATTGTTTATAACATTCTAATATTTAGTAACAAGGGTTCCCATAAATTACCAATTTACGTAAACAATTATATTAACAAACCTTATAAAGTAATATAATAAACACCATATTGTATGCACAATACTAATAAAGTTACATTTATTTAAATTAAATTAAGAATAGAGATGTCACTTTCACGGGTATAAGCCAAAGCATGACATTCACATATTTGAAATAAAAATCACTCCCTTACTTTGCCTCTAGAATGCCAAAGATGGGATAATACCCTTTTTGACAGAAGCACTGACACACAGTTGCTCCACAAGACACGGATTAATAATTTGGCATTTTAAAGGGCAGTTCTATCTACAGCATCTGAAAAAATATGCTTAGATAAGTACTGTATCATTTAAAGTAAATATACAAATTTGACTTACTATTTTTTTCCTCAACAGCTCCAATCGCCTAAAAACTACATATATTGTAATGAAGATGTACAAAACATGGAGCTGACCCTCAAACTATACTGTGATTGTGAAAGTATTAAAAAAGTATTATTTTAATTTCACTTCAAACAAAGTTTTTTGAATTTAAACAAAATGCATTATGTATTTCTTAGTAATACTCTATCACACAATTATAACCTTGTTCTATTGTACAGCACTGCAGAATTTGTTGTCACTTTGCCAAAAAGAAATCATAATAATATGCATTATGAAAATGCCACATTCTATAATGCTGTATAGTAGTTTGTAGTAATATAGTGTGTAATGTGCTGGTGTCATTAAACTCCAACACACATTCTTTCACATGTTACTTAAACATCATAATTGAACTGACTAGGTACTTAAATCATTAGGAGCGACCAATCATTAGTCATGGACTGTATATATGTTCATCTATGTCAGATCATTATGATAGACCTCATAAACAAACTATAGTGACATGATGTAACTTTTCCCTTACACAAGAATTGTTGTAGAAAAGTTATTTTGCATTATCCTACACAAGCTTATGAAAAACTGAAAATAGTAATGAAAGTACACAAACATGTCCTTCTTTACTGAAAACACATTGTACAATATCTTTGATCTTTATTGGTTATTGGTAGTGTTGAGCAAACCCGAACTGCACTGTTCGGGTTCGTACCGAACTTTGTGGTTTTGGACATTGGACCCGAACACGGACATTTCACTGTATGTCCGTGTTGGTGTTTGGGGGTTCAGCGATTACATTGTATGTAATGCTATTGGCTTTCTTTAAATCGAAATAGAGTCCCCATTCATAAGAAATTCTTATGAATGGGGACTCTATTTCGGTTTATAGAAAGCCAATAGTATTACATGTATTCCAACATACAACGACATTCGGTTTATAGACTTTCGGTTTATAGAATAGCAATAGCATTACATGTATTCCACAAGCCGAAAGTCTATAAACCGAACGACATTAGGTTTATAGACTTTCGGTTTATAGAATACATGTAATGCTATTGCTATTCTATAAACCGAAAGTCTATAAACCGAATGTCGTTCGATTTATAGACTTTCGGTTTATGGAATACATGTAATGCTATTGCTATTCTATAAACCGAAATAGAGTCCTCATGCATAAGAATAGGTCAATTGACCTATTCATATGAATGGGGACACTCACCGACATTTTACTTCATTTTGCAGCCCTCCAGCCCTTTCCAGGACTTTTTTAGAGGGCTTTTAGTGGCCAAAAGTTCGGGTCCCCATTGACTTCAATGGGGTTCGGGATCAAGTTCGGGGTCAAGTTCGAGCCCGAACCCTGACTTTTTCCCGAAGTTTGGCCGAAGCCACCAAACCCGAACATCCAGGTGTCCGCTCAACTCTAGTTATTGGTTAATGTGAGAAAATCATGCTTGTGAAAACCAGCACAATAGAGGAAAAATAATCGCTTGACCTGTGAGAAGGTATCAATGTAGGCGATGTTCCCAGCCACTATAGAATAATAGACCCAAAATAATAAGCAAGTGTCTTCTGTGCCAATAGACATACATTTTAGCCATCTGGCCTCATCAGTGATGATGTTGTTGCTGCTGTTGAGATGGAGAATAAACTCTCCCAACAGCCCATATAAAAAGGACAGTCTAGTCCCCAAGCTCACTTTGGTGCAAGACTACTGCGTGTATAGTGCACTATATTTAAGCATATTGACTGGAGAGCTAGCCTCCCACAGGAAACCAGTCTCATCAAAATACATTTTCTGCATTTCCATTGAACAGATGTGCAATTTACAGAAACCTCAAATGGAGATTAAGTATAAGATTTACTAGTTTCCATTGGAAAATATCATCCAAAAAGTTGTTTAACAGTGCTGACATGGATATTTTATACATCATAAATTCTGCCGATCCTTATGCTTAGCTTATCCATTATAACATCATAGATTTTTCTCACAAGTAACCTGACTGTAGACCCATCTTCCATACTTGCCCTGTATACGTCTCACCTATATCTCATTCAGGTAGGGCTGACTAATTTGGCCCATGGACAAAAGCAAGTTAGATGCCCATAGTTCAACTTCATAAGCCTGTTATCATCAGAGATATACAAAAATATATAGAGAAAGGCAAGACACATCCACATCCAAGCAGATACAGTAGTGGTTGAGCCCAAATGCAACTTCCACTGGCCTTTTATAACCCTGTCTCTATATCATATCCAGAAAAACGGAAGGCACTCTCTTCTCACCTTAGTGAATTTTCCTATGGGGTCAAAATACAGAGCATACTCAACCTCTGGGCTTTCTATCCTAACCTACTGTTCACAGACTTAGCCTCATCTCCTAAGTTGACTGCCTAGCACTGTGGTATTTAGAAGTTAAAAGTAATGTAACCCAGCCCATTAAGTTAGGTTTTGAAAATTCCATAGGGATAATTGCCTGCTGCCTCCTACACAAGACCCCGTTTGTCCCAACATTCAAATATTTTGAATATTAAGAGAAAGCAGTTGTTCTATTATCATATTTATAATGATAATTATCATATGTATAAGGCTTTCAAACAGGGCCGGACTAGGAGAAAAATTTGGCCCGGGCATTTTTTATCACAGCGGCCCACTAAGAAGGGGGCGGGGCAGAGGAGGTGTGTTTTGTCATCACCGATGACAAACACGCTCCCTCTCAAAGTGAGCATGTTGGTTCAATGTTCTTCCAGTGCAGACCATGCGCAGAGCTCTGTTGAAGAGCTCTAGCATGAGAAAAAAGCCCTGTATTTGTTCTGCACAGTGCAAGCAAATTTAATAACATGCTTGCACTGTGTTTCCTTGCAACTTGTCTCTGGTGTCTCTATAAATGGATACCAGGAGACAAAAATGCCAGGAAAGAGTATTGAGCATGAGTTTGGAGCCTGCTTGTGGGATTGCGTGTGTGTAGAGTGAGCTGATTGTGGTGTGGTATTGTGTAATAAGGTCGGTTTTAGTTGTGTTGTGTTTGTGGTGTAATGTGAATCATATGTGGCTAGGGGCTGTAGAGAATGTGTGTATAGGGGATATAGCAAGTGTGTGCATACAGGCTATAGTGTGTGTGTGTGTGTGTGTGTATATATAGATGTAGTGTGTGTTTAGGGGTGTAGTATGTGTTTGCTTACAAGGAATCCAGTGTGTGTATATATACATATATATATATATGAGTCTAGTGTGTGTTTGAAGGACCCAGAATGTGTATAGGAGATCTAGTGAGTGTGTATTTATAACGGTTTCAGAGTGTGTATATAGGGATCTAGTGCGTGTATGTGTGTAGATGATCCAGAGTTGGGTAAGGGTTCTAGTGTGTGTCTGGAATGTAATGTGTTTAGGGGTGCTGTGTGTATATATATATATATATATATATATATATATATATATATATATATATGGAAGTATTGTGTATGTCTGTTGTGCAGTGTGTTGGGGGGTTCTGTGTGTATGTGAGGGGTGCAGTATGTGTGTGTGAGGGGGGCGGTGTGATGAGGGGGGCGGTGTGTGAGAGTGCTGTGTATGATGTGTGTGAGAGTGCTGTGTGTGAGAGTGCAAGAGTGCTGTCTATGATGTGTGAGAGCGCTGTGTATGAGAATGCTATGTGTGAGAGTGCTACGTGTGTGTGATGGGTGTGAGAGTGCTGTGTGTGATGGGTGTGAGAGTGCTGTGTGTGAGAATGCTGTGTGTGATGGGTGTGAGAGTGATGTGTGTGAGTGCGTGAGTGCTGTGTATGATGTGTGTGAGAGTGCAAGAGTGCTGTCTATGATGTGTGTGACAGCGCTGTGTGTGAGAGCGCTGTGTGTGAGAGCGCTGTGTGTGAGAGCGCTGTGTGTGAGAGCGCTGTGTGTGAGAGTGCTATGTGTGTGTGATGGGTGTAAGAGTGCTGTGTGTGATGGGTGTGAGAGTGCTGTGTGTGATGGGTGTGAGAATGCTGTGTGTGATGGGTGTGAGAGTGCTGTGTGTGAGAATGCTGTGTGTGTGAGAGTGCTGACTGTGTTAGAGTGCTGTGTGTGATGGGTGTGAGAGTGCTGTGTGTGATGGGTGTGAGAGTGCTGTATAAATGTTAGAATGGATTGTGTGTGTGTGTGTGTGTGTGTGTGTAGGAGGGGGGGGATTGTTTATTCCCCCCCCCCCTCCTACACACACACACACACACACAATCCATTCTAACATTTATACAGCACTCTCACACCCATCACACACAGCACTCTCACACCCATCACACACAGCATTCTCACACCCATCACTCTCACACCCATCACACACTGGTACCTGGGACTGGCGGTGCGGTGTTCCCTGGTGGTGCTCGTGGTGAGTGAACTCTAGCCTGCGGGCTAGAGTTCACTCTCGCGAGATCCGGTCGTTTCCATGGCAATGCTCCGGATCTCGCCAGAGGAACCCGGTGGAGCTGCAAGTTAGAGCTCCGCCGTGTCCTCTCTCCAGACTGCCTCCCTCCCTCTCTCCCCGCCGACAGCATGTGGGCCAGTGAGGGAGATCTTTGATGTCCTCACCGGCCCTTCATGGAAAACAGCGGGGCCGGTGCTCGGATAGTGCCGGCCCTGCATAGACCTGCAGGGTCACCGCGTATGCCCGGTATGCCCGATGGCCAGTCCGGGCCTGCTTTCAAATAACATAACACAAATATGCCAAATGTGGACTATTCTTCATTCATCTAGCATTTCAGTAATTATGAGTAGAATGAGTGAAGTTATAATGGAATTTTGTAATAGATGGGAAACTAGTTTGTGTGTGATTCGGTTGTATTAGTTCAATGTGTATCCAAATACTGTTAAGTTTTTGATTGATTGATAGGATCTCCTCTCATTCAGTTATTTCTAAACATCAACCAAATAATATGTAGTCAATGGGGTATATTCAATGCAAGGTCTTGTTACTAGTGGGGTACCTCAGGGATCTGTTCTTGGACCCATTCTCTTTAATATTTTTATTAGCGATATTGCAGAAGGTCTTGTTGGCAAAGTATGTCTTTTTGCTGATGATACAAAGATTTGCAGCAGGGTTGATATTCATGGAGGGATAAGCCAAATGGCAAATGATTTAGCTAAACTAGAAAAATGGTCAGAGTAGTGGCAACTGACATTTAATGTGGACAAGTGCAAGATTATGCACCTTGGGCGTAAAAACCTAAAAGCAGAATATAGACTATTTGGTACAGTCCTAACCTCAACATCTGAGGAAAGGGATTTAGGAGTAATAATTTCAGAGGACTTGAAGATAGGTAGGCAATGCAATAGAGCAGCAGGAAATGCTAGCAGAATGCTTGGTTGCATAGGGAGAGGTATTAGCAGTAGGAAGAGGGAAGTGCTCATGCCATTGTACACAGCACTGGTGAGACCTCACTTGGAGTATTGTACGCAGTACTGGAGACCGTATCTCCAGAAGGATATTGATACTTTGGAGAGAGTTCAGAGAAGGGCTACTAAACTGGTTCATGGGTTGAAGGATAAAACTTACCAGGAAAGGTTAAAGCATCTTAACATGTATAGCTTGGAGGAAAGACGTAACAGGGGGGATATGATAGAAACATTGAAATACATAAAGTGAATCAATACAGTAAAGGAAGAGAGTATATTTAAAAGAAGAAAAACTACCACAACTAGAGGACATAGTCTTAAATTAGAGGGGCAACGATTTAAAAGTAATATCAGGAAGTATTACTTTACTGAGAGGGTAGTGGATGTATGGAATAGCCTGCCAGCAGAAGTGGTAGAGGTAAACACAGTCAAGGATTTTAAGCATGCGTGGGATAGACACAAGGCTATCCTAGCTATAAGACCGGGAACGGGGGACTAATAAAAGTACTCCAAAAAAAAAAAAAATTGGGCAGACTAGATGGACCGTATGGTTCTTATCTGCCGACACATTCTATGTTTCTATGTTTCTATGTTTCTATACATAATGAATGTTCCAGCAACTTTATTCAAATACTGATAGGTTGGACCTTATAATAACAATGCTTTATTATAAAAAATAAAATAAAATGTAGTCCTAACTTTTGTATTTGAAATGCACATCATAGTGAACAAAACAATATTTTTAGAATGCACAGTAATTTTGGTATTTCAATTAGCACAAAAGTGGCAACAAAACTAAGCAACACAGTAGAAAAAAGAAATGTTAATTCAAATAAAGTCACACGAACAAGACCGCATAGGAATTATGAAATAGATTTATCGCATAGGTCAATTCTTCAGAGAATATGGCAAAGAAAGTATACCTATTTGCTAAATATATATATATATATATATATTATAATTATATCAACATGTTTCACTACTAAACCCAGTGCTAATTTGTCTCCTTTGTCAGCACACAACATAAAACCTGACATCTCTGAAACAGGGCAATTATCTAGACCAGTTGTTCAAACAGTTCAACACATCTTCACTATGTTGCAGACCATTATACAAATAATGATGACTTTAAAAAAAAGCATATACTGCTTGACTACTGAGCACTTTAAGTTTTTGTTTCATAATTGGACAAGTACATTTTAAATGCTGCTGTAGTAGAACCTGGTATGTAATAATATAAAGTGCAAAATATGTAACTAAATGACTATTTAAAACAGATACATCTTACTCCAGTGGTTTTTAGATGTAGTAACTGAGAAAAACAATCGAAAGCACTGCCTGTCACACTGATTGCTATGGAATAAAATATTTAATATAGAACTGTTATTCAACACAGTTCTAGATACTCATTGAAATATTAAGGCAATATTAATATAACTAAACTGTTTCTTTACTGCCATATATATATATCATCCTTCAAACTCCATCCCACATATTCTTGAAGGTACATACAACTAACAGTGATAAACACCCGAACATCCAATGATCTTTTGTAATGAAACATGGCCACAATGTTTTGTGTAAAGGCATAATTAGGAATGGGTGAAACATGTTAAAATTGATTCTTGAATTTTCCAAGCATTCCTTTGAAATTTTAAACCTTTGCATTTGTTGTATTGCAATTTGCTTTTGATAAAGCACCTTGAGTTGTGAAACGAGTAAAAAATGTTGCTCTCTTTTTTTGCACTGTGCCATTTGTAATTACATTTGGAATTTTATTCTTTGCCTCTACTTTCTTGAAGTCACGCTGGCGTTTTGTTTGCAAAGGGGCAATTACTTTTCACATGGGTGACATAGGTTTTGAAATAATAATTTAATAACTGCATTTTGTATTTACTCACATTGTCTCTACCTTATATTAAAATTTGTAGGATTTGCTAATATATTTATGTGTGGGAAAAAAAGCAGAAATAGAAAAAATCTGGATGGGAGCAAATACTTTATCACAGCACTGTATAATTCTATGCTACCTGATTATAGTAAAGCTAATTGTGGGCCCTCTACACTCACTGCTTCATGCTATATGGGCCTCAATCCTCAAACATTAAGTCAGGAAGAAAACATCTTAAATACTGTTCTTTTGAGTCAGGTAAGTGTTGTCAGCTATTAAAGGGGCAGTTCCACCTACAGAAAGTTCTCCCCAAAATAATAAAAAGATTTAAAAAATGTTGAAGTGACAATTTAATTGATCCATTTCCAATACAAAACAACCAATCACCAATTACTGTTTATAATTTGCAGTGCTTATTAAATAACATCTCTAAAATATACAGCACGTTTTTCATTATTAGGCAGAAAAGAAACAGCCAATAACTTTTTACATACATATTTTAATTTACATCAACTTGATACCTACACAAGTGAAGTAAAAAATGTTGGATGTGACAATGTGTTGACTACTTTAATTGCGAATAAAAGTGCTATAGACATTTTCTATGGAATATACATATTCTTCAATAACAACTAGGATTTCATTAAACATCAAATCTTAAACCTTTAATTGTGCCATAATTATTTAGAAATTCTTAATCTCGGTATGTCCATATCCATTTACGTTGATATTAAATGGCTTACTGTTAAAGCAAGAATTACCATTGTAAAATCACATTAACACTTCTGGGAAAATGATCTAACATGGACCATTTGTCTTTTTGTTTTCCATAACCTTAGCTTTGCAATTTTTAATGCTAAGATTAGAAATAAATATATGACTGTGAGAAACTCAATGCCAAGTAATTCAGTACAGGGATTTCCAAAGTATCTTTATATTGAACAGAAAAAAAAATTGGATGTGTTCTATTAATTAAAAATATTGATGATATATTGCATTCTAAGGTAAATGCCTTGTGAACAGTTAATTGTTTTAATGTAGAGCAAATGTATAACTTTTTTAACTCTATGAATGTCAGAGCTATAAAATTCACGAGCTCAGCAGTCAGCAGATGGAACTTGTTTTCTGAGGTTCTGAATTTCGCACTGACTGCCTGGTGACTCACAAGTACATGATGAGGTTGTGTCACTGGGGAAGATTCGTTTTTTTAGAAATACTTGTTTTTAATAAGAAACTTAACTATCTCCTAGTCTATTAAAAAATAGGATGAAATATCTGACACATAGCTGCCTGTTGAATCAGCATGGTGTTGATGACTAGCATAACCAATGTATATAACATAACTCGAGACAAAAAAAATAAATGTACTCTCCACACCATAAAAGTTTATAAAAACTATAGCATTTCATAAAAATACATGTAAAGAAAATTACTTGATACATAAAATTACTTGATACATAAAAACAAAAACACAACAGAAATAGCATATGGGCACTATAGGTATAAAAAATAAAATACTGTATCGGGAAATTAAGATACTAGTCTCACAGTGCATTAAAATACCACATATAAAGTACTCCTTTAGCACAATATGAAAAAAAGACAGCGTATACAAATAGCAGTTCTATACATACCTCCTTCCATGCTGGAAATCTCAACAATAGAAACCTGGCCAGGTTCAAATAATACAGATTAGGGACGCCACATAGGGACAAGTTTCGTAATTTCTCAATTATGTTTTTATTCTCAATTATGCCCATTTTTATTTGCAATTTGCTCGTATGTACAATTTGAGTGTTAAATGTTTAGTACATTGCTAAAGGAGCAAAGCGCAAAAAATATTTTTGCACATAAAATATATTTGTGTTTTTTTAGTACATGACCCTCATAGTGTGCAAACTACTCTCTCCATCTCTGTATATTCATAAATTATATATATATATATATATATATGTATATATATATATATATATATGTGTATATATATATATATATATATATATATATATATATATAAGAACTAAATATAATTATATGTGTGTGTATATATATTATTTCTCTCTTCACAATAACAAAATAGAGGAATAAAGGCAATATTGCCTTAGAACATGGGGAGCCCTCAGAAAAATCAATATCGCCATAATCTGCTGTTCTGCCATATACTAAGCCAGTTCAACTTCCAGTGACCACAATAACTTAAAGCCACCTGTCACAATAATTAAATAAGTATTGCAACTAGATATTAGTTGTTGCTTCACATGAGTAATTAACATCAGACCAATTCTCCCAGCTGATATTTGAGGACCATAAACTTGGTTACATATGTTCAGACTAAAATAATCACAACAAATCAATTTTCAACTGATATAACTGTAAATACATTATTTAGACATAACTCACCCAGATACGCCTCAGTAAATTAACCTCAGATAAGGCACTTAAGATAGAGCAGATTATGTTACTCCTTTTAACAGACTTCACTGTCAACATTCTAGAGTGTTCCTGTTTGCCTTCTCGCAGGGCGAATGAGTGAAAATTCACACCACACAAAAACAAGATTAATGCGGGAGCTAGGGGACAGGCAAATCACTCATGCTCACTGATTTAAAATAACTTTGACAGTCTTTTGTAAGGAAACAATGAATGTAATAATGATAAATAACCAATGTGTGACACTATAAGGAACAATAGTTTATGTTATGCACCCCATTTGGAGAACCACTCATATGGAGTTGAGCTCTCAGGACTTCAGTCCCCACTATTCACAATCAGGTTTGTACACCTATTTCAGTGTAGATTATCTAGGTATTTGGAGTACCACTCATATGGAGTTGAGCCCTCGGGACTTCAGTTTCCACTATTCACAATCAGGTTTGTACACGTATTTCAGTGAAGATTATCTAGGTGTGGGTGAAGAGACATGCAAGTTGTGGATGTTGTTAAGCTGTTTTAATATATTTTGTGCAAGCCTTATATTTTGGGGGCCATTAAACTTTTTTTTTTTAGCCTGTTGCTACATTATGATCTGTCTTTTCTCGCACACCTAGATACTCTAAACCAGTCATGTCCAAAGTCTGGCACGTGGCCCGGTTTAATATGGCCCTACAGGCAGTGGCGTTCTGAGGGTGGTGCGGACCGCACCAGGTAACACCCCCAGCGAGAGTGAGACTTGTGCTGCCAGCATCCCACCCAGGCGCATCGTGCTGCTGAACTTTTTCTTTTTTTTTTCTGGCAGCCACATCTGCTACATTCGGCTTTCAGAAACAAAAAAATTAAAAAAAATTATATCAATGCGACCGGATTGTGAAGTTACCTGCAGGAGGGAAGACGGCACAGAGGAGATAACAGGGAGACAGAGCAGCAAGGAGGTGAGTACTGGAGAAGGGGGAGGAGAGAGCCATATAACGAGTTAAATACTGGCATATTGAGTGACAAAATATTGGCATACTGAGTTAAAAAATACTGGCATACTGAATGGCAAAAGAATGGCATATTGAGTGGGAAAATACTGGCATATTTAATGGAAAAATACTGGCATATTTAATGGCATAATGAGTGGCAAAATACTGACATATTGAGTGGCAAATGAATGGCATATTTAATGATTATATACTGGCATTTGAGTGATTAAATACTGGCCTATTTAGTGGCTAAATACTGGCATATTTAATGGAAAAATAACACTGGCATGTTGAGCGGAAAAATAATACTGGAATATATTAAATGGAAAAATAATACTGGAACATATTAAATGGCAAAATACTGGCATATTGAACGGCAAAATACTGGAATACTGAATGGCAAAATACTGGCATATACTGAATAGCAAAAGTCTGGCATATATTGAATGGCAAAATACTGGCATATTGAATGGCAGAATACTGGCATATTATTGGGCAAATTAGCTGTGGCTTATTAACCCCTTAGTGACAAGACATTTTCACCTTGACTTTCCCTTGGTGACAATGACATTTTTTTGACATTTCTGGGGTGTTTGTGTTTAGCTGCAATTTTCTTCTTTCTCACATACTGTACCCACACAAATTATATGTTGAGTTGATTGTCATAAGAAGGGCTTTCATTAGATACCATTATGTTCATCATATCTTATAATTTACTACAAAAAAAATCATAAAATATGATGAAAGATTTATAAAAACCCACTTTTTGTAACTTTGACCTAAAATATAATTTACACAAATACAATAATTAAAAAGACCCCATCTAAATCATTTCTAAATGTTGTCCCGAGTTCAGAAATATGCATGTTTATGTTTTTCAGTATTTTTTTGCGAGTTATGGGGCAAAAAATATATTGACCTTGTGACCCCAAACCGAACCCAAAATTTAACCCTAACACTAAATGTAACCCCAACTCTAACCCTTATGCTATCCCTTAATATATTTTAATTTTAATTTAATTTTAACACTATCCCTTATGCTAAAAAATATTTAATTTTAACCCAATAGGCTAATCTAACTAAATAACCAGTTTTAAGCTAAATACATTTTTTTTTAATTTTTTTACATTGCAATGCTGCTTATCTACCTCTAGGGGCAGTTAAGCAGCATATTCAGAGTGACGGAAGTGAATTTACTTTCACTTCCGAAGCTCAGACCACCAGAGGGCATAGACATATTGATGGAGCATGCTGCTCAGTCAATAGGGCTCCCACGATCGCTCGATGGGCCGATCGTGGGCACCCCACAAAATTAATTTCGGTGCTGGCTATTGCCTCGACATCGAGGCAATAGACCAGCACCGTTAAAGCGGTTTTCGCGTTCGTTGCTCGCGAAAACCACTTGATTCATCGCAGGACGTTCCAGGCACGTCAATTGTCCGGAACGGAGTTCCTAGGAGGACGTGGCTGACACGTCCATTGTCTCGAAGGGGTTAATGACAAACTAATACTGGCATATTATTGTGCATATTTGCTGTGGCATATTAATGGCAAAATAATACTGGAATATATTAAATGGCAAAATACTGGCATATACTAAATGGCAAAATACTGGTAGATTGAATGGCAAAATAATACTGGCATATTAAGTGGCAAAATACCGGCATATATTAAATACTAAATACTGGCATATTGAATGGCAAAATACTGGCATATATTAAATGCCAACATAATACTGCCATATTATTGTGCAAATTGGCTGTGGCTTATTAATGACAAAATAATACTGTCATATTATTAGACAAATTGGCTGTGGCATATTAATGGCAAAATAATACTGGATATATTAAATGGCAAGATACTGGCATATTAAATGGCAAAATACTGGCATGTTAAATGGCAAAACACTGGCATACATTAAATGGCAAAATACTGGCATATATTGAATGGCAAAATACTGGCATATTTCAGTTGAAAGGCTGAGTGATTTAACACCTGCTTAGTCATCCATGTGACGAAATGAAAAGAATGCCGTTTGCAATAAATTTTGTATAAAATAGTTCATTTGCATTTAATTTTAATGGTTCAAAGAATGTCAGGCAAAATGGTTGGCCCTCACTCATGTTCACTTCATCAAATCTAGCTCTTTTTGAATAAAGTTTGGACACCCCTGCTCTACATGAAAAACTTTACAAGCCTGATTGTGGATAGAAGATAATACTAGAGCCAGTAAATGGGCTCTACTCCATGTGACTGATTCTCCAAAGGGGGCACATAACATGAACTATTATTCATTACACTGTAACTCATTTGTTATTTCTCTGTTTTTTTCACATATTATTATTGTCAAGTCTACAAGATAAGTATTAATTCTTTTTTCGCAACACTATATTATTGTGCGCTTTTGTGGTTCACAAAAGTGTTTGCAGTATATTTTTTATATTCTATCTTACCGTATTTACTAGAATATAAGATGACCCTGATTATAAGACGACCCCCCAACTTTGGATATTCCTTTAGGAAAAAAACTAAAAGCCTGAATATAAGACTACCCTATAGGAAAAAAGTTTAACTTGTATATATTCACATGTAAATAGTTTTTTAATATTTAATAAAAAGTATGATATTAAACAAATGCATTTCTTGTTTTTATTTCCTTTTATGTGCCAATGCTGCCTCTCTCTCTCCCCCTGAGTTGTCTCTCTCTCTCCCCCAGTGTTATCTCCCCCTCCCACGTTGTCTCTCCTTCCCCCCAAACGTCTCTCTCTCTCCCCCAAACTTTTATATCTCTATCTCCCCCTTCCTCCACTTGTCTTTCTCTCCCCCCTCCCTCCCTTTGTCTTTCTCTTCCCCCTTTCCCCTTGTCTTTCTCTCCCCCTCCCCTTTTCTTTCTCTCCCCCTCCCCTTGTCTTTCTCTCCCCCTCCCTCCCCTTGTCTTCATCTCCCCTTGTTTCTCTCCCCCTTCCTCCCTTGTCTTTCTCCCCCTCCCTCCCCTTGTGTTTCTCTCCCCCCTTCCTCCTTTTGTCTTTCTCTCCCCCCCCCCCCTCCCCTTGTCTTTCTCTCCCCTCTACCTCCCCTTGGTCTATCATAATAGACGGAAGTGTTGGGCAGCATGGAGGATGCCCAAATCTCCTTGTGGCAAGTGGAGGCAGCCGGAGGATGTCTGCATGATACACGCACACATCCTCCGCTGCTGCCAGGCACTTCCACCAAGACTTTTATGATGAAGCCGGAAGGACCTGGCTTCATCATAGAAGTCCCACCGGCTGTTAGCGAGGGGGATCCAGGTCGATTTGAGGTCAGACTATAAGACGACCTAGAATATCAGACGAATGGTCTTTTTCAGAGCATTTGCTCTGAAAAAAACCTTGTCTTATATTCGAGCAAATACGGTATTTATCGATTTATTGATTTTTTGGTTCAAATAATTTATATACACATTATTTTTCTCACCACCTTTCCACACACTCTTTTATTAATGAACGTAATACTACTGACACAGTGTGGGTATTGTGATTATCTGAACATTGATATTATTATTATTATTCATTATTTTTATTTATTTTTTCAATTGTATTTATTGGGGACTGAGGGAGGTGTGTACACACAGAAACCTAATAGCAGAGTTTGTGTCATCAGTCTAGTGGACAGCCACAAAGAACTGTTCAGGAAATCTATCTATTAGACTATTCCTGCTAATGTTCAAAGCAACCATTTTGTGGTAAGGCCTGGAATATCCTGTCATTCAGCCACTTCAGTACAATGATTTTGTTGCTACTTTAGTTATGTGTGCATTTAAATAAAAGTGCATGCTTGCTTTTAAAATGAACCCTCACATATAATATATTTTTTTCTTTTGTGACCTTTTTGTTTAGACATTACCCTTTGTGTAATGCATAAAATGTATCAAAGAGTGTAAAAATGTCTTGAACACAGTATATTTCTCTCTCTCTCTCTCTCTCTCTCTCTCTCTCTCTCTCTCTCTCTCTCTCTCTCTCTCTCTCTCTCTCTCTCGTTTTCCCTGGTCTGCCTAACTGTTAAGGTAACCAGGATCAACTTACCCTATCTCTCCCCACAAATTAGGGGGAGGATGGCAATGGATGGTGATTAGCCCTTACACTAATCACAGCCCTCACTGCAATGGCTGAGAATAGTGTTGAGCGAACCCGAACATTTCACTGTATGTTCGGGTTGGAGTTTGGGGTTCGGCGATTTAATGGCGCTTTTTGAAAGGCTGCAGGGCAGCCAATCAGAAAGCCCATAGCATTACATACATATACATCATATGTAATGCTATGGGCTTTCTATAAACCGAAAGTCTATAAACCAAATCTCTTTCGGTTTAATGACTTTCGGTTTATGGAATACATGTAATGCTATTGGTATTCTACAAACCGAAAGTCTATAAACCGAAAGAAATTCGGTTTATAGAAAGCCAATAGCATTACATGTATTCCATAAACCGAAAGTCTATAAGCCGAATGTCTTTCGGTTTAATGACTTTCGGTTTATGGAATACATGTAATGTTATTGGCTTTCTATAAACTGAAATAGAGTCCCCATTCATACGAATAGGTCAATTGACCTATTCGTATGAATGGGGACTCTATTTCGGTTTATAGAATAGCAATAGCATTACATGTATTAGATAAACCGAAAGTCTATAAACCGACTCTCTTTTGGTTTATAGACTTTTGGTTTATGGAATGCATGTAATGCTATGAACGAATGAACGAATGGTTAATAAACGAAAATCATTCGTCCATTCATGCTATTGGCTTTCTATAAACCGAAATAGAGTCCGTTTATAGAATACCAATAGCATTACATACATTCCTGCACTTCATATCTGAGAGTCAAATAGAACCGTCAAATACTGTGCTTACAGCGCACTTTCAAAAATTCTAATAGTTTTGGGTGGTAAATAGTACATTTGCGTCTTGCGGTGCACTTCATATCGGAGAGTCAAATAGAACAGTCCAATACTGTGCTTACAGTGCACTTTGAAAAATTCTAATTGTTTTGGGTGCTAAATAGTACATTTGTGTCTTGCAGTGCACTTCATATCTGAGAGTCAAATAGAACTGTCCAATACTGTGCTTACAGCGTACTTTTAAAAATTCTGGCTACCTCCTCCTCCTCCTCCTCCAGCGCCGCTTCCACCTACACCGCCACGGTCACCGCATCCTCAACCTATGGGTCACTTAGTATAAACTGAAAGAGTATACTCTGCACTCCAACCCTCTCTCAAATGGATAATTCTGTTGATCCTCCTGGCAGCCATGCTTTAGATTTAGATTTATGTTCTTCCAAAGCTAAAATCAAAGATTCCATCTAGTGCTATTTTATGGCTAAGCTGTATTTGTAATTTGTATATATTTTATGTTATTTTAAGTTATTTCCCTATCCACATTTGCTTGCAGGGCATTTGTCTTACTCTTACCCACATTTTACTTCATTTTGCAGCCCTCTAGCCCTTTCCAGGACTATTTAAGAGGCATTTTAGTGGCCAAAAGTTTGTGTCCCCATTGACTTAAATGGGGTTCGGGGTCAAGTTCGGGGGCAAGTTCGAGCACGGACCTGCCGAACCCGAACATCCAGGTGTCAGCTCAACTCTAGTAGTGAATTTTAGACTTAAAAGCTTGGAAGGCAAAGTTTGAAGTTGAGACAGATGAAAATCTGTCCAGAAACTTCATGCGTCACTATTAACAGGGTAAGATCTGCAGGGTAACAGGGTAAGATCTATATATGTACATTTGCCATATGATTGGTCTGATCAACTTTTTAGATTCTTGGTTACATTTATTTGATGGAGCATATACAGGACCATAAACCTGCTTATTCCTAACTACAGCATATATTGATAGCTCAGTTTTCTGTTAATGATATAATGGAAGCCAACTACCTTGATTACCTTAATATCTGATTTGAAGCACTCCAACCTCATTACTCTACCACTTTATTTTAAACATTTCAGTTTCTCAGCTTTCTTTGCCAAATGTTTTAATTATAATGCTATGAATAAGTCATAAAGCTAAAAAATAATTCCACTCAAAAACTTCATCACACTTAGCCTTATAAAGTACTCTAAACTAATGATCTTAAAAAACAATGTTGCCATTACCAAGTACTTTTCATAGTTAGATTTAAGACAATCAGTTTTATACATTGTTGGTACTCCTCTCTTTTTCTGCCTTATATTTATGTTGTTTTATTTATTAAATATATTTCTGTATTTGAGTTTTTTTTTCAATTGGCATGCAAGCTGTATTTGATTTATTACATTATTGAACTGTCCCAGTCTTGAGCTCTGAATGTTCTTTCACTTGTTTATAGATATCATGTTGTGTTCTTATTGCTGAAACATACTCCCTGGATGATACAAGGCTACTGTTTTGTTTTCATTTTGTTTAGTTAGTTATTTTTTTTTCTCCTCACTCTGTAATCATGTTCCAAAATTATCTTTATTGATTATCAAACAAAGTCGTGTGTAAATGATTGTACATAGGAAAAATAAAATGCCAGACGCCTACCAGCTGAGGAAGACTACTGAATCGCGTCCTTTGGGGTGTTTATAGTTGTAAAGTGCAATATTGGTTTCTGTCATACGATTGTTCATACCTGGCCAGAGAACAAAGGGTAAGGATATTTATCTTACATATGGTTCCTTTTTGTATACTTCACAATCCTATATTTTTAAGTATTTAGTAATTCTTTTATATGTTTATATGTGGTGACTTTATTTATATATTTTATGTATGTAATCAATGTGTGAAATAATAAAAATAAATTATACTTATAAATGGTTTGATGGTTATATTCTCTTTGCCTCAAGCGACATGTACATGTAAAAAACAAACATACAAAAATAGTGCAACTCTGTGATACACAATCAAATACATATATTTGTGTCCAACAATAGGATTCAGGGCCGAACCTTTGCGGGTGCACGGGGTGCACCGCGCCCAGGCGCCAGGCAGTGAACATAGAGAGGGGCGCAGAGCGAGTGACGCTGCTGAAGTGTCACTCACGGGAATAGTAGGTGCTGCTGCCTCCTGTCAAACTGAGCAAGCTGCACCTAACGAGGTCCTCTATGTCCTCCTCCACTGAAACGGAGGAGTGACATACACAAAGATGTGCCCCCGACGTCAAAGCAGGGGCGCAGGTCACGTTAGCCCGCCCCTGACCTTTAAAAATCTAGTGGCGGCAGTGGAGGATGATCTACTTCACATAGCAGCTCCTCCTCTTTCCTGTGAGTGTATAAGAGGAGGAGTAGATCATCCTATTCCAAAAGTAAAAAACGGAGGTAAACGTATTATTAAATAAATAATGTCATTGTGATTATTATAGTTCATCATAGTATGTAAAGTTCTTGTCTTGAATAAAAATTTGAGGCTTCTGTTTATATATATAGTATGATTTTTTTATGCCATAAATTATGTATATGCCCTTTTATTGTCATGAATATAAAGATACTATAATTATCTTTATATGCATGGCAATAAAATGCATACACATAATTTATTGCTTTAAAAATCATATTTACTACCTATTTTATAGTTTAAAAACCATATTCACTTATAATGCTTGGCCATTGGCCAAAGAATTGCAAGAAAAGGCATAAAATAATATGTTTAAAATGTGTTTGGGGTGTCTCTTGTTTATGAGGTTGGTAAAAGGAACATACCTCACTCTATTCTCCCCAGGTTTTAGAACCGCTTTTTTTATTAAAAAATATTTATGTATATATATATATATATATATATATATATATATATATATATATATACTGGTGCTTGGATATATGGCATGTGGTGGCTTCACATTTTGCCAGTGGAAACCTTCACACAGGGGCCCAGTGATTTCTATTTACGCCTCTGTGTATTTGCGTTAATATAAGTATGTGATATGTATGTATGTATGTATATATAATCTGTGTGTATATATAATATAATATGTATGTGTATAGGTATTAGAGTTTTATTGCAACCCCCCCCCCCTACATTTGTCACTGGCCCCCTCTTGCCAGGGTGCCATTCAGGGACACACTTTATATATTATATAAATAATTTGGATGCCTTGGGAACCTTGTAGATTTCAGATAAAATGTTTTATTTATAATATACATACATTTATTATCAGCCACCTAGATTAGCCGATAGTGTCAGAGGACTTTACCCTTAAATTGCTAGGTAGATATAGGCAGTGTCAGAGCGCTTAAGCCCTGCAATGCTATACAGACATAGGAGGTCTGTCACTTACACATACACAGGCTGTCACTCACACATACATATAAAGGCAGTCTGTCACTTACACATACACAGTCTATCACTCACACATAAACACACACACATCTTCTTGCCTTACTTACAGAGTGCAGGCAATATGCTGCAGCATTGAGCTTCGTGTGAAGGAGGGACTGAGTCAACCAGGAGAGTCTACTGAACTCTCAGCCAATCAGGAGAGTTAAGAGGTCTCGCCTGATTGGCTGACACCTTCCTCTATCAGCACTCTCAATCAGAGCCTGGGACCTGGGACATAAAAGGCCCATTTCGGGACTGTCCCGGGAATTCCAGGACACGTGGTCACCCTACCACTCGACACAAACTATAAAAAAAGCAATCCCTGTCAGACACGGACTGAGCCAACTAGACACAGGTAAATGAATGGTATTATGTTTAAGCGTACTATTTTTACTTGCCTTTAATTCCAGGGTGGTGGGTGAACCCAAACTTACAGTGCCCTGGACTGACTTAATGGATACCCCAATGTGATGGGAGGTTGCCATGGTTCTCCATTCATTTAATTAATAAGACATAATCCTGTCTACTGAGCAAAGTTTCTTAGGGGTTTATCTAGTTAACTTGTTAACTGGCATGTGCTAAATAATACTGTTGCATATATGAGAGAACATGTGTTTAATCGCTTTTATTCATATTGAATCATATGTGAAAATAAAAATAAATATAATATGAGATAGCATTGTTTTTATTTTCACACTTGATTAGCACATTCAGTATGAATTACATTACATTTATTTATATAGCGCCAACAATTTATATAGCGCCAACAATTTACATAGCGCAAGGTACAGAGCATAGAAGGGAACTACATATTAAGTTAGACAAACTAAAACAGACTGGTAAATGATACATGCCCTGCTCACAGGCTTACAATCTAGAGGATAGTGATTAAACATATTCTCCATTAGTAATCACACTGGGTTTCTACTTTTCTTTTTTTTTTATAATTTATAATAAGGTTTTGGTACTTTAATTCATATTTCTTGAATACATTTGTAACGGGGGAGGAGTTAGTATTATAGACACGCCCAACATGGGGACGCCAAAAAAAATCCTGCACCCAGGCGCTCATGACCATAGGATCGGCCCTGATAGGAATCCCACTCACAGTATGCTAAGCAAATGAGTTTGCTGAGACTTTAAAAACAGATCCTCCTTTGGTCAGGTTTGATCCATATATCAGGTGGTTGTATAAAAAGAGAACTTTCTCTAACTGGAATGACCAGAGAAAGTTATCTTCTTATGTACATGTTTTTTTTTTTACATGTACATGTCGCCTGATGCATCAAACAGAATATAACCATCAACCCATTGATAAGTATAATTTATTATTATTTCACATATTGATCACTTATAATTTGCGCTGCACTTTCTTCTTTATCTGGTTTACTGTTGGACATACAGGGAGCTGTGTGTGGAGTGTCAGCTGCATTTTGAATTTGCTGTAATTATCAAAAATTGTAATTTTCCTCACTTGATATTACCACTTATAAGCACCTTTTTTGTTATCACTTTCTTGTTATTGATCTATGTGACCAGTTACAATATTTGTGATTTAGAGGCACTAGACATTTTCAATGTACAATCATTTGCACATCACTTCTTTTGATATTTGATACATTTATTCCATATTATATATATATATATATATATATATATATATATATATATATATATATATATATATATGTTTCTGGAATTTTATTTAGCGCTTACTCTGCTTATAATTACGATGTTTCTTTTTTACAGTGGTGCAGACCCCTGCAGTATTCTAAGACTAGCTTCTATTACTATTAAGTGGACAACCTCCCTCCACAAGATTGGGTGACATGCCTCTTCCTTTTGAATTCCTGCCCTTCTCTCCCTCTTTTTCTCCTCATATATATTTTTAGGTTAGTATTGTCCCCTCTTTTTCTTTTTCATTTAAAAAAACTTTTTAATTATTCCATTTTAACTTTTAGTTTAGTTATTGTTAACATAGCTTAACATTTTAACACATAAAATACACCAAGTTTTATTTAGTCCATAAAACACAAACAATAACATAATCATTTCAATAGATACCGTCTGTGGTACAATGCATTATAAAGTAAACTAAATAACCTATCCAGTTTTCTCTTACTATGACGTTATCTGCCTTGTGTTATTGCTACAGTAATTTCAATAACAACTGGTAAAATGTGAATTATACATATGACTCACCTAAATGTGTTTAGTGCACTAAGATAAAAATGCATATCTACTACCATTAAAATTCCATGTAGTACAAAACTCCTATTGACCCATTCATCTATCTCATACAATTGCATCCCTTTATTTCTTTCTCTATTTTTGCTCTTATTTTCTGCACTTGAATAGCATCAAAGGTGGAAATGCTTTGTTAATAGTATGAAAAATCTTAGTTATGTCTATTATGTTGTCCCATATATAAGCCACACCCTTAAAATGTGATACCATTTTAAAGAAAAACGCATTAATGCTCCCTTATAGTGGTCCCCTTTTCTAGCAGTAAAGCCTCCATTCCCTGCTATGGATTACATGGTACATAACCAACTTAACACTGTTTAAGCATCATAAGACCACAATATTTAGTGCACAGATTTTTAATCTATGGCACATTCTACTGTGGATTACATTTGCTATCATGCCAGGAAAATTCAGACTGCTGGATGTGTAAATTGGAAAATGTAATCCACAATAGTAGAAGTGTCCTTAATTGTTAGCTGACCTACCTTCCTGCTTGTCTACATGGTTATGGTGTAGGGGAGCTAAAAGGGGCTTTATCCCTGGCATGTATAGATGCTTATCACTTGCATTCAGCCTACAGACAGTGAGTGCAAGCATGTGACATTATATCCCAAGTGAGGTCTAACATTTTACAACATAAAATAAGTAATACTTGCATTCAGTCGGGCGTAACACACAGACATCTTCCAGCTGACCACACTAGACACCAGGGAAACTGGAGATCATGGTTATTTGCAATACTGTTTGAGGACACTAGCAACCTGTTTTGGGGACATATAGGGCACTGGTAAGATGTTTAGGAAAATAGATGCACTGGCAAGCTGTTTGGGCACATTGACACACTGGGTACCGATATTGCACTGACAAGATGTTTGGAGACACATATGACACTGGAAAGCAGTTTGGGGACCGAGATGGCACTGGTAATCTGGTTATGGACAGAGATGGCACTGTTTTTACATTTAAAAATGGAGGGGTGGGAAATTGTGAAGTCCACCTAACATATGACTCTCCTTGGGTGTCAAATAGTCTAGGGATGCCCATAGGTACTACATGTCTTTTTACTACCACTAACCATTCTGAAATCCTTATTGTGAGATAATATACAGCACCCCAAGTTTAATAATTTAAATTAGAGGGCAAATATATGGCCAATAATCTGGACATTACAGTATATACTGATTTTACTTTTCTTTTAGTTGAAATATCAGCGAATTTATAACATCCAGCTGCATAAGTACAATGGGATATTATCCCACAAAACATATCACATACATAAATATGTAGTAGTTGATGAATCAGTCCATATATTTGTGTACATTTGTCACTATGCTTCATGATGCATCTTTAGGACCATCTTTTTCATATGATGATGCTTTGAATTATATTATCAATTCAATAACCAATGTTATCGATCTCTAACTTTTTTTTACTATAAGGGTTAAGCAGCCCATAATAGTGGCTTTCACATTGCTATTATAAGGGTTAATCACTTCTCTGTAAGCCTTTAAATTTGATGGATGAGGAATTGATAAATGTCCTGTGGATTTGTGAAATGTCATTTTGTAAGAACTGATTAATGCATGATGTGCATGCCTGCTTGTCATAGAAACTGAGATTCTACTCACAAAGTGCTATGCTACACAGTTTTAAGGGACTCTAATATCTAAACAATGGTTTTATTGTGAATGTAGAGAAAAAAATGATTGAAAACAATCTATACCTTCTGTTAGCAGAATTGCATGCAAACGGCTAAATTAGAGGGAAAAAAGTGTTTTAGATGTGTCTGTATTGCCTCTGTTTATGACATCATCTGTGGCTTAATATGCAAATGAACTTATTTTCAAAGGGAAATGTGTTATTTGCATTTTAAGTCACAGGGCATGTCATTAAAGCAGATGCCACAGATACATTTCAAACACATTTTTCGGCTTATTTAAGCATTTAGGTATTCAGTTCTGCTAACACAATGTGTAGATAATGTTCAATCATTGAATAATCTCTGCATTCACAGTATGAACAATGTTTAGTGTTGACATCGTGCCTTTGGCGTTTGTTGGGTTCGAGGGTGTCTGTCTCCACAACCTTTGGTGTTTTATGCCTGGATTCAGTAAAATACATTTTTATTTGTACACGTTTTTGTCCACAGTGTTCTTGGTGGAAGGATCAAATCCCTTTTTTTCACTTACTGTGTATGCTTATCGTGAAAGGTACAGCAAGATCCAGAAATGCCATTGCACAATTTATTGTGCTGAAAAAGCTAAGGACGGTGGAGACAGTCTACTCTTTTACTTTTTTTGTCTGACATAGTGCCTTTAACTTGAATTGAAATAAAAAGTACACCGGGGTCAGTATAGACAAGTAGCATGGATATCAAAGGATGTAATCAATATGTTATGATGGCAGTTAGGTGGGTGAGGAGTAATTTCAGAATTGTAAACTAATAATGAATGTGACATTGCTAAAAACCAAAGTGCATATTTAAAAAGGGTTACCTTATTGTTACTGTACCATATTAACCTCTTTTTTGCTGATACTTGAATTACATACACATGGGGCTATTTCACATGGGGCTATGTACTAAAAAATGGGGACCTGACAAATGCAATTTATGCAATTATGCAAACACATTTTTTATTAATCCCTTCATGCACAATGCCATCCTGGCACATCATACAACTCTGATTATGGTATGTCCTCCCACAGACTGTAATTGGGCTATAAATGACATGGCTGACTGCTTCAGGATCAAGGCATTCTAGGCATGTCTGCTGAGGACCCCAGATACACATCCAGCATGACACGCAATCACAGTGACCGGATGTGTATAGCTTTCAGAATCAATGCCTAGCTTTGACGATGTTAGTCTCTCCCTGCCCCAGGGGCATTGCTGCAAAATTAAAAATAAATAAATAAAATAAAAAATAAATAATATATATATATATACATTTCTATGGGTATTCGGCTACTTTTTTTTTTTAAGTGAAACGGTAGTCTTAATTGCCCAATATGAAATATGCCTGATTTAAAGGGCCATTTGAATCACCAAAGTAATCCGAATTAGGGCGAAATTTGGAGCAAACAGGGTAAACATACACAGAAAAAGTGAGACAGAATATCAAGTCTTTAATAATTATGTAAAAAGAATGGGATTCTGAAAGTAAAAAAAAAACCAAGCAAACAACATTTCTTAGCCCTGTTATATTCAATTCCTGGAAAAAAAGCACATTTCCAAAAGTGAAAAACTTTAAACCCTGTTGTATTCCTAAATCAATTTTCACCCTTTCATGGAGGTCAGGAATGTAGTAATGAGTTCTTGTATGTTGTCAGCTAGAAAGTGGACTTAGAATGATGTTTTAGTTTTATATGGTTTTATGTTGGTTTTATTTCTTTCCAATAACTGCTGAACTGTCATGTGATCCATAGTTCAGGTCTCATCCAGTTTACTCTGTATTTGAAATTAATAAAGCTCATGATGGATCTTTGGCAGAATTATCCAAGTTTCAAGCAACTTTTATTTCAATAATAGCTCTTGTCTTGACCACTGACATACTCACAAAGCTGTAATTTCCCTTGTGAGGGGGAATCTTTCTGTCTCCCTAGCCAGTGCCTCTGCCAACAAGCCTTTTTTTTCTTTTAAAAAAATAATAATTTTAAGCCGCCCCAAGACAACCTAGGCACTTGAAATACAGAGCTGTGCCCCAGTACCCACATTGCACACAGAGAACTTACCACAGACAGCACCCACAGTTCTACAGGCTCTCCAATTATAAGATTCTCAAAATTTTCCAGGTTCCATCACCCTGGTGTCTAGTGGTAGGCAGCTATATATCAGTGTGCTGCCCCGGTGCACAGACATCCTATCATGCTACATCTCTCACTCTCCATGTGGTCTGAAGTCTGGAAATACGCATTTCCCATGACCCTCGATATTCTGACTAGCGGGGAGGGGTAGTGCAAGAGGGAGTGCCTACTTGTCCGCAGAGATGCTGGTGTTCTACCCCACCAGCACATCTGCTGGCAAGCTTTTTCTTTTTTTTAAAAAAGGGCCGGCCAGGCCCATGAGAGATTTATCGTCGGTCACCCCCTGAAGCAAGGCCGGGGGTCAGATAGTACATGAAGTTACCATTGCAAGATTGTAAATAATTGAATGTATGATGATTGTCGAAGCAAAATTGTTGCACCATGTTATTATGTACATGACTTTTTTTTATACAATACACAACCAGTGCTCTCTAAAATGCCTTATGTCACAACTGACAAAAGTAAAATGATAGGCTGTTTCAAAATCACTAGTAAAGCATTATGAATAATGCAGGAAGGTAGCAAATGAAGTCATTTCATTACACACTCCTGTTGTTTTCAGTGAAATGTGAATTAATTGTCCTGACTACCTGTTACAACACAGCTATTTTATTTCTTTCTGTTCCTTTTTTCTTATTAACTTTATATTTTCCAGCATGACAATAATTTCACACTTCAATAAAGTATTTTAAACACATTGAGTGTTGTTTTTCAAGAAAGCTTTCTCAGTAAAAGAAAAGAACAGTGTATCAGTCAAAATATGACAGCAACAAACACAATTCATGCATATTCAACTGCTGCATGTACTTGACATAATAGGTTAGCTTTAGAACTCTTATTTTCAGAGAAAGATTGTTAATGAAATATTCAGACTGTATATGCATGCATAGATTTAACATCTGTTTAAATTGTAGAATATGTTTAAATTATATGTTGAGAAAACTATGTTTATATGCTCTAGGTAAAATATATTTTTGTTCTCAAAACTGCATACAAGAGTGTCATATGGTATTATTGTTTATTTTCATAGCTGACAAAACTATAAATTCTTTTGGACATTTTGGAGTAAGGGAAATCCATTGAAAATCATATGACTTGCAGATTTCTCCTAACTTCAATTGTGGCAGATACTCGTACTCAGTCTGAGTAGCTCTGCCAAACTCTGCTTCCATTAGCCCCGGGACAACATTCAGGATCTCAGCCAGCCAGGAACCATGATCATAGATCAATTCCCCCAGTCACTTGACAATAATCAGTGTAGGACAAAAACTGGCTGGCTAGCAGTGTGATGGACTCTCTGGTACACCCGGCTGGGTGGGTACCTCTGTCAAACCTGTCTTCCTAAGCATAGGTTTATAAACACACACAAAGAGATAAGGAAATTAACCCCTTGCGACATAGTGTTTATAACAATTGATGTGCCTGGCACGTCATCCATTAAAAAGAGCAAAGAAAGTGACCAACATTGCAGCCATTTAAAAATGGAGGTGCCGGCTGCACATATGAACAAAAAAAAGTTTACTTCCTAAGCGCTGATGATGTTGCTAAAATGCCTCGCTAGCAAGGAATTTAGCAACACCAATCAAAATAGCCTACCCTCTCTCCTGAGCAACCACATTTTCTGGGTCAAAGGGAGTGCTGCTGGATATAAATGGTGCTTCCCTTCTACTGGTAAAATCAATGGCAGTGATGTTTTATCACTTCCATTTCTCTAGGGGGCATTGAAGATATGTCAGCACACCTGTTCACTGTGCTGACATATTTGGTGCAAGCTTATATGAGCGCTCACCAGTCACATTCAAAGGCAATATTACCTGTGGATCTGCCTCACTCTCCTTATTCTGTATATTGTAAGTTAGTGAGTTTAAGTTTTAATACATTTTAATACATTCAATACAATTTTGATACCAAAGGGCTTTTATAAAATCTATTCGTATGTATTAACCCCTTCCCTCCCTTTCAACACTGCATAAGCAATGATCTTGCACGGCAGCATGTTTTTTTTAAGAGCTATTAGCCCCTCCTTTGCTGTAGATCACTGCTTACCCAATCATCAGGTTGCATATTTTTTGTGGTCTGTTTTTCATGGGTTAATTTTTTACAGTAAATTATTACAGTAATATAAAGCCTCCTCTAAGAGCTATTAATTTGCTGTAGATTAATACTTAGGCATTTTTTTACTGTCTGCATATTTGTTTTGATTTTTTTTTGTTAAACCACCTAGTGGGACATTTATCCCCCAAACAAGTGGACAAACCTATACATGGGGTTATAACTCTATCCGGAGGTGTTGCTGAACACATATTGGTGTGTTGTTTGGCAGTGATGCATAAAAGAAAAGAAAAACACAAAAAAATACTATTCAAAAGTCTGCCAAAAGCTGGTGGTAGAATGAATGCATGAAAACTGTTAAATGCCACTATTTGGAATACTTTGGGGTGTCTATTTTTCTAAAATGTATTGTATGATGGGGTAAATTGATTTGGCCAGCTTCAAAAATCGTTTATTATGTAAAAATTCCACACTGGAAAAATGAAATGCACACATCCCAAATGCGGCTATTTGCCCCGCAAACTGACTGTACCTATACTTGAACCCTACCTTCCATGTGCCTGGCTCTCTTCTTTATTAGTTTTCCAGCCTGATTTGGCCATTTAGCCTCTGTTCTAGTGACCATGAATCTCAATGTTATCATTGTCAACTCTCCTCAGCTGTGTCTGGTCATGTGCTAATTATCTGCCTATAAAAGCCATTTCCTGTCACTATACCTTTGCCAGATTATTGTGGTTCCTTCCTGCATCATATCAAGCTTGCTTCTGATCTCTCTGATCTACTTTGGCTTGCCTGACTACGCTTCTACTTTTTTGTTCCAGCCTCTCAGTTCTGATAAAGACCAGATTGTCACTCAAAGCTCAGGGGCTCAACCACCTGGGTAACGAGTGGCTAATTGTGGCAGAAGACTTTGCTGATGTGGCTTCTGGACTTCAAAACCTTCTAACATAATTATCATTACACAACCTGACAAACCTATGCATTGGAGGTGTCCCTATACTCAAGAATTGTTGCTAAACATATACAGGGCTATTGGTTGGTAGTGACGCATAACAGGATCTGAAAGTTCACGCCTAAAATATATGTGTATGTGAAAAAACAAATTGTAGTTGTGCTATGGACACATACGGGTCTACTTAATATACACAAATGTTGTTCCGAATTGAATTCAGATCAGGCATAATAGCCGCATCAAACAAATCACTGAAATGCGTCTACTCAATACACATGATTTTGGGTCCAAAATGACTGTTCGGGCCATTTCAGAAACCGAAACATCAGAGGCCTTTGGATTGGGACATTTTTGCTTTAAAAAGCATATAATTTCTCTACCCGTTTAGCTAAATACTGCCATTGGCAGTAAACTGAATGGCTTTCTTGATTCTATGACTGCTACTAATGCCAGTGACGGGTGCGATATATATTATATTTTCATGAAAGTATTAGCGGACCCCGTAAAAATATGGCATTGAAACACCCGCTTTACGCAAGAAAATGCTGGATTTAAAATGTACAGATTGCTTAATGCACAGATACCTGCACATTTGAACCCTTTCAGTGCTATAGGGAACACTATAGTGCTCCTTACAGTTTAAAAAAAAAAAGCTTTAATTCTGAAAATAATATATTTCAAAAATGACATTTTCACAGTGTGCCAATCATGAAGGGTTAAGAGTAAAAATAGCTGTTAAGTTGGCACAGTATTGGCCACATGAGACTGCTATAAATGTCATATACTGGAGGAAAATAATTCCCTCCATACAGATGCTGATTTCTCTCTTGTTACCAGCATAAGGAGATAACACTTTATCATAACAAACAATGTGGTGGTTTGCTTACGTATTAAAAATGTTCATACAAGTGTTTTACAGTAATTAAACTAGAAGACTTAAGAAGGATTAACAGTTATTATAATAAGAAAATAAGCCAAACATATTTATTTGAGGTGTATAAAAACACCTTTAATTGAAGAGCCCATTCATGATTTAAAGTATGCTTCTTATCTTATAAGTTTAGAATTTGTAAAAGATAGAATGGAAGTCTAATTAGTACTGTGACAAAAATATATAAAATAATGTCTGTATGATATAATACATTTTTATATCAGATTTTTTATGTTGGTATGCTGCAAAATCCTCAAACTGTTTCCTGTCAAATTACATATGTATATAAATTAAATTTTAGCACCCACATCTCCAGTGCATCTTTTGTTAAAGATACCCAATCATTTCTTTCCATATTTTTATCTAGTTTTCAATTATACACTGCCCACTGCTATCATTTGTTCTGCTTTGCTAGTTATCACAAGAGAAGTGTGACAGACATCTCGTCGTGTCAGGCTTCAAATGACAAGCCTGTATTGCTGCCTATCTCTAAATCGAATACCAGTTTAGTTACCCTTCTGTCAAGTTACATATTTGTCACCATCTTGGCTAGGTAACTTAATTCCAACACCATATTTGATGAACTGTCTCCAACTTTAGCACATTTTGTTCATCATTTTACCACATGTACTAACAAGTAGCAATATGCGATGCAGAAAATGTTTGAAATTTTTGTGAATATTAATGAAAAAAAAATGAGAGGAGGCCCTAATAGCGTGTATTCAGACTGAAACTTATGCTTCTATATAGTGTAAAATCATGTACACCAACAATAGTTAATGTAATTGGATAGAAACTGTTATTTTCTAACATGTTTATGCTTATAGTGGGTGATATATAAATATGGCGCAAAGGCAGATATATACATATGTCTCCTCCAGTCCCGCACTTCTGGATTGTTCCGGTGAATGCTGCCCCAGTATAGCCCATGTACAAAGAATCAGTCACTAAAAAGTGCCTGATTAGTCCCAAACTTAATGAGAAGTAATTCTCCTTCACATTAAATCAACAGGGTATCAAAAAGCGTAATTGCCGTTATACATATCGAATTGAGATTGTGCCTTTTTCCACTTCCTGACATTTTAGAGTGCAGGAGTTTTTGTGTATAATCCCCATCATTCCTGTCAGTCAAAGTGAAC
Organism: Pelodytes ibericus; assembly: GCA_036172795.1. Lineage (NCBI taxonomy): Eukaryota > Metazoa > Chordata > Amphibia > Anura > Pelodytidae > Pelodytes > Pelodytes ibericus. The sequence goes on from CM069859.1 coordinate 81,328,299, forward strand.
TGTAGGTCTATAGACAGGAGAAGACTGCCTCCAAGATATTCATCCATACTGTATGCACCATTACTAACAGGCTTACTCATGGACTGGTATACCGAGACATCCTTCCTTACCAGTAATATGAAATTCCAGTGACTTACAGAGTCAATATGAAGCCTGTAGATAAGCTCCAGTGAAGTGTTTCAGAGTTGTATCCAGAAACATACTGTTGAAAGTCCTACACTATTATATTGTCGAAGCGTCTCCAGCAAATTAATACTTCCATGAAAGCTAAACAAACTAAGGAGCTTCTATTAATAATGCATCCGCACAACTTGAAGCATGCCCTCAAATGAAAACCTATCCCTGAGCTTTACTGGGCCAGCAAGGCATACATGTCAGACTATGGTGTCCCTTTTGATGTAATTAAATACTAAAATTAATAACAAAACATTAACATTATAAAATAAATGGTCTGAATGCCACTCATTTTTATGTGTTTCAGGAGCACAATCAGACATTGTCTTGTTTTGTCTTTTCCCACAATGTATTTTTTTTTTTTTTACTCCTTTCATGATGGTTGACATTGTACATGAAACCCTTTTATGACTACTCACCTTCCTTGTTGGCAAATTTCTTATACATATGCATTATTTCAAAAATGGAAACATACTGTACTGTGTATTAATTTTTGAGAAACTTCAGACCACCTGAAGATTAGAGGAATGCAGCATTGCCATCGATCTCCCAAATTAGTTGGCTGTGCATGGGTGCCATGAATCTGAGGTATGAAAATAAGACACCCTCGAATATAAGATGAAAATCTATTTTGTTTTTTTGTTTTAGATGATTTGTTCTAAAAAAAAACCCTTGTCTTCACTTCCATTATTGTGGACAAGCCTTTGCAAGATGCTCATTCAAAACTTGAATAAATGACAATGGAGAAAATAACACTGGGATTAATTAGTGATTGCTAAAGGATCTTCACAGTGCTCCAAGAGTACTTGTTTATTTCTATTTATGCTATGGATTTTTTTTGCCTATAAATATGTATCCTATGCTGTTTCTATACAGAATAGGTTTGGTATAAAAATGTACAGGGTTGCTTTTTATTATCAGTTTGGTTCTGATCAGGCTTCAATCGATTGTACAGATCTACAGTACTCAGTCTACAGTACTTATTCACATTAATTATGCACTTATTTAAGTGGCGAGACCAAAAATAATCAAAAAAAAAAATAACACAACTAGTAAATAAATAAGTAAGCACATGGTCAGGTTTATGAGAAGAATATGGACTGCAGGCATTGCCTTAAACTATCAATTTAGTTAATGAACACAGAGCCAATTTATTTGCAGCGGCACTATTAATGCTTAACTCCAATTATCTACCCCCATTGAATACATATTTACTTAAATAATGAAAATGTAATTTCAGCTTGATTGAAAAGGTGATTTCATATACATTGATTACAGAATCAAAATGATTAGCAATTGTCCCTTTTGTTTCAGTATTGGTTAATGTTTATTGAATCCTGCTTTTGTTTATATTTGAATAGTTATTAAGTTAAATCTAAGTTTAGTATTACTACCAAAATTAAAACTTATGCTCAGCATGGGAAAGTGCTAATAAATGTAGTATTTGTTTTAATAAAAAAAAAATGCAATCTAAAAAAATGAACATTGTATCGAATCAGAGATCTCTATCTATTTTCATAAATGGAAACAGATCAAGCGCAGCATTTTTTCATGGTACATTTTCAAATGTTCTATTTTCTGCCTTTTCAGTAATGAAGTTATCTTTTTATTTCATGCACAATTTCTTCCTCTGTGCTATACTTAAATATATAGGCACTACCATGACATTTTCAATCCTGAACATGCCTCGATATGATATATTGGCATATTTTGTCAATGTTTTTTGAGACATGCAATATATCATTTGTGAATAGCAAGGAACTATAATAATATTGTGATTCAGTGAAGTAATGAATGAAAACTAGATATTTTGCTGTTTTTAATTAATGTACAAACAGGGATGTTTCAATATTCTACCTATAAAAATAAAGTTCAGTTGTACGTAAAATGCAAAATGTTGAGAAAGGAACATCGCATTTACTTATCATAAAAAAACAACAGAAAACTGGAATAAGAAATAATTAAAATGAAACCTCTTCTGCACTAAAGTTTATAGTTGCCCTACCAGATTTTAGATCATGTTTCCTCTTGGGTTACTACACTATACAGAGAGGAGGCAAAAGGGCAAACCTTCTTCCCTGTCCCCTCTTGAAAACACCCTACAAACATGTAATTCACATATATACGTGAGCGGAGCACATGAACACTCTGACATGTGTGTTGGTTGGTTGAATTTGATAGTTGCAGTGCTAACAGTTGACACCAAATCCAGAAAAGGAGAGTTTTGTATCCATTAGGATTTAATAGAATCACAGAGTTTTAATGTGCTTGTCAATGAATAAAAATATGGTAAATGAAGAGAGAGAAGGTTAATGAAGTTAAGCAGGGGCATTTATTCAACACGTATCTGCAAACACCAGAAAAGTTAAAAGGCCTGTTTATCAAACAGAAATTCCCAATTTTCAGTACTATCACCACATCAAAAGATTCTGGTTTGGAATATGAAAATCATATCAACACTGATCACCTTTTGTGTTTTGATATCCACTTTATAAATGGGCATCTCGGCCATATGCATGCTGTTCAGGACAGAGCTAGAAAACCATGAAACTTCCTTTATGTAAAAGGTTAATCAAATCAAGCGTTAATGCTAAGTGGGGTTAATGAAATGAGATGGGTTGACTAGGGGGTGATAGATATTGTTTCCAAAGGAAAAAAAGAGTTGTACATAATAGTGCAGAAAAATATCAAAGAATGTGTTGCTGCAGGTAAAGCCTATTAAAACTGCACTCCTTCAATAGTCCCAATAGTAAAAATATGCCAATTTCAGAGTAGTCAACAATAGTGTGTGATACACTAATATTTAACATATAGAGAGTGGGCAAACACACAGACATTTCAGTCACCTTATTCAACATGAAAATACCCTTTTACACATAGAATAAAAAGAGTTATTTCCATAAATGTCTTTGGGCTTTGCACTTTTGTTTGTTGTATGATTGGCTTATTTGTGCTATTTGGGACTTTGTGATAGAGATACACTGGAGTTATAGTTAGGTTGCCAACCAGACTGGTAAAAAATTAACTGGATATCAATGTTAAGTCTGTAGAGGCGATAGCATGTCCAGTATTCTTTTGAAGTAAAGATGGCAACTCTTGATATAGAGTTATCGGTAAATATGTTATTGTTATTGTTGTACATGGGGAACATTTTGAAAAACATTAAAACAATTACATGGAGTTAAGGTAAAAAAAAGCCCCGTGGGTGGATGGTATAGGCCAAAGGGAATTTAATGAACTAAGCCGGGACCCTGGCTAGACAGTTATTTTTACCGTTAAGTGATTATTATATTTTAGAGATGGTGCCCACAGATTGACATAAAGCAGATGTGGTGTCCATATTTAAAAAGAGATCTAAATGTCAGTAGGACAATTATATATCTCTAAGCTTGATATCTGTGGTTGAGAAACTTTTTGAAGGAATGCTAAGGGAATATATTAACTAATTAATTGTGAACAGAAATATTTGTGGAATATTTGTTCCCTATAGCAACATGGCCTTGTGAAAGACAGGTCTTGTCAAACTAACTTAATTGCATTATATGAAGAAGTGAATAAGAATATAGATTTGGGTGATGTGCTGATGTGATCTATTTAGACTTTGCTAAGGCATTTGGTACGGTTCCAAACAAACGGTTACTGTACACATTTAAACAGGCTTAGGGGCAAACATTTGTCTGTCTGTTGTAGCAATTGGATGCAGTTCTCAAACTAGCCAAATGTGATAAGTGGAGTACCTCAGGGATATGGCCTGGTCCTCCTTTTTTTTCAATATGTTTATTGATGACCTCCCAGTGGGCTTAGGGAACTATGTCTCCGTGTTTGGCAATGACACAATACAAAGTAGGGTGATACAGACTGAGTTGGATGTGTCTTCATTGGAAGAGGTTTTTAGGAAGATTAGGCAATTGGGTAGACAAAAGGCAAATTTAGATTAGAGTTATGCAGTTTGAGTATAATTTAAAAAAAATTTAGTTTAAATGGTGTTTCCTTGGAGAAATCTACTAATACGTATTTGGGAGTAATTGTAAACAGTATATTTAGCAGTAGTGCGTAGTGCCAGCTAGTGGCTGCAAAAGGCATTAAGATATTGACTCAAGGGGTGACGTTATTAATCTGTCCATGGTAAGGCCCCACCTTAAATGTGCATTTCAATTCTGAGTGCCTTTTTATTAAAAAAGGAAATTATGGAACTAGAGTAAGTACAGAAAAGTGCTACAAATTTAATGGGGGAATGGAAAGTTTTAATTTTGAAGAAAGGCTAAAAGAGTTACTTTCATATAACTACCTTTTCCAACATTGTAAAGCCCTAACTACCATTTAAGCTCAGTGGGTATGCCCATATATAGAATAAGTGATCAGATGAGAGTTGGGACCTCTTTCATATACACCTTTATCAATTCCTGCTCCTTTTTCTATTACATCCTTGACTGGCAAGGACATGCCCTCACCACTACCTCATTGTTTAACACTTGAAATCAGTGGGGGACCCCACCACAAAGATTTATGGCCTGCTTCACCATCTCCTGCAGAACAAAATTAAAAAGGACCTGCCCCACATCCATCAAGTGTACACCATAGCTGCAAAACAGATTGGCAGTCTCTCACATCCTGTCCATCACAGGGTCTATGTACTCCTAAAATAAACTTTTATACTTGCCTATCAGATTAACATGGTGGTGCTCCATAGCCATCTTATTGTAGGCTGGCTGCCAACAATTTCAGGGAACATCTGTGACCAAATAATGGCAATTTCCACGTGAAACCCCCAGACAAATCCCTCTTAGTGGTGTCTGATAGACCTAAAACTGCCACTGGTCCCAGATAGTTACCTTCCAGTTGCACTGCTAAAAGTGAGGATCACAGTGTCCAAAACTGTTGAATGTGAAAGAGCTCAAACTTTACCTAGGTTGGCCTTAGCACTCATACTGAAAAGAGACATTTTGACATGTGTTGCAGACAAAATGAACATGCCTCACACTGTGTTCCAATTAATAAACGTGACGGCTGTAGCCATGTGCTGCACATAGTGCAGTAAATATTTTTAAATATGTTGTTGTTATTTAGAGGTCTCATAATGTGAAGAATGACACATGTAAGAGTGAAAAAAAATCTACGGGTCTAATCACGTAGCTTTTTTTTTTGCATAGATCAGGCTACTCAGAGAACACTGAAGTGATATCAAACCAGCTAGAAAATCAGCCAATATGACTTTTTATCAGCCAAACTCCTCCAGATTTCGACAACCAATATGGTATATGGTAGCCTCGGTCCATAAACTGATATGGGGAGAACTTTGGCTTATTTTTATTTTTTTTGGGGGGGAGGGGGCTAGGCTATTAACAAAAAGGCCAAATTGATCCCATAAAAGTCAAGGACTTCAGCTATGGTCAAAACAACCCAGAAATGAGCCGATGTTTAGGTTGTTTTTTTTAAATCATACATTAAATACATAAAAATAAAATAAATTTACATTAAATAATATTACAAATAATTTAAAAATGCATATACTAATGCATATATACAATTATAATATATAACATTGAAATATTATACTTGTATGTGAATATTATTCTATTTAAGATATGTTTACTTTAATTATTTTACACTTTTCTATTCAATTCTCCACTTTATATCTAGAGAATTAAAATTCATGAAATGAAAATATTCTAGCTGAATTTAGGCCATTTCAGGCCTAAATTCAGGCTCTTATTGGGTAGGGGGAGTCCTCAGGCTTCAACAGGCCATTTTTCCAAAACTGAATATGGCTCAAGATCAAATCTAAACTAGCAGAGATTTCCAATTCTGTGCCAAAATAGGCCATATTGAGCATCCGAATTATGGAGAATGCCACAATTTGGATAGAAGCTCTGATCTGGCCCCATTTGGAGCCATAACAGTCTATAGTGATGACACCCTATTTAAATTATTAAAATTAAACTATTGCACATCATTAGAAAAATCTGGACTCCTGCCTGGTCCTGGATAGAGTTGAGCGGACACCTGGATGTTCGGGTTCGAGAGGTTCGAACGAACTTCGGAAAAAAAGTACGGGTCTGTGCTCGAACTTGACCCCGAACTTGTCCCCGAACCCCATTGAAGTCAATGGGGACACGGACTTTTGGCCACTAAAATGCCTCTAAAAAAGTCATGGAAAGGGCTAGAGGGCTACAAAAGGAAGTAAAATGTGGGTAAGAGTAGGACAAGTGTCCTGCAAGCAAATGTAAATAGGGAAATAACTTAAAATAAAATACATGCAAATTAAAAATACAGCTGAGCCATAAAATAGATGGAATTTTTGATTTTAGCTTTGGAAGAACATAAATCTAAATCTAAAGCATGGCTGCCATGAGGATCAACAGAATTATCCATTTAAGAGAGGGTTGGAGTGCAGGGTATTCTCTTTCAGTTTATACTAAGTGACCCATTGGTTGAGGAGGCGGTGACTGTGGCGGTGTAGGTGGAAGCGGTGCTGGAGGAGGAGGAGGTATCCAGAATTTTCAAAGTGCGCTGTAAGCACAGTATTGGACTGTTCTATTTGACTCTCAGATATGAAGTGCACCGCAAGACGCAAATGTACTATTTAGCACCCAAAACAATTAGAACATTTTCAAAGTGCGCTGTAAGCACAGTATTGGACTGTTCTATTTGACTCTCAGAAATGAAGTGCACTGCAAGACGCAAATGTACAATTTACCACCCAAAACTATTAGAATTTTTCAAAGTGCACTGTAAGCACAGAATTTGACGGTTCTATTTGACTCTCAGATGTAATCATGTAATACTATTGCTATTCTATAAACCGAAATAGAGTCACCATTCATAAGAATAGGTCAATTGACCTATTCTTATGAATGGGGACTCTATTTCGGTTTATAGAATAGCAATAGCATTACATGTATTCCATAAAACGAAAGTCTATAAACCGAAAGACATTCGGTTTATAGACTTTTGTTTTATAGAATACATGTAATGCTATTGCTATTCTATAAAAAGAAAGTCTAAAAACCGAACTTTCGGTTTATAGCTGAACCTCGAACTCCAACACGGACATACAGTGAAATGTCCGGGTTCGGGTTCGTGGCACGGACACCGTAATGTCCGGTACTAACCCGAACAGTGCGGTTCGGGTTCGCTCAACACTAGTCCTGGAGCAACCCTATGTGACTTTGCCTCACATATATATCGCCAGCAAGGGGACACTAAAGGAATAAGCAGAGAGAAGAGAGTTAGCCAATTAAAACAGGGTTTAAACATTTAAAAAAATATTTGCTTACATGTGAAATGAATAATTCATTGTAGTAATAGACTTCCTGGAATCCACTGGAGCTAGCAGTATCACTTGTTCCGTATTGCACTGGCTTTGTGAACTTGCTTCCAAGTTCCTGACTCCAGTGATAATTTGCGCATGTGTACTACTCATTTTAACACCGTTACATCAAGGTGCTAGCAGAAAAAGCTCAACAAGTGGACGAATAACATTGTGCCTATCCCTTGAAGACAAAAGACGCTAAGCACACCCCGGGAATTGTGACCTTGAGCGCTGTTGCCGAAAAGTAAAACTTCTGCTGTACTGGTACACTTTACTCTTCTGTGGCTATTGAGACATCATCTGTGAAGGCTTAATTTACATGTAAGCAGAATAACCCCTTAGTGATCTGACTGATTTTAAATGTAGCCTTGGTGACAGAGGCTAGTTTAACTCTTCAGTGGTGTTTGTATTTAGCAGCAATTTTCCTATTTTTCATTTAATTTATCCACATACATATGTTTTTGTTTTCATAAGATGGGTTTTGTTAACCCGTTAGTGAAAGGACTTAGTGACAATAGCTGTAATTTTACTTTCACATTTAATTTATCCACACATATTCAATACCACCATCACCATAAAAAGGTCTTTCTTTAGATTATTTTTATAATTTTTATAATTTACGATAAACATAAAATATGCTAAATACATTTATAAAATACACTTTTTCTAACATTTTTACCTACAGTGACCTTTTGACTCCAACCCTGACTCTAACTCTTGTACTAACCCTAATTCTAACCCTTATTCATCTGTAACCCTAACTGGATCTCTTCCTAACCCTAATTGTAAACCTAACCCTAGATCTAGGGTCAGCGTTTTACTTTTTAGCACTTCTGTTTGTTTAGCCAGATACTGGTGAGCATCATATTGGAGCAGCATGCCGGGAGGGGCAAATTTCAGTTGTGCATGAAAGCAGTAATGGAAAAGTGTACAGTGGCAGCAACCATTGATCGCTGCCTATGCAGATTTTTGGGCAGAACATACAAGGTATTTTTGATTATGAACCTGGTACAAACTATGTTGGTAAGGGGTTAAGATCCCATTATTTCCATCATATCATTACAAGAAATAATAAAATAGGATGAAAAGTTTAAAAAAAACTTTGCCTGCCCTCCTGCCTATTGAGAAGCTCCTTGTCCAGTTTTTCCCAAATAACCTTTAGAAAATTTGTGACCAAAAGTAATGGTACAGGAACAGCCCCTGCCAGCACGACAACCAGTCCACCCAAAACGATAGCTTGACCTGTACCCTCCATCTCCCATTCTGACAGCAACTGCCCATCTATTGAGGAAGACCAGTCAGTTTGACCAGCACGTGCATTGTGTTCCCAGGAATCTTGAAGCCCCTAGAATCCTTAAACACACCCAATGCAGATCCTGGAGCTTCCCCTAGTTCTCCCCCAATATTACCTGAAACTACCATAGGTCCTAGTGAAGTAGAGCGGGAGAACAAGTATGTGTCGGACAAACCTTGCCACTATGTTCTGGAGAAGCCTGGTTGCTCGCCTGCTGCCTCTGGACTATGGCCCCATGGTAAAAGCTTGTATTTTCCCCTGCAGAAAGGCTTGTTCATGCCTTTATGCCTGGGTGTTAGATTGAATCTACCGAACCAACTCCCGAATGAACGGACCACCTGGGTAAGGAATGTGCCATAACACTATACATTAATATTGTTAGTTAGATGGAAAAAACTACTTGGGATTGAGGACAGGATCTTAGGATATCTCCCACTAACAATAATAGAAGACAATGTAGCAGACCTTAATCTAAAGGGTTGGATAAATAAGGGAATAGAGAAAATAGAATACATAGTACAAAATAACAAGATAAAATCGTTTGAAGAGATTAAACAGAAATTTAGCCTACCCTCTAGAGAGATATTCCCATATTTGAGAATAAAAAGCTTCCTAACAAAAAAAATTGAAATGGAGCAAACAGAGGGACTGAAAGCCTTTAATAAAATAATAAATAATATAAAAAACAAGAACATGGTCTCTCAGTGTGCCAAGCTATTCGAAATATACAAAACAATCGCCCCTATACCTGCAATAACGGCCTGGGAAAAGGATTTGCAAATCAATATTTCAAGAGAGGAATGGATTGGTGCCATTAATGCAGTATCATCAGCAACACACTGCCTAAATGTAATTGAAAGCCATTATAAGGTTATTAATAGATGGCACTATGTCCCTTCAAAACTATCATCGATGTACCCTACAGTCTCCCCCTCATGCTGGAGATGTGGGGCTAATAAAGCAGACTATGTCCATATCTGGTGGTCATGTCCAACACAGAGGGAGCTATGGGGAAAGATAAAGAAATTCTGCCAAGAAGAAATAGGGATAAGCTTAAATAATACTTGCCCAGTATATGTATTACATACCGGATGGCCAAATATGCCCAAAGATAAAAAAGATCTAATAATACATATACTGGTGGCAACCAAACTGGCAATAGCCAAACATTGGAAATTAGCCATAGTCCCGACATGGTCAATGATAAAAAAACAGGTTGTAATGCAATGCAGGATGGAGGCAGGAATTTTAAGACAAGATAACTACACTAGTCCAAGAATCAATAGGTGGGAGAACTGGGCACTTAGGATCAAGAACGAAAGATGAGGAACATAGAGATAAAGACATGAGAGGAGGGAGGGGCGATCTCCAGTGCTTCTTTTTGTTTTTTTATTTTATTTTTATTTTTAGTCACTTATTTATGTATTTATTTCCTTGTTCTTCTTCCTCTCGTTGGTTTCACTAAATAACATCAATATGGTATAACGCGACATTATGCTTTTTGCTGGGTGGTCCTATCTCTCTCCCCTCTCTCCCTATGATTTTACTCTAAATATGTTTTCTGAAGAGAGGAGGAGGGAGAAAGGGAGAGAGGGAAGAAAGAGGGGGGAAGAGGAAGAGAAAATGTATTGTAAGTCAAATGTTTATGTTTTTGTCTGTATCTGCTTTTAACGTTGTAACTTTCAGTCTTTTGTATGTTTTATAAGTCTAATAAAAAAAAAAATATTGTTAGTTAGTTATATTCTGTTAGTATATTGGTTATGTGTAATGTTTAATTCTGTGAGTAGACCACTCTGAAGGTTTATAATGTGACAGTGACTCCAATAGTTTACTCCAACATCCATTGTTCTGTATTAACATGATTAACTGGTAAACTGATTATGTTGTGTTCATTACTGTGTGTATTGTAATTAGGTTACTCACTCTATGTTAATTCCTATTTGGTTTGCAGTCTGAATGTCTAATGTTTTCCTAGCCCCAGTTAGTTGGAGAACTATGTTTATTTCCATCCCCCCATTGTATACTAATGTCTGTGATGTCATGTTTATGTCTTTTTATAAGTCTGTGTTACACAAATAAAAGAGTTGTTCAATCTTGCTGTAGCTAACTGCTAGATGCCCTGTCTGTTTGGGTACAAAGAGCAAGGAAAATGGTCAGTTTCGTATAGTATTATATGATTTGAAGGTTTATCCCAATTCTCTTATTACTCATTTTGGTTTTTTTTTTGCAAGATTATAGAGAGAGTTCAATCAAATGTGCATATCTCTAGAAGTGATTATTAATAATTCTTGAAAAATCTTTCAGGAGCTAACTTAAATAAACTCGCATATTTGATGATAATAAGCTATGATTAAATCAGATAAAGATGACAAAGAAGATTACCTGTTTGTGAAGCAAGAGTGCAAACTATAATTATGTTTATTGATCTACAACCTTATGCAATATATTTCCAGTCTCTTAATGTTTGAAAAATATGCTCATGAACTATAGTTTTAAGTGCAATAAAACAATGTCTCTATGGCTACAGATTGTGAATTGACAACTATGAAAAAATGTGTCTACATTTATATATATTTATATATATATATATATATATATATATATATATATATATATATATATATATATATATATATGCAGAAACAAGTGAGTCAAAATGTTCAAATCATTTGCAGAATTCTTATACTTAAAAAGCTTTTACTCGAAAAGCCTTTATTTAAAATGTTGTTTTTTTTTTTAAATTATTTTTACATAGTGTTGCGTGCATGCAAGTCAGATTTTTAAGTAGGCATATAAGAAGATGGTGCTTCAGCCCTTGCAAAAATGTTTCCACCCTCTTTAATAGCCTCACAATACTGGTTAGGTTTCAGTACATCCAGATTTTTACCTACTGTGATCCTTGACACTAACCAAACACAAATCTACCAAACCACCAGCAGGAACCTGCATCCACTTCACCGCAGTACCCATCCAACCTTCTCAAGGAGTGTGCTTGGGAACCTGTTAAAAGAACATTTTCAGTTTCCTGAAACAAAGTCATTAGGTAAATAACACCTGTGGACCTTAAGATTTACATAGTGACATAGTAATTTAGGTTGAAAAAATAATTTCACCTATCAAGTTCAACCCTCTCCCATTTTTGTTTACTGCTGTTGAACTAAAACAAGGCAAAACAACCGTATTTCAGCACTTTTAAATGGGCTTGGAAAAGAAATCCTTCTTGACATGGCAATCTGATTTCTCCTTGGATCAACAAGCACTAAATATATGTTAATGTCTATTGATGAACAAGAAATTCTTTTTTTTTTTTTACTAATAAAACCTTATTCATAAACAATAGCTGTGTCATCCCAATTTGTGGACTAGTGAACTTAAATACCATTAAGTCCTCTGGAAGGAAATTATATATCTGTATAGTTTGACAAACATGAGCAAACAAAAGAGAGGGCAGGAAACATTTTTTTCTGAGAAAAGAATGGGCATGGCAAAGACATAAGTATATAAACTAACCAACCATAACATTATGACCACCTTCCTAATATTATGTAGGTACCCTTTTGACACCAAAACAGCCCTGCACCCTTCAAGGCATGGACACCACTAGACCTCTGAAGATGTGCTGTGTTATCTGGCACCAAGTTGTTACCAGCAGATCCTTTAAGTCCTGTAAGTTGCAAGGTGCAGCCTCTGTGGATCTTATTTGTATGTCCACTACATCCCACAGATGTTTGATTTGAATTTGGAGGCAAAGTCAACACCTTGTACTTATTGTTGTGCTCCTCAAACCATTCCTGAACCATTTTTGCTATTTTGTAGGGCGCATTATCCTATTTAAAGAGGCCAATGCAATCAGGAAATACCACTTCCATGAAAGGGTGTACATGGTCTGCAACAATGCTTAGGTATCCACATGAATGGCATAACCCAAGGTTTCCCAGCAGAACATTCCTCAAAGCATCCCACTGCCTCTGCTGGTTTGCCACCTGACACTGGTCATAATGTTATGGCTAATCAGTGTATGCCCACTCAAAGCCAATCCACTCCTCATCATATACAAAATGCCTCCTAAACACTTCCTATTAATCATATACAAATAACAATCATCCCAATAAGCCCCATCCTATGCACAGAGGACCACAATTTTGTTTGGAAGTTGTGGGAGGTTTCAGTTTTAGTACCATCAGAATATATATAACATTACCAAATTAACATACACGGATCATAAAAGGGGCCTGCAATTCTGCTAAGTCTGACTTCTTTTAATATCTTTTCATATACTATTTCAAGGTGATCATGGACAAAAGTCTTGTTGGTAGTAAAAGGTATATAAAAAACATAGTAAAATCAATCCTCTATTATCCATGGCACCGTCTTTTCTACACTCACTGGTGTCCTCTCCTACCACTTCTTGTACCAACTGGAGGGGGAATGAACCCCTATAGCTCATGTTTGAAACCTGCTTTGAAACCTGCTTTGAAACCCTGCCGTCACCTTATGGAAAGGGAGGGGAAACAGTCCCGGACGAAGTCACTTTGCCATTAACCAAAACCAAAGGCTAATATAATATGTTTGTGATCCCAACTGAGGAAAGGGTGAACAGATGTTCCTCTGTTTAAATTATTTAAAATAGTGAAGACGTACCTCCATAGAACCTATAGGCTTCCAATATGGAATCCATGTAACAAAACGAACCCAAGAAATGTTCAGGGGATTTCTCCTCTTAAACATTTGCCAGGATTCAAAATTCTTGTAGACAATTACCAAAAGTGCTAGGGATGAACCTAAAACACCATAAAAACAAACATTTTGCAGGCTCATAAATAGGAACAACTTGTCCCATACTACTTGGGCAAATATGTGCTAGGTAATTCTGCCACTGTATTATCCTGATTATCCTCAGTAGTATAGGACACTATGGTGGAAGTATCCAAGCCTGCACACCAGATGTATTGGACAAAGACCAGTGTCTGACTCTCCCATTGGGACCTAGAACCCTTCCAACCCAATCCATAAAGCTGAATAGTGGCCCCTTTGGACAGAAGTTCACTATGTGATTTAATGAGAGCTACAGGGATTAAGTGAGGTGTGGTGCAACATGACTAACCTGCAGGCTACACAGATATTAAGATCGCTGAGCTGCAATGTAAGGTAGAATAGATGCAGGAGCACAGGCATCTAATGTCACCATAAAGGTGAAGCCAAAACCTGATCAGGAGGGATCCCGGGTGAAATCTACAAGATGAGGGTGTTGCACAACCCCCTTTACAGAAGCTAAAGATCCAAGTCAGGTCTCCACTCCTGGAGCATGGCACATGTTAGTTGCAGCTGGGCAGGGGCTCTGCATCCTTCTCCGTGAACTGTAAAGAGGAGATGGGCTGAAGAATGCTTGCAGTGTAGACAGTCGTGTGCATGGGAACACTTAGAGAAATGTTGATGGCTCCAGGCCTCACCATCCTGCAGGGCAGCCACCTGATATTGTAAAAAAAAAAAGGCTCCATTAAAACAAAATAAAAACCGGGAAAAAGGATTTAAACCATAAAAGCTGGGGCGATCAGTAAAGGCCTATGCCTAGAATTGGAGGGGGGGGGGGGGACCAAATAACATAGGGCGGAAGTAGAGGGAAAGGTCTAAGTCTACCAGTCAGCAGCAAATACAGGTACAGGGTAAACATGGTTTTCTTTATTAATGAGAGGATGGGCATGGCAAAGACATATGCTTATTTAAGTACATTTATTATTTTATGAAAAGGTTTTTATATAAATAGACAAAGACTTGTAAGGATATTAACATATCATCAACAAAACTCCTCCTTAACCCCTTTGTCATGGGTACCTTTCACCAAAACTGTGCTAGGTCTATGGGCCTACTTGAAGATCGATGTTCCTTGCTCTCTCTCACTTTTTTACTTTATAACAAAATATAAAGTAAAACAGTGAGAGGGAGCAAGGAACATCGATCTTCAAGTAGCCCCATAGATATATGGGGCTACTTGAAGATCGATATGATATCTCAATCGCAGCTTCTCTCTGCCACCAGCAACAATAAAATAGAAGTGAGCAGGTGCAGATTAGCTTAAAGGAGATCCAGACATTTGAGAAAGCTCAACCAGGAAATCATAAAGATTATAATTAAGGAAACATGTGGAAAACGCGTCAAGCATTCTAGTCAACATTTGTACTGATATATTTTGTAAGCAGTCCACTGATGTGGCAGACTGCACAGAGTTTGTTCCTGATAAGATATAATATCATATACAGGAATTGTCTGTCCATAATACAGCACTTTGGTGATGAATTAGAAAACAGAGTGCTGTGCTGCACTTTCTAGATCAGAAGGTATAAATCCAGGATTAGAGCTCCCTGGCAAGGTTCCAGTTCACAAATGACATATCTGACAACTTCATGAGTTAAACCACCAGTGTCCACTAACAGTCAAGCACTTAGGTGAGTTGACGCGGATGGGAACCTCATAGAAATAGAGGTAGAATTGAATAAGGAACATAAGTTAGACTCATTTTTGATTGTGATATGTAATGTATTTATTTACCTTTTCGTAATTTTGTAATAAATAAAACAAATAAAGGTGAATTGAACTACACAAGTTACCAACTAAAGTTTGTCATGTAGGATTTACAAAATGTTGTTCCCAGACAAACTGAGTTAATCGTTCAAGAAAAATAACATATTTAACAAATATCGAATAAGCATTTGCTACAAAGTAGTTCAATGCCATACAATTGTCATGCATTCTTCACATTCACTTTTAGACGGTTTTCCATTTTGTTTACGATCATATGTATTTGAGAATCTCATGTTGAAGGCAAGCTACTTTTAACCCCTTAAGGACAGAGCTTTTGAAACATTTTTGTCCATTCTGGACAATGGCTATTTTAACATTTCTGTGCGGTTTGTGTTTAGCTGTAATTTTCTTCTTTGTCATTTGCTGTACCAACACATATTATATATTATTTTTATCGGGACAAGAAGGGCTTTCTTTGGATCTCATCATTTTGATCATATCTTATAATATTATATAAAAATATAATAAAATATGGTAAAATAAAACAAAAAACACAAATTTCCTGACTTTTATTTGAAACATCTTCTCCTCATCGACAAAAGCAAATGAAAAAAACTGCTAAATAGATTCTAATATTTCTCCTGAGTACAGGGATACCACCCATGCATAGGTTTGTTGGGGTGTTTGGGAGCTAAAATGCCAAATTTGTGAGGTGCAGTTTTTTGTTTTCCAACTTGAAATTTTTACATGCAGACAGCCTGCACCCATGTCCCATTTGAGACATATTTGAAGCCAGCCAGTGTATTTTACCCCATCAACTCATATATTTTTTAAAAGTAGACACCCTACGCTATTTAAAATGGTGGTATTTTAACACTTTCCATGCACTAATTCTACCACCAGCCTTTGTCAAAGTTTGTGGTAGTAATTTTTTGGTGTTTTATTTCCACAAACATTGTACTTCATACATGAATTCGCAGATTTTGTTATGTGTCACTGCCAAATAACACCCCAATATGTGTTCAGTAACATTTCCTGAGTATAGGGATACCACCCATGCATAGGTTTATATGCTTGTTTAGGGGTTAAAGGGCCACATTTGAGAGGTGAGCTTTTTGGTTTTCCAATTTGCAATGTTGACATAAAGACAACCTGCGCCCATGTCCCATTTGGGACATATTTGAAGCCAGCTAGTGTATTTTACCCCATCAACCCATATATTTTTTTAAAGTAGACACCTTAGGCTATCTCAAATGGTGGTATTTTAACACTTTCCATGCACCAATTCTACCACCAGCCTTTGTCAAATTTTGTGGTAGTAATTTTATTGTGTATTTTTTTCCACATACATTGTACTTTAGACACAAATTCACATATTTTGGTATGTGTCACTGACAAAAAAATACCACAATATGTGTTCAGCAACATCTCCAGAGCACAGGGATACCACCCATGCATAGGTTTGTCAGCTTTGTTGGGGGTTGAAAGGCTACATTTGAGATTTTGGTTTTCCTACTTGGAATGTTGACATGTAGAGCAAGGAAGGGGTTAATAGCTCTTATAAGAGCCTTTGTAGTACTGTACAAAAAAATGAACCCCTAAAAATGCACAGACAAGAAAAAATGTTCTGCTGTGCAGTGATCAGTGGCAGGGAAGGGGTTACTATACAGGGTACACTATACAAAGGGTATGGCTTTTATAAAAGCTCTTGGGTCTCACAACTTTTTTAACATTTTATTTAATTTATTACAATTAAAAACTTATATTATACAGCTCTGTCTCTTTCCCTCACTAAAACTCAAGTGAGGAGAGGGAGGCAGATCCATATGGGTCAGAACAATATTTACCAATATTGATCTAACCAGGCGAATGGTGATGCTCATCTGGGAAATCACCAAACCACCTTTGCCACTGATCGGCTGTTACTGATCGCTATACATGCGTTCAGACAGCTTCAAAAGGAATACACATAATCCCCTTGTGGGTATAATTAACCCCTAGCGAGTGTGACAAAAAAAAATGCTGATAGCAAAAAAAATCCTTCTGCGACCAGATTGCTCCATATGCGCTGCTTAGGCAGTGACCATATGCACTGCTTAGGCAGTGACCATATGCACTGCTTAGGAAGTGATATATGGAAAGGAAGGGGTTAATAGCTCTTAAAAGAGAGTTTGATATATTGTAAAAAAAAAACAGTAAAAAAAAATTAACCCCTAAAAAAATACACAGACAGCAAAAAATGTGCTGCTGTGTAAGATCACTGTGTATACAGTGATCAATTGCAGGAAAGTGGTTAAACACTGGAAACTGCTTTTAAAAAAATTATTTGGGTCTCTTAGTTTTATTAAATATATTATAATTAAAAACTTACATTATACAGCTCTGTCTGTCTCCCTCACTAAAACTCAAGTGAGAGGGAGGCAGATCTACACGGGTCAGATCAAATATTGACAAATATTGATCTAACCAGGCGAATGAGCAATCATCCGAGCAATCACTAAACTGCCTTTGCCACTGATCAGCTGTTACTGATCGCTATATATGCACTCAGACAACTAAAACAATTTTTTTACGTTAAACGTAATCCCCTAGCGGATATAATAAACCCTTGGTTTTTAAAAATTTTATTAAATATTTAATTTTATTAAAACAATATTTTTTTTTACATTATCTGATCTGTGTCTCTCCCTCACTAAAACTAGTAAGGAGAGGGAGGCAGATCAATATTTGTCAAAGGCAATATTTACCAATATTGCCTTTGACTGTATGATAAGTGCTCATCAGAGCACTTATTATACATGCCTGCACACAGATCACACAGATCTGTTGTGCAGGCATTGTTTGGCTCCCCCTAGAGCAACGGAAGTGAAATACATTCACTTCCGATGCTCTTGCCAGTAGAAGGGAAGCGCTGCCTGTATAAGCAGCGTTCCCTTCTACTTAGCCGATGGGGTCGCTACCACCATCGGTTCTTGGGGAGCCAAAGGTGTTGCTTAGTGCCTCGCTAGCGAGGCACTTTTGCAACACCGGAGGTGCTTAGGAAGCGAACGATCGTTAGCTTCCTAAGCACATGTGTGCAGGGGGCGCAGGGGAGTGATCATAGCGCGCCCCTGCACTTTTTTTTGGGTGTTGCACAATGCCTCTACATAGAGGCATTGTAGTAACACTGATAGAGTAAAGAAAGTGAACGCTGGTCACTTTCTTCACTCTATTTAGTGCATGACGTGCCAGGCACGTCACCTGTCGGCAAGTCCATGATTTGCCGTGACGTGCCTGGCACGTCATCTGTCACTAAGGGGTTAAACATCCTTTATCTGTTTCTGACAGAATTTAAATTCTGTAAAGGCTATGTGTTTCTAAAATGCCTGGCAGCGATACATACATGGGCAACTGCCTGAAAAAAATTGTTTCTTTTGACAGCGATACTTCATTTCTATTTTACAACTAAAGGCAAATTATGCTTACTGATCCTGGGTGGAAAATGGTTTTATTGCTCTGTGCTAATAGAAAACCACCTGTACTCATCAGAGAATATTTTGAAAATGTTTTAGTACAAAAATGTATGCTCAGTACTCAGATGAGAATTCAACAATTGATCTGCAAATGTTAAAGATAATTCCCTTTACCACCTAAACTAAAATCTAGTTTTAGGCAATTCTCCATTATATCCTCTTATAATTATTTATTCAATCCCCTTAGAGGACTGTATATTGACACTGAATATATGACTGAATCATCCATTTTCTAAGATACACAAACTTTATATGAGTAGTGAAATGTACTTTTTTAAATCCAATTGATGGTTAGGTGCTACAGCGACTTTGGTGTAAAAAAATTCAATAATCCTTGTGTTAGTCTTTATGTTTTTTGTAATGTAATTCTTTAGATACTTATTAGCTTTGCTTATTTTGCAATTGCTTGCAATCTACAAAGGACCAAGATGACCCAACAGTGAAGTAACCAGTACTCAACCATTTAATATTGTAAAGTGCTGTAAATATGGTAGTTTTGTCCTGGCAGCCCATTTGATCTAAGTTATTTTATAAGGGTGTCCAAGTTATTTCTGAAGTGAATTGTATGATCAAAAATGGATGTGTGCTTTGGACCACATAACATTCTATATTTTTATGGTTAAGAATAGCTTGATAGGTATAGTTAGGCAACGTTTTTGTTTACTTAGCAGTAATGCAAAAGCCATCTATTTTAACTGTATTCAAATAAAGCTATATATCTATAGGTCTAATGAGGCCACTTCAATAGTAATGTGATGGTGGGATAGTGTACTTAGCCAGGGGCCATCCATGAGGCATTTTACCAGTTTCAAACTTGGTCCGGATGAATGATTCCCACAAGATGGTTGCATCATGACACAAGCCAAGATATCATGACTTGACCTCATGCTGCGCTGATGGTCATCACAGACAAACCGAGTGCAGTCATTAGCCCCAAGAACTCTAGGCATCCCAGCCACCTGGCAATAAGCTAACCTGACATTGTGCCTCTCTATGTCCTCGAAGGGAAAGTGGATATACTCCTGAAATCTTGAGCCAGAGTATAAAGTACTAGATTAAGGCACTGTGAATGGTCCTTAACATGTGTTTTTGATCTGGTTGATTGGATATCATAGATGAACTGATGAAGAAATTGAACCATTCAGGCCACTATGGCCCATGTCAAGGTATGATAATCAATTTATGAATTGTCATGAAATGTATGCAATTACAGTGTATATGTAACAATTGTCAGTTCACCAAACTAAATTGTATTTTAATGTATTTGTTATTCAATGGGAGATGCTATGTTTTTGTATAGAAGTGAATGTTACTGAATATACATATTTATATGCCAAATTACATAGGTTTTATTGGGCATAATAATTGACATTTGTGTTGTAGTTTTGGATATATATGGCACAAAGATTTTCACATTAACTTCTGTGTTAAACTTATCTAAATTTGTGGGTTAAAAGAAGAAAGACACAAGCAGATTAGTTTACATTACAGTTCACATTAAAGTTTACACTAGAATAGTTATTGGAACCAACATGCATTTTCCAACACCTCAAAGGCCAACAAATTAATATTAGGAATTTGTCAGAATTACATCCTCACAGTTAACCCCCAATTTCACAATCACTCAACAAATCAACAAAAATAATGTTTAGTAAAACAATGTTATAAAATAAAACAAAATTAACAAAAACATATACTAGCTGGAATTGGTTACTCTGGAAAGCACTTAAAAACAAAGTATCTGTTACCAGTGCTGGTAACTGCCATTTATTAAAAAAACACCTGCTAATTTGTGGACATAAAAGCTGAATTATATGGTTTTAAAGCACAAAATATGATGTACATGACAGTTGGTGATTGTCACGCACAGGGTCCTGGTGGCATAAGACCCTGAGAAGCCAAGTTCAAGAGCTCATTGGCAGGAATGCAGACAGAGGGCCAGGTGCAGGGTAACCACACTTCCCCTGAAGCTTGAGACTCCAGGTTTGTGTGGCCATATTCCAGGGCCCTGTGGAACCAGCTGCTGCATCCAGTGCAGACAAGGACTGAAGCTAAAAATGTCCAGCAGACATCCTGGAACAGGAGTAAATGGGTGTAGGCTGCATTTAAGTAGAGGAACAGTGAAACAAATAAAACCCAGAATGGAACAACAGTGTAACAAGCAACATGGAAAACAGAAATAAACTAGAATAGAAAAGCAAAGGACGCATAGAATAGGGCACAGGAGAAGGGGAGAATATTAACAGGGCTCTATAACAAAAAGCAGCTGCGAACAGGGCTCTAGGATAGGACTCAGGATAGCCCACTAACAGGAACTCTAAGACAGGACTCAGAATACCCTGCAAAAAGAACTCAGGATAGCCTGCTAACAGGACTCAGGATAGCCTGCTAACAGGACCCAGGATAGCCCATTAGCGGGGCTCTAGGACAGGACTCAGGATAGCCCACTAACAGGACTCAGGATATCCTGCTAACAGGACTCATGGTAGCCCACTAACAGGTCTCATGGCTCAAATACAAGGCTAACACAGGAACAAACATGATAGAGCATAAATAATTGTTACGGTGTACCAGTGACACCCAGGAGGAGGGACCCTTGTTGCAAGATCACCTCTTGGGAAGTACTTTGTGGTGTTCACCCTGACAAATATGTACCCAAAGGTTGAGCCCAGGGTAATGTTTTGCCAGGGGTTTGTGCGGCACAAGTACAACCTAGAGGTAACCAGGAATGGGTTGCTGGAGTACTCTGAGCAGCACAGGAGACAAGACAGACTGGAACTGGTTGATGATATCAATAGGCTGAGAACAAGCAAAGTTGAGGAGCAAGCCAGGGAATCGAGGCAGGCAGAAGTCAAGCAAAGTCAAAATCAGGCTGAGGATTCGAGGCAGGCAGAGATCAAACGAAGTCAAGGTACTATCCGGGGTCGATGCAGGCGGAGATCAAAAACAGAGTCAAAGAACAAGCCAAGGGTCAGTATCAGGAGTCAGACAAAATGTAACAATAGCCCCAAAACAGAGAGAACTCTTTGCACAGGCAACTAGAAAACAAATGAACAGGTGAATAAATATAGGAAGTAATTAGCATAGACCAATGGAGAAGGAGATGGGTGTGTCAGGAGGGAGGAACAGGAAAACCAAAAAGAATACAGAACACTAAAATATATATGCATATATATTACAATAGAAGAGGATCCCAAGTGATAGAAAGAAAGTAAAACCGAAAATAAAACAAAAATGAATGCATCTATTTGAAGTCTGTATAGAGAGCAAACAGACTCCAAAAACATGGCCACCGAAGATGAAAAGTGTCTCCAGAAGTCACTGGTGACTTCCTGACTCCAAAAACATGGCTGCTGCAACAACATGAGAGCTATGACGGCGTGAGGAAGGAGGTGACAACCGATGGGAGGGGATCAGGTGAGTGACAATAATAAACAGGAGAGAAAAAGACAGAGAGGAAACTGAAAAAAACTGGATACATACTGGACATAGAATGATCTTCATTTGTACAGAGGAGTGCTCAGGAACCATGGAGATTTTAGGATTATGGAAACATATCCATGCTACATAAGACATAAAAGGCCTTATTTATGTTCCAAATGCCCCAAGGGCTTCTGATAGCAATTTCACTCACTTTGGGGATGGTCCTGATGCTAAAAGAATTTAGAATTTTTACTTTCACAAAACCTCAGTAACCATTAGAATATTTGCAATTGATTACACTATTATTGTCAAAGCATCAACCCTGAAAACTACTGATTGCCTTTAAACATACCCAACACAGAATAAATGGTTAGAACAGATGTATCAAGTCTGCATTATGTACAAAAATCAGCATCAGCTTATGTACACACAGGTCTTTGGAGCAAGATAAATTCCACTATGTAGCAAGCTATTTTCCTTTTCTACAACTGGGAAACCTGCTGTGCCTCAATAGTACAATCATACAGTTAAATGAGCAGACATTCATTTCTGGCGGTGTTTGCAATGCTTTCAATGTTGCTATTAGTTTCTGAAATACTTGGTAGAATTACACATATATACTGCTGCCTGCAGAAACTGTTTTTGATTATTTGTGTTCATGGATATGTCACCAGGATTCATTCAGCAATCCAGTTTGTCAAAGAGGTCACAACTTACAGAAAACATCATACTTTTTCAAATTCATGATTTTTTGGCAGTGGAAGCAATATAATGTGGTTGAAACAAAAACAAGACCCTAATACCTCTCTTACACCACTCATCTACAGCTGTATCTCCCTCTCATAAAAACATGTGTGCCATCTCATGTAGTTGTGTCTTACATGTAGTTTTATCTATGTTGTTACGTATAAACCTTAAAAACTGTGACAAAGGTAAAGAATTCTTGATAGCCTCAGGCTGGAAACCGGCTGGGTGTAAAATAGTGTTCCTGTCTGTTGGTTTACGGAGAAGTGTGTAGCCCAGTGTTTCTTCTGACCTGAACATCTCAACATCAAGAAATTGTATGCAATCTACATCTGTGGTCATAGTTAGGCGTACCGGGATGTTCAATAGATTTAAATCTGTTATAAACATATCCAGAGATTTTTTTTTGTCTGATCTCCAAAGTAGGAAAATGTTGTCTACAAATCTGACAAAAAAAAATGTGTTCAGTGTATCTCTTCAGAAATACGAAATGTGTTCTATACCTACATATTCATATTTGCATATGTGGGCACCATGGCAGTCCCCATTGAGGTTCCTGACCTCTGGACCACATATCTGAACCACATACTTCTGTTTAATTCTGTTTTAATTTTAAAAGTTACAGTTGAGTGTTAAACTCAACATTTCAACAATTAATTCAATAGGTGTACTTCAATAATCAACTGCCTTCGATAACAGTGTATGTACAGCCACTAGACCCTTCGTGTGCAATTATAGTGTAAAGGCTAATGACATCCATGGTGACCATCCATATTGCAGGATATGATAGATATACATTTCCAATCCTCTTCAGAAAAGCAGGGCTGTCACATATACAGGTAGACAGAAACAAAGCTACAGCTTTAGCTTTTTACCATCACCAAATCTTGACTGACCTCTCTGATCACCAAAATAATCAGACCAAATTTGTTTTTGTTTAGGACAGAATTCACCAGCGGCAACAATCAGGGTTATTATGTACTATAGTAGGAGTGTTTTTAATCCTAAACCCTCTAGGTATTCTCTTTGCACTAAAGTAGTTAGCAAAAACAATCCATTTCAATCTGACATTTACATAGCTTTTGGAGTTCAACGTATAAATCCTTGATGGTGTCAGTACAAGGAAGCTCCAATTGTGAAGCCAAAGGGCTTTTAATGCTCCCTCATTTATTTTAGAGATTGTGAACCTGTGAGAAAAATGAAGACTTGAGGAACAATAGGCAGTAGCGGTAAGAGTAAATGGACTTCAGACAAATGGTTGGCTGTAAAGGATAAGTTAATCCAAAATGATATACAGCCAGGTATGCTATAGCGTGCTCACCCACCCGATGAATCAGAAATCACCTATGCCAAATTGTAGACCTGACTTTGGCTATCACATTCCTAGTCTTTGACCTTGACTCTGCGGGCTTTGCAATAAATGAGGTATTCACTAAAGAAAACTCAGCTTCCGTGTTGACCCCAGCTCGACACCCCTTGTCAAAGTCAAAGTCGACCTCCCATATTGCCCTTTGAATAACATAGAAAATACAAAATTGGTAGTCACAAAAAATCTCAGGAGCTCATGTTTCACTTACAAAAATAAATTGGTTCTCTCAACTTGTATACTCTAATGTTGGCAAGTTCAATATTTCCTGTGGGAGAAGAAACTACAATTTGAAACTTGACCTTCTGTGTTTTTTTTCTACATCAAATTTGACCACTGATTATGTGGTCGATTACCAAGATCCTCCTGTTGGTGATTGTGGGAATAGCCTGGTCAGTATTTCTGGTAACTAGAGTTGAGCGGACACCTGGATGTTCGGGTTCGGCAGGTTCGACGGAACTTCGAAAAAATGTCCAGGTCCGTGCTCGAACTTGACCCCGAACCCGAACCCCATTGAAGTCAATGGGGACATGGGGACATGAACTTTTGGCCACTAAAATGCCTCTAAAAAAGTCATGGAAAGGGCAAAGCAAGCAAATGTGGATAGGGAAATAACTTAACATAACATAAAATACATACAAATTACAAGTACAGCTGAGCCATAAAATAGCACTAGATGGAATCTTTGATTTTAGCTTTGGAAGAAAATAAATCTAAATCTAAAGCATGGCTGCCAGGAGGATCAACAGAATTATCCATTTGAGAGAGGGATGGAGCGCAGGGTATTCTCTTTCAGTTTATACTAAGTGACCCAGAGGTTGAGGAGGCGGTGAAGGTGGAAGCGGCGCTGGAGGAGGAGGAGGTAGCCAACACTGTTTTTTATTTGTTTTTGGTTTTTTTAATTGGGGTAGCCCCCAACATATTGGGACATATAACAACAGAAAACAAAGAATAAGTGTACTTGAGTATAACAATGACTGGGTGAGGCCGGTATAAATGTCTATTCTGCACAAGGTACAGACAAGTCTCGTGGGATCCGTGCCTGGTTCATCTTAATAAACGTGAGCTTGTCCTCGTTGGCTGTGTACAGGCGGCTGCGCTTGTCTGTGATAATGCCCCCTGCCGTGCTAAACACACGTTCAGACAATACACTGGCTGCAGGGCAGGCCAGCACCTCCAAGGCATAAAGGGCAAGCTCAGGCCCATGTGCCTAATTTGGAGACCCAGAAGTTTAATGGGGCAGACCCATCAGACAGTACGTGTAGGCCTGTGCACACGTACTGTTCCACTATGTTGCTGAAATGTTGCCTCCTGCTAAGACGTTACATATCAGATGGTGGTGCTGCTTGTTGTGACGTGCTGACAAAGCTTTTCCACATTTTGGCCATGCTAACCCTGCCTTCTGAGATGCTGGCGGTGCCCCAGCTGCGGATGAGGATCATCCTCATCTTCCTCAAAAACTGTGCCCTGGCTTGACAGTTGTGTACCTGGCTTATGCTGGTGCAGGAACCCACCCTCCAAGCCACTTGTGAATGACTATCCTGATAACCATGGAAATTACCCCTCTTCTTCCTCCTCCTCTTCCTCCTGTGCCACATCCTCTTCCATCATCCGCCTAAGCGTTTTTTCAAGGAGACATACAAGCGGGATAGTAAGGCTGAGAACGGCATCATTGGCACTGGCCATGTTGGTGAAGTACTCGAAACAGTGCAAAATGGCACACAGGTCTCGAATGGAGGCCCACTCATTGGTGGTGAAGCACAGTATTTGAAATGAAGTGCACCGCAAGACGCAAATGTACTATTTACCACCAAAAACTATTCAAATTTTTCAAAGTCACTGTAAGCAGAGTATTTGACGGTTCTATTTGACTCTCAGATATGAAGTGCAGGCCGTAAATGTACTATTTAGCACAATAATTATAATTTTTCAAAGTGCGCTGTAAACACAGTATTGGACTATTCTATTTGACTCTCAGATAAGAAGTGCACCGCAAGACGCAAATGTACTATTTAGCACCCAAACAATTCAAATTTTTCAAAGTGCGCTGTAAGCACAGTATTGGACTGTTTTATTTGACTCTCAGATATGAAGTGCACCGCAAGACGCAAATGTACTATTTAGCACCCAAAACAATTAGAATTTTTCAAAGTGCGCTGTAACCACAGTATTTGACAGTTCTATTTGACTCTCAGATATGAAGTGCACCGCAAGACGCAAATGTACTATTTATCACCCAAATCTATTAGAATTTTTCAAAGTGCGCTGTAAGCACAGTATTTGACAGTTCTATTTGACTCTCAGATATGAAGTACAGGACCCAAATGTAATATTTAACACCAATAAATTGCAGTATTTAAAAATGCCTAGATGTTGCCCACTGAGCTAACAGAACAGGATTAAAGTCATGTGACTGGCACACATGCAGTTGCAAGTGCACTGCACTCTTTGTGGCACTGGGCTCAGGGCAGGGTACAAATATGTAGTATAGCACCTACTAAAATAATCACTGTAATTTGAATAATCGTTGTAGTTTGAATAATCGCTGTAGTTTGCAGATTCAGCACCATAATTTTTTTTAATCTGTCCCTCACAGCTGCAGCATCCTCTCCCTACACTAAGAAGAGCTCATGTGATGTGCGTGTACGTGACTCCAGCTTATATATAGAGGCTGAGTTGCATGCTGCACTGGCCAATTAGTAGGCATGGCTGTGATGGCTTCTAAGGGCAAACAAGTCAAATGCTTGTTGATTGGCTGCCCTGCAGTCTTTCAAAATGCACCATTAAATCGCCGAACCCCAAACTCCAACACGAACATACAGTGAAATGTCCGTGTTCGGGTCCGGGGTCCAAAAACCGTAATGTTTGGTACGAACCCGAACAGTGCGGTTCGGGTTCGCTCAACACTACTGGTAACCTTTTATTGCCTGCTGGTCAGCTAACTACTTCTGTGACAGACAAAGAGTGCTCTGATATTAAGGCTAAATTCTTTGTGCAGTCAGATTGTAGACTCTTGAGGATATTACTTATAGAACTGAAATTAATGATTCCCTTAACCCCTTAACGCATTCGGACGTATATATACGTCCTGAAAAGCATGGTCCTTAAGGACCATGAGGACGTATATATACGTCCTCCGTTTTCATGTAGTGTTGCGCTCATAAGCGCAACACTACATGTCTGTAGCTACTCTCAGAGGCTGCTTCGGTCCTGAAGCAGCCTCTGAGAGGGCTTTCAGCCCCCCCCTCGACCCCCCCCGCGCGCAAACGATCACCTCGAATGTGATCGTATGCGCGCTAACACACATAGACAGTGAAAGCTGATCACTGCCTATGTGTGAGAGTGTTGCAATGATGCCTCGATGGAGGCATCATTCAACACCTTTTGTGCCCCCATGGGCACCGCAATCACCCGGTGATCGCTGGTGTGTGCTGTATCGGAGGAGCATGCTCCTCCGATACAGCGTGCCCAGAGGAGAGCGACGGAAGAGAGAAAAAAAAAATCTCTTCCGTAGCTCTGAAACCGCTACTTGACTGCCCCTACAGGCAGTTAAGTATATTGCAGGTAAAAATTGAAAATGAATTAAATAAATAAATAAAATAAATAAATAAATGGAAAAAGTTAACCCTAGATCTACTGTACCTAGATCTAGGGTTAGGGTCATAAATAGGGTCAGAATTAGGGTTACAGGGGGGTTCGGATGATTACAAGGGTTAGATTAAGGGGTGGGGGTAGTTTTAGGGTTGGGGTAAATTTAGAGTTGGGGTAAATTTAGGGTTGGAGTTAAAAAGTCACTGAAGAAGAAAATGATTAGAAAAAAAAAAAAAAAAACACTAATATTGTTTATTGCCCTATTACGTGAAATAAAACATAGACAAACAAGGAAACATTGGTATTACTAAACTCAGGACAAATATTATAAATATATAGACGGGGTCTTTTTAACCATTTGTAATTGTGTAAAAAAAAAAATTAGGTCAAAGTTAGAAAAAGTGTTTTTTATGGCATATTTTCATCTTATTTTATATTTTTTTAATAGTAAATGATATCATATGATGAAAATAATAGTATCAAATGAAAGCCCTATCTGTCCTTTAAAAAATGATATATACTTTGTGTGGGTGGACTGAACACAAAGAAAGAAATTCACAGTTCAGTAAACGTATGACAAAAATAATGGAATTCTGGTCTTCAAGGCACATCAAATGCAACATAGCACTCGGTCACTAAGGGGTTAAACCAGTTTGCACAGCCCACCATGTCTCTTGTGGAGGGTAGGTGAAGGACAGAAACAAATTGCACAGCCTCCTCTAGGTAGGCAGACCTTTAAGTAAGTGCACACACTACCAGACACCCTCTAGGTATCAATCCTTGTTAAAATGATATATGGAACAGTTGTTCGCAGGGAGAATGTTGAAGAGCAAAGACACCAGCAATCAGTGGCAGAGCTATCATGGTCGCAGGGGTCGCAGCTGCGACCAGGCCCATCACTCCAGGAGCTGGAGTGCCCTGTCGACCCCGGGTGATAGTTTCCAACTGTCCCGCATGGCCAATGTCCCGCCATGCTCGCGAGACAGTCCCGGGATCGCAGGGGTCACGTGATGTCATTGTGCAATGTCACGTGACTGCGAGCATGGCTGTGTGAGCTACCCTCTCACAGCCGCAGCTTTTCCCTTTTAACTTTTTATTTTTTTCTTCTTTGGCGGAATAATACTGGCAAATGAAGGTCAAAATAACACTGGCAAATGCAATGAGGGTTAGGGGTGGAGGGATGACGTGATGGCGTAGCCACTTCTTGCAGGGTTTGGCGTTGCAGAACATTGTTGGGCGAGAATTGACATTACTGTTTAACAAACCTCTAGCCTTTGCAAACCTCTAGCTTAGTCCCTCCAGCCTACCCAAAACCCTCTGTATTGAAGATACTCCTCACCTTATATAGGTTTAGGAGGGAAGCAAGTACAAGCTGGTAAAGCTTAAGGAATCTGATTCTCACATGCGGGTGAATGAAGCCTGATGGATAAGTCTTTTTTACACTTTCTAGAAGCAGGAAGTTAGTTTCCTGCCAGGCACTACTGGTATGCTTCCCCTTTGGAGCTGAAGGGTGAGCAGAAATCTCTCTACATTTCTCATTTCTGACCGCTGATCCTGAGAATTATGTAATGCCCATGTAAATAATCTCAATAGCTTGTAAGGATTTTTGGTATGTCTCACTAGTGATTATCTTTCTTAATACAAGCTGTAACTGTTTATCCACTGCCGTCAAGCAGGTGTATAGTACTGCTGGGTAAAATCCCTGTTGCTATATTGGTAAATCAGACCACTTTTTTCATTGCTCTTACTCCTGCAAGCTTGAGAGGCCTTTAACGCCCCATAAGTGAACGTTCTGGGGGTAACCAACATTGAGTATGGCCACAAAGAAATCAGTGGATCCCAAGGCTAATGCCAGAAAGGGAAAAAGGAGAAAACAAAGGCAAATCCAAAGGTGGAAAACGCCTCTCAAATTTCCCCCCCAAAATGGATTGAATGGACCCCAAAAAGATGAGCACACTGGATACACTCAGAGAAGATCAGCCGGTAGCCAACAAAGAGTTGTTGGACACTTAATGGTCTGAACAAGTTTCGTTAAAGCCTGTTTGGAAGCTCAGTTTCAGAAACTTAAAGAGGAAATTCATGGTAACACAAAAGAGATAAAGGAGGAAATTCTAATTTTGGGGAGAGAATGAAAAACCTGGAAGAGAAAACTGAAATGACTCAAAAGTGAAATTCTTTAGTACTCTCCAATAGACAAAACAAACAACAGGGGAGCGCAAATCACTTGGAAGAGAACAAAAAACAATCTATCAAAGCGTAAAGCAGTATGATATAAATGGAGGAATTGAAAGAGTATATTGCACTCACAAACAATCTTTGTATAAAGCACCCATCAACAAATAAAAGTTGTTCTCATGTTCATGGGAGAAAATTCTTCTTTAAAATAGATATAAAAACAAGTAAAATCCAATAGCATAGCATCCATATAAAGTACACAATAAAGGTAAAATGGAACACTTACAAAATTACAAGCAACTGAAAATGTAAAAATAAGAAGAACAATAAAGTGGGTGAGTCGATGAAAGATTCTCACTCTCACAATTCTGAGGCAAGTTCTGCAGATGATGGTATGTAGACTCTCTCAACGCGTTTCACTGGTAATATCCAGCTTCCACAGGAGAAAAATAATAAAGTGTCCAAGTGCAGCAAATTTTAATAGCAGCAATGTCTTTTCTTTACACAGCAGGGTTTAAATATTGTCTCAACACCTGTTAGTATCCGGGGGTGGATAACTTCTGGTTGCAAATTGGCATACAAAAATAGCATAGAAACATAATGACATAAAAAACATATTCAGCCAATGTAATAAAATATATAAACACATACAATCAAGACATGAACATGTGGAATAAAAACGTGGCAGTATAGGCGAGAATGAACTGCGGAAAATGAATACAGTAGTGATGGAAAAAATGGAAACCAAAAATATGGACGTCAATGATAGGGAGGGCGAGACTACCGGGCTCAATGTCCGCAAAAGAACCAACAGAGATACTCATTATTATGGGGGAGGGGCACTCTGCCGCTTCCAACCCATGTCATGTCAAGATGGATATTAGGAGACAGTGGGCAGGCAGTTGTGGCATCAGAGCCGCCCTCTCCATGGATATTATCCTGACAGGCGGGACCAGCAACATCACAACAGAGTTGGGGCCACACCCACACCTCATCATGGGAGATATGCCACCCTCCCTGAAGGGACAGTATAATTAAAGAAGTAAAGTTGTACTATAGTGACGGGGGGAAAAAATCCCCAATGTGTACACAAATATTTACATCATGCTTTTTTTAAACACAAATATGTTTCATAATGGATAGTGCCCTTCATAATGCACTTATAGTGTAATTAGCTTTACCATTTCATAACATAGTCTTCAGGGAGTTGATTACAGCTAAAAAGGAGCTAGTGTTGGTTATAATACCAGAAGATATTTTCCAAAAAGCCATTTAATAGAGACAAGATATATATATATATATATATATATATATATATATATATATATATATATATATTATATATATAACGGTACATGATAATATATATCACAAAAACACATTTGGCAATTAAGAAAACAATTTTACAATACAGAATGGAATGTATCACAAAAACACAAATAGTAATAAAAAAAAATCTTATAATGGTGTTCTAACAATGAAATGAGGTTCCCAGGATCTGAAACACACATAATTGATATATATGATATAAAAAAACAGTACAACGCAGTGTTTTTCAGGGGATACCATACCCATACCCCGCACATGGACCACTTCCAGGACTGCATCTGGGACACCAGGGTCTTCTCATGGTATGATCCTGTGGCTGCAAGGTAGGCCGCATTCCCGGCCTAAAGTCACAGGTACACTGCGCTTGTCTAGCGCATGTGTCCCGACATCAGCTAGGGGGCGTGTCTTACCTCCTGTTGGCACTGCATCATTGGGTGGGTCCTGTAGGACCAGGCAGAGGAGGAGTAGTGTTTCCTCCACCCCATCCTCCTCTGTATAGTCTATGGAGGGGGCAGGGACTTGATGTTGGGAGGAGGGACTCAGGGAGGTCAGTCACTATTTAAAACCCTCACTTGCTTCACTCCTTGCTGACTTGTTGAGCTAGTTGTACTTTCTCAGTTTCCTTGTTATCACTACTGTGCTAAGTTGTCCCTTTGATATCTTCAACCGTTTACCCTCCTTTCTCTTATCTTACCATGGCCTGCCTTTTCGTAATCGATCCTCAGCTGCCTGCCTTGACCATTGGACTGTCCCTCAACTACTCTTTTGTCTAACCCTTTTATTGACCTGTCAAGGTTGCCTGTTCTATGCACCACCACCCCTGAATACATGACACATTCTGATCATTACCTGATTAGGAGTACAGCCTAATACTGAGAAATCATGATATAAAATATGCTTGGGGGTTTCACACCCAGGTTATCCTTAATTACGAGGGTAAAAGAGAAGCTCTTTAAACCCCCCCAGAGTCTGATTGGGTTTAAGTAAATAGGCTGGGAGAATAACAACCCTTAAATTAAAAGTAAATAGTAATAATACGCGCAGACATCCTCCCCTGCCGCCCGGCAAGACCCCCGGGTCTTCTATGATGAAGCCGGGTCCTTCCGGCTTAATCATAAAAGTCCCGGTGGAAGTTCTGGGCAGCAGTGGAGGATGTCTGCGCGCATCGTGCAGACATCCTCCGGCTGCCCCCACTAGCCACCAGGAGATTTGGGCAGCCGGGGGATGTCTGCCTGACACTTCCGTCTATTATGACGGACCAGTTATTAATACGGACTCAAAGGTAGAACTCCTAGGAGTTCAATTTTGGGTTTGAGGTTCTCCCTCCGGATGGGAAATTTGAAACCCCCAGAGGGAGGAAACGGGGGGTATATTTTTGTTGTTGTTTTGTTATGTGGTCTGGCGCTGCGGCTGTGGGAGGAGGTAGAAAATGATTTTAAAAATTCTAATCAGTACCGTTAGAATAGCTATGGTAAATGCCCAGGGGATCAAGTCACACAAAAAAAAGTCTATGATGTAAGTATTACTGTTCAAAGCTAATAGGGGTTTGGAACGCCATACAGTATCTTGGTATGGGCAGGGCAATAGAGTTAATACATTTATGTCTAATAGATTAAAAATGAAAATAATTTTTAGGATTAGGATTAGATTCAAGGAAGATATTGTACTGACCCCAGAAAAAAAATGGAACAGCTTTCAGGGAATTCTGTCACGAGTTATATAATCTGCCGATTAAGCCAACTTCCACACAAATTAAAGAATATTTTCAGGGAGTTTGCCTCCCACAACTAGATGAAGAACAGCTGAAAAAGATCAAAGCAGAAATTTCAGAAAATGAGGTGACAGCACCAATAGGGAAATTAGAGTTGAGCAGGGCACCTGGTCCGGATGGATTTGGCAATTTGTTTTGTAGACTGCTGAAGGATAATATAAAAAACATCTATCCTAAGCCCTCAATGTGGTCTCTAAGGGTAAAGATGTCCTGCCAGAGCTTCTGCAGACTAATATTGTGACAATATTGAAGGAGGGCAAGGATCCAGAAAGAGTGACAAATTACAGGCCCATATCACGCCTAAACACTGACTTAAAAATATATGCGGCAATTCTGGCAGAGCTGCTGAAACATCTTGTTCCCTGTTTCATCCATCCGGACTAGGTGGGCTTCGTCCACGGTAGAACTCCCTCTAACAATGTTAGGAGATTGATAGATACTCTGGATTATGTTTAACGTAGACGGATACCCCACCTGACCCTGTTGTTGGATGCCGAGAAGGCTTTTGACAGGGTCGGTGGGGCTTCTTAAGGGAAACCCTGGAAGCTTTCAGAATGTAGGGATGGATGACTGAGGCTGTGATGGCCCTATATATGAATCCAACGGCCAGGGTGTTTAGAGTGGGTTTCAGCTCTGACTAGTTTCGCCTGGTGAACGGAACTAGGCAGGGCTGCCCAGTGTCTCCCATTATTTATATTTTGACAATAGAACCACTGGCAGCTTATATTAGGGGTAAAATGCATATTGTCACAGCAGCGCCATCACGCTGCAGGACAAAATCTTTCCCCAACCCCACTCACCAATCCAGGGCTCTCCAGAGCCCCGGTCTTCAGCCTACTGGCCTTAAAGGGACAGTAATAAAGCTTTGGTTTCTCCTCCTAAAAAGTTTCCATTGGCCAGCCAATCTCTTCTTACACTGCTTATAGCCTAATTTGAGAATTGACCTTTGCCTGTGATAGTGCCTTGTGCCTTTTACTAGCATTCCTGTATTCTTGTTGCCAACTCCTGCTAGTTCTGACATGTTCGCCGCCTGTCCTGACCTGTTTTTGCCTGTCCTTACTACGTCTGTTTGCTGCCTGCCTTGCCTGTTTGACTATTCTCCTGCCTGATCCCTTGGTACCTTTGCCTTGTTCCTGCACCTCTGATCCAGTCTCCTGTTGGTTTGGTTTAGCTTCGGTATCCTTGTAATAGTCAGAGTGCAAAAGTCCTGGGGGAAAGAAGCCAGTGGCTCAACCACAGGGAGGATTGCCTTCAGGCAAAATAATTCTGTTCTGCTACCTGGGTCCATTGCAAAAACC
Organism: Pelodytes ibericus; assembly: GCA_036172795.1. Classification (NCBI taxonomy): domain Eukaryota; kingdom Metazoa; phylum Chordata; class Amphibia; order Anura; family Pelodytidae; genus Pelodytes; species Pelodytes ibericus. Next base: position 81,362,807 of record CM069859.1, read on the forward strand.
TGTACCTAATTCTGCACAGTGGTTCCAGCCTTGTACCAGATTGTTACACACATACACTCAACCTATAGGCCATTAATGTGGTTGTCATTTTGTAGGACCCAGAAAGCTCTGGGCCTCTAGATTTTAATACCTGGCATCATGGTCAGTTCTGTTACATCTAAGATAATGAAGCTGAACTTTTTACCACTTTTCAAACAAATGGCCAAACAATTAAAAGACTGGGGGAAGATGGAGTCTTCATGGCAGGGAAGAATAAATAAAATTAGATCATACCTTCTGCCAAAGTGGTTATATCTATTTCAGATGGTCCTTTTCCCCATGCTGAACAGCTGGCTCTTGACGACCTAGTCCCTATTTAGGTCCCTTTTTGTTTAGGCTGGGAAGAGACCCAGGTTAAGGATTGCCCAGTTAAAACTACACACGTACACAAGAATGTATGGTATAAAATACGCATAATTTACCCGATACACCATGACTGAAATGATAAAATTATCCCTCCTAGCAAAATAAAGACGAATGCTGGCATAGGATGGGGAAGGCTACCTCGAGATTTTCAGATTACAATAGGAAAGAGGGTGAAAAAGACCCATACGGATTGACTGAATGAGAGGTACTTTCCCACGCTGAGAGATGGAGAAGGGAACCGAACTATCAGTCGAGGGTATACAAAATAAAGAGTGCTAGAATATGAATGATGTATATACTGTTGTATTTCTTGTTGTATATTTTTTTGTATATTGAAAAGCATAATAAAGAGATAAACATTAAAAAAAAAAAAAAAAAAATACACACATATGCCAATACGAATTTGTAGTCCACCTTCTTATAGCAGCAAACATTTCCTTGACAAGAAGGTGGATTGACATTGTATCCCTGTTTTAGCCTCCCGGTTCAAAAAGAGGTGTGTGGGGCGGGGGAGAGGTATAAAAGAAAAAAAAAACACAGCTGCACTCTCCAGACCAATTCTGTTTTTATTGTGTTTTAATAGCGACATGGGAGTAGTCTATTTTTCATAGTACTTTTTTTCTATGGTATATTTAGCTATCTTTTTTTAGCTTTGCATCTGCTCCTCAGATATTGATATACAATGTATTACTAGTTTAATGCCCCTGGCCATGTATGTCTCTTCGTTCCTTTTGTCTTACGTATTTTTGTACTATTTAAAAAAATAATGAAAACAGCATTTATATTTTAAAAAAAATAGTACTGGCATATGAATGGCTAAATAACACTGGCAAATGAAGGGCAAAATAACACTGGAAAATGAATGGCAAAATAAATCTGGTATATGAACGGTGAAAAAAATCTGGCATATGAATGGCAAAATAAATCTGGCAAATTAAATGGCAAAATAACGCTGGCATATTATTGGGCAAATTGGCTGTGACATATTATTGGGCAAATTGGCTGTGGCTTATTAATGGCAAAATAATACTGGCATATTATTGGGCAAATTGGCTGTGGCTTATTCATTGCAGAATAATACTGGCATATTATTGGGCAAATTGGCTGTGGCATATTATTGGCAAAATAACACTGGCATATCATTGAGCACTGGCAGATATGTTTTTGCCAGTCTCAAGCATAACTTTGATGCAATCAACTCGTGCAAGTCAATAAGAAAATAAGTGTCCTGAATGGCAGTTTGGAAATATAGTCACCCTAGTTCAACCCCTGCTGAGACCATTTATGCTGCTCAGTTACCAGTGCTGAAGAGGGTACACAGCACCCAGGCAGCACTGTTTGATGGATCACCTGACCTCATAGGACTCTGTCAAAGAAATGCTGTAGACCCAGAAGCTGATGCAACAGGGACAATATTGTCATCTGCATACAGGTCTGTGTATACTAACTTTGTGTCTGTGTGTGTGTATACTGACAGTATGTGTGTATCTGCTTGTGTATACTAACAGTGTGTGTGTCTGTATGTTTATACTGGCAGTGTGTCTACGTGTGTATACTGACAGTGTGTCTTTGTGTGTATATTGACAGTGTATGTCTGTGTATGTATACCGACAGTGTGTATACCGAGAGTGTGTGTGTGTATAGCGACAGTGTGTGTATACTGACAGTGTGTGTGTATACTGACAGTGTGTGTGTGTATACTGACACAGTGTGTGTGTGTATACTGACACAGTGTGTGTGTGTATACTGACACAGTGTGTGTGTGTATACTGACACAGTGTGTGTGTGTATACTGACACAGTGTGTGTGTGTTTTTACACTGGGTATATTCTGACTGTGTCTCTGCTTGTACACCGACTGTGTGCATGTGTATATTCAGACTGTTTCTGTGTGTATACTGACTGTGTGTGTATATGGACAGTGCATGTATACTGATAGCAATGGTCCTGGCACTCTTGGGAAGCATGTTGTGTGGGGAAATTGAGTGGCCCGGGACATTCTTTGCACTGGGGCCCTATGGTTTCTAATTATGTCTCTGCCAGCAATAAACCATTTTGGGTTAGTAAAACCTTTCAGACCGCCCAGGTGTCTATCCTTCCAGTCTGCATTCACCTGTCAGTTCTGTCTGAGCTGCCAGTATATGGACATGACCCACACCTAATAATTCACTGCCATAGCAAACCATAAGTGACCTAATCGGTCTCTCCATTATTATACATGTCTCCACCAAACTATGAAGAACAATTATTATTAAAATGCTGATTTCATGAAGCATTAACATTGCAATGGTATACTAGATAACAGAGTTTCAGAACTTGAAAGTACCCATTAAAAAGATTTGAAGGTAATAAGGGTTTTTTTTTTCAGGATTTAAACAACCAGCTGTGATCCCAACATAATGCCTAAAATAATCTTGCATTCCTTTCTCAACTTGTCACAATCTAAACCAACATTATGCATAGTAACAATATCTCTGTGCATGTAGTGTTGAAATGTGGCATAATTTGTCCATCTTAACAAACAAGTATATTTCTAAGCTCTATTGAGCATCTTTATGTAGCAGTTCCTACCCCCCCCCCCCACATTGTTGTGTTTTTTTAATACATGTCCAATAATAATGTAAACAATGTACCATAAAGTAAAATGTATTTTCCCTCCAGTGTGCTGTGTGACTGTAGTTCACTGCTTGAAATGGTCTCCTAAGGGATGGCTCTTAGACATATTATGTATGATGCTCTTAGTATTTGTCTACTATAATACTATAGACAAAAAAAAGTAGCTAGAAAGCAAAACTTCTGTGTCTCAAAAAATGTACATTTTATAGTAATTCACAATGCCCACTGGTGAAATCTAATATATGTTACTGAAACGGCAAAAATATGAATACAAATGCGGTCACATTTGGAGTCACATTAACGCAATTCTCAAAATATTAGCAATCAATAATTCCAGGCCTGATACCTACAATGTCTCTGACACTTGTAATCACTGACATTTAGCTGCTGTCAAACTGACAAACTCTTACTGCCTCTAGTTATCAGTCTTACATGTGTCTCAAACAACTATTTATTCATTTTCCATCCTTAAGCACAGCAAATTCTCTGTTTACAATATGCTTAACCATCACCTAAATGTCTGCCATTGAATTGATAGCTAATGTTTGCTAAACTCCTCTACTTTACTCTTCTAACTTTGTTCCACTCTGTATGTCATTCACCAATTTCTTTTTATCCTTTTGCTGTCAATTTTTAATATTATGTATTGATCAAGATACACCTCTTTAGTGCACTCTTGGAATCTACAGTGTTAATATGATTTAAAATCATTGATTTAAAATGCAAATTAATAGATTGTTTGACCTGAGCTCTAAATATAGGAACTGAGGACCACATGAACTAATCAGCAACTTCTTTATACATAGATCTTTTGAAGTGCAAACAATCTATCACAAGGCAGACTGCATTACCTCACTACAATCTGGATGCATGTTAGTAGTGAAATTATATAATGCTTGAAGTAAAAAAAAAGCACTGCACAACCTTTCCTGTTGAGCTTAGTTTCCAGTAAGTGAGATGGTCCCATAAGTTTAAATGCGCAGTTTACAAAGCCCGTAGGAGGGCAACATTCATTTTTTTTTTATTTGAGGATGAAGATTACTTCTACTTCTTTCAAATGATGAAGTGCACAGTCAATAATGACTGGGGAGGACATGATTGCCTCACACCAATCAGGGTTGCCCAGGAAACCAACTCGATGACATGTCATCCTAGAAGTCAGTGTATGAATTCCACAATAAATGGGAATTGCTTCTAAGTGGTGCTCCAGAGGAGTATCGTTCATAAAACTATCTAATCAAACAGACTATGTATTTTGTCTGATTAAAATATTGTAAAGGATAGGTTTAGTCCCTCATTGATGGGCTGCATTCAATAAGTTATTTCTTCAGCGTTCTCTAACTCAAAGTTTTCTACTACATTTTATTGTATTCATTGACCAAAGATAAAATAATTCAGGTCATTGAATAGATAACCGTGCGGTTTATGTGTCGTGGGGCTCACAACCATCATAGTGGACTGCTTCCAGCAGAAACAACTGTGCTCTAATGAGCAGAATAGTGTCTGAGAAATCTTAGATACTTCCGCTTGCTCAGAGAATTCCAGATGTGCATAGGGAGAGGTAGTAGCAGTAGGAAGAGGGAAGTGCTCATGCCATTGTACAGAGCACTGGTGAGACCTCACTTGGAGTATTGTACGCAGTACTGGAGACCGTATCTCCAGAAGGATATTGATACTTTGGAGAGAGTTCAGAGAAGGGCTACTAAACTGGTTCATGGGTTGAAGGATAAAACTTACCATAGTTACATAGTTACATAGTTACATAGTAATTTAGGTTGAAAAAAGACACAAGTCCATCAAGTTCAACCCTTCTACCTATCATTACAGCTTTTGATCCAAAAGAAGGCAAAAAACCCCTAAGGAAGCTATTTCGAATTTTGCCTCCTGGGGGAAAAAATTCCTTCTTGACTCCAAGAGGCAATCAGATTTCTCCTTGGATCAATAAGCTCTTGTATTAATGCTTATTCTATTATTAATAGCCCTGTATGTTCTGCTTTCCTAAAAAAACATCCAAACCATTTTTAAATGCATCTATTGTGGTTGCTAGCACTACCTCTCTTGGCAGTGAGTTCCATAACTTTATTGTCCTAACCGTAAAGAATCCCTTCCTTTGCTGTCTATGAAATCTTTGCTCTTCCAGTCTGAGGGGGTGACCTCTTGTTCTTTGTACCTTTCTGTTAATGAACAGGTCACTGGAGAGCTCTTTATATTGGCCCTGCAAATATTTATATAATGTTATCATATCCCCTCTGAGACGCCTTTTTTCTAACGTATATAAATTCAATTTTTTAAGTCTCTCTTCATAACTAAGATCCTCCAAACCCCTTATTAATTTTGTAGCTCTCCTTTGCACTTTTTCTAGTTCCTTAATATCCTTTTTAAGGACTGGTGCCCAGAACTGTACTGCATATTCAAGGTGAGGTCTTACCATTGATTTGTAAAGAGGCAAGATGATATCCTCCTCCCGTGAATCTATACCTCGTTTTATACATGCCAATATCTTATTGGCCCTTGCAGCTGCTGACTGGCATTGGGCACTGTTGCCAAGTTTGTTGTCTATAATTATTCCTAAATCCTTTTCATTAGTAGTTTTTCCCAGGGAAAAACCATTTAACATATATGTTGCTTTGTTATTATTTTTCCCATAATGCATAACTTTACATTTGTCTATATTGAACCTCATTTGCCACTTTCCCCACTCTGTCCAAATCTTCCTGTAAAGAAAAAACATCAAGATTAGTCTTTATTGCCTTACCTAATTTAGTGTCGTCCGCAAACACGGAGACATGGCTCTCAGCACAATGTGGCAGATCATTAATAAACAAATTAAAAAGAAGAGGGCCCAAAACAGACCCCTGAGGTACTCCGCTTAATACCCTTGTCCAATTTGAGAATTTTCCATTTACAACAACCCTTTGTGTTCTATCTTTTAGCCAATTTTCAATCCACATACACACATTTGCCCCCAAACCTATTTCTCTCAATTTGTAGAGTAACCTTTTGTGTGGAACTGTATCAAATGCTTTCGCAAAATCCAAATAGATCACATCAACTGCCACGCCTAGATCTATATTTTTACTGACTTCTTCATAGAATGTTATTAAGTTTGTTTGACAAGACCTGTCTTTCACAAAACCATGTTGACTTTTACTAATTATATTCTGGTTCAAGATGTATTCTTGAGTGTATACCTTTAGCAATCCTTCAAATAGTTTCCCCACTACAGATGTCAAGCTCACTGGCCTATAATTACCTGGCAGAGATTTTGATCCCTTTTTAAATATTGGAATGACATCCGCCTTTCGCCAGTCTGTTGGCACTGTACCTGAACTGAATGAATCCCTAAAGATCATGAATAGTGGCCTGGCCAGAATTATGCTTAACTCTCTAAGTACCCTTGGGAGTATACCATCTGGTCCTGGGGCCTTGTCTATCTTAACAGAGTGTAATTGCTTAAGCACTTTTTCCTGTGTCAGCCAATCCCATGTTTGCGGCGAATGTCCCATAACTTCCTGTAGCAGGGGCTCGTCCATCTGCTCTTCCTTAGTATAAACAGAAGAAAAAGTATTTAAAATGTCTGCTTTCTCTCTGTCCTCACTTACCAAATTTCCCATTTGGGATAACAAGGGCCCAACATTTTCCCTCTTTAGCTTTTTTCCATTTATATATTTATAAAACATTTTGGGGTTAGTTTTACTCTCCTTGGCAACCCTTTTCTCATTTTCCAATTTAGCCATTTTAATTGCCTTTTTGCAGGCTTTGTTGGCCTCTTTGTACTCTATAAATGATAATGCTGATCCCGTGTTTTTATAATGTTTGAATGCCATTTTCTTGTTTTGTACTTCCTGTTTCACGTTACCTGTAAGCCACATTGGTTTTGATTTGTGTCTTTTGCATTTGTTTCCCAAAGGTATATATTGGGATGTGTACTTTTGTAATGTGTGCTTAAAGGCATTCCACTTGTCTTCTGTGTTTAGTCCAGAAAACAATCGTTCCCAGTCTAAATGTTCAATCGATGCCCTTAGTCCATCAAAGTTAGCCCTTCTAAAATTAAGTGTTTTGGTGGCGTATTTACCAATTTGCTTTTTTGCATTAATCTCAAATGAGACCATATTATGGTCACTATTCCCCAAGTGTTCTCTTATTTGGATGTTTGAGATAAGCTCCTTATTGTTTGTTATTACCAAATCCAGACAGGCATCCATTCTAGTTGGGGTGTCTACTAATTGTCTATAAATTTGTTATTAAGCAGGTCCAGAAACTTGCTGCCCCTAGCTGAACTAGTTGTGCCACACTTCCAATCTATATCTGGGTAATTAAAATCTCCCATGATTAGAACTTCATTCATATTTGCAGCCTTTTCAATTTGTAATAAAAGCTGATCTTCTCCATCAATGCTAATATTTGGTGGCTTGTAGCATACACCTACAAGTAATGTGCAATTCTTTTTAGCGTCTAAGCTAATCTCCACCCACAGTGTCTCCACATCAGTTCCAGTTACATCATGTACACCTTCTTTAATACTGGGATTTAATTTAGGATTTACATACAGACAAATCCCTCCCCCTTTTCTATTTACTCTGTCCTTTCTAAAAAGTGAGTAACCTTGTAAATTAACTGACCAGTCGTGGGTCTCATCCCACCACGTTTCTGTGATTCCGATTAAATCATACTGTTCAGCACTTACCAGTATCTCCAGCTCACCCATTTTGTTTGTCAAGCTTCTTGCATTTGCTAAAAGACATTTGAGATTACTACCCAATTTCTGTTTAGTTGACAAACACTTAATGTGTGCAGGTTTAATTATATGGACCTCCCTTTGGTCTATGTTAACCCCACCACTGCTTTCCTCCTCTCCCATAGCTAGACCCACCTTCCAATCTACCCTAGCTACCATTGCTTCTTTTTGATCTTGACCCTCCCCCCCAGAGCTTAGTTTAAAAGCTCATCTAATCCTCTAGCCATCCTCGCCCCTAATACTGCAGCCCCCTCATCATTGAGGTGCAGCCCATCCCGTCCAAAGAGTCTGTAGCCGATTGCAAAGTCTGCCCAGTGCTCCAAGAACCCAAATCCCTCTTGCTTGCACCACCTTCGCAACCACGCATTAATCTCCCTAAGCTCCCGCTGTCTCCCTGACGTAGCGCGTGGTACTGGTAATATTTCCGAGAATATTACCTTGGAGGTCCTTTCCTTTAGCTTCTTTCCTAGTTCCCTAAAATCATTTTTAAGGACCCCCCACCTACCATTTACTGTGTCATTAGTACCAATGTGTACTATGACCGCTGGATCATGCCCAGCCCCTTCCAATAATCTGCCTACCCGTTCCGCAACATGCCGAACCCGAGCACCCGGGAGACAACATACAGTTCGGCATTCGGGGTCCTGGCGACAGATTACCCTATCTACCTTCCTAATAATAGAATCCCCTACCACCACAACCTGTCTAGCCTTCCTAGTGTCCTGGCTCCCAACTGCGCTGGAGAGGCTACTCACCTGGCTGCTAGGAGAGTCCGCCTGCCCCAGAAATGCCTCTTCTGAGCTAATCCCCCCAGCATCCTCACACAAGCTGGCAAACATGTTGGGGTGAACCAGCTCAGAACAAGCCTCCCTAGCTCTCCGACCCCTACTGCCCCTTACACAACAGGAAAGGTTAAAGCATCTTAACATGTATAGCTTGGAGGAAAGACGTAACAGGGGGGATATGATAGAAACATTTAAATACATAAAGGGAATCAACACAGTAAAGGAAGAGAGTATATTTAAAAGAAGAAAAACTACCACAACTAGAGGACATAGTCTTAAATTAGAGGGGCAACGATTTAAAAGTAATGTCAGGAAGTATTACTTTACTGAGAGGGTAGTGGATGTATGGAATAGCCTGCCAGCAGAAGTGGTAGAGGTAAACACAGTCAAGGATTTTAAGCATGCGTGGGATAGACACAAGGCTATCCTAGCTATAAGACCGGGAACAGGGGACTAATAAAAGTACTCAAAAAAAAAAAAAATTGGGCAGATAGATGGACCGAATGGTTCTTATCTGCCGACACATTCTATGTTTCTATGTTTCTATGTAACTGACTCGCTTAATACAGCATTTAGTCTTTGAGAGATTGTTGCTTGCATAGAATGACTTTCTTTCATTGCCTAACCAGAGGGGTCTATAATGTTTCATTGTGGCCATTTCATTGTTGAAGTTTCATTGCAACCATTTCACTGCGGCCAGTTCATTGCAACTCACTGAACTGGCTGCAAAGAAATTGCCACAATGAATTGTCCTATTCCAAACCAGAGACTTCTTGCGCTTGTTACCAACTGGAAGACTTCTAGGAAACTATTGTACAATATATACATTCAAATCTGCAACTGATATCTTGTACTTAGCTTGTTTCTGTGCATTTACCAAATATTCAACACATTAAAGTCAAATAGTATAGTCAAATAGTCAACACAGTAAAGGAAGAGAGTATATTTAAAAGAAGAAAAACTTCCACAACTAGAGGACATGGTCTAAAATTTAGGGACACTAATTTAAAAGTAATATCAGGAAGTATTACTTTAATGAGAGGGTAGTTGATGCATGGAATAGCCTTCCAGCAGAAGTAGTAGAGGTAAACATAGTCAAGGATTTTAAGGTTGCGTGCGATAGGCACAAGGCTATCCTAGATATAAGATAGGAAACTGAGGGCAGACTAGATGGACCGAATGGTTCTTATCTGCTGACATATTCTATGTTTCTATGTTAACGGGTGAGGTAAAATCATTACCGCACCCATTAAAAACCATCTATACATCAGAAAATATGATTCAATGAGCAGCAGTAACCATTAACGGGATGAAAAATTATACATTTTTTGCTCGTTAACGCATTGCCTCAAAAAAACATGACTAAAATGCTATGATCTCCAATAAAAGAAAAAGATAGCACAGACGGAAAAAGTTCAAACAAAATGCATGCACAATATGAACTATTCATACAAATGTAACTCCTCACATACCACAACGTATACTTTTTCATTATTCAAAGGGTCATGGCACTTCAACTTTTATCATGCCACGGATGCTCACAGAAATCCAAACTCTGTATTGTGCAGGGAACTATTTCTTCAGAAACACTGAAATAATAGCACAATGCATTGTAAGTCAGGGCATGGGATATCAACCTGCAACTCAGTAGTGGATATATAAAACACTTTAACATCAATATTACATTTCACAAGTGGAGTCAGGAAGGTGACATTTATTAGTCAAATTACATTTTTTATGAACAAGCGATATCCCATAGCTACTGACCACCCATGGGTGTCTGTGCTGGAACAGGTGTGGTAGAGGGTGTGGGTGAGGTGACTTGCCTTTCAGCTATAACCCCCAGGTGCTTGATGAGTTTTATGATGTGTGGCACTACTCTGTGTCCACAGATCCAACCACCACCCATTATCCCCGTTGCACACTTTTCTGCAGGTCCTCCCAATGCTACATGCCCTTCTGGAAAAGGTACTGTCAGCATTGTGTATTTAAGAATCTAGGAAGCTGAACTGTCATGGTGAAACGCATTGTGCGGGCATCTTTAGTATCGCTTTGTGAACTTGGACATTCTATATACACAGGTAAGTCTCTCCAAATGATGAGAATAGACACAGATATGGTAATGTACAAATTATGGGAATGTAGTGGTTTGTTTGCTAGGATTTGGGTGCTGCAGCTAATCGTTGAGCGCACATTCTATACCCCTGTGGACATTTTGGATTACATAAATCACAGGAGGATCTCTTCTCAGCACAAAGTAACACTCTCATCATATATCGCATGGTGGATTGTCCCTTCCACTCATGGTTGTTGGGGTTTTTTGGTTGATAATCACAGAATGTATTTCCAAGACACCCCGTTCTGCTTTTTGAAGGGTCATAATTTAAAGAAGAAAAGCCATTTAGACCAGAACAGGTCCATGCTCTGCCACAAGTGGGTAGGGCACTACACAAGTCTGCACTTTTATTTTGTACTGTTTTTAGGTGTACTGCACCATGTATTTTTAAATGTTTGACTATACGTTGACATTTTTTTTGGAGTCCAGCATAAGTATATATATTCTTTATTATTTATATTTGATAACTACACATGATATTGTTTTTGTGTGTATTGTTTTTGAGACACATCACACATAACTTTTTTCCTTTCAGTATGCCTGTCAATTCTCCGGTACCAGTAAGGGTAGGTATCCTCCCGTGCACTGAAGGAAACAAGCTTGGACTTTCACTAGGCCAGAATAAACACAGCAGAACTGAGCCTTAGAATTACACAGCATGGATGCTCCATAAAAGACCTTGGTAATCGCTCAAGGCAGAATAATATCAGAACCTGAGGCATTTCAACCAGCAAATCTGCACCTAGATCAGACACACAAAGCACTGTGAGCTCTGTGTCCTGCAGGTGCACAACCCAAGTCTGATTCCAACAATTTCAGGATTTTGAGCTTTCTACTTTGTTTAAGAGGACATAGTGTCTGTAATCTACATGGCTCACCTAATATCTTATTTTCATTTAACGGACATTCTTCAAAAACATTATCTGGTTGTATGTCTCATTAACTAGAAGCCTGCTATTTTCATCCAGTGCCATTTGCAGCTTAACAGGCTTTTTTTTCCCCTTTACTAGGTCCTTGACAATGCTGATAACTGGGAAGAGACTGTTAACATCACAGACTGTACTTTCTACCTTACTTTCTGGTTTACTTAAGCCATTACATTGCTATGTTATAATGTTTAAATTCAGGAATTATATAAGTGTCTTTGCGACTACTGCCACTTAATTCTCTCGATTGCTTGTTACTGGGTTTGCAGTGTGGCTGGATGTGCTCATCCCTCACCGATATAATGTTGATATAAAATAGGATAATAGAACTGTTACAGGTTTTTGAACACTTAATAGCTTCATCTTTGTATTTACAAGACACTACCCTTATCACTGAACTCATGAAACTTCCATGTGTTTCTACATTGCTAGTTACCTGATCTGCGTGGTTAATTAAAATACGATTATAGAAGTGTTGTGGTTTCCCAACAAGCTACTATCATACTATGATGTTCAGGTACACTATTTGTAACAAAGAGGATTTCAAAACTTGTGAAGCATTGAATGAACTCTGAGAATATTAGGACTTATGCTGTATCCCACCTATCAGAGTGCTACTAACCCCTTTGGGTTACCTGGATTCTTCAAGCAATACTCATTGTGAGTTACAACAAGCTGGGTGTGATCGAACACATTTTTTGATAACAGAATGCATATGCTATTTTCGGTATAATATGCTGGCCAGCCTTTTCATACAATAGTATACCTCTGTTATATGGACATTGATACTTCTGACAAACTATTGCACATGTGGTAGAAGTAACATTATTAAGTATATCATACAGGGGCACAGTTGCAAGAAGGCCTTTGTGGCTATCATTCATAAATTTACTTTTTGTGTGCATTTGAGGTGGCGTTTTCATATTGGAACCCATATACTTAACAAATTCACAATTTTTTTCAAAGTCACTTTTCCCCTTTTTTATTAGGGAAAAACGTGCTTTTGGCATTTAGGTGATTCTATTGTTGACCATTTAAAACTTAAATACTCTTTTTTTATCTGAACGGTATTGACAAAGCACAATTTTTTGGTATAAAACTTGCTGTGTGCTGAGAGCAGTCCCTCATTTCTGTATTTCATTTTTCTGGGTACAGTGTTTACACTGACCAAAAGGTTTATTTCACCACACCATGTGAACATCCTTATCCTCTCCATTAAGTATTGTTTTTACCTCCACCACAGTTTAAACTATTGCTCAACATTATTGCGAGGAGAAATTACATATTTTCTTCTGGAAAAATATACGGACACTTCTAAAATACATGGAAATCATTCAAATAAAGTGTTCTTTTTATTTGATTGTTTGGATTGGTATCCCCAATTAGCTTTTAATGGTATATTGGTTTGGCTTATTTGGCTTAGTACTAGTAATAGTAAGGAGGTGATCCTTTTTCGAGTTAAAATTAAAAGTGCCTTCATGTTTAAATGCCCCTGTACAGTTACAGTTACTATTTGATACTCCATAATAGTCCTTCATTCCCTAATATTCTCTCTTAAGCCTGACATCATTTTCCCGCCTTTATCCCTTTTTTCTTTCTTATTGATGCCCATAATAACATACTTTCCCTTTTTATTTTTTATTTTCCTCAATGGGTTGAAGTAAACTAATAAGGTAGGGGGCAGCAGAGAAAACCTGAAATGGAAAATAATGACCGGCAGAACATAAAACCACAAATGGTTCAGGGCAAAGAACAAGAGAAACATGGAAACATGGCATGAATACAAGCAGACAGAAATGAGCATAAATAAGAAATAAGAAAGCAAAGCAAAAAGTATACATAAATGACAAGATACAGCCTGATCATGGGTGAATAGTTACAAGAACTAGCCAAAAACAAGGCAGATGGGTGACGAAGACCTGGCGGAATAGAGAGCAGACCAAAGATTGGCAATCAGATTTATCTAATAAATGTCAACAATGGTATTGGAAATAGACTCTCAGGAGTGCAAACTCAATGATATGAATACTAGAGGAAGGCACTGTAATATAAGAATAAGAGGCATTGAGGAATAGGTCCTGCCTCAAAAACTCCCTTTTTTACACAAGTTCCAGTTCCTGATGGAAGATCCTGCAATGGCACCTGTTTTATTGGATAGGGTTCATGAGTCCAAAAACTAACTAACTAACAAGACAAACACTGCAGAAAGAACTGAGGGATGAAGTTATCAAATTCCATTATTTCTGAGAGCTAAACAAGAGGTCATGTTTGAAGATATGACTTTATTTTTTACAGGGTCTTTCACCAACTACAGTGCTTTGGTAAAGGCAGATGAGACCCATCACAAGTTCCTAGTTGCGCATACGATCCCACTGGGGATATCCGCAAACCCTTCTCGTAAATAAGCAAAGGAAGCTCAATTCAGTGTCTCACTATGAAGATGACACTTTTTACCTATCTGCATTGGGCATAATGGAGAGAAGTGAAACTCCTGGAATAGAGATCTCCAATACTGATTGGAATGTGGTGCCATTACAGCAGAGACCCACATGGCGCCATTTGTCAAAGAAAAGGCGAATATCCCCACAGAGCATCTCAATGGTTAAACATGTTTTGCTCACTAAAAATACTAACTATGGTTTCACTTGTTTAATGTTTTCATTTTTACATATAACTTAATATTACTGGATTCAATTTTTTTGTGTTATATGTAGTAATATGTAGCTGATTTTTCAACTTTTTTCTACATACCCAGTGTAGTGTATGTTTCCCTATTTTTTTTATTTTTTATTTGAAGGGCAAAACATATAACAGTGACCATGCAAATAATTGTACCATTTGAGGGGCTATGCATATCGCCTACATTTCTATATGCATGCAATGTGTCAAGACACTGCTATCTGTAATGACTCTTATTCATGCAGACCACAAGTATTATATTCAACTCTTTGCTACATTTGCAGTAGGTGGAGATATTGCTCCTAGAAGTGGAACAACATTTATTTATTTTCCCTCTTATGTATGAGGACAGGTGAGGTGTGCTTATTTCTGAAATAATAGATACATATCTCGCCAAATGCAAATATGATGTTTCTGGAAATGTTATTCACTAATGCAGAACTATATCACAAACATTGCCTGCCCATTCTTGTTTGTGTTTCAACTTTTTTTTTCAGGTATGCAGATTGATTGGTTAATATGATTTGTGATACCATTTATCCACAATGATTAACTCAAGTAGGCTATAGCACAAACATGTATTATTGCTAGAGTACACTTCCCTTCCTATTTACAGATACACCAGAGTGAATATTATTGTTCATAAGTGCTGTTTATCCAATAGCTCATAACTCACATAGGTTGTCCTCTACATATTTACAATTGGTACATGAGATATGTTTAATAGTTCATTTATTCCAGTAAGAAATGGAGCTGGAAAGATGCTATTTGTTGACAAAGTTTGTTTAGTACAGCACAATCCTTATCTCTCCTCTACTGTAGAATTGTGTGTGGAGATGTCATTATTAGTTATGATAATTACTCCATATATACCACACCTATAATTGTTTTATTACATAGATTTTTTATTTCTGATGGCTCAGCTTAGCATAATATTTTTCAGAACTATCTCTGTTGGTTGCCTGAAACTGGTTCCTTAAGGTTAGGTTAAACGTCACATCAATTAGAATAGCATATTTTAGAACCAGGATGGGTATATTAAACAGGCATCATGTAAAACGCAGGTGTTCACATATGCATAATATGTGCTGTTATACTTGTTCACATCTCATAGGCATCTGCATATGTAGCATAAAAGGTGAAAAGAATGAACTACCAAGGTGACCAGAGTTTCCAACCTTTTTGGTGTTGAGCAGAAAAGTTAAATGCATTTTAAATCTATAAAAGTATAATTATGGTGAATAATCCCATGTGTTATTTTTCATTATCTTGAGGTTGGAGGAGTTCAAAATTGATATTTGCAATTATCAGACTTGCATGATTTAATGCTCCACTTCTTCAAAAATAGAGTATAGTGTCATGGTGAGGAAGAATAGGGGCATTGTGATAATTGGGACAATACATATAAAATATTTTGGTATAAAATTACATGAACCATATTCCTATATTAACGACATATTGGCCACAGAAACCTATTGAATGCCAGAGAAGGGATTTACATGTATAAAAAAAAAGTCGAATAGCAAAACAAAATCCAAATATGTTCATATAGCAAATTATATAAATATGAAGAAGGAATTGTTTAAATTGTTTTCAATAGCAAGACCATATCTATCATTTACCAATTGTCAAGGATGATGCGTACATTTTATGTTTCTCTGGGGGATGAAATATATGACTTGGAATGTGAATAGAAACACTGTAGAAAATGGTGACTAATGATCCAAACAGAAGAACGAGACTGGCATATTAACTTTTCCGTGTAAAAGGATTGAACTTATGCTACTATTACTGACACAAATATGTAACCTATATACATTGTTGCTCCTCATACATATTTTAATAAAATATTTCTGTGTACAGCATGCAATATAGACTAGCAGAGTGAATGAACATTTTTGGATTCCAATTTTGAGTTAGATCCCAAAAAATAATAATTCTAATACATGTTCAAAATTAGTAAACTTGAAAGGGGAATACAAGGAAAGCAAAAAGTGAAGAGGAGGCAATCTCTTCCACAACTTTTACCTCAATATTTGTGCTTTTTCAGACTGCACATATTGCCCCTGCTGATTTGTTTTTTTTTTTGTGAATGTGTATCTATTTAAAAAAAATATTTTCCACTAAACTTTTAAGCAATATTATCTGATATTACAGAAATCATACGCTAAAAGCTGGCAAATGTAGCTATGATTTAATATGCACTTCATATATTAATCAGATGTCCTTGTTTAGAAATATGGTGGGATAAAATGAAATGGAAATAGGAAAAGTGTGCATTTTTCCAAATTTCAACATTTTTACAACAACTAATAGAAGAAGAATAGGAATTTGAATTATGACTTTGAATACAACAGCTCTATGTAAAACAAATACATAAAAACTGAACATGTTTTAATGGTAGGGATTCTCAATCCATCATGTCCAGTTTTTGTAGCAGTCATGAGAAATTGCTGTGATCTTATCCATGTCGATGGAATGCTTGATAATATTCTTGACTGCTGCATTTGAAGGAATAATGGATTGGTTTTAGACTTGGGCCATTCCCCTTTGGAAGCTAAGCAATTCTAGCAATAAGGATAGTTTTTGTGTGCAAATTTTGAGGTTTGACCGATTTATCTATATTCCATTTGAAACCTGATAGGTTGGAGAATAATTGTAATTACAACAGAAAAAGCATGATTTTTTGGAAAAAGACAGCCTTTGGAAGCTTGAATGCCAAATATGTTGAAGTTACTTTGTGTGGGATGTAGCTATGGCTCCAGAAAGAGAGCATATAGTAGTGTGGATGGGGGAAACCTTGTTTAGTACCATTGTGAATGGGATATTTATTTGGAGGGATGGTATGTGGTTGCCAGACAGTTGTGAAAGTTAAGAATGTCACATATCTGTTATGTTAGCAAGCTGATCTATAAGAGGCCTTCTCCTCATATATGTAGAGAAACAGAGAAAGTGTAACTGTGTGCTTGAAAGCCCATAATACATTTGTACTTTGTCAAATGTTATCCAAGGTCTGTCTCTGTAGGGAAAAACAAATTTGCTCTTGATTTGCTCAAAACTAAGTTCAGTCTGTTATTATTTAAAAAAAAAAAACTATTCAAAACTATAGGTCTGTGGATGTTAGTGAGGCCTATGGATTTTTCTTGCTTCTATGAAATTGAAATGTTTTCATAAGTATTTTGAGTTATGTTAACCATTAATGAAAGTGTTGGATGAGTTGAGGTGTTAGTTAACTGGAGAAGTATGTGTTTGAGAAGCCATCTAGATCAGAAGCCTTTTAGAAAAAGCAAGTAAAAAAATTGGAGGCAGTTCTGTATCAACTCATGTGAGAGGTGTTTGTGAAGTAGAATGGAATGGATAATACAATAGGGTGTCTCAAATTATTTGGCAAGGGTTGCTAGTAATGTGACCTGTAGAGGTTGTGATCCTATGTGTATGTATATATATATTGCTGTTTTAAGCACAAAGGTGTAATGCGACGATCATATTGTTTGTATTTTTTGGTAGTAAATTTAAATTTAATTTGAATAATGATTGAGATTTAGAGAGATTCTATTATTTTTCTAGGCAAGAGCATAACTTGTTTTGTTTTTTTGCGAGCAGCTCTGAGGGTTGTTGGGTCAATGACAGAGTGTTTCCTTGTTGTAAAGAAATCCTTAATTGAGTTGCGGATGTCAGCTAAAACTTGAGGGTCTTAGAGAAAAGAACCATTTATCTTCCAAGACCAAGGCTTAAAAAAAGTGTCATATTTAACTATGGAAAGGCAAAGAAGCTTCCTTACCCCTAGAACAAACACATAAATATAATACTACGGTCTTTCAAATTCGTCACACATACTGTAAGGCATTGACACTCCATTAATCTTTTTTAACAAATTGCTTGATTATTTTTCCAGATATCGGTATTAATTGACTTAATATGCAACAGCACAGTATATGATTTATTGGTAAGACAAATGTATACATAATCCATATAGACTGACTGGATTGTTATATAATCAATGCTATTTCTTCTCTGTGTATCCTACATTCCCCTACATAGCTTTCTTACTTTCTTGTATTTTTGTTTACTGTGTTCCTGTTTAAATAACAGCAGTATTTTACTTGGTATCAGTAGGTGTACACATTTAAGAGTTTAATCTGTGATATTGCACTATAAAAGTGATGGTTTAAATATTAATGAACATAAAACAAATACATTTACCCTAGAGTTATGAAGCAGCAGCCTTATAATTGTAAATGTTTTATGCATTTAATAATGTCAATGCTATTTCACAAACCTAATTCTTCAATGCAATATGCAATATTGATCCGGCTTTGACACATGGAAGAAAATACAATATAGCCTTAAAATATCTAGTTTCCTAAAGTACTAGTTTGCAAATCATTATTATTGTACAGTATACCAAGAGTACTATTTCAGGAAAGTAGTGGCTGTATTGATATATATTTATTATACGCGCTTACACCGCAATCATGTCAATTACCAGCATGCAATATTCAACCTGTTTTAAGATAAATAGTGATTTGGGGACATTGCATACTATTTTGAAATAGATTTTCCCCCCCATATGTTTACTGATTGACTGTAATGTGTATTTGTTCAAAGGAAACATAGAGCCCAGGCATCAACCCTCCAAATTGTAAAAGGAGCTCTTTGGGCAGTCAGGTGCTGCTAATTATGAAGATCTGTTAATTGTGAACATCAGAAAAGAAGGAATATGAGTATGATATTTAATGCACTCCAACATGACTGGTCAGGTATAAGCAAAGTCCAGCAATATGACCATCAATATGCCTTGCTATGTCACAGCACAAATTTAATAAATAACAGCAGGGAGACAGTGTCTCACCTTGAAAAGTTAATCATATGAGATGCATGGACGCTGTCTCCCTGCTATTGTTTACTCCTTTTTTACTATGACTATTTATGAAACTTTTTACTATTACATAATAAAGCATATTGATTGTTATATTGGTGGACTTCGCTCATACCTGACCAGTCATTTTTAGTGTGAAAATTAACATGCTTTTACTCTGTAATGAGCAATCGCCCACACTTGAATTGTATGAAGTGATAAGCCAAGAACTAGTCATCTTCACAACTGTAATTTGTACCTACAACTAGTTTTAAGAAGCAGTCATGATATGACTTGTAGGACACAGTAGCTATAAATAATATACTGGTCCTGATTAATTGAAATTCTTCAGCTTTTTAACAAGGCTTGTGAACTACTACTGTCCAAGACATTTTTAATATAATTAATATGGCTATATTTATGAAATACCATGCTTTTCTAATAACAATAAGTATGTGTGCAGGGCCACCTTCAGACATTTTGTATCCCCATTTTAAAACAAATGGTCTGGGGGCCCCTCTCCATTTATTTTTACTGCCATCCTTTCATTATTTCCCCCACATCACTTGCCAGTGCACCACCTTGCAGCACACCCAGCACTTGAAATGGAACCTAGAATGCAGCCACAGGTCTTGCCAGAGCACCAACATTGCATGTACAGTTCTTGCTGAAGCATCTGGATTGAACCGGTAGGTCTTGACAGAGCACTCAGCTTGTACCTTGTTTTGCCAGAGAACCAATATTGAACACCCAGGACATGCTCCACCCAGCAATCAGATTGCACACACAGGATATGCCCAAGCACCCAGGATGTCTAGACACCTGGTAGCACACAGACATGGTGAGTCAGTGCCTCTCCCGGCAGGCTTTTATTTTGTTAAAGCATCCCTTAGTGTGTTCCCCAGGACCACTGGACTATTTTAATAGTTTACCTACCTGATGGTGACCCTGTGCATGTTTTACCTAACCAAATGATGCATTTATATTTGTGTTAATGGTCCGTAGGAAATATGTAACAAATAATTAAAACAAAGTAATCCACAAAGTGCAAAACAAAAAGCATTTTCCGCATCACAATTTACACTTTTCCAGTTGAATAAGCAGAGTATTACAGAATAAAAAGAGTATTTTGCATTTCGTGATTTTATAAATGTTTAACCATACTTGTATGTGTATTACATTTATTAAATACTCACAATCTCTCAACCCTTTCAGTTGCTCACAAGAAATGTATGCAAATAAATTAAAAATGGTTGTGAGTGCCAAAATAGAATATGCAAAACAAGGTGCCTTATCTAGAACTGAACCCCCACAGTCCAAAAGTCATATTCATAATAAGGGAAAAGATCGGAATTAAAAAAATACATGTAATGGGTGTTAAACCAAATGTACCATCTCTTGCTCACAGTGAGAAGCAGGAAAAAAACTAAACACAAAAACACAATGGGGGATATGTATAAAAACTCCTGCACTGCAAAGTGTCAGGAGTTTATTAAAAAGTGCAATCAACAAGTGTTAGCTATAAAAGCAATTGTGCTTTGTTATAACTCCCAACACTTTGCATTGATGTATTGAAGGAACTATGTCAAACTGTGTTTGTCGGAGGCTCCCTGACACAAATCAGGCACTTTTCAGCAACTGATTTTTTTACACATAGGCTGCAAAAAGTGCCAACACAACCTAAACCTACACATTCAACATAGATAACTCCCACGAGTCTGCTTTATACAATGGTGCACATGCTGATTGCGCCAGTATTTGCCGCAATCTGCGTGTGCGCCGTGTTTATACATGCCATCCAATATATCCTCTTATTGAGCACAGATTCTAACAACAAATGTAATAAAAGCACAATATTATCTTGTATAAATCCCTATTATATAATAATTACAATTGTGCACAAAATCACAGGGTATAGAGACTGAACCTAAGTCTCTCAATATTTCTCCAGTATATGGCTCCAGTATCACAAGTTCCCAAGTTCAAAAGTCCCAATCAAAAATAAAAAAATGTTGCAAAACATGTAATAAGCCAGTTACACAGTGCCTGTGTGCAAAAAGAAATAAACAATCATAACATGTGCATAAAAAATAATGTAGAAAAATAGCACTATCATTTATAACCAGACCGATATCCGGAATGTGTAAAAAAAATGGGAACAATCTCTCCCAAGGTGCAGTTCATAAAATCCACATACAAGTAAAACTGATTCCTTGTGGGAATAATGATGAACGGCTGTCTGCAGCATGAGGAGGGTACAGGAAAACGGAGTCTGTAAAATGAAGCCACGTGTACCCAGGAGTGCGTTCTGTGGCTGATTCATGTTCTTGGATGCTGTCCTTCCAAGAGACATACACATGGGGAGCCTGGGCAATGTATACATACGTCACTACATACCAGCCCCTAGTCAAAAAAGCTAACAACAACAGGAGGATACAAAATAGTATACAATCTTACTTTACAATAATCAAAGTAATCACTGCAATCACTGGCACAAATGCACTGGATAACGGCAAAAGTAATTAAATAAAAATTCAGTATAAAAGAGGGTAGAAGACTATACCATAATATAGAAAAAATACACAGGAAATAAAACTAGGGAAATGTAAATTCCATTTTGACTGAGGGCAGAGTATAGTGACATGATTTTGATTGTACACTTTCTTTGTGTGATTAATTGCAGTGACCATGGTAACAGTTGTTTTTGCGTTATGTATTGTTATGATTGTAGTAATTATCAGGACCATCATAACAGAACAAAATGTCCGGGACCCCCTCTGTATATCTCACTCTCACCCCCTACCCTCCCAAAGTAATTTTATCTAGGTCTTTGTATATCAAACCAAATAGGTTAAAATGCACCCCAGGACATGCCCCATCAACCATATTACATATCCAGGACTTACCCCTGCCCCTCAGGACATGCACCATCACCTACATTGCACATCCAGGACTTACCCCTAAACCATTGCCCACATTGCACATCCAGGACTTACCCCTGCGCCCAAGGACAGGGCCACGTTGCATATCCAGGACATATCCCAACACCCGTATTGCACATCCAGGAATTGTCCATGCCCTCTCTCCCACATTGCACATCCAGGAATTTCCCCTGCAACCCAGGACATGCCTGTTTTACACACTTTGCACATCCAGGACTTACCCCTGCCCCAATACATGTCCCATCACCCACACTGCACATCCAAGACTTACCCCTGCCCCCACCAGGACATGCCCCCTTCCATTAATATATCACAGTTTGTCCATTAATATTCCACAGCCAGTTTGTCCATTAGTATGCCACTATTAGCTTGCCAATAAAATATGTCACTGGTTTCCTCATTGCCTGTCTTATCCAGTATAAAGTGATTAATAAAATATTTTTTACAATATGCCACTGTTTTCCCAATAATTTGCCACAGTCAGTTTGCCTATTAATATGCCACAGCCACTTTGTCCATTAATATGCCACAGTTTGCCAAAAATTAGGCCACAGCTAGGTTTCCCATTGTGAGATTCAGGGGTAAGGAGCGTAGCGCTGGGTGGCGGGTGGAGAGATGAGGTGACTCCAAAAGTGACACAACAAAAGGGTAAGGCAATAGAGTAGTCAGTCCAATCCAAAAAGTCAATGCCGGTAGCCAGGATACACAAAACAGGTATAGAAGTCCAGGTAGGGATACAGAAATAAGGATAGTCCAGGGAAAAAGCCAAGGTCGATACACAGGAAGTTCTTCAATAAATGTAGCAGGTAAATGGGAAAAAAATGGTACTGAGAACAGACACCACAGCTCAACAAGCAAGCAATGATTGAGGTGAGTGTGGGGTTTTTATAGAGCTGTTGATTAAGGACCTCTTCCCTTTAAACCTGGGGACCGCCCCTGCACCATGTTGTGAATAGAGAAAAGAGGCACAGCCTCTTCTTCCTATTCTCCTTGCCCCTTTGCCAACAACCAATCGCGCAACGTTTCTCGCGAGTAAGCTCCGCACCCTAAACCTCTTGGAAGTAGTTGCATTCACTGTTAGCGGGTGAATAGCAACTCGAGGCCGGGGATTCGGCCTACCTCGCTAAAGCGTGATGGCGGCAAACAGGGACAGAGGATGACTTTGGCTGTGAGGGTCCTCTGGGCAAGGTAAGTGAAGGTCCCGGGACCTGACACCCATTAATTTGCAACAGTTTTCCGATTAATATACCATATTTAGTTTGTCCATTAATATGCCACTGTTCGTATGCCCATTAAAATATTCCATAGTTTTCTCACTCATTTGCCACATCATGTGTGCCCATTAATATGCCACAGCCAGTTTGTCCATTAATATGACCCAATTTCCCCAGTAGTATGCCACAGTGTGCCCATTAATATACCACAGACAGTTTATTCACTAATATGCCACAGTTTGTCCATTAAAATATGCACCACTTAGCCTATGAATATGCCACTGTGTTCCCATTAATTAGCCAAAGCCAGTTTGTCCATTAATATGCTACAGTCAGATTCCCACCCTCCTCCCCCATTCCCTAGTACTCAACTGGCTTCTGCGAGAGATAGTATCCTTCCATGCTGCCTCTGTCGTGCTCCCTGTGCATTGATCTGAAGTTTGAATACCAGAAGGTCACTGGCGCTCTGATGTCAGATTAGTGCGTGCGTTTCGTGAGAGAGGCAGCATGGAATGATGTCTGCGCATCGCCAGGCCATTGACAGATTTATCACCTGTCACCTCTTTGTGGTGGCCCTGGTAATTATATAATAGGGATTTCTACAAAATGATATTGTTCTTTTTTAATTGCAAGACATTTCTTATACTGCATTTGTTTTTACAAACTGTGCTCAGTAAGTGGATTCATTGTGTTTTTTAGTGTGTGTTTTTTCCTGCACCCATTAAATGTATTTATTTATTCAGAGTGCTTTTTCCTTTTGTCAAAGTTTACGCAACTTATCAAATGTCCTATAAAACATTAAATGCATAGAGATACATTACAAAAAGCAGAGACAATCTCCATTCATATAATTTCTAATTTTATTTGTAAATAAGAAATAAATTGACATCTATTTGAAATGCAGTGTGAATTATTTAATTTTGCTAAAACTTGGAACTCACGATCACTGGGCTTAGTTGTCAGAACAAACCACCAGGATTTAGGAGCAGGAAGAAAAAAAGATCCACATGTTACTCAGCAAATAAATCGATAACTTCAAATTGGGATTATTCATGTCAGTCGTTTGATCATGTAAATCACATCACAGGAGCAATGTAAACTAAACCACCGCTTGACTCAATTCACACAATAACTATTTGTAAGATGGTATACACCCCTTGGCAAATCACTTAAACACACCTCTAATTATTCTGTTCACTTGTGTTCGTGATAAGGTAAGAAACTGCCAGTCAATGTGGGACCATTGAAGTCACACCAAAATATCATAAAGCCTGGATAAACAAAATCTATAGTAAAAAAACAAAACAGGAACTATACATTGTAATAATATTATACAAATACATACAGTGGGGCAATTTAGTATTTAGTCAGCCACCAATTGAGCAAGTTCTCCCCCTTAAAAAGATGAGAGAGGCCTGTAATTTTCATCATAGGTACACTTCAACTATGAGAGACAGAATGAATTAATTGGTAAATTCCTCAGTAAAATAAGTATTTGGTCAAACAAGCAAGATTTATGGCTCTCACAGACCTGTAACTTCTTCTTTAAGAGGCTCCTCTATCCTCCACTCGTTACCTGTATTACTGGCACCTGTTTGAACTTGTTATCAGTATAAAAGACATCTGTCCACAACCTCAAACAGTCACACTCCAAACTCCACTATGGCCAAGACCAAAGAGCTGTCGAAGGACACCAGAAACAAAATTGTAGATCTGCACCAGGCTGGGAAGACTGAATCTGCAATAGGCAAGCAGCTTGGTGTGAAGGAATCAACTGTGGGAGCAATTATTAGAAAATGGAAGACATACAAGACCACTGATAATCTCCCTCGATCTGGAGCTCCACGCAAGATCTCACCCCGTGTGTTCAGAATAATCACAAGAACGGTGAGCAAAAATCCCAGAACTACACGGGGGGACATAGTGAATGACCTGCAGAGAGCTGGGACCAAAGTAACAAAGGGTACCATCAGTAACACACTACGCCGCCAGGGACTCAAATCCAGCAGTGCCAGATGTGTCCCCCTGCTTAAGCCAGTACATGTCCGGGCATTTGGATGATCCAGAAGAGATTGGGAGAATGTCATATGGTCAGATAAAACCAAAGTAGAACTTTTTGGTAAAAACTCAACTCGTCGTGTTTGGAGGAGAAAGAATGCTGAGTTGCATCCAAAGAACACCATACCTACTGTGAAGCATGGGGGTGGAAACATCAAGTTTTGGGGCTGTTTTTCTGCAAAGGGACCAGGACGACTGATCCGTGTAAAGGAAAGAAAGAATGGGGCCATGTATCATGAGATTTTGAATGAAAACCTCCTTCCATCAGCAAGAGCATTGAAGATGAAACGTGGCTGGGTCTTTCAGCATGACAATGATCCCAAACACACCGCCTGGGCGATGAAGGAGTGGCTTCGCAAGAAGCATTTGAAGGTCCTGCAGTGGCCTAGCCAGTCTCCAGATCTCAACCCAATAGAAAATCTTTGGAGTGAGTTGAAAGTCCGTGTTGCCCAGCGACAGCCCCAAAACATCATTGCTGTAGAGGAGATATGCATGGAGGAATGGGCCAAAATACCAGCAACAGTGTGTGAAAACCTTGTGAAGACTTACAGAAAACGTTTGACCTCTGTCATTGCCAACAAAGGGTATATAACAAAGTATTGAGATGAACTTTTGTTATTGACCAAATACTTATTTTCCACCATAATTTGCAAATAAATTCTTTAAAAATCAGACAGTGTGATATTCTGGATTTTGTATTTCTCATTTTGTCTCTCATAGTTGAGGTATACGTAAGGTGAAAATTACAGGCCTCTCTCATCTTTTTAAGTGGCAGAACTTGCACAATTGGTGGCTGACTAAATACTTTTTTGCCCCACTGTAAAATATGTACAACCAAAATCTTGCAATATAATAAATGTACTACATATAGATGTACCTTAAAATATGAATAAATATAAAGATAAATGTAAAAAAGAACTAATGCAATAAATTGTATAACAGTGATCTTAACATAAGTGCTTGTAAGATACTTAATAAAAAAATGGAGACTATGTAGTAAAGTGATGTTGCTATTTGTGATGTTACAGAAAAAGTAATAAGAATTTATGCTAAAATTTGTGCTATAGTTAAGAGGATAACAAAACCAATGTGAATACAATAATCACAAAAATGTGAATTGATACAATCTCTAGCATGTGACTTGATAAAAAAATCTCTCTCTCTCTCTTACTATATATATATATATATATATATATATATATATATTACACCCTGTTCCAAATTATTATGCAAATTATTAAAATTATATTTAAGTGTCACAAAGATTAAATATTTTGTTTTTCAGTTTAACTCATGGATGGCATTGTGTCTCAGGGCTCTTTTGATCACTGACAACAATCTCGGACACCTGTGATAATTAGATTGCCAGGTGAGCCCATTTTAAGGAAAAACTACTAAAGGAGGGTGTTCCACATTATTAAGCAGAGCACCATTTTCATGCAATATGGGGAAGAAAAGGGATCTCTCTGCTGCCGAAAAGAGTGAAATAGTTCAATGCCTTGGACGAGGTTTGAAAACATTAGATATTTCACAAAAACGTAAGCGTGATCATCGCACTTTTAAGAGATTTGTGACTGATTCAGAGCACAGACGGGTTTGTGCAGATAAAGACACATTGAGGAAGATTTCTGCCGGATCCATGCATCTGATCAAGAGAGCAGCTGCTAAAATACCATTACATAGCAGCAAACAGACATTTGAAGCTGCTGGTGCCTCTGGAGTCCCACGGACATCAAGGTGTAGAGTCCTCCAGAGTCTTGCAACTGTGCATAAACTTTCTATTCGGCCACCAATAACTAATGCTCACAAGCAGAAACGGCTGCATTGGTCAGAAAAATACACGAAGACTAATTTTTAGACATGTGCATTCGTTTTTGGACGAATGCATTTTCGTCCGAAAATAGCATTTTCGTTCATTTGTCCGAAAAACGAATAACGAAAATGCTAAGCTAATGAAAGCCTAATGAACGAATGGTTAATAAACGAAAATCATTTGTTCATTCGTCCATTCGTAGTACTATTGGCATTCTATAAGCTGAAATAGAGTCGGTTTATAGCATACAATAGCATAGTACACTACATTCCATAAACCGACATAATGAACGACTTTTGGTTTATGGAATGCATGTAAGTCTATTGGCATTCTATAAACCGACTCTATTTCGGTTTATAGTAATGCCAATACTATAGCACAAATGGACGAATGATTTTCTTTTATATTAAACCATTCGTTCAATTTCTTAGCTTTCTATAAACCAAAACAGAGTCCCCATTCATAAATTTTTATGAATGGGAACTCTAGTTCGGTTTATAGAATAGCAATATGATTACATGTATTCCATAAGCCGAAAGTCTATAAACCAAACGTTCGGTTTATAGACTTTCGGCTTATGGAGTACATGTAATCCTTTTGCTATTCTATAAACCGAACATTCGGTTTATAGAATAGCAATAGGATTATATGTATTCCATAAGCCGAAAGTCTATAAACCGAACGTTCAGTTTATAGACTTTCGGCATTTGTAATGAATGTAATAGTACTATTGGCTTTCACTACACAGAGACAGAGTCTCCATTCATACAATTTCGGCTATGTGGAGTTTCTGACTTACCACTTTCTTCCCTGTTACAGAAGGAAGAACTATGCTTTCCGTAATAAAATCATCTTCATGCATGACAATGCACCAGCTCATGCTGCAAAGAATACCTCTGCATCAATGGCTGCTATGGGGATAAAAGGAGAGAAAGTCATGGTGTGGCCTCCATCCTCCCCTGACCTCAAGCCTATTGAGAACCTTTGGAGCATCATCAAGCAAAAGATCTATGAGGGTGGGAGGCAGTTTACATCCAAACAGCAGCTCTGAGAGGCTATTCTGACATCTTGAAAATAAATTCAAGCAGAAAGTCCAAAAACTCACAAGTTCAATGGATGCAAGACTTATGAAGCTGCTATCAAATAAGGGGTCCTATGTTAAAATGTAACATGACCTGTTAAAATGTTTAAAAAGTTAAAATGATGTTATGTTTGATTGAAATAGCTTTTGATTTCAGTAAATGTGCTGCAAACACAACAAATGACAATTTTCAGTTCTTTACAACCTATAAAGTGTTTTGAAACTTACTGTGCGTAATAATTTGGAACAGTGCATTGTAAGTTTTTTACCAGTTACTCTGGTCACATTTTTTTTTAAAAACAAACATTATTGACACCTAGCGACTGGAGGGGAGCGCACAACGCTTCCCTCACAGCCGCGGACCTGCAGAGCACTGGGAGAAAGCTGCAAGGAGGTGAGTACTGGTAAATTGAGGGTCATAATCCTGGCATATTAATTGGCATTATCCTGAAATATTAACTGGCATAATCCTGGCATATTAAATGGCATAATCCTGGCATATTAATTGGCATAATCCTGGCATATTAAATGGCATAATGCTGGCATATTAAATGGCTAAATCCTGGCATATTAATTGGCTAAATCCTGGAATATTAAATGGCTAAATCCTGGCATATTAAATGTCTAAATCCTGGTATATTAAATGGTATAATCCTGGCATATTGAGGGGCAAAATCCTGGCATATTAATTGGCATAATCCTGGCATATTGAGGGGCAAAATCCTGGCATATTAATTGGCTAAATCCTGGCATATTAATTGGCATAATCCTGGCATATTAAATGGCATAATCCTGGCATATTTGTGAGGTTCAAGGATAAGGAGCGTAGCGCTGGGTGGCGGGTAGGGAGATGGAGTGACCCAAAAGGTAAATCCAAAAGTGACACAACAAAAGGGTAAACCAAAAGAGTAGTCAGTCCAATCCAAAAGGTCAAGGCCGGCAGCAAGGTTGCAAAAAACGGGTATAGCAAGTCCAGGTAGGTTTACAGCAATAAGGAAAGTCCAGGGGAAAAAGCCAAGGTCGGTACACATGAAGGTCTTCAATATATAGCGGGTAAATGGAAAGGAATGGTCCTGAGAACAGACACCACAGCTCAACAAGCAAGCAATGATTAAGGTGACTGTGGGGTTTTTATAGAGCTGCTGATCAAGGACCTCTCCGCCCCTGAACCATGTTATGAATAGGGAGAAGGGGTACAGCCTCCTCCCTGCCCCCTTGTCAACAACCAAATGTGCAATGTTTCTCGCGTGTAAGCTCTGCCCCCTAAACCTCTTGGAAGAAGTTGCATTCACTGTGAGCAGGTGACTAGCAACTCAAGGCCAGGGATTCGGCTTCCCTCACGGTTGCGCTAATAGTGCAACGGTTACAAACAGGGACAGAGGATGGCTTTGGCTGTGAGGGTCCCCTGGGCAAGGTAAGTGATGGTCCTGGGACCTGACATTATTAAATGGCTAAATCCTGGCATATTAAATGGCATAATCCTGGCATATTGAGGGGAAACATCATGGCATATTAATTGGCAAAATCCTGGCATATTGAGGGGAAAAAATCCTGGCATATTAATTGGCAAAATCCTGGCATATTGAGGGAAAAAAACCTGGCATTTTGAGTGGCAAAATCCTGGCATATTAATACCTTCGCGACAATGGACGTGTCAGGCATGTCCTGCCGGGAACTCAGTTCCCGACAATGGACATGCCTGGCACGTCCTGCGGTGAATCAAGCGGTTTTCGCAATCAACGCTTTATCGGTGCTGGTATATTGCCTCGATGTTGAGGCAATAGCCAGCACCGAAATTTATTTTCTGGGGCACCCATGATCGCACCACGGAGCGATCGTGGGAGCCATACTGACGGATCTGCATGCTCCGTCAATATGGCTATGCCCTCTGGAGGTCTGAGCTTCGGAAGTGAAAGTAACTTCACTTCCCTTGCTCTGAATATGCTACTTGACTGCCCCTAGTGGTAGTTAAGTAGCATAGCAATGTAAAAAAATTAAAATAAATATTTAATTAAATAAAAACTAGTTATATACTTAGATTAGCCTATAGTTTTAAAATGAAATAATTTTTAACATAAGGGATAGGGTTAAAATTAAAATATATTAAGGGATGGCATAAGGGTTAGAGTTGGGGTTACATTTAGTGTTAAGGTTCCATTTTGGTTTGGGGTTGGGTTCAAAAGGTCAATATAGGAAAAAAACTCGCAAAAAATACAGAAAAATATGGAAACATGCATATTTATGAACTCGGGGCAACATTTAGAAACTATTTAGACTAGGTCTTTTTTAATGATTGTATTTGTGTAAATTATATTTTAGGTGAAAGTTAGAAAAAGTTTTTTTTTTTAAATTTTTCATCATATTTTATGATTCTTTTTGTAGTAAATTATAAGATATGATGAACATAATGGTATCTAATGAAAGCCCTTCTTATAATGATAAAAACAACATATAATTTGTGTGGGTACAGTATGTGAGAAAGAAGAAAATTACAGGTAAACACAAACATTCGGTTTATAGAATAGCAATAGGATTATATGTATTCCATAAGCCGAAAGTCTATAAACCGAACATTCAGTTTATAGACTTTCGGCATTTGTAATGAATGTAATAGTACTATTGGCTTTCACTACACAGAGACAGAGTCTCCATTCATAAAATTTCGGCTATGTGGAGTTTCTGACTTACCACTTTCTTCCCTGTTACAGAAGGAAGAACTATGCTTTCCGTAATAAAATCATCTTCATGCATAACAATGCACCAGCTCATGCTGCAAAGAATACCTCTGAATCAATGGATGCTATGGGGATAAAAGGAGAGAAAGTCATGGTGTGGCCTCCATCCTCCCCTGACCTCAAGCCTATTGAGAACCTTTGGAGCATCATCAAGCAAAAGATCTATGAGGGTGGGAGGCAGTTTACATCCAAACAGCAGCTCTGAGAGGCTATTCTGACATCTTGAAAATAAATTCAAGCAGAAAGTCCAAAAACTCACAAGTTCAATGGATGCAAGACTTATGAAGCTGCTATCAAATAAGGGGTCCTATGTTAAAATGTAACATGACCTGTTAAAATGTTTAAAAAGTTAAAATGATGTTATGTTTGATTGAAATAGCTTTTGATTTCAGTAAATTTGCTGCAAACACAACAAATGACAATTTTCAAGTTCTTTACAACCTATAAAGTGTTTTGAAACTTACTGTGCGTAATAATTTGGAACAGTGCATTGTAAGTTTTTTACCAGTTACTCTGGTCATGCTCCGTCAATATGGCTATGCCCTCTGGAGGTCTGAGCTTCGGAAGTGAAAGTAACTTCACTTCCCTTGCTCTGAATATGCTACTTGACTGCCCCTAGTGGTAATTAAGTAGCATAGCAATGTAAAAAAATTAAAATAAATATTTAATTAAATAAAAACTGGTTATATACTTAGATTAGCCTATAGTTTTAAAATGAAATAATTTTTAACATAAGGGATAGGGTTAAAATTAAAATTAAAATATATTAAGGGATGGCATAAGGGTTAGAGTTGGGGTTACATTTAGTGTTAAGGTTACATTTTGGTTTGGGGTTGGGTTCAAAAGGTCAATATAGGAAAAAAAACTCGCAAAAAATACAGAAAAATATAGAAACATGCATATTTATGAACTCAGGGCAACATTTAGAAACTATTTAGACTGGGTCTTTTTTAATGATTGTATTTGTGTAAATTATATTTTAGGTGAAAGTTAGAAAAAGTTTTTTTTTTTAAATTTTTCATCATATTTTATGATTCTTTTTGTAGTAAATTATAAGATATGATGAACATAATGGTATCTAATGAAAGCCCTTCTTATAATGATAAAAACAACATATAATTTGTGTGGGTACAGTATGTGAGAAAGAAGAAAATTACAGGTAAACACAAACACCCCAGAAATTGTCACCAAGGGAAAGTCAAGGTGAAAATGTCTTGTCACTAAGCGGTTAAATGGCATAATCCTGGCATATTGAGGGGCAAAATCCTGGCATATTAATTGGTAAAATCCTGGCATATTAATTGGCAAAATCCTGGCATATTAATTGGTAAAATCCTGGCATATTAATTGGCAAAATCCTGGCATATTAATTGGTAAAATCCTGACATATTGAGGGGCAAAATTCTGGCATTTTAATTGGCAAAATCCTGGCATATTGAGGGGCAAAATACTGGTAAAATAATTGGCAAAAGAATGGCATATTGAGGTGCAAAGGAATAGCATATTGAGGGGAAAAATACTTGCATATTAAATGGCATATAAGGGGCAAAATACTGGCATATTAAATGGCATATTGAGGCGGAAAATCCAGGCATATTAAATGGGAAAATAATGGCATATTGAGTAAATACTGGCATATTGAGGGGCAAAATACTTGCATATTGAATGGCAAAAGAATCGCATATTAAATGGCAAAAGAATGGGATATTGAGGGAAAAATACTGAGTTATTGAGTGACAAAATATTACTGGCATATTGACCAACTGCTCCCAACCACCCTCCATATTACATTAGACCGGGATGCAGGTGGGGCTAGTGGTGAGTAATATTTTGGGGGTGTGGTAGGGGGCCCAGAAAATTTGTTCAGTAAGGGGCCCTGAAATTCCTGGTGGTGGCCCTGATCCTGTGACTTAATTTATTGAGCTTTTTCAATGCTCACATTTTCTTATTCAATCACTTTGTACAGGAAGTCCACAATTTAACTCCAACATAGCCTCTACCATCCATAGGATGTTGCAGGAAATGGAAGTTATCAAGTTGCATAACTTGCAATGGGTTATCTTTATCAGAATGGTCAAGTCATCATCTTTATGAACACATGCAAGGCTTTATGAACATTAAATCACAAGTACAAGCCCTAGTGCAAATACAAGGCGCATTGCTCATGCCATTATGAGAACAGTGTCAATTAAACAACTGATATTGATGTAGTAAAAAAAAAACAAATGTTACCCTATGTCAAAATTAAAAAAGTCCACAGTCCACAGAAAGTCTTACACGGATATTTGTAGAGTTACAGAATATTGTTATTCAAGGGACTTCAACTGATTGTTTTCTTTATGTGATATGTACATTTCAAAACAAGCATGAATCAAAACAAATGATTACTTGTGATGTGCTGTCACTTTTCCATCATCACCAGTTACAAAACCTGTGTGACCATCATATCTGACCCTGTTAAATTATCAGTAACAATGTTTTGTTTTGTGATTATGTGAACAGAGCAGTGCAGTATCACTCTTACAAATCTACATCATGATGTAAACCCTTGAACTTATGTTACCATGTATAGATTAAAATATATTAATCCAACAACTACAGTAGGTTGTTAAATGTTGCCATGTATCATGCCAACATGTGAAAGATTACAGGGCTTACCTTCTACAAAAAAACAAAGTAATTCTGAAAGGATTTACCCTTGAGATTTTTTTCATGTGTACCTTGTATTCACTTAGACTAGTGTCTTCATTGTATGTTGTTAATGTTGCTATAGAAACATAATTGCAATTTGTTATGGTGTATTAACATATATTGTTTGTGTTTATTGGACAATAGCAGCTAAAGAAATTTGGGGTTATGGCATAATGAAATTCTTAATTTATTATAATTACCAATAACCAGCATATTTCAACCACTTTATCTAATTTAAATCATTTTTATTTTGGTATTTTCCTTATCAAGCATCACAAATATTGGTAGGCAAATAAATATTCTGAGGCAAAGTTTGAGCAGTTGAGCTATCAGCAGGGACATATCATTGCTTATAACATTTATGCCTCTGAAGTTTCTTTTTGAAATGTATCACAATTGTGTTTTTTCTTTTTTTGTCATATGGTATATACCTTTTTTGCTCGAATATAAGACAAGGTGTTTGTCAGAGCAAATGCCCTCGTCTTATATTAAAGGTCATCTTATAGTCTGACCTCAAATCGAGGTCAGTCTATAAGACTGGGATCCACGACCAAAATGCAAGATGACACAAAACAATAGTAGGAATGGAAAACGTAGAGCTACCACCTGGTTACAATCCATACTGACAGGGGTTAAATGCAGGAATCTGTCACATTTGTAATCCACAGCGATAAGGGTTGAATGCAGGAACTGATCACATTTATAATCCACACTGACAAGAGCAGTAGTATGCAGAGAACCGTCACATTTATAATCCACGGTTGCAAGGGTTAAATGCAGGAACAGGACACAGATACAATCCACAGCTGTAAAGTATAATCCACACTTGCACGGGTAAATGGAGATGAATGAGAATAGCCAATGGTCAGGGGTATCAGACAATCTGCAGCACGATAAACAGTCCAGGATCAGGGGTATCAGAGAGAAAGCAAAACGTAAGACAAGCCAGGGTCAGGTTACCAGAAAATCAGCACAACGATGAACAGTCCAGGTACAAGGGGCACAGGCAGGTAGGAGGGTAGTAAAGAAATCCAAGGTCAGCAACAACAATAAAAATGCTAGGCTTCCGAAATACACGAGAATCCCCAAGCACTGCTTGTTTGGTGATTCTGACTTTTAAATCTTGTATGCGACGCGCGTGACGTCATCGGACGCGCGCCTCAATGATGATAATGAAAGTGAAGGTGTGAACGTGCTAGCAAGACGGATCCTGGCTGAAAGGTAAGAGAGAAAACACAGGAGAGCTGCGGCGGGGAAGGTCCTGACAGCGGGGAAGGTCCTGACAGTTCCCCCTCCCAAAGCGAGACCTCCGGGCTCGCCACTGGCTAGGACGATCAGGATAGCGATCATGAAAAGCACGAACCAAATCATCGGCCTGAGCAAGTCTAGCAGGCTTCCAAGATCTGTCAGCTGTGCCATAGCCTTTCCAGTGTATGAGGTACTGAAGTTGACCACGATGAAGATGAGAATCCAACACCTCCTCAACCTCGTATTCTTCAACCCCATCAACTAAAACCGGATCAGGAGGTGATACTTGTCTCCTTGGAAAGGGGTTGGCCACCCACGGTTTGAGCAGGGAGACGTGAAACACCGGGTGTATCTTCATGGATGAAGGTAAGCAGAGTATCATGACCAGGGGAGAGATAATCTCAGTGATGGGAAATGGACCAACGAATCTAGGACCTAACTTCTTAGTGGGACATGAGAGTTTTAGTTGCTTAGTGGACAACCATACTTTGTCACCTGTCTGGTACACAGGAGCAGTAGTTCGGTGATGATCTGAAAAGTTTTTGTACCCTTGTTGGGATTGAAGAAGAGTATTACGGAGTAAGGTATACGTGCGGGTGATATTACGAATTTGAACAGAGGCAGAGGGAACGGTGCTAGAGATGGGAGCCCCAGGAAACATGGAGGGGTGAAAGCCATAGTTGATAAGAAACAGTGACTTTCCAGTCGAGCTGTGGATGTGGTTATTATAAGCAAATTCTGCTAACTGCAAATACTTGCTCCAGTCGTCTTGAAGGTGTGTGGTGAAGCAACGTAAGTATTGCTCAAGAGTCTGATTGGTTCATTCTGTCTGACCATTACTTTGAGGATGAAATGCCGTAGTGAGGCAATGATGGATATGTAATTCGGTACAGAAGGCCCTCCAGAAATTAGATGTAAATGGATTCCCCCGGTCCTACACTATGTTTTCATTTAGACCATGCAATTTAAAAACCTCTCTTATGAAGAGATCAGCAGTCTCAGTAGCCGAAGGTAGGTGTGTGTCATCTTGGTAAAGTGATCCACAGTGACCATCAGTGTATTGTATCGTTGAGATAGGGGTTGATCCGTAATTAAATCCATGGACACATCACTCCAAGGTCTAGTGGGTATTGGCAATGGTTGAAGAAGACCCGAAGGTTTATTATGACTCTCTTTAGCAAGGCCACAGGTATCACAGGAAGAGACAAATCTCATAACTTCTTCTTGTAGCTTAGGCCACCAAAATGCTCTGGTAATGAGGTCTTTGGTCTGTCGAACACCACCGTGCCCTGCTGTAGGAGAATCTTGAAAGAATTGTAGAACCTGTAAACGAACCTCGTGGGGAACATAAACTTTGTCTTGGTAAAAATAAACACCTTGTCGATACGTTAATTGCTCAGGATTAGGTACATTAGGAGTTGAGGTATGGTTACGAAGAGCATCCCAAATGGATTGTGTGGCATTTAAGAAATGTTCTGATTGGTACTTGGCCTCTCACCTTGGACCTCTTTGGATTCAGACATACGTGATAGAGCATCAGCTTTCAGATTACGGGATCCTGGACGATAAGTGATATGCAGTTGGAAGCGTGTGAAGAAGAGTGCCCATCTTGCTTGTCTAGGTTGCAACCTCTTAGCGGTATGTAGATACTCAAGGTTCTTGTGGTCAGTAAAGACGGTTAATCGGAAAAAGAGCACCTTCCAAGAGATGTCGCCATTACTCCAACGCGAGTTTTATCGCCAGTAGTTCCCTCTCGCCTGCATTGTAATTCCTTTCTGTAGGTGATAGTGTTTTGGAAAAGAAGGCCACGGTATGTAATTGTTCATCCTCCTTGTGTCTTTGGGAAAGAATCGCTCCAACTGCTGAATCAGATACGTCCACCTCTAGTGTAAAGGCTCTGGTTGGATCTGGAAGGATTAAAATCGGAGCCATGGTAAAACAAACTTTCAAGGAATTGAAGGCTTCTTGTGTTGTATCATTCCAGCAAAATGATCGGTTCTTAGAAGTCAAGGCGGTAATAGGTTGTATGACCTTAGAAAAGTTTCTGATGAACTTCCTATAGAAATTAGCAAAGCCCACAAACCGCTGTACACTCTTCTTATTAGTGGGTGTAGGCCATTCTCGTATAGCAGTGATCTTCTAAGGGTCTATCTGAATGTTGTTTGGAGATAAGATAAAACCCAGGAATTCCACTGATCTCGTCTCAAACTTACATTTCTCTAGTTTGGTGTATAGCTGATGTTGTCTCAGACGTGTGAGGACCGTACGTACATGATCTCTGTGTGCCTCTAATGATGGTGAATAGATGAGAATATCGTTGAGGTAGATGATAACAAATTGGTCCAGGATGTCATGAAAAACGTCATTAACGAAATGTTGAAAGGTGGCAGTGCATTGCAAAGTCCGAATGACATAACCTTGTATTCAAAGTGCCCATAACGTGATCTGAAGGCTTCCATTCATCACCTTTCCTGATTCGTACCAAGTTATATGCACTTCGAAGATCGATCTTAGTGAAGAATTGAGCTGTACGGAGATGGTCCGATAATTCTGAAATAAGGGGTAGAGGGTAACGATTCTTTGTAGTAATATTATTAAGTTCTCTGTAATCAATGCATGGTCGTAATCCACCATCCTTCATTTTGACAAAGAAAATACCCGCCCCAGCAGGCGAAGTGGATGGTCTTATAAAACCTTTGGCTAGATTATCCTCTATATAGTCTTTTAATGCGGTGAGTTCAGGTTCTGCAAGAGGGTAGATTCTTC
Source organism: Pelodytes ibericus (assembly GCA_036172795.1). Classification (NCBI taxonomy): domain Eukaryota; kingdom Metazoa; phylum Chordata; class Amphibia; order Anura; family Pelodytidae; genus Pelodytes; species Pelodytes ibericus. The sequence goes on from CM069859.1 coordinate 81,400,477, forward strand.
CAAAAGGAATGGGTGCTCCTGGAAGAAGATCAATAGGACAGTCATAATCCCGGTGAGATGGGAGTGAGTCTGCCTTTTTCTTCTCGAATACTTGTCTTGGAATTGAGCTTAGGCTGTGGGTAAATTAGAGGAAGAATATGGTTCAGAAGTAAGACACAAGGTGTTAGCTCAGTGATTAGAAGTAAATGCCAGAGTACCAGATCCCCAATTGATAACAGGATTATGTAAACGAAGCCATGGAAGCCCCAATATGATAGAGAAGATTGGTGCTGGTACGATGTCGAACTGAATGAGTCCTCGGTGTCCTTTGCCAATAGCCATGACCAGGGGGATGGTTTCATGTGTAATGGGGCCTGTTTTTAAAGGACTCCCATCTACAAGTTGGATATGCATGGGTAACTTCTTCCGACAGGTAAGAATTGCGATGGCCTTGACCAGATCGGTGTCGAGAAAACAACCGCTGGCTCCTGAATCACCATCATGGGAATAGGACCTTTAGTCAACTGTAAGGAAAGAGGAATGGAAAGATGAGGAGTCTTATCTGTAGATGACACCATATTTCTTTCAACAGAAGGAGAAGTAGTCTTACCATCTGTGAATCATTTTTGGGCACGACACTCCTTGTACATATGTCCTGGTTTGCCGCAGTACAGACAGAAATTCTGGTTTCTACTTCTGGTCTTTTCCTCTGTAGAGAGGGGACCTCGGACTAGCCCAATCTGCATGGGTTCCTCTGTGTTTTGTGGAGTTGGGGTTCTGGACTTGTAATGAGGTGGACTGTAAGCTGATCCTGCAGAGGTAGTAGTGTAGGACCGCTCTGCTCTTTGTTTGCGTAATCTGCGGTCCATCTGGGTGACTAGACGGGTAAGGTCATCCAATGAGGAGGGTACACCAACACGTGCTGATTCATCTTTAAGACCATCGAATAGCCCTAGACGGAACTGATCTAGTAATGCCGATTCATTCCAGGTTGTCCCTAATGCAAGTCTGCGGAATTCAGTAATATACTCCTCTACTGGTCGACGGCCTTGTCTCAGGGCACTAATGGCGCTAGTAGCTGAGTTTACTCTGAAAGGGTCTTCGTAGAAAGAGTCCAAAGCTTGTCGGAAGGACCCCCAGGTGTCAAGGACCGGACTATTGGTGTGAAGGAGATGATGAGCCCATAGTTGGGGTTCTTCCAAGAGGAGTGAAATTACAGTATGTATCTTCACGTAGTCAGAGGCATAAGTACGTGGACGAAGATTAAATAGGATTTGACAAGAAGTGATGAAAGCACGTTACTTCTTTCTATCGCCAGTGAATTTCTCTGGCAATACCACTTGTGGTTCAAGAGTGGTAGCCCCTTCCAGTTAAATAGGAGATAGGTGCATGAGCCACCACTGCTGGTTCAGGGACATTACCCGGGTGGTTTTGTAGATGTTGGACCTGTTGTTGTAGGTGTGCTTGCCCCGTTTGTAGGTCTTGACACTGACTGGTTGAGTGTAACTAATTGCTGAGTGAGGGCAGCAATAGCGTCTGTAAATCCCGCGGCCTCTATGATGAAGGGGCTTGGTGATTATGTGAGAACAGGTATACTGGATGGAGTCCAAAATGCAGGACGACACAAAACAATAGTATAAATGGAAAACGTAGAGCTCCCACCTGGTTACAATCCACACTGACAGGGGTTAAATGCAGGAATCTGTCACATTAGTAATCCACAGCGATAAGGGTTGAATGCAGGAACTGATCACATTTATAATCCACACTGACAAGAGCAGTAGTATGCAGAGAACCGTCACATTTATAATCCACGGTTGCAAGGGTTAAATGCAGGAACAGGAAACGGATACAATCCACAGCTGTAAAGTATAATCCACACTTGCACGGGTAAATGGAGATGATTGAGAATAGCCAATGGTCAGGGGTATCAGACAATCTGCAGTACGATAAACAGTCCAGGATCAGGGGTATCAGAGAGACAGCAAAACGTAAGACAAGCCAGGGTCAGGTTTCCAGAAAATCTGCACAATGATGAACAGTCCAGGTACAAGGGGCACAGGCAGGTAGGAGGGTAGTAAAGAAATCCAAGGTCAGCAACAACAATAAAAACGATAGGCTTCCGAAATACAAGAGAATCCCCAAGCACTGCTTGTTTGGTGATTCTGTCTTTTAAATCTTCCCGCGTCTATCGGCATGCGACCCGCGTGACGTCTTCGGACGCACGCCTCAATGATGATAATGAAAGTGAAGGTGTGAACGTGCTTGCTAGCCTGTGAGACGGATCCTGGCTGAAAGGTAAGAGAGAAAACCCAGGAGAGCTGCTGCGGGGAAGGTCCTGACAGCGGGGAAGGTCCTGACACATATATACATATAGTAACTTTACTGTTGCTTAACTGTAAACTCACCTGTTACTTATGTTTGGTCTTTCAATGGCTGAATACAACTACTTTAACTTTTTACAATGGTGAGGGTTCTTTTGTCATACTACAACTTCTTTCAGGCTTGTTGGCTCCTGTGGTTTATGGATTTGATAAGAAGTAGGATAAACATAAGTATGCATTCGAAACCATAATATAATAGAGCAACAGCCTCCATTACTAGCTGATAAAGGTAAAAGCCCCAATTTAGCCAACAAGTGTAAATAAATCACCACAGAAGTAGTCAAACCAAATGATTTTTTGAAAATTAGTTCTTTCACTACACATAGAATTACAATGAAAAAGACAAATTTTCCTTTTTTTTGGTGGTAGTTTATTTAATGTAATAATATTTATTTTACATTTTCTAATATGGAAGTTTTAAGCTGCGTGTAAAGTGTGCTGAGCAAACTTGTTTCATCATGTAGCACATCATTTATAAGATAGAATGATAGATTATTCTTTCAAAGCAAATATGTTTTCATTGTTTTATTACTTGTACCTAACTATCCATTCCTCTCAATGGACTTGCTATTTGTTATTAACCTAAATAGATTTTGCCAAAATGCCTCCTACTTATGATTCCATGAATACATATGGCATGTATATAATATTTAGATGATGCCCCTCAAAGTATTATTTGTACATAGTTAGTGTAAAATCACTTAATTAATCGTTCTTTCTTATGGGATCCACTTCTTGACTAGTTTCCACATTCAGCAGGGGTACATGTAAAAGTTATGTTCGCCCAGCATAAAAATTCCTGACCTAGCAACCATAATTGTAAAACTAGTAGAACAAATCTTCATACATATTCTCTGAACAAGATCATGTGCAAAATATATATGCACATCATGTTAATATGGTTATATTTTGTTTTTAAAAAAAGTACATTGAAGTATTTTTTTTTGTCAGGCTCTATCATATGCTGAGACCTCTGTGGCATGATTATCAGAAGCTGTAAACCTAACATTGTTGAGTAAATGAAACATACTAATATAAAAGTCTGAATAGAAATTTGAATTATTTGGCTTTATTATGTGAGGGAAAAAGGTAGGCCATTTTCAAGTCAGAGCGGTCCTTTACAATATTATATTCTAGAACTAACTTTGGAGGTTTGAAAGAGCATCTTCTTTGACTGGTGATATAACTATGTTTTATTTACATTTGTGAGTGGATATATTGTGGCTTTCCAAATTATAATCTGCTAGCAGAAAATACTGAATCTTTTTATATTATACTATTTTAATGTTATTACCGTATTTGCTCGATTATAAGACAAGGTTTTTTTCAGAGCAAATTCTCTGAAAAATCCCCCTCGTCTTATAATCGAGGTCTTCTTATAATCTGACCTCAAATTGAGGTCAGATTATAAGACATGGATCCAGGTCCCCAGCAGAGCTGCAGGGGACCTGGATCCCCCTCTCTGACAGCAGGGGAAGTCTGTGCGATGAGCGCAGACTCCCCTGCTTCCGCCCGGCACAACCGCCGGGGCTTCTGTGAAGAAGCCAGGTACTTCCGCTTTCGTCACAGAAGTCCCGGCGAGCGTGCCGGGCGGCAGCAGGGGAGGTCTGCGCTCATCGCGCAGACTTCCTCTGCTGCCCCGATAGCCACCAGGGTAAATCGGGCAGCTGGGGGATGTCTGCACGATACGTGCAGACATCCTCCATGCTGCCCGACACGGCAGTCTATTATGACGGACCAGCTGTCCGTCATAATAGACTGCCGTGTCGGGCAGCATGGAGGATGTCTGCAAGTATCGTGCAGACATCCCCCGGCCGCCCCCACTAGCCATCAGGGATCGAGGTAAGGGGAAGGGAGGGTGGCAGAGAGACAGGGGGAGGGAGGGGGGCAGAGAGACAGGGGGGACAGAGCAGGAAGGGGGGGAGAGACAGAGGAAGGGGGGACAGAGCAACAAAGGGAGGGAGGGGGGCAGAGAGAAACATGTGGGGGGGAAGAGACAGGCGAGGGGGAAGTGAGACAAAGCTGGAGGCAAGGGAAAGAGAGAGGCAGCATTGGCACATAAAAGGAAATAAACACAAGAAATGCATTTTTTTTATATAATATTTTATTAAAAAAGCAATTTACATGTGAATATATACAAGTTTAACTTTTTTCCTATAGGGTAGTCTTATATTCAGGCTTTTAGTTTTTTTCCTAAAGGAATATCCAAAGTTTGGGGGGTCGTCTTATAATCAGGGTCGTCTTATAATCGAGCAAATACGGTATGTAATTATTATAAAATGTCTATTATGTATAACTATTATTCTCTTACATTAGCCTTCAGGTTAATCATGCAATGTATTGGGATTGAAGGAGGACCTTGAGGATTAGCTTATTTATGGTTAATGTCTGTATTTTGAAAAATGTCAATCAGTTACTGTTCCATTTATTAAGTTATTCTCAAGGCCAGATTTACAATGATGCAAGTAGAGCACTTGCACGGAAAGCAACCTTTGTAGAAGTGCTTTAGAAGAAAATTAGGTGGACTTGTGTTAGCTCGGACAGGTAACAACTATACATAGACTCTGACAACTGATAAAAACAAATAAGCAGTTTTATCTACACAACTTGAATTCCAAACTTACAGTAGCTTACAGTGTCTTATGTATTCTTGACAATGTTAGGTTATGCTAATGTATTGACTTATTGTTCAATTTTGATTATATTGTTCTACTTATATACTTTAAATTATGTAGAGCACATTTTTTTCATACTACTATTCTGTTTTAAATTCTTCTTTCTCTGTCTGTCTGTCTGTCTCTCGCTCTGTCTCTCTATCTCTCTTATTATCCTATTTATTTAGTTCTTTTTAAATTGAAAACACTTCTTTAATTTTATTTAATCACTTCATTTATTTGAAATCTTCTAACTAGTAACATGTTCTCCCTGAATCTTGGACAAACATAATATCCCCAGGACATACCTGAAATACCAGAGAATATCTGAACATATCTTTCATGGTTAAATACTTTATTATTTCCCTTCTCACAGTTCTGTCATCACATTCAAATATATGTAGGTGATGAAGTATTACACTTACCCTTTGCAGCCCCATTTTTATCTTTTGTAGTGATCTCATTTCATGTATTAAATATACAGAGGATACCTAAAATGAAAGTTAGTCCTTGACCATTTAATTATTGGGGGTAGGAGAGTTGGAATCCCATGCACATTCATTGTTAAACATTTGGCTCTTTTTTTTTAATTGACTTATTGCTCAACCTAACAATATATTGTGGTTACATTGGAACATTTGTGGATTTCTTTCCCCTCCACAGACTAACAGAGAAAACGATGAGTTAACACCGCAGACAATTTTTACACAGGTATTCTAGTTAATCCAATATTGTAAGATTTCAGGGAATATGTTCTGAAAAATTAATTGCTTTCAAAATTATGTTTCAGTGACTGTTCTTTGGTAAGCAATTCTTTGGCTGTCAGGATTATGAAGTATGTTGAGTTCTCGCTGGAACAGTACATACATTATGCAGTAAATGAATAATAATTAATATTGTAATTAAATAGAACCAAAATAATTTACTGCAAATTGATGGAAAATATTTGATTTAGTTGGGCTACATTTTAATCTATCTGTAATTTTACATGTAATATAGTTCTACTTAGCTATCATAATTAAGAACAGTAGACATTTATATTTTGCTTCAATATTGAGATCAATAGTTTCAATGTCATAACATTTTATATTCCAAGGTCTGAATTATTGGATTCTTGTGGATTATATGTATCTTTTAAATTACTCAAAATATAAAGATTATGATACAATTCATTATTATTATTATTATTATTACTATGACATACTGTATCATGATGCTTATTCATTTCAACACTTTATATTTATTTTTGTCTACCACTATACTAAACTAATTGGTTATTAATTTTTAGTATTTAAATTGTGAATACAATGACTTGAAAAACAAAAAATGTTATTACAGACTACAAGAGCTGCAAGAATGTAATGGCTTATAAATAATTTCATTCAGGTTTGTTTGTTCATGTAACATATGAATGTGAACCAAAAATAGAGAAGAAATGAAAGGTGAAAGTAAGGGAAAACAATAGAGCATATGGGATAAGATTATTTTCAATCTGAATTTGGATGTTTTGCTAAATTACTGGAATATAGGATTGTACTCTTTAAATATGTTAATTTCATCATTAATATTCATTATATGAACAATTAGAAACATAGTGAATGAGAAATACATAAAGGAAGATTAAACAATCAACTACAACTTTAAACTAACCTATTGTTTTAATGCATGTTAAAGTTCTATAATATAAAAAATGTATTAACTCATTAAAATGTCAGTATTGGGATTCAAAATATTTTTTTTAAATACTGACATATATCAAGTGAGTCCATCTCACTCAGTGGTCCATCATATGACTGGACCCTACATTTAAAAAAATAATAATTGCAAAACAGTCTCCAAAATAAACCAAATACATTTCAACTGCACTAATATAAATATACCTTTGTGTACCATGGACAATTATAAATGTATAAGAACATTAAATTAAATTAAAAAACTGTGTCAAAGTGACACACTAGGTACATTACATTCCAACTTCAGAGGTTTCTCTTCATTGATGGGGCATACCCTTATATGGAAGATGGTGTCCTTCTTCCAAAGAGTAGATGCAAAAAAAAAAAAAAAAAAGAGAAGAGGTGCTACTTTGGTGAAGCACAATTTAATATATATAATAACACTTTTTTTTGATAATTACTCACAAATAAATATGTAGCAGGGACAAAAAAGTCCATAAAAGGAACATAATGTTCGAAAAATCTTCACTGGATAAGTAGACCAGAGAAACAAGCTGATGTAAACTAACACTGAAACCTACATGTTTCAGCACGGAATATTCCTTTGGCCTTTAAGACATTTTCATTTTTGGCTTGGAACACAAGATTATTATGTCTGTGATTTTAATGACAAATTATATGTAGCTACCTTTGTTTAATCATTAGATGTCTATATACTGATTTAGTGAAGAAAAAATAAATTAATCTGTGTATGACTAAACTTGAGTTTAATAGTAACATAATGGATAATATATATATTTTTTTAATTGTATTCAAAATTTTATGATGGTTTCTATTTTTCAGTTGAATTTATTCTAAATGACACAATTAGATTCATATACATTTTTATTGTTATTATACTTTTTTATTTTGGATGCATGTTTTTTGTTTTTTTTACTGCTATTATTAGTATTGTACTGCTGATTTACTTTGTATCAAGTTTAGTAGATATACACCTATCCCAGACAGTTTATAGACTAAAAATTGTCTATAATGCTCCAGCAGTTTATTTTGTTGTGCTTCTTTCCCAATTCACTCATTTTCTATACATTCTTATGAATTTTTATTTACATATTTTAATTTTCTAATAGGGATATTTGTTTTTAATTGCGTTATATAAATATTTCATAGATGTTTTTTGTTATGGTTCCCATGTTTAGCAGAAATTTATCTATCTGTACCACTTTTTTTTTGGGATAATTTGCAACCATAATTTTTTTGCAATAATTTATATACATTCTACACTTGTAGGATTTTTTACAGTGGTCAGGCTGTTCAAGTTGCCAGTATCTCTATGACTAATGGAAACTTGAACAGGATACACAGACCTCACTGGTCAAACAACTATAGTTCACTGACCACTGGGACCAGGACAACGCCAACACAGAGACGTTAGTGAGATTGTTGTCTTCTCCCTTGTATTTTTGGTATATATATATATATCTGTATATATCTTTGCATCTTATTACCATGGACAAATGCATGATTTTTGATACTTATGGACTATGAAAGATGTTTATTCCTTTTTCAGAGAAGTGTGTTTCATGTTTTGCACAGTTAGGTATACTCTCATATTTGCATTTAAAAATATATACAAAATTGATAATCACATAATGTAGGGGCGAGGATGGCTATAGGATTAGATGAGCTTTTAAACTAAGCTCTGGGGGGGAGGGTCAAGATCAAAAAGAAGCAATGGTAGCTAGGGTAGATTGGAAGGTGGGTCTAGCTATGGGAGAGGAGGAAAGCAGTGGTGGGGTTAACATAGACCAAAGGGAGGTCCATATAATTAAACCTGCACACATTAAGTGTTTGTCAACTAAACAGAAAATGGGTAGTAATCTCAAATGTCTTTTAGCAAATGCAAGAAGCTTGACAAACAAAATGGGTGAGCTGGAGATACTGGTAAGTGCTGAACAGTATGATTTAATCGGAATCACAGAAACGTGGTGGGATGAGACCCACGACTGGTCAGTTAATTTACAAGGTTACTCACTTTTTAGAAAGGACAGAGTAAATAGAAAAGGGGGAGGGATTTGTCTGTATGTAAATCCTAAATTAAATCCCAGTATTAAAGAAGGTGTACATGATGTAACTGGAACTGATGTGGAGACACTGTGGGTGGAGATTAGCTTAGACGCTAAAAAGAATCGCACATTACTTGTAGGTGTATGCTACAAGCCACCAAATATTAGCATTGATGGAGAAGATCAGCTTTTATTACAAATTGAAAAGGCTGCAAATATGAATGAAGTTCTAATCATGGGAGATTTTAATTACCCAGATATAGATTGGAAGTGTGGCACAACTAGTTCAGCTAGGGGCAGCAAGTTTCTGGACCTGCTTAATAACAAATTTATGGCACAATTAGTAGACACCCCAACTAGAATGGATGCCTGTCTGGATTTGGTAATAACAAACAATGAGGAGCTTATCTCAAACATCCAAATAAGAGAACACTTAGGGAATAGTGACCATAATATGGTCTCATTTGAGATTAATGCAAAAAAGCAAATTGGTAAATACGCCACCAAAACACTTAATTTTAGAAGGGCTAACTTTGATGGACTAAGGGCATCGATTGAACATTTAGACTGGGAACGATTGTTTTCTGGACTAAACACAGAAGACAAGTGGAATGCCTTTACAAAAGTACACATCCCAATATATACCTTTGGGAAACAAATGCAAAAGACACAAATCAAAACCAATGTGGCTTACAGGTAACGTGAAACAGGAAGTACAAAACAAGAAAATGGCATACAAACATTATAAAAACACGGGATCAGCATTATCATTTATAGAGTACAAAGAGGCCAACAAAGCCTGCAAAAAGGCAATTAAAATGGCTAAATTGGAAAATGAGAAAAGGGTTGCCAAGGAGAGTAAAACTAACCCCAAAATGTTTTATAAATATATAAATGGAGGGAAAATGTTGGGCCCTTGTTATCCCAAATGGGAAATTTGGTAAGTGAGGACAGAGAGAAAGCAGACATTTTAAATACTTTTTTTTCTTCTGTTTATACTAAGGAAGAGCAGATGGACGAGCCCCTGCTACAGGAAGTTATGGGACATTCGCCGCAAACATGGGATTGGCTGACACAGGAAAAAGTGCTTAAGCAATTACACTCTGTTAAGATAGACAAGGCCCCAGGACCAGATGGTATACACCCAAGGGTACTTAGAGAGTTAAGCATAATTCTGGCCAGGCCACTATTCATGATCTTTAGGGATTCATTCAGTTCAGGTACAGTGCCAACAGACTGGCGAAAGGCGGATGTCATTCCAATATTTAAAAAGGGATCAAAATCTCTGCCAGGTAATTATAGGCCAGTGAGCTTGACATCTGTAGTGGGGAAACTATTTGAAGGATTGCTAAAGGTATACACTCAAGAATACATCTTGAACCAGAATATAATTAGTAAAAGTAAACATGGTTTTGTGAAAGACAGGTCTTGTCAAACAAACTTAATAACATTCTATGAAGAAGTCAGTAAAAATATAGATCTAGGTGTGGCAGTTGATGTGATCTATTTGGATTTTGCAAAAGCATTTGATACAGTTCCACACAAAAGGTTACTCTACAAATTGAGAGAAATAGGTTTGGGGGCAAATGTGTGTATGTGGATTGAAAATTGGCTAAAAGATAGAACACAAAGGGTTGTTGTAAATGGAAAATTCTCAAATTGGACAAGGGTATTAAGCGGAGTACCTCAGGGGTCTGTTTTGGGCCCTCTTCTTTTTAATTTGTTTATTAATGATCTGCCACATTGTGCTGAGAGCCATGTCTCCGTGTTTGCGGACGACACTAAATTAGGTAAGGCAATAAAGACTAATCTTGATGTTTTTTCTTTACAGGAAGATTTGGACAGAGTGGGGGACTGGGCAGTAAAGTGGCAAATGAGGTTCAATATAGACAAATGTAAAGTTATGCATTATGGGAAAAATAATAACAAAGCAACATATACGTTAAATAGTTTTTCCCTGGGAAAAACTACTAATGAAAAGGATTTAGGAATAATTATAGACAACAAACTTGGCAACAGTGCCCAATGCCAGTCAGCAGCTGCAAGGGCCAATAAGATATTGGCATGTATAAAACGAGGTATAGATTCACGGGAGGAGGATATCATCTTGCCTCTTTACAAATCAATGGTAAGACCTCACCTTGAATATGCAGTACAGTTCTGGGCACCAGTCCTTAAAAAGGATATTAAGGAACTAGAAAAAGTGCAAAGGAGAGCTACAAAATTAATAAGGGGTTTGGAGGATCTTAGTTATGAAGAGAGACTTAAAAAATTGAATTTATATACGTTAGAAAAAAGGCGTCTCAGAGGGGATATGATAACATTATTAAATATTTGCAGGGCCAATATAAAGAGCTCTCCAGTGACCTGTTCATTAACAGAAAGGTACAAAGAACAAGAGGTCACCCCCTCAGACTGGAAGAGCAAAGATTTCATAGACAGCAAAGGAAGGGATTCTTTACGGTTAGGACAATAAAGTTATGGAACTCACTGCCAAGAGAGGTAGTGCTAGCAACCACAATAGATGCATTTAAAAATGGTTTGGATGTTTTTTTAGGAAAGCAGAACATACAGGGCTATTAATATTAGAATAAGCATTAATAAAAGAGCTTATTGATCCAAGGAGAAATCTGATTGCCTCTTGGAGTCAAGAAGGAATTTTTTCCCCCAGGAGGCAAAATTCGAAATAGCTTCCTTAGGGGTTTTTTGCCTTCTTTTGGATCAAAAGCTGTAATGATAGGTAGAAGGGTTGAACTTGATGGACTTGTGTCTTTTTTCAACCTAAATTACTATGTTACTATGTTACTATGTTACTATGACACTATATTCCCTCTGAGTGACTACTTTTCTCTATTTTTGTAGTTAGGTGATAGGTTATTGACTTGTAGGCGAAAGTATCATTCCTTGAGGTGAAACACGTAGGATTCAGTGTTCGTTTACATCCAACTGAGATTTTACAAATATATATATTTTTTTCATTTTATGGACATTAATGTTGTGTCTTTATATCTGTGAGTTACTGCTACTTATTTATACATCAGATTGTTTGTAACTAATTACATTTTTTTTATTATAGCTAGTAAACTGTTCTTCACTAGAGTTGCATTCTCTTTTTTTTTTTGTGTGTGTGTACAAAGTCTTCTAAATGATAACTACGTCTACTTAAATCTGTACATGGAAAAGCCTGTACAAAGTATGCATCTACAGGTTTGTTCCACAAGGTGTGCAGTAAAGGTTTCAAGTTAGCCAGTATTTTATTGGGATTTTACATCTTAACCTACAAAATGTGGAATATATTTCTTTAAAGGGGAACCTAGCTTTTTAAGAGGTTTAACAAAACAACGATTTATCATATTAAAAAAGAAACTACTGTAACAAGCCAAAAATATTTTTACTAGATGGGGGTACTGATATTTTACCCCTATTACCTCTATAGTGTTTTCATTGTTTAGGATATAGCAGAGCTAAAGTTATTACATGTCAATTACAGCCACCAGGTGTTTCCCTCAAAACCCCTAATGGATGCAAAAAGCAGGTAATAAGTTGACATTAACAGGAAGAGTGAGAAAACCAACCATCACTGCAGTATGCAAATGTCCCCTAAACTCATGTAATAATACTGGTAAAGTAGTAAATAATACTCTCCTTATGGATATCTGCAAGGACTTCCTCAAATCCCAATAGCAAACTGGTAAACAAAAGCGTGGAATCATTCAGAAGCATCGACTGGAGGTCTCCATAGAGATATGGGTGGACATATGTGAAAACATAAGAGAAGGGGAAAAAATACAATAGTGTAGCACTGTATTTAACAAATATCAAAAAATCATTTATTATGGATAAACTCACAAAAATCAATGCACAGAGAGCCAGCTCTAGTGCAGACTGTATAATACAGGATGGGTTACCCCAACAGTGATGACGTTTCTGGTAGGGTCTCTTCCTACCGTCAGACTGGACCTGGAGCTCTGTATCCTATGGTCACTCCAGTCAAGGTTCAAAGTTAAAATCCAGATGGTTGTGAAGAAAGGATTCTATATAGATAATACTTCCTCGTAGTACAAGTAAGAATATTAAAGCAAATAGTTTAATTAAAAAAACACGCGTATCATCTGCGTGGCCAGACTTCATCAGGAGCTGGGTGAAAGATAATACCTATACTAGTGCTACACGTATTTATACAACTCCCCTTCCCATTGTCCAATCCCATCCAGTCTAATCATCTCATAAATATTTTCTGAATGTGAGTATTCACTTTCGTTCCACCATTAGTTGGCATTGCGTTCTAGCCTTTCGTAAAGTTCCGTAATGCACATGTGTAAGCTTTCATTTCCTATAGTCAAATTATTCCTTTGACGAAATTGTCGTAACCACGCATTACATCTTAAGAAAATGTTCTTTGCCATAGTTTCAGATGCGCATGAGTCGACTTCTTTCTTTGATGAACAGATCACATATACATGTGCTCATAGTCGAAATGTTTGTCAACATAGTTTTTTGTATGTGTATTTCAGATTTCCACTCATGTCTGTTCATTGTCTAATTTTTCCGTCCTCGTAAATAATACAGTATGTACTTTTAACCATTTGTATGAGTTCTGTAAATAAAAAACAGTATCAACTGTACAATGTAGGTAAAGAATGTAATTGTACATTGTATGTAAAGAATAAAAAATGATAGAAAATGATCTATACTTTGTGTTAGCAAAATTGAAATCAAATGCCTAAGAAAAGGGAAGAGAAAATAGTTTTTTTTTATTTAACCCCTTAGTGACCGAGTGCTATGTTGCATTTGACGTGCCTTGAAGACCAGAATTCCATTATTTTTGTCATACGTTTACTGAACTGTGAATTTCTTTCTTTGTGTTCAGTCCACCCACACAAATTATATATCATTTTTTAAAGGACGGATAGGGCTTTCATTTGATACTATTATTTTCATCATATGATATCATTTACTATTAAAAAATATATAAATTATGATGAAAATATGCCATAAAAAACACTTTTTCTAACTTTGACCTGATTTTTTTTTTACACAATTACAAATGGTAAAAAAGACCTATATATTTCTACTATTTGTCCTGAGTTAATTAATATCAATGTTTCCTTGTTTGTCTATGTTTTATTTCACGTAATAGGGCAATAAACAATATTAGTGGGTTTTCTAACAATTTTCTTCTACAGTGATTTTTTAACCCGAACACTAAATTTACCCCAACTCTAAATTTACTCTAACCCTAAATTGACCCCCACCCCTTAATCTAACCCTTGTAATCATCCGAACCCCCGTTTAACCCTAATTATGACCCTATTTGTGACCCTAACCCTAGATCTAGGTTCAGTAGATCAAGGGTTAGCTTTTTCCATTTATTTATTTATTTTATTTATTTATTTAATTAATTTTCTATTTTTTAACTGTAATATACTTAACTGCCTCTAGGGCAGGCGACGGAAGAGATTTTTTTTTTCTGTCTTCCGTCGCTCTCCTCTGGGCATGCTGTATAGGAGGAGCATGCTCCTCCGATACAGCACACACCCGCGATCACCGGGTGATCGCGGTGCCCAGGGGGGCACAGAATGTGTTGCATGATGCCTCGATCAGCTTTCACTGCCTATGTGTGTTAACGCGCATACGATCACATTCGCGGTGATCGTATGCGCGCGGGGGGGTCGAGTGGGGGGCTGAAAGCCCTCTCAGAGGCTGCTTCGGATCCGAAGCAGCCTCTGAGAGTAGCTACAGACATGTAGTGTTGCGCTAAGGAGCGCAACACTACATGAAAACGGAGGACGTATATATACGTCCTCATGGTCCTTAAGGACCATGCTTTTCAGGACGTATATATACGTCCGAATGCGTTAAGGGGTTAAATGAACTGGTTTTCAATGGGACATGTGTAATTTGAATAATAGGCCACAGGTGATGTCATAAACATGAGACTCCACAGACACAATTAGAACACATTTTTTTTTAATAACTTAGTCATTTGATTTCACTTTTGCAATGTATAGACAATTTTAAATATGTTTTTATTCTTTACATGTGGTATAAGCAATGTTTAGGTGATACAGTCCTTTTAATCAGGGGCTCCTGTGGCTGCTGCCATAGGATCCCTGTAAAGGACACTGACGCTGAGTGCATTTTTCCCTTTTATTGAATTGAATATTCAAGTTTATATTTTTGACAAAACAGACTGTAATTTGTTGTTGGTTACTCATAAGTTGACTACAACTGTGATTGTGTTCTTACTTCAATTGATACTATGGCAAGACACCTTTGATCTTTTTATTTTCATTATATCCAGTGGTTGGAAATTGCAACATGTAACTTCCCCCTCCCACTGTTCCCCTTCTCTGTCATAAGCCCCTATAAAACTAGGGCTTGTCTCATACATGGGGTCATCTTATACACAGAAAAATAAGTAATAACCTCACGTCTTGATTTCTTGGCAAGTAGACATAGCCACGACTAAATAATCAGGAGCACGACCTGGCACAGCAGAACAAAATGGTGTTTATAGTTTAAAAATGTTGTTTAAAGAACATTGGCATGAAGCCAGTTTGATCAAAAAAATAATGCAGTTTAATAATAATATAAAAAAAAGGAACTCTGTTCTGACAAGGGGGAACCTGTCCTTTATCATAGTGCCCATAAAAATTGAATAGGTTGGTTTTACTCAAAGATGTTCTCCTTAAAGGGACAACCTGATGCCCAAAATGCATCTTTCAAATATTAATGTGCTTTCAAAGTACTTTAAAATCCATGTTTTACATTTTGCATTGCTTAAAATATAAAATACTTACAGCTAGATGACAATGTGAAATTACAGCAGTTTGCAAGAAACCAGAACTGCCCACACTAGCTGAGTAAAACTTATTTCCTTTTTTTTATTGCTACAAGAACCAATGAGAATAATTGCATTCAAATTAATGGAATTTGCTGTCTCTCTAGTGATTTGTGATCAGACAACGTGTTGTACTGTTAAAGATCCTACTGTGTACAAGAGAAAGTCTATTACAGTTCACACAATGTGCTCTATTCTAGCAGTACAGGAAGTAACTAAATGAAAGAAAAAGTTATATCAGTGTCTAAATAATCAGTGCTCCTGCACAGACAGTAAACATGCATAGTAATCATTGGGGGAGGGCTTTATTCAAATATTAAAAATGTGATTTATGCAGAATGCCTGCATCAAATACAAATCAAAATGAAGCTTGTGCCCTATACAAGCAGCATTCTTCCTCTTGCACAAAGGTTATTGTGGGGACTTGACGGTCCCTTTGAAACAATGTCTAATCCCAATGTAAGCATACATGGGATAGACATTAGCCTATCCTGAACAGAAGGTAAGGTAAAAGACTAAATATGACATATGTAGATTATTCATTTTTCTTATTTTCAACAATTTAGTAAGATGGTGATGTAAATGTTGTGTAAGGTGGAGTTAGAGAAGTGAAGTGTATATAAATGATATTTATTAAAACATGTGAAAAATATGTGTACCACGGATCTGAATATTTACACATTTTATAAAAAAATGTTACTGAGACGTACTTGTAAACCCTATTATTCTTCCAATTGTAAAATTGTTATTCTAATCAATTTTCTGAATAGTGCTGTATAATCAGTGATCCAAACTTATATTGACTGCAGCATCTTCGGAATCCTAATATTCACATATAAATTATCTTTTTTTATTTCATTCTCCCTTACGGGATTAATGTAATTGTTATATCTATATCTCGGGTTTTTTTCAAGTTAATAAGACAAAATAAATGATAATACAATGTCACAAAGCTTTTTATAACTACAAAATGTTTTTTTTAACCTTGTCTGAATTTTCTTTTTCACAGGACCATCAAATATAATACCCAGGAGACACAATTCTGAGGGAGTATGCTCAAAGCAAAATCCTCTCAATAATCAGCATCTCTAAAAGATAATTTATGTCAGGATGGTTTTCTTAGATTAGTTTTGAGTCTAGGTACATTTGTCTGGGTTTTTTCTTCGGTTTTCAGTCAGACAATTGCTTGGTTTCTCAGTAATAACGAAACTTGTGCTGCTTCTCGATCAAATTAATTGAGGCCTTCTTCACCAATGTACTTTTATGTTGACTTGTTTCCCACAGGCAGGCTTGTCTGTCACATAATAATCACTCTGCTACTATTCAGCAATTGACCTGATTGAGACACTGGGAAGAAAACAAGCACTCCTGTGCAATCAACTGGGCACACAGAATGTGAAATAAACCTTGATAAATTCATATGGTATCATCTGTTGATGCAGTCCATATTCAAAGCATCCAAAAGATGACAGGAGGCTGAACACTTTAGGAGCATAGTTTGCGCACAAATTGCTATGTGTCCATTTGAATTGGATGAAGCATGAATATGAGAGTTTATTTTTCTTTCTGTTTTGTTTTTCTCTGAGACTCTAACATATCATGGGGAAATGTACAGTTTCCGAACAACACTGATATTACATTTTTGACATGTTTACAGAAAACAATGATTCATTTGTAATTGCTGGATGCACACACATACACAAACATAATACCCCCCCCCCTATATATATATATATATATATATATATATATATATACAAAAAGTATACAAAATTAGGATATATATGTTGTTGGGATTGTATAATTTTACTTATGTAACTAGGTTATATACAAAACTCGGTTGAGGTGTGAAAAAACAGGTGAACAGTTAGGCCTGAAATAAGAGGGCCTACCTGGTAGAATTATGTATGAAATTGAGGGCGTGGTGGGAGGGCAACTTCTAGAAGCGACGTCAGGTAAGTGAGACATTCCCTGTAGGGCTTATATAGGCAGATTTAGTCCATCCCACAATTCCAGGCTCCCGCCTTTATATTTCTGGTTGGGATTAATAAAGCTGAATATAATTTTACTTATGTAACTAGGATTCTAGGATATACAAAACTAGGTTGAGGTGTGCCGATACCAGCGAAAAGTTAGGCCTGAAATAATAGTTAAATTGCAAAATTGTTATTAGACAAACAATTCATAATTAAAAAGCAATGTTCATGAAGGCTAGTCTAACTTCCTTCTCTGGATGAGGAATGTAAGTGCTATATGCAGCTGATTTCCATCTACCCATTTTTTTATTAATATGAGCAGGTGTATTGTAACTGGAAGCTGTGGTGGCTGCACTAATCCAGAAAGAGTGTCCTGAAAATTAAGATGGTTCAAAGCCTAATCTAACCAACAATATTCTTATGTATAACGTCCTTTTGTGTTGTTAACGGTTTACCATGAATGGTCAACAATGGATAATTTGGCTCTCTGTTTGGCACGGAACTATTAAGTTGTGTTAATACAGTTACCAGACACTAATTATTATTAGTTGGGTAGTAAGGAATTTCTACAGGAGCACCTAACTGACTAGTTTTAGTTTGTTTAATGGATAGTATGTAGTGATCTATCTTTTTAATTGGATCACTGACTTTGAGACATTTATTGAGGTATGTTATTCTGGATATGGTGAATTCTCGAGGGCCTCAAGAAACCATAATAAGCCAAATACAATGCTGCTTTGATGACAGTGTTTGTATTTTGTTCAAATGGTGCTGTATCCAATAAATCAAAAAATCTCTTGAACTTGTGATCGTCTATCAGTAGCCCTTTGAAGCATTTATGACCTTTAAGAAGTTGTATGCCCTTCAGCACACTTTTTACTGGGTAGGAGTTTAGAAATGGTTTACTATTGGGGTATGAAGTAAACATGAAATGTTATATACCTGTTAGATATAATCTAATAGCGTTATGCATTATGTTTAAGGAGAGTGGGCAAAAAATGGTAAATGCTACAATGATCTCAACTAAAAAATTAGAAAACAAATTGTATGTTCTATTGTAAGACATTTTAGTATATTCAGACAAACCTGCCTGAGCTAGAATTTTACTTTGAGAAATTAGCCACATCTATGGAATGTAGATTCGCCATGGGATACCATCGGAAGAAGTCCTGTAAATTAGATCATGAGAGGGCATAAGCTGCTTTATGATGAACATCAGCACATGAAAACATCCCAGAAAGATTTGTGCTTTAGCTGCTAACCAGGTAAGTTTCCTGATTAGCTTCATTATTGTGAGTGACTTGGAACGTCCTTTGTTAATAATGTGGCATGCTGCTGTATTATCCGTGAAACATTTTACAGCTTGCCCTTTCCAACTATGACCCCAAATAAGAGCAGCAACAACTATAGGATAAACCTTGAAAAGGGCTGATGATTTGGGAAATTTTGCCAATTGGGAACTTTTGAGATGCCATTTTTCGTGAACCCGCTCATCCCCAAAGACAGCTGATTGTATTTGTGGCATCTGTCCAAATTACTGGGGAGTTGTCGGAAATGGAGGGAATAAATAAAGATCTCCCATTCCAGGAAGAGAGAATTGCGACAGGCACCCCTAAGCTTTTAACATTTTTAATCCTGATGGGTGCAGAGTTGCCACTTTCAACCGTAAGAAACATTGAATGTGTCGGCAGATAAGAACCATTTGGTCCATAATGTTGCTGCTGCTCTTGCTGAAAAGGATTTGTGTTAATCAAAAAATGCAAAACCACCATACTTATGCCCAAGGTCAACAAGTTTATGCATATATAAGTCCAACTCCTCTCTGCAATGAGGATGACTGGAACATATTATGTCTCCATAAAGCCCAAAGGCCAAGACAAATTCCGGGATTGTTAGTTTTTTTTTTATTTAGTATGGGGTCTCATGGGGTTTTCATTACAACTGAGAGATCCCCAAATTAATAGGACCTATTCTCAATAATGTCCTGGGATGCAATAAACAATGATACTAGGTTAATATAAATATTAAACCTATTAAACAACTACTTATGTGTGTGTAGAAGTGGATGTTGATTGTTGAATTTATCTCTTTGAGTATACCTAATTAATTTAGAAATGTGTTATTATTTAACACTCACATGTGGCATGTATCACAAAGGAACTTCATTTTGGACTTGTCAGCATGGTGACTCCATTTTGTTTTTGGGAGCCAACCTGACAGGTGTTAAGAGAAACCAATTGACAACATTAACAACATCTGTAATTAATTTAGATATTTGTGAACTTAGTGATGTTAGGATTACTGTATTAATTATTACATATAATAATTAATAATTAATAACTGACATTCCATATTACTCATCATTTTCCAAAACAATTCCCAAATTATGGGGCACACAAGGCTGGGACTCATGGCAGTTTCATACATGGGACAAGTAAAAAAAAAAGGTCTTAATGCAGTCTAATCACCATAGTCATCAATGGACATTTTTCTGATTGCTCCACTTTTACAATTACTCACCAGATGTTGCAAGATGTACAGTTATTATTCAGGGACACCATAAAACTTTTGTTGATTTTTTTTCAATATTCCATTACAGATACACTTTCACTATCTACATTTATGCTGTAGGCACTATTGCTTGTGGTTATATGCACTTTAATGAGTCCCTGCTTAATGGATCTCTTGACCCTTCACCCTTCAGTCCGACAACAAATGGACTTCACACCTGATGAAGCCTGGCATACAGAGGAGACCTGGTGTGCTACACCAATACTCCTTGGGACATTTATTTGCATCAATTCCTTGACTATTCTATTGATTCCATGCTGCTTTTCCAACCACCTTTCTAATGGACTTCTGACATGACACACTTCTATTATGTTTCCAAACACACATATATTGAATGAACCAATCCATTCAATTCAATAAAAAGACTCCCACAAAAAAATAAATTTTTTGTCTTCCATCACATGTTTCATTATATTTCTATATATTTGTATATTCTCTAAAGGGTCTACTCAATAAAACCAGAACTGCCAGGAACTCAGATGGGAATTTCAAATGTAAATTACATTGCACTAAAATGTGAAACTTGCAACTCAATTCCCTGCAATTCTCTCTTTATTGAGTAAACCCTTAACGCTAATGATTATTATATCCAATTAATTTATAAAATCGTGATTTCTTTTCATTCTACAAGATTTTTATAGAACACAATCTAATAAATATAATTAGTTGTAACAATTTCTTCAAATATACTGTAATATGCAATTGGTTATAATTTATGCTTGCCAATGAGACAAAAATAAATGACAAACAATATAGTAAATCCAAAGCTTCTAGTGAAATAAGTAAAGTAATAAACTGACATCAACTCATTCAATCTATATTAGTGGAACAACTTTCAGAAGATTTATTTTTCTTGCTTCTTAGCGGAAAAAAAATCAAATGCTTATATTTCCAATTTATCAAACAATTTACAAGTAAAAATACAATTTTAGAATATTTCTGAAAAGTTGTTAGAAACAAAATAAGATATCTAGTTAAATTAGTTTCACCAAAATATTTACATAATAACATAAAACACCCAATCACAATTAATTTTGGTTGTGTTTGAGAATAGCTCTCCCTCTCTCTCTCTCTCTGAAGTCCATTTGTTAATGAGTGAACAATGGATAATTGACAATAGAACTTTAAATATCATATATTGAATTAAAAAAATAGGTGAGTTAGAGAATGTCTGAGTTTTGCAAATCCCTTTTTGGGAATATACTTGTCTCTGTTAGTTTCTCTGTTTATCTTTCTCTGTAAGCAGAAGTGCTTGTTATTATGAAGGACTATTTATCACTTTGCCTTACTACTATCAAACTTGCAGCAAACGAGTGATAGCCATATTCTATTTAATTTAGAGTCCATAACACCATGGAATCAAATGGAAATCTCAAATCAACAGACTGACTGCGTTGTCAAAATACTGTACACAAATAGTTTGCAGCTAGTGAATTTTACTCTTCTATTCAACTTACTCATTTTGATGTCCTTGACTCCACACCCTGCCCCTGCCCTTACCCCACCGACTTATGACCACCAGACAACAGCACATCAATCACAATCATGCAGTCATGTGCACACAGTCTCAAACACACAGAGAGACAGTCACACACAGAGAGAATCTCTTACACACATAGAAAGACAGCCACATACACACAAGCCTGCAGTTTTTTTTCTTGTTAAAGAAAAAGTAAATTTCTTAATGTGTCCCCATCTCCTCTCGCTCCTCGTGTCTGTCCCTCTCCTCTCCCTTCCCATGTCTGTTGTCTCTCATCTTTGCACCAATATGTGTTGTCCCCCCTCTCATGTCTTTGGTCTTTGCCTCTCCTCTCCCTCCCATGTCTGTGGTCTTTCTCCCTCTCTCCCGCCCATGTCTATGGTCTTATTTCCCCTCTCCCTCCAATGTCTATGGTCTTTTCTCCCTCTCCCCAGTGTCCATGATATCCCCCCCCCCCTCTCTCCCATGTCTGTGGACCCCCCTCTATGCAATTTTGCAAGCTTTTTGCCTTCCGGGTAGCCTGGGTAGCCGCAGGCAGCATAAGCTCTCTGTGTGTTAAACGTACACAGAGCTCAGATAGTGCTGGTTGCACTCCTCTTGCACTCTGATCATTCAGAGCATCATATGTCCTTGATTTAGTGTTAGCACTGTACATTTTGGAGTTTTGTGGGAAAAGCAAGTCTTCTAGATTGTCTGCTATGTGTAAGTTTGTCTTTTATAATAACCCTGCTACCCCACTGGACAGTATTGCTATATAGACAAATAATAATATTATTTGTGCTATATATACAAATAATAATAGTACCAATATAAAGCAACATTTTAAGTAATAAGGAATTGTTGGTAAAGTAAATATATGGAAATGTCATTCACAAATGCAGGGAGATACTGGCACCTTATATTAAAAATTATATTTTATATCTACTTGAATTCCTTATGGATCTACCATGACATAAGCTGACAAAAGCAGATACAGGGAAACAGGAAAATAAGTTAGTCTTATCTACATATGTAAATATGTGTTGGTATAATTTATTTTTTTATAGCTTCAGATTAAATGGAAAAAAATGCTTGAGAGATATCCGAAATTTTTTTTTTCTTACAGCACAGATATTAAAATCAGAGTTGCTGTAAAAATAATCAATACTCCGACTGGAGAAATGACAGCCACACATTCCTGACCTTTTACACAGGCAATTTACACAGTCCAGAAACACCTGCCTTATAATTAATGTTCTAATCAAGGCAGCAGGGATCAGCAGTTGCCATATTTTACATTTTCTCCTCTGATACAAACTAGCATTTCTGTCTCAATTAGTTGCCTTATTTAACACAGCTTCTCATTACTGGATAAAATTGGTTTCACTTTCTGAACCTATCAAACTAATATTAAGTTCTAAGGTGCATATTAAAATGTAGCATAAGCAGAAACTATCATTCCTTTTAGCATATTATTTTTTAATAGTAATAAAACCTGTAATTCTATGTCCTAACCTATGAATAAAAAAAACACACAATATTTACTAGAATCTTGTAAATGAACTGATGGCAGAGAATGTCCACAAGTGTCAGTCCTTGAACGGAGAGAAAACCCCACTGGATTTATAGTTGTAGTAAGAATTGTAGAATTATTTAATGTGATATGAATAGTGGATGTAGTGTGAAAAGTGCGATGGTGTGGTTACTAAACTGGAATATACACTAAGCACATCCAGCTGCACATATTTTAGCAGTTATATAACCACAGAAACTCAATACTTTAAATGCAAAATAATTATCAACACGTCTTTAAATTTGCGGTGTGATTAAAAAGGAGTCTTACATTGCCAGCCAGTCCCAATCAGCAGAGAAGTCCAAGGGATGTATTTACATGTTACTATTGTATACGTAGCTAACTTACTCTGGGCACAAATATTGCAGACATCAAAAATGTGGTAAACATGGTGTTTTAAGCACTTGGTTGCTTATGGGGTTTCAAAATGGTCATTATCTGCTAACATTTTCAACTGAAGTCATTGATTGGATAAATAGATGTCACATAGAAGAACTTTGTTGAAGTGGGCAAGTAAATGGCACCTGCCAGTCTAGTCAGAAGTGTGTACAGAGGATGATCCATGCAGTGACTCACAGCTGTCAGACATATAATTGTGCAACATTCTTAGCTCCAGTGAAGTGCTTAGTGGGGCAAAGTAATCACAAAATGACTGCAATTTTAGAAATGTTGTGTTAAAACATTTTTTTGTATAAATATAGATTTATTTATTTTTTGTGTGCAAAATTACAGTTAGTAACCTGACACAAAAAGACAGCAATAGACTAGTTTTATGTGCAGAGGAGTGGAAACACCATTGTAATAAAGCAGTCAAAAGACTTGAAGCTACATGAGACTCAACTAACCTCAATAAACTAAAACTTTCTATGGGTTCACATTTCTACAGCTTTTTGCTGAACCATGCACCTTTACACAAACCATGCCTTGACTTGCTGAAGGTCTGTGTTGGGGTTTAAATTCAGCAGACAGCAATGTTTTCTCTCAGATATGGAGACAAGGAATGGACACAGCAGAAATACGAGGACGGAGGGCAGTACTCATTTACACAAGTGTATGGCTGAATACTACTCCTGAATTTAATGAAAGGAGACATAGATTTTATATCCAATTCAGTACATAGTCACAAAGGGGTTTTCTTCACACAATACAGTAGGATTTACATATGTCCAGTGAAATGCATCTTAAAGGGACTTCAAACACACCTGGCATTAGCTGAATAAATATGTTAATTGACGAAACAAACCCTTCAGTGAGATAAGGTGTTAACAGGATATAGAGGGCTGGGGGGGAACAAGAAGAAAGAAAGTCAGGATCAAAGGTCAGCTGTTATAGAGCATCCTGACATTACTAAATCACTGTGTGGTATGACACAGGATATAAGGGAAATGGGTGCAGCTTAATTAAGAATTTCTTATGAATGGGGCTCTCATTCGGTTTATAGAAAGGCAATAGTATTACACGTATTCTATAAGCCGAAGGTCTATAAACCGAAGGTCGTTCGGTTTATAGACTTTCGGTTTATAGAATACATGTAATGTATGAGGGGGGTAACTCCTAGGATCAATTGAGAGCCATGAAGTGGTGGTCATCCAGTTGAACTGAAGGGGGTCACCCAACAGGAAAATACAAAATGTGCCATGGTGTCATGCCCACCTGGATCAGAGTCCCTATCTGACGCAATCATGCCCCAAACAACATCCACAATGGTGGATACGATACACGCCTCAACCAAGATGGTGGACTCAATCTTCACCAGAAAAAAAGCCTATGATTAAGTGACAGTAGGCACGAAACGCGTAAGGCAATCTATCTCCTGTCTGCACTCCTGCACATGTTCCACTGAATATATAATTTATTTTTTGTTTGGTCGGTTTTCTTTGATCAATAAATACTTTGTTTATACTCGGATTGGAGAGTGCCAACGTCCTCTTTTTCTTTGTTTCTGGTTCAATCTCCACCACCTGCCTCCTCCAAGATGGCAACTCTCAGTCATAGCCCTATCAAACTCCAGACACTCCCATATGGGCTTAACAAAACAATCATTCCAGACACCACAGTGGGAAGACAGGACCACACCCCCTTCTCCTCCTATTGGTGCATGGTCATCAAGGGGGCATGGCCTCACAAAGAGTCACTTCAACTCCATGGCAACAGGATAACCTGTGCTGCATCTCCCACTAATTTAAGTAGAACACACCCTACATAAACCCTCTCTGCAAAACCATCATTGCTACCTGATTAATGAAGCTGCCAGTACTCAAGTACTCCTTGCTACTGTGCCTTGTTCATCTGATAACCTGTGTTTTTGACCCATGCTTGGATACTGACCACGAGTTTGCCGCTGACCCCGACCTCTGCTCCGCCTGACCAAGCCTCCTGCCTCATCCCTGTGTGCCTCACCTTTGGATTATTTTTGGTTGCCCTCGTGCACTCACACACCCATCGTCAGTGAGTGAGTGGGTGTTTCAAATTGGACGTTTGTACAGACTATCTCCTGCAGCTGGACTCCTCCATACGGTAAGAGATCCTAGCCTGACATATGGAGGGCAGTCCAGAGTGGCAAGGAGGTTCAGCCCAGCAACCCCAGCAGGCTAGATGTCAACTAATAGGCCACTCTCCAGTTAATACTTTTGAGGTATGGCATTAAGGGGGTCACCCCCAGGCTCTTGCAGTTAACTGAGTATAAAAAGTGAGGGGGTCACCCTCAGGTCAGTTGTAGTGGGACTACAGTTTCAGTGTAATCAGAAATGGGGCTTCAGTATTACGAGAGGTGTCACAGTTATATGGCAGTTGAGTTATGTACATATGATTGCATTATCCTTTTTTTTGCAAACCAAGTGTGAAGCACTGGGTCATAATGGCATGGGTGCAGATACAACAGTGGACAGAAGTATAGAAGTATAAAAGTATGACCTGAAAGTAGAAAACAGAAGAAAAAAGTTGAGAACCCGATATGCCAGGGAGTCTAGACAGGACTGAGGGTAGCATGAGAGCACAATGGGCCCTGCCCCGGGTGTAGGTCTAACTGTTGCACAAAGGCCGAAACCTGCTTCGCTGTAAAGTAAATAGGTGGATGTGGCCCACATGGAGTGTGGGGAGAGGTCAAGTCCTCCGTTGGGCACAGCGATGGAGTGGTGAAGCAGACATGCGCTTTAGTGGAGGTGTGCAGTAAGGTAAGTGGGGGCGAAAACAAGGCCTTACGCTAGGGTGGTATAATTCTCCCAGTTGAAACTGACCTAGTTTAATTATGACAGCGATGAATGTAAATGGAATGCACAGGGTCTTAGGTGATATCAGAAGGTAGTGCAATAAAGATATTAGAGAAAGGCATCCAACATACACATATAATACAATGAAGAAAGACTCTGTATTAGACAGTGCTCACCTTGTTGTCAAGCAGAAAAGAAAGAGGAAGTAACAGAGAATTGGTGTCTTATATATGTTTTTTTCAGTTTCCTGATTGGTTGTTTTACCATCAGTATGTTAACTGTTTTGCTGCTGGACAAGATAATTGTCAACCTCTGTTGCAAGGAATGTGTTTAGGGCAATAATGAATATGACCCCAGAATGAAATATTCAAAAAATACAAGAACATTAAAATACCAATGTATTATTTATTTGTTAGTGTCATAAAATTGAAAAAGAAAACATAAGCATGTTTTATAAGATAATTCATTTGCCTGTGTCTGCATGTTTGTGGTAGATATCCCCATTATGTTAAATAGATTAAAGGAACTCACCTAAACATTGTTTGTTCTGGGAATATAGATAAAGAACATTCTGTCAGTAGAACTGCAACAGAGTAAGAAAATAATGTCTTTTAAATGTGTCTGTGATGTCTCATGTTAAGGACATCACCTTGTGGCTTCTTACACAAATTACACATTTCCCATTGAATGTCAATGTGCCCGTCAAACCACAAGATGATATCCAAAAATATATTTAAAACACATTAATCTATTTCTAAATTGTTTGCTAAAAAAATAAATAAATATCTCATTTTCGAATATGTACTGGGGAGCAAGTTCAGTACATTTCAACATTTAAAGCAATATACCTATCTATATAAGAAAGTTGTAGAGAGAGCAAACAGAGATACACATTTATATATCTAATAATGTAAATGTATATATACATAAAAGATAGAAGATATCAACAGGTATATTCTGTTTTAAAATAAGTGAGGAGGACTTTTTCAAGGATTTTAGATTAGTGGAGGATTTGCTAGTAGCTAGAAGGTTAGTCCACATGTGAGGTGCTGTGTAAGAGTAAACAATTTGATGAGAGGTTATTGGCAAACGGCATCTTAGTAACACTGACATTCAATTTGAATGGCCTTAGTTTCTGTACAGAGGACACCAAGCAGTGATCAGTAGATACATCTAGGGCTGCCACCAAGCCAGAACTTTATTTGCAGTGAGGAAATAATTGGCTTGAGGCCAGAGTTAAGTCTTTGGAGGTGATAGCAATGTCACTATTTTCTACCAGATTGCTGAAATCAATTTATACAAGATGAAAAGGATTTAGTCCTGCCCTATACAGTATGGATAGAACTTATCAGAAAAATCCTAGTTGGGAAGGAAATAAAAGTCAATAGAGTGAAGGTGAAGCTGATATTTGTTAGATTCAGTGTAATTTGCAAGTGCAAGCATTAGAACAAGAAAAAAACTAAACAGCTGCTAGCATACTTAAGAGCATGACTTGATAGTTTTGCTGAGTGGGCGTGGGTTTTAGTACTCTCCACCAGCACATTTGTGCTGAGGATCCTGATGGATTAGTATGTAATTAAAATGAGGAATATGTGTGTGGTGGGATGAATGTGAAGATGCATAAGAAAAGGGAAGTATAAAAAAAACATTAGCTTCATTATTGCAGTGTTACAATTGGAAAATCTGTTAATTCAGGTAAAATATAGTGCCTTAACAAGGCAGCAACAGAAACAGCTTGAAGAAATAAGAGGAGTAACAATATTAGCAGGAAATGCTAACAGAGTTAACAGTTCTTGACTTTAGATTTGGAGCAGTTTTGGCTACCTAATTCACATAATTAACCACTCCTGGTTATCCTCACCTTCTTAACATCTTCACTTCCAACTCCCATTTTCTGACTGTCGGCTACTTTTTAATATGGGGTACTCTGAATAGAAGCTCCAACTAATACAACTCCCAGCTAATATTATGTTGTTGCAAGACATACAAATGGATTAAGCATACAATCTGACATTTATGTCTGACTTAAGTTCACTTTAAAATGGCGTATCAAAGTGGGCTTTGGCTTGATTAAAAGTTTTGAGGGGTTATATCCTCTTTTAATAGTATCTTCTCTTAATATACACATCTGCTTTCAATTCTGCTAACGGCATTTAGGTGGCTAAACTTATAAATGTTGCTGTGTTGTTATAGATAAACGACAAACCAATGCAACCTGAAAAAGGCATTGTTTTGGTTTTGTTTGTTTCTATCTAAGGTGACATTATATTTATAAAAAGTTACAAAACTTCTTAGCATGAAATCAACATTGGCATGAATATAAATAGGATGCATAAAATGTTTCCAACTAACTATAGATGATGAGGTAACATAGCCATGTAGCCTATAGAAAACAGAAAGAGATAAACATAGTATTATTGGGATCAATGTTACTTTTGTTAACGTTTTGTTAGCTGGTATTTACTGTGTTCATCATTATTCTATGGATTTTAGAAACTTCCATACGTTACAAAGTTGACAACTTTTTCTCTTTTAAGAGACTATGTAAACCATTACTGACTGTGCAAAGAAGCAGATATAATGTGTTTTCCTCATGGAGAGCTATGGTGGAGAAAGGCATTCATCCATCTATTATTTTCAGAAATGTGAGATTGATTCAAGACATCTGACTGCAGAAAGACTAAAGGAGATTGAGACAGTGAAAAGTTCTAAATAACTGAGGCTAGTAATGAGACATGTGAAAAGCACTGAGAAGTATGACAGGTGTGCATTTATGTTGAAACACCTGAAAGATGAAAATGCAGCAACAATACAGGTCAATGTGAAAAATTAGATTGCTAAGGCCATAATTTATATAACACAACCGTATTAGAATCATTTAATGTGTGTTATAGAATAGATCATAAAGCTGTGTGCATTCTGGGTAACATAGACCATGAATATAGATGGCTCCGAATCAAAGGTATCAAGAATTCAGCTTTGGTAATGCAGCCTAGTTAGTTGGGGGCTATGTGGAAGATAGATCCACATGTCAAAACTAGAGGGAGCTATTAAATGGGCTAATAAGGTGGAGTTGCCTAAAAATGTTTCAACTGGCAGCCCTCTAGTTTTTTTGTGAATTTATATTCTATCTAAAAAAAACTCCTGTAAGTGCTATAATATTAAATTATTACCTTCCTTTGTCACTACATCTTGCTGTTTGAGGTCCTAAGCCTTCTACATTGAAATACTTCGACATTTGCCTTTGGCTAGATTTGCACGGTATTAATTTGTTGAATTGTCAATTATACTTTAATTCTGATCTAATTAAAACATCTATGTTATGATACAAATGCAATATAAGCGTGTGGTCTGGTCTGCACTAGTTGTATCCGTTATGCAATGTAGGCCACACCACTCGGCACTCCTGTCGTGTCACATACTATCGAGAAGAAGAGAGGGGGTAGAGGGTCACTGTTTGTAACATGAAATAACAAAGGACAAAGGCTTCGAAGAGTGCTGTGCATTAACGTTTATTAAGGTAAACATCACAGCCAGTATGCACATAAATAGTGAGAGTGACCCGGTGGGGCAGTGTAGCCTCCGCATTCCGCGCCTCCCCTCAGGCACTTCTTCAGGGTTTATGCACAGCACTCTTCAAAGCCTTTGTTAATAGATGTTGCAAACCGGAGACCCTCTACCCCCTCTCTTCTTCTCAATGGTATGATAGAAATGCAGTCAGTCATATGCTAGTAGATGAGAAAAACAAATCCAATACATAAAATAGACAGAATAGTAGTGTTTTCTATATTACAAAAGAACAAGCCTGAAGAGATTGTTGAATTGAAAATTAGAACAAAGTCATCAAGAAAACAACATGAAGTGCAGGTGGGAATTCCCATTTTGCCTGATGGTCACAGCTAACAGAACAACCACTATTCTCCGTAAACCTGCAGACATCCCTGCATTCCTAACAAGGCTTCATCTGGACATACCACCAGAGGTGGAGGATTTTATCTCTTGAGATAAAAGGCCATAATTCATGTTATCCCCAATAAGGAGCTCACCACCATTTCTTCCTCAGATCCCCTGATGAGACCTGCTACTGAGCATCACATAAGTTTATCCCTTGTTGAGAGTTTTTTTGACCTTCTAGAGTCTGAAACTTCCAATATATTTTACAGAAAGTGCAATGCACTATTTTTACACACTCTCTTATGGGGCTATTCACTAAAAGGTGAGTTGAAGTGAGTAGCAGGTGAGTTGAGGTAGATGAATATTTCATCTCACCAATTCAGCTGTACATTATCCAGGAACAAACCTGATGAGTTCACTTAGCAAGGGAACTAACCAGGTTTGTTCCTGCAGAATGAAATGTTCATCTCACCTCAACTCACCTGCTATTCACTTTAACACACCTGCTACTCACCTCAACTCACCTTTTAAGGAATAGCCCCATTAGACTTCCTTGCTACAATAGACTAACACATTTTATTATGGGAGGGGATTTTAATTCAATAATGGACCCATACCTTGATTGTTCCTTCCTCTCCAACAGTTAATCACTCAACATACTCTGGTAAATTCTTGACGTTTCTTCCACCCTGGAAACAGGGATCACTCATTTTTCTCACATTCCCATATGCTTAGCACATCCCTTATATCTGTGAGGACCAGGTCATAGTGGAATGCAAATAATTTTCACACCCCTCACACTCTAATCATAAAAACTGGAGATTTAATGACTCTCTTTTCTCTGAACCTCTACAAACGGCACACTGTGAGATGACATCTCAGACTGTTTCTCCCTAAATTACACTATGTCACCAATATAATGCTCTGAAATGCACCCAAAGTCTACGTTCGGGGCCATATCATAAGTATAGCCTAATTCAAAAAAGCTGAAAAACAAAAAAAGGGACACAATCACAAAACATTTACATGACCTACAGCAACAACACAAAACACTACATAATCCCTTACTCCTCAACTCTATCATCCGCATGAAAGAAGAAGTAAATATCCTTCCCACTGATTCAACCTTGAAAGTAATCACATGGTCCAAAAATTCTTTGAAAAAAACAATAAACCATATAAAGTATAATTAGAGTTTCCGACAACTAAAAAAAGTATTACTAAAAATCACACTGTAAAATCAATCAGAGACCAGACAAAGGAACTAACATATGACCCCACAAATATTTCCCCACATGTATCACTACTACACTAAACTGTTTGACTAAACAAACCTCCACCAAATCTCTTTAGCCACTATGACAGAATCCTATGGAGTCCTGCAACAACCATAAACTTACCTTCAATAACTAAGATTTTCTAAGTGATACAAGAGTTCAAATAATTAAAATAATTATGTAAACAAAATGTGCCACAAAAGTGTAAATGGGACCAAAAGCATAAAAGATGGAGCACTTCACAGCAACATACTATAAACCCAAGCAGA
This sequence comes from Pelodytes ibericus, assembly GCA_036172795.1. Taxonomy (NCBI): domain Eukaryota; kingdom Metazoa; phylum Chordata; class Amphibia; order Anura; family Pelodytidae; genus Pelodytes; species Pelodytes ibericus. The sequence goes on from CM069859.1 coordinate 81,432,305, forward strand.
GAAAAGTAAAACGACAGAAAGAAAATACAGTATTAAGGGTTCTGAACTAAAAGGACAACACACAGACAGGACTGAGGTATGGCAGGACAGGACCAAAGCTAACACAAGACAGGAATACAGGCCAGAGACAGACAAGGCACCGAAAAAGAGCATGGTAACAGAACTAAAGGAGACATACAAAACCAGAAAAAATACACATGACCAACCTAGAACTCATGTGTTGAGGGTTTAGTTACACCAAGTGGCCATGAGATGATAAGCTTGCCACCAGTGTCACGGTACCTCACATCAGCAAGTTTTTAGCACTAATCCTGTATCATAAAACTAAATGTAAATGGGAAACCAATACCAAGACATACCTGTATCATGATGGATTGGGGAATGAATTACATAATAAATGGGAGGGGCAAATTTATATAAGAACATTGAAACAAAGCGGGAGAAAATAAGGAAAAGCAGGAATGTAATAGAACAAGATAACAGGGCAAGAAACCAGGCAAAAATAAAGATAAAGGAAAGTGGTACTGATACCAAGCTGAGCCAATAAGAATTATAGCATAAGCCAGGGTAATGGCATATGAAAACTTAACAGTTCTGCTAGTAGCACAAATGGAAAAACATAGGTAGGATAAATACAGTGACAAAAACTATACAATATATACAGAAGTAGTACATATATCCAGCATAGAGGAGCAACCGGTGAGTCTCTAGGCACAGTCCATGCTAACATATGAGTCCCAAAGACTTAACTCCAGCTGTAGGTTAAAAAGAAATGAATAATAATAATAAAACAAAAGCTAGTTACTGCACTAGGCAAAAAGTATAAGGGAGAAAAAAGATCTCCAATGAGAAAGAATGACAAGCAAAATAAGGGACTAAAAAAACATACAAAAAAAAACGACAAAAAATTACAGCAGGTGTATTTGCAAATGGAGACTTATAGATGGTTGTATTCCCACAGGGAATCTGTAGTGCAGTATCCAAACTGGTGGATACATCCAGATATATAGGGGCAATGATATTGGATGGTAGTTAGATACTAAAAAATGTCACCACTTCCAGCCTTTGGTTATATATCCAGACACCAATGATTCATTGTTTAGGCTTGATACAGGTTGAATAATTGCCTGTGCACTGAGCTTCAACAACATTGCTTGGATTTTATCAGGTTAAGATGTTTGTATAGTTGGTGGCACCTGATCCTCATTTGTTGCTTCCTAATTCTTGTCATTAGCTAACTTAGTGATCATGTTTTTGGCACATCAGACACAATAATAATTAAAGGCGTTTGCTATCTAGGGTGCTTTGCAGGATTGGAAGGGTTTGATTGCCCACTGTGGCAGTTGGGGGCTGGGAGTGGTTTGCATGGTACTTCTGATTTTCCAAAAGTGTATTGGGTTTGACATGTTATTTTTTTAAATTATTACTGACTTGTTGAGACATTTTTTGCTTTGTGCATGTATTTTGCCATTTCAGTAAATACAGTGATTGTTCATGGAGACTGTGCGCTTGAACACTCTTAACTGGTACATTGAGTGAGTTCAGCTGTAACCAAAGGGAGACATGTCCCTTTTTCTCTTTATGCAGTGGGGCATGTGTATTCCAAACTTTCAAAGTAAGGTCTGAAACTATTCAATTGAATCTGTGCCATGGGAGATACTTGAGATCATTTGAAATGGATTCAAGGTTACATTTATTAAAAGACCCGGTGACCAACACCTTGGGAGAGGATTTGGTATTGTTTATTTTCATACACAGTACACTAGAAAGCTTCTGCTCAAATGATGATCCTGAGGCACACATGTTTGAATGGAATTGTTGAGGATTAGTCTGACTATATAGTTTATCTAGCTTAATAATTCAAACTAATGAGAATTGTAAATAGAAAGATACATTACTCAGTTAGGAAAGCTATTAAGATGAGGAACTAAACAGAAATGCTGAATTGTTATGTAAATGCATAGCTACTTTAAAATGCAAGGCTACATTTATGTGTGTGTGTGTGTGTGTGTGTGTGTGTGTGTGTGTGTGTGTGTGTGGTCTAAGAAATGCATTAAACAGTATGTACTGTGTATATAATAAACCCAAAAATAACAGGGGCATTCATGGGTCTTACAAAAATAAATAGAAAAAAGATTTATTAATGCAGTAAAGTCAATATTTAGGTTCCCAACATGGGTCCTTCATCAGTATATATACCGTATTTATCGGCGTATAACACAAACTTTTTCTCCCTGAAAATAGGGGGAAAATGGTGTGTGCGTGTTATACGCCGAAAAAAAAAAGTTTTTTTAAAACAAACTTTATTGACCGCGCAGCTGAAGGGAAGCTCACAACGCTTCCCTCACAGCCACGCAGCTTCAGAGCACCGGGGGACAGAGCAGCAAAGAGGTAAGTACTGGGGTCTGGGGAGGGGAGGGGGGGGAGGAGGGTGGCATAACGAGCATACTAAGGGGCAATATCCTGGCATATTGGGGGCAATATCCTGCATATTAAATGGCATATTGGGGCAATATCCTGCATATTAAAATGGCATATTGGGGGCAATATCATGGCATATTGGGGGCAATATCCTGCATATTAAATGGCATATTGGGGCAATATCCTGCATATTAAAATGGCATATTGGGGGCAATATCCTGCATATTAAATGGCATATTGGGGGCAATATCCTGCATATTAAATGGCATATTGGGGCAAATATCCTGCATATTAAATGGCATATTGGGGCAATATCTGACATATTAAAATGCCATATTGGGGGCAATATCCTGCATATTAAATGGCATATTGGGGGCAATATCCTGCATATTAAATGGCATATTGGGGGCAATATCCTGCATATTAAATGGCATATTGGGGGCAATATCTGGCATATTAAAATGGCATATTAGGGGCAATATCCTGCATATTAAATGGCATATTGGGGGCAATATCCTGCATATTAAATGGCATATTGGGGGCAATATCCTGGCATATTAAAATGGCATATTGGGCTTCAAAGTTCTTAATTTAAGTTCTTAAGTTTTTTTCCCTGAAATTTCCTTCTTAAAATTAGGTGCGTGTTATACGCCGGTGCGTGTTATACGCCGATAAATACGGTATATTGTTAGATAGTAGTTTAGGTTGAAAAAAAGACACTGCTATACTGTCTGTTTTTAAAAAATTTGCTCCAACTAATATACATACATAAAGCCATATAACTAAAAGGCTATTGAATGCAAGTTTACATAAGAGATTTAAGAAAAACTATTAAAATGGAACAAATCAATATTGTATATTGTTAAGGATTTATAAAATTTCTAAAAACAACTGCCATCTGAGAAATAAAAAACTCGGTGTGATGCTTGGCCAGGAATATGATTATATAATCTGATGCCAATGTTCCCATATTTTTTAGTTAAATGTGTTATTATGTAAAACTGCCACCAGTTCTTCCATCTGTCTTACTTTCTGTATTAGAGACGTGTGTATTTTGGTGGAGTTCCATTTATACGTACTGGAAAATATTGTTTCTATTATCATATATGTGCTAATAACTTCCTAGTTGGCTTAGTCATTATCTAGTGGTTTGGCCAACAACTATATATTTTTTTTTTTACTTTTATAACACTTTAGGGGCTATTTACTAAAAGTGAACTATAAGTGATTTTCAAATCATAAGGCATTAAAAGATAAGTTGCAAACATTCTCCAACTTATCTATGTTTCCAATTTAGCTCTTAATGACAGATTTTTGTAGTCAACCTCACTTTTATGAATAGCCTCATATTTGCATATATTTCATTCTTAAGTCAGGAGTATGAATTGGGTATATCCCTAATCATGTTTTTCTGAACTTTCATGGTACAGAGCCTACGGATCAGTATAGGACAAAAATATTGAGACACAGTACTTCATTATTGAATTCAAGTATTTCAGTCAGATGCATTGATCATAAAACCAAGCACCCAACCATGCAGTCTGGATTTACAAACATTTGTGAAAAAAAAGGATGTTCTGAAGGGCTCAGGGAATTGTGAAGTGAAACTCAGACTCAGTGCAAGAGTATTATTTTGATAGGATGCCGCCTTTGCAATAAGTCAGTTTGTGATATTTACTCCCTGCTAGAAATTCCATGGTCAAATTTGATATTATTGGAAGAGTTTAGGAAAAGCAGCAACTTTTCCATGAAGCAGAAGACCATGTAAAGTCACAGAACTGGGTCAACGAGTGCTGAGGTACATGGTGAGTAAAAAATTGCCAATGTTCTGCTGATTCCATTGCTTAAGCATTCCAAACTTCCACTGCCAATATAAGAACAAAATCTGTGCAGCAGGTGCTTCATGGAATTGGTTTCCATGGTGGAGCAGCTGCATGCAAGCTTTAAATTACCAAGAACAATGGCAAGTATCAGACCGAGTGGTGTAAAACACGCCACCACTGGACTCTGGAGCAGTGATAATGTGTTCTGTGGACTCTTCATTGTTTGGAAACCTGATGGGTGAGTCTGGATTTGGCAAATGCAACAAGAACATTACCTGCCTGACTGCATTGTGCCAACTATAATGCTTATTGTCCTTTTCCATTTCATGACTGTGCCCCTGTGTACACATCAAGGTCCATTAATTCATGTTTGGATGAGTTAGATGGGGTTGAAGTCAGGGCTCTGTGCAGGCCAGTCAAGTTCTTCCAATCCAAACATCTTTGGGATGAACTGGAATGGATATTGCAAGCCAGAACATCTTGTCCAACATCAGTGCCTGACCTCACAAATGTTCTACTAGATGAATGGGAAAACATTCCAACAGAAATGTTCCAAAATTTTGTGGAAAGCCTTCCCAAATGAGTAGAAGCTGTTATAATGGTAAAATAGGGACCAACTAAATATGAATATCTTTGTATTTAGAACACAATATCATAAAAGTCCCTGTTGGTATAAAAGTCAGGTGTCCCAGTACTCTTGTCCATATTGTTTATTTTTGTACGTAATAATATAATGGTGCTTTTCGCTTTTTGCACTGATATATAAACCATGTGAACCCACTGATGACAGGAGGATGTTACATACCCAGGGGCACCAAGATCACTCCAGGGAACTATACTGGGTGCCACATCTTGGATTGCTTTGTAGAGGACATTGACTGTCAATGAACTTTGTAGAAGAACATGTCCAATTTTTCAAAAATATCTTGCTCTTTCCCACATCCCTTGACCTTTAACAAACCCATGAGAAAATACCCATATATCATTAGTAAAATATGTATTATTAAACACTTATATATCATCAATAAAACACAAATCATTTTATAGATCTTGAGATTTTGAAATATATGGACTAATGTGGAAGGTGTTAAATAAACTTTTTAATTTCCAATCTATGCCCTAAAGGCTACAGATAAAGAGTGAAGTCATATAACAATTACTCAGTTTAATAGACTATCAATAAAGATGCATGTGAAGAAGGATTGAATATGGAAGCATTTATAGACTTGTCTATGGTTTATTAAGTTCTTGAAAGCCTATAATTATGTATTTAAATGCTTATTTATTGGATGTTTTGCTCTTATATGTGTATCCGTTTCCTCTTTATTTACCATTTTAATAAGAGTGTTTGATCCCCTGGAGTGAAATGTTTTTGTTTTTCTTACTATTTCACATGAACAAGTCCATATTAACTTCATTATAAAGGTTGGATTTTAACTGGCTCTGCTACATAAGGCACGCTTAGCATCGGAATATACTGCTAATTTCAAGCATACCTCTAAATATGTATTTTAATATAACATCTAATATGCAGTTTCTAGCAGTCCAGCTAGCATAATGCATAGCTAATCTTAAGCTACACAATTTACACAATTTATTTCCACTTACTAGAAATACTCTTAACAGTGTAAAAAGAAGGACACACATATATATATATATATTTTTTTTTTTTTTCATTTTGCAGTTCTTTTTAAACAGGCATCTGATTCTATACTGCAGTCATTGATTGGAAAACACATTCCAAACTGTTTTCATGAAAAACACTTGTATGTTCCCATAGCCTTGGCCTTGTACCATAATAGCCTATTTAGAAGAAAAGTAAGAAACTATTTAAAAGCAGGCAAACAAGTCATTTGGTACCTGCCATAACCATTTCTCTTACAGTTTGTATTCTTTAACAAGTAAAGCATGTTTTGAATGTTACCTCTGTATTTATAATGTTTACAAGCATGTTTTCTCAGCACAAGGCTTATCTAGAAGACAGTTTTAAAAAAACATACACAAAGGATAGAACGTTAACCCCTTGGAGACATTTTGACCATGTCTTACCCTTTGTGACTTACTGTGATTAGTTTCGCCTTGCCCCACTATTGCTCTTAGGAGAGACTAAAGCTGTCAAAGCCAGGCACTGACTCAGCTGTGATCAGCTGTCACAGCAATCAGATGCCACAGGGGTTGCCACCACATAGATGGATGGAGTGCCCCAGCCCTGCGACACTAATCCATGTCTATTTTTCCCCAATGACAGTATGCCTGTTGGCATACAACCATCAACATGGCAGGATATGCCAGGCATGTCCTGTGTCATTAAATTAGATTATCCCAGGATATGTCTGACACATCCTGTGTCATGAAGGGGTTAGGTAATGCAGGACATTGAAGGGCCCCTTTAAACAAAAGAGCTCACATACAACAGACAAGGGAGCGCAAAAACATGGAAAAGAAAACGCAATAGATCATAGCATAATACTGTATGGTGTAACAGGAGGTATATAGTGGAGTATATATGCACTCACAAACAGACCTTCTTCAAAGAGCCTGTCAACAAATAACAATGATGATCTTCATGTTCATAATAGAAATCTTCTTTAATGAATCTATAAAAGATTAAAAAGCCAATTGCGCAGTATCCACATAAAATACACATGTGAGAAAATAGTGACACTTACATGTGAACCACAAGCTCACAACAGGGGGGAGTATGCACAATAATCCAACTCCCACCGCTCTGAGGTAAATGTTCTGATAAAGAAAGTTTTTCGCAGGTGATCCGGCTTCCTCGGGAGAAAAAAGTAGATAAAGTGTCCTAGTGCTTCCAAATAGTTTTTGCGCTCCCTTGTCAAATGGCAATGTCTGTTGTATTGCGAGAGTACACGAGGAGTACTTTTTGTGAAGTTGCATTATTATTGGAGAGTATTATTTCTTCTGATTTGCATGTAGAGGGTGATCTCACCATTGTGTTTCCAACAAAAGAGCTCAGAAAGAAATACACTAAAAGTGGTCGTATGTGTTCTCAATTCAGTTGTCAGGGAATACTATAAAACAAATAGGGACAGTTCCAAATAGGGAGTGCCAAGTAGACAAATTAGATAAGGAGCAGGGGTCTTGTAATTCTCTCATCAAAAAATATATAAAAACGTGATGAGCTAAATATCCTCACATGCAAAGGAACACAGGTACTAAGATGAGCAGACTGTACGAAAGGTGAAGAGTCATCAAAGAAGATACTTGAAAAACAAGGAACAGTAATTTCCCTTAAAATGTAGGACAAGTGAAAGTTCCAGATAACAATATATGACTTGATTATGCCATGTAACAAGCCCAACAGGGTCCAGAAGATAAAAAAAAAAACAAAAAAAAAACACTATTATGGCTAATGAGTAATCACAGATGTAGCAAAAGTAATCCTACTAAAACTAATAGTGCAGAATAAACTTTTTCCCCCACTTCTCTATAACATCTGATGTTCTACTATTGAAACTGCTTTGGTATTCTAATGGTAACTCTTTTTTACAGTGACTAGTTTAAAAAAAAAATCAAACCCACAAGTTTGAAATGAAACATGGTAAACTAAATCTCAACACAGGAAGAACAATGCATGTTCATACAAAATGTATGTTAAAAACATCTGATATTGCTTAATGTCAAGTATGAAAATATAGTATAAAATAACAATTTTGGAAAACTTCATGACATATAGAGAGTGAGTTAAACCACAGTGTGTAATGTAATAAAGTGAAGGAGGAACATTATGTAAATTGAAGAAGCACAATCATCTGTCTATATACAGTGCATATATATCTATCTATATATATATATATATATATATATATATATATATATATATATATATATATATATATATATATATATATATAGATATATATAAATAAAACACAAAAAGAAATAAACCAGCACAAGCAAAATGCAAACTAGAAATCATTCATTAGAAACCATAGAAACTGATCCTAAATAAAGCAATGACCTGGGAAAGTTGTTACCCAGGTGCGTTAACAACTTCAAGCATATGGATATCCTATGTCACCCTTAAAATACAGGGCTCAAATGCCCTTAGGATGGCACCAAACTTTTTTTGTTCCTCAATGAGCTGTGTTGCAGATTCCATAGCAGGATACTGTAGTGGCATCCCCTCTGTCAGATTAGGCAACTTTCAGTTTAATTTACCCAAATCGCGCCATGATTGAACCCAGAAGTGACTTTTGCAAGGTCTTACAATGTTTTGCCAGGAACCTACAGGGTCTGTGAATACAAAATTTGGCCTCTACATCACAAAATTAGGCATTACATTATTAAAATATGTAAAGTAGGACTTTAGTAGCTTGTAAATAGATAACTTTCTCTTTAATTTTTATATATATGTTTTCATATATCTTTATTTTTTTCATATTTTGTAATCATCACATTAAAAAAAGACATTCCAATTTCCAACATGATTAGACAACAATGACAGAAGTAAAGTGCCGTCATCCATATTTGATCAATACCTCTCTTAAGTCAGTGAGGACATGTACAAGATTTAAACAATCTTCACATATATCTTTTGATTTTTCTGCCATCTATAATTATTGGTCCTTATCATCCATTCCGTCCACTCTCATACCACATTCATAATTCTAACACCAAAACACACGTAATCTAGATATATGAGGGGAGTCAGATGGAACGAGTTCTATATTTGCATTTCCAAAACTAGCTTTACATATTAAATTCCTATTTCCTATCCAGTGTTATATCTATGTGAAATTTAAAATTACTTTGTATCAACATGTTATGCATGTAACCTATATGGTGGATCAAATATGAACCACCTTCCATATATCCAATATCATACAATCATTCATCCTTATGTTCAGCCCTGATGGGGAGAGGAAAAAAGAAGAATAGGAAAAGGGGGAGGGGGCTCACCCTCCGTGCAGAATCAAGGGGCAATATCTGCAACCATTCTTACCCTATACTGTTTCCATGGTTCCCATATTTCCTGAAAACTATCCATCTGCCTGTTTCCCCGATAAAAGCCTGCTTCCATTTTGTATTGGTAATCGGTTTGTCGACTTACCTCTCGCCATGGAAGTTTACTTTTTTTTATTCCAGTTATGTGCCAAAATAATTTTTGTGCCCATCAGTATGTGCATTATCAGTCACTTCTGTTTATTTTTCTCTGGGAGCTATCGATTGAATAGGAAATGTTGCGGTGCTAAGCTAGTATTCAAAATTCACTAGATGTTTTAAGAGCTCTTGTAGCTTCAAAATTTTGTCTTCTCTTTCTTTACATGTCCACCATATTTAATTGGCACCATATACCATCTTCATGTTATTTTACATTGAGATTGATGTCCCCAATGTCTAATTCCAGACTCTGTATTGGAGTCTCTAAAGGTATTTTGTTATATAGTCCCCCATATTTTTATTGTTAAGATCTACAGTTCTATACATATCTTTTATTATAGGGTTTAATGTAAGAGCATTAATTTCCCTTTTTACTGGACCATGATAGATAAAATGGTTCGTATCTCCCAAATCTTGTTTTTCCATTTCTATCCAACTTGGCCTTTCCTTTAAGAAATTGTCCCACAGAACTGCGTGTGCTAACATGCAACTGTCGTGAAGGAGTTGAACATTTGGGAAAGAAAATCCACCTTGTCTGATCTCCCTCTGCAGGATACTCAATGCTATTCTTGTTTTTTTGTTCTGCCAGATATATCTGTTGATAGCTTGTTGGAGATCTTTCAGTATGCTTGGTTTCACTCTGAGGGGAATGTTTCTTAATACATAAGTTAGTTTGGGAATTAAATATGATTTCACTATTTCCATACGCCCCATCCAAGAAATCTCTAGCCTGCCCCACTTGTTGATGGATTCTCTAAAGCTATTTATTTATGCTTTATAGTTGTTCAAATTTAATTTATAGTTTGAGTATCTACCATTATTACCTGCATAATTTTGGGGCTTGAACTCGATGGATTGGAAATGATCAGAAGGACATCGTCAGCATATAGAGATTTTTTGGATTCAATTTGTCCATTCTCAATCACTTTAATGTCGCTCTCTTTTCTAATCATAACTGCCAGGGGATCCACTGACAGTAGATATAACAATTGCGAGAGGGGACATCCTTGCATATAATGACAGGATCCTCACCCTGATAAGGCCCTCAATGCTGAAAGCTTCTAGGACTAGATCTAAATAGCGCAAACTCACCCGATCAAACGCATCGAGGGCCATCACGATAGAGCAACCCCGCTGCATGTTAATTTGGTGGATAATATTTATTGTTTTCCTAATGTTATCAACTGTCCCTCTACCTTTGACAAAACCGCACTGATGTTTGTTTATTAAATACGGTATTATTTATTTTAATCTATCTGCTAATATTTTCTAAAATATTTGTATGTCTATGTAAATGAGAGAAAGTGGCCTATAGTTTGATACTAATGTTTGGTCTTTGTCAGGTTTGGGTATCGGAATGATGGTTGCCTGCAACAGTTCCACTGGAATGTTATTTTTTTGCATCAATTGCTCAAACATTCTCAGGAGGACAGGGCTCAATAAGTCCCTAAATGTCTCATAAAATATACCTGAGTAGCCATCGGGTCCTGGGGATTTTCCCTTTTTTAGAAAATCTATGCAGTTATTTATCTTTGGGATTGTAAATGGACCACTCAGCCTATGTAATTTCTCTTTACTGATCTTAGGGAGATCCAATTTTTTAAAGAACTCCCTAATACAATATGGGGATTGAGTTGGCACTTCTAAATTGTATAATGCACTATAATAGTTTTGAAAAGTTTGACTTATCTTTTTAGGAGTTAATAGCTGATCACCCTTAACTGTTATTATTTTTTAATCATTTCTATACTACATTTATTTTTTAGTTTGTTTGTCATTCACTTCCCCATTCAATTTGCCTACTGGTACCATTTTTCTTTTAAAATCGATATTGCTTTATTTGTCTTTTCCATGGTTCTATTGTTTATCGAGTCCCTTACTCTTTGGATTTCTGAAAAACTGGTGGAATCTAAGGTGTCCTTATGCCTTCGTTCTAATTTTGTTAATTTTATATATAGATAATTCAACGGTTCTCCCCTCTTTTTCATATTGCATGATTCTATTTTAATTGCGTGATATATAACTTTTCAGAGTGCACCATAAGGACATGTCAGAAACCTCCGCATTATCATTGATTTCCAGGAAATCTTGGATTTGGGTAGATAGTCCACATTTTCCTTCTTGTCCAAGAGGTATTCAGTTAATCTCCATTTGTTTCTTAAGCTATATTCTGGATTATTTTTAAAGGAGATAAAGACTGGGGCGTGATCTGACCATGTAATTAAACCTGTTTTGGTGTCTACTATTAGTTCTAACATATCTGTTCTCATTAAAAAATAATCAATCCGAGTATATGTTTGGTGTATTTGGGAATAGAAGGTGTAATCTTGCTCTCTTGGGTGATTAACTCTCCATCAGTCATATAACTGTTTTGTATTTAAAAAAAAAAATTGGAATGTATTTTTTTTTCTCTTTTTCCTGATTCTGTACATATGTTATTTCTGTATATTTTGTGATCGGTTATACAATTAAAATCCCCCCCCCCTTATAATTAGATGGCCCATGGAGGTTTCCTCTATTCTATTTATTAGTTTCTCTAAGAAAGCTATAGGAGATTGATTAGGGGCATACAGATTTACTATAGTGTATACGACATCATTTACTTTTGCTTTAAGGATCAAATATCTCCCATTTCCATCTGTTTCTAGGTGGATCTGTTCAAATTTAATTACTGAGGAGACTATATTAGCTACTCCACTTTTTTTTTTGACTAGTACACCATGTTATATCTAGCGAATTTCCATATTGAAGCTGCTGTTTCCACCCAGTGGGTTTCCTGAAATAATGCCATATCAATATAATTCTTCTTGAGTAAATCATATCAATTTCCTCTATTTTGGGGTGAATTTAATCCCTTAGCATTGAGGGTGACAAATTTAACCTCCATGGGCAGTCAATTTCCCCCTGCCTGCGCCACTCCCCCCCTCTCGCCCCTCTCCACCCAGGGCCCCATTCCCTCCACATACCACATACACACCCCATTCATTCTTTACCCTAAAATCATCAACTTCCCTAGTATGTCTAGGGTACATACATCCTACAAGGTATGGAATTCCAATAATAATTTCGAAAACATGCCTACACCTGCAGCCGCTGCAGGTTATAGCTGGCCTAACAGGGTCTGGCACACACCTGCCCATCCCAGTTTACCCACAAACCACCAATATATACACAAAGCCAATTTATACCTCTAGTTTTCATTCTGACGAATCTCGTCTTGTGAGGATTTACACTAGGTGAAGAAAGTGATAAAGAAGAAATGAATAGAAGAAGAAAGAAAAATACCCCATATATATTCCCCCTTACATCCCACTCTCTCTCCTATTCCTCCCACCCCCCTCCGATCTAATTCCCTATTACAATGTTCAGTGAATATTATATAACATATCATTGTTATTCCAAAGAGAAAAACGCTATTTATACTCAGTGAATTACTACTTTATTGTATATTGTATTGTGTTGTATCCCTTCCCCCTTATTGAGCAATCTCCCTTCCCCTTCTACCCCTCTATATTAAAATCAAATCAAATCTTTTATCCTAACTTATATATATTTAACAAAATGAAAATATGCCAAAAAGTTATTTCAATGTTAGGAAACCAGTACGGTACCCTATAAGAACAATTAGCAGCAATACCGTATTTGCTCGATTTTAAGACGACCCCCCAAACTTTGGATATTCCTTTAGGAAAAAAACTAAAAGCCTGAATATAAGACTACCCTATAGGAAAAAAGTTAAACTTGTATATATTCACATGTAAATTGCTTTTTCAATAAAATATTATATAAAAAAATGCATTTCTTGTGTTTATTTCTTTTTATGTGCCAATGCTGCCTCTCTCTTTCCTTGCCCCCAGCTTTGTCTCACTCCCCACTCCCCCCTCACCTGTCTCTTCCCCCCCCCCACATGTTTCTCTCTGCCCCCCTTCCTCTGTCTCTCCCCCCCTTCCTGCTCTGTCCCCCCTGTCTCTCTGCCCCCCTCCCTCCCCCTTATAATCGAGCAAATACGGTATATTTATCTAATTGTAACCCCTCTGGGATTAAAATAATTTCTGCTGTGTCACTGACTACCCTACAGTTTTGTGTGGTGCCTTACAGATGGCAATCTTTAGAGAACAAGACTAAAAACAAAGACTCTGACTCCCTTTTAAGAAAAAAGTTAGTTCAGAGCTGGAGAGAGACGGAGAAAGACACTGTTAAGCAGTTGTTGGGCTCTAGGAACTGAGGCATGTCTGATCTAATGCCCAGAAGGATTACTGAAGCATCCTGGAGGAATATTCCTGCATGTAGATGTCAGCACACCTGCATACAGAGCTGTGTATGGCAAAGCCTGCTTCACAGTAAGGAGATAGCAGGTGAAGTGATGTGATTGCAGCCTGTGGTACAGTGGTAAGCTGAAACTGTCTTCCCCTGTCTCACACAAGGCACCCTGAAAGTCAGCACACAGTTAAAAGTCCATTGTCTATTTTAACTTCAGCCATATTGTGGATTACAATGTTTATGGGCCCCACCTATGTGCACCAACTAACGGTACCAGACTACTTGTGGGGTGGAGCCTTGAGGGGGCTGCAGTATTTATTGCGGGTTGCTTTAAATGAGTAATTGAACTGAGAAATTAGTAATTTCTCTGTTATTTATTTGCATAGTGCTTTTACCGCGCAATACAAAGTTATTTTTAAGTTAGCTCTGTGTCAGTTTTATTACTTGTGTAAATATGTTCCCAGTAGGACCCCCCATACATACCCTGGATGCCCCACTGGGTGGAGGCACTGCCGCCGTCATGTAGTGGAGACTCAGGATCGAGGTATAGGTGGGCCTGCGCAAAAACCCGTTACATAATCAATATATTTTTTTATTGAGATGGAAACTTGCAATGTGTACTAAAGAAGATGTTTACCTTTTTTTAAACTAAATCTCATATCATTTACTGATTATAAAATCTTCAGTTAGATCACAGATAAGGATGATGACAAGATACACTTCAATGCAGGTCCTGCCTCCCAATGTCATATTTAATTGTCATCAATCACACATGAACTACAACATCTTCCTTTTGGAAACTATGTATATTAAAACAGCAAACAATCCAAGGAAAGTGTCATGGAGTGCTCTTAGAAAATACTCTTTCTGTGTCATATGAGTGTTTCAAACAATTGTTAAAGAGTGCCCAGCCTCAATTTTAAGTCAGATCATCACAGATCTAAACTGAAGGTAATGCATGTTGGCAGCTCCAGCTTGAGTTCTTAAAAAAGTTAAGATAATCTAAGTTATTCAGTACAAGTTTCCATCTACATACACAAATATTGAATAAATGAATATATTTTTGTAAATTGTTATCCTGAAAAAATGCATAACTCATTTTCTTAAAGACAGGCAGAATCTTAAAGTCACATTAAAAATCAATTTCTGGTATACTTAATTTGTAACAAACTTGAATCTCTCCACTACTTGATTAATTTTATTAACCAGATGATGTAACAGTTTCTACCCGTTATCAAACCCTGCTTACTATGGAGAGTGCTTTTAAAAGAAAACTCCTCTGTAACATATAAAAAGTGCAAAAATACATTGTAGTCAATGTCACATACTTTGTTATTCTATGAATGAAAATATGTAGCTTTAAAAAACATCTGTATCAAGACTAAACAGAGGACACATTATTGTTTGAAGTAACACTTAATAGTGGACAGTAGGAAGTAAAGTACAACTTTGACCTTGTAAAATAATTCTCTCTATTTGATTATTGTGTTTTTGTGGTTATGATGGTCTGAAGCAACAAGGAATGTACAAACTGTGAATAACCCAAAGATCTTTGAATAGAAATCTGTCTTACCTGTTGTATCTTACAATATCTGTAGACTTAAGAAAAGCAGAAATAAACGTAAATAATAACATCATTTTAGAAACTGTGGTGATCAACTGTGTTCTAATCAAAGATAATATAGACAGACACATGGACTACAATATGTGTGTAATATATATATATATATCTATATATTTATATATATATATATATATATATATATATATATATATAAAAATAGAATAAATAATATTCCCTATTTTTTTAAATATAAAGTGACCCTGATTATAAAGCTGCTCCGGGGCCGCCTTGGCCACTTAAAGCCAATGGGCGGCAGCCACCATAATAAGAAGTTTGGCTTCTGCAACATCCGGCGGCAGCAAGCAAAATTCTTAAAGTGGCGACGGCCGCCTAACTGCTTAAAGTGGCGACGGCTGCCGAACTGCTTAAAGTAAAGTAGGACACTTTAAGAAGTTCAGAGGCTGCTGCCTCTTTAAGAAATTCGCCTGCTGCTGCCGGATGTTGCGGCAGCAGTTGCTGCGCGGTGCGGTGAGGAGGAAGAGACAGCAGGGTGAGTGAGAGAACGGGGAAGGGGGAAAGGGGAAGAGACACTACGGGGGAAGAGTGACACTACAGGGTAAAGGGGGGAGAGACACTACGGGGGAAGAGTGACACTACAGGGGGAAGGGGGGAAGGGGGAAAGAGTGACACTACAAGGGAAGGGGGGAGTGTGACTCTACAGGGGGAAGGGTGGGAAGTGTGACACTACTGGGGGAAGGGGGGGAAGAGTGACCCTACTGGGGTAAGGGGGAAAGAGTGACACTGCAGGGGAAGGGGGGAAGAGTGACACTACTGTGGGAAGAGGGGGAAGAGTGAAACTACAGGGGGAAGGGGGGAAGAGTGACATTACAGGGGGAAGGGGGGAAGAGTGACACCACTGTTGGAAGGGGGGGGGGAGAGTGACACTACAGAGGGAAGGGGGGAAGTGTGACACTACTGTGGGAAGGGAGGGAAGAGTGACACTACTGGGGGAAGGGGGGAAGTGTGACTCTACAGGGGAAAGGGTGGTAAGAGTGACAGTACAGGGGGAAAGGGTAGAGAGACACACTACAGGGGGAGGGGGGAGAGACACTACAGGGGAAGGGGAGAGCATGACAGAGACACTATAGGGGAATTGGGGGAGGGTGAGAGAGACTCTACATGAGATGGGGATAGGTGAGAGAGAGACACTACAGGGGAAGGGGGAGGGTGAGAGAGAGACACTTCAGGGGAAGAGTGAGAGAGAGACGCTACAGAAAGGAGAGAGAGAGACGCTACAGAACTGAGAGAGAGAGACGCTACAGAACTGAGAGAGAGACGCTACAGAACTGAGAAAGAGACGCTACAGAAAGGAGAGAGAGAGACGCTACAGATCTGAGAGTGAGAGAGATGCTACAGAACTGAGAGAGCGAGAGAGACGCTACATAAATGAGAGAAGAGACACTACATAAATGACGCTACAGAACTGAGAATGAGAGACACACTACAGAACTGAGAATGATAGAGAGACGCTACAGAACTGAGAGTGAGAGAGACGCTACAGAACTGAGAGTGAGAGAGACGCTACAGAACTGAGAGTGAGAGAGACGATACAGAACTGAGAGAGAGAGAGACTCTACATAAATGAGAGAGAGATGCTACATAAATGAGAGAGAGAGAGAGAGAGAGACGCTACATAATTGAGAGTGAGAGAGACGCTACAGAATTGAGAGTGAGAGAGACGCTACAGAACTGAGAGTGAGAGAGACGCTACAGAACTGAGAGTGAGAGAGACGCTACAGAACTGAGAGTGAGAGAGATGCTACAGAACTGAGAGAGAGACACTACATAAATGAGAGAGAGAGAGACGCTACATAAATGACGCTACAGAACTGAGAATGAGAGAGAGACGCTACAGAACTGAGAATGATAGAGAGACGCTACAGAACTGAGAGTGAGAGAGACGCTACAGAACTGAGAGTGAGAGAGACGCTACAGAACTGAGAGAGAGAGACGCTACAGAACTGAGAGGGAGAGAGACGCTACAGAACTGAGAGTAAGAGAGATGTAACAGAACTGAGAGTGAGAGAGATGCTACATAAATGAGAGAGAGAGAGACGCTACATAAATGAGAGAGAGAGACGCTACATAAATGAGAGAGAGAGATGATACAGAAATATGTATACAAGGATATGTCTCACACACTGCTTCGATATATACCTCTGCACAGGGCAATTCATATAACTCTGTGTACATACTGGAGATATATATTGCCCTTGGCAGGCTTATATATTAGTCTTATCTATAAATAATACACTGTTCAGATGTGTTTTTAAAATGCATTGTTTTGGGGCTGGTTTAAAAATGTTATGCTATGGGGCTGGTATACACTATTTTTCCAGGGCTGGTTTTTGTTCCCATACCGGCCCTGTATACATCATTTAGTTTACGGAGGCACCTGACCTGAAGAAGGCATGGATGTCCCTTAAGTGGCCTGCCCACAGGAGAGAAGATGGAACCAAAAATTGTGGCTGAGGAGCTGGTGATATAAGTGAAAGGTTCAGTGAGCAACCACCTTTACATACTAAGTCCAATTCTCTTCTGCAGTGAGATGAAATAGCAGACTGATCTTCATGGGTTCCTCTGGAGTAGTTGCCAGAGCTGTTTTTTATGAGGGTAAACTGATCTCTTCTGCGATCTGATGACCAATCTGAGACAAAGCTATAAGTCCCTCCAAATAATCAGATAGGTCTCAGTAGATAAGTATATATTTTAAAATATAATTAAGTTCTCTTCTAAAAACACCTCTCAAGGCACTAGGGTTCTGAAATCTATGGCATACTGAGAAACAGTATTATTACCCTGCTGTCCATCAAACTGGCTTCTGCTGATTATTTTCCTCCAGGTACAACAAACACTACACAAAAAGTGGAAACAAAGGTTTCAGCATCATCAAGGAGAGGAGACCATAATTCAAGGAGAGGATACGCCCATACCAAAGAAGCACCACATAAGATATTTATGATAATAACCAACACGAAGCAATGGGAGCAAAAGTCCAAGGTTGAGTACAGAAATGGAGCAGGTACTGATTTTGGAAATCCAAGAATTCTTATAGATTTCTGGAATGTTTTTCTGGCATGCGCATAAAAGGTGTTTTTATGTCAATAACATTCAGCCTGACTTGTGCTGGTTCCCAGGATAGTACTTGAAATAGGACCAGAGGCCATGGACCACTGCATACCAGTCACAGTAGTCAATACGTGATCATGGTGGTCTTGTATGGATGCCATGTGAGGGATTTCAGTCTGTGAATATGAAATACCAATGCAGAATACATCAGATGTATACTAGGTCCAGACACACACGGTGTGTTTTATCCCACTGTTGAGCCCAATATAGCAACCACATGGGGCTGTGTAACACTGATTATTTCTGGAAATCAAGAACCAACTGAAAGGAGTATTGCAGGCAGGATAGTGAAAAAATTAATAAATAACTGGAGTTAGAACAGGCAAAAACTAAAAAACTGTACACATTAGGCAATTTATCTTAGCGCTTTTCCCTGTCCAGCTGCACTTCACCTGTGTGATTCCCGGCACCCACACATAGAGAAAACAAACATATACCAAGAAAATCACCTAAATGGTATTTTTGGTTAGTGCGCTTTTAGACTCTACCACCCAAATTGCAATAAAATTCCTTTACGCAAAATTGAAATATTTCAAAATACAGACAACATGGATGACATGAAGGGTGTTGGAATATTGTAGTCACTCACATACACTTTAGATTATCAGAAGTATTCATTGATTATTTTCAGAGTGTAAAAAAAAGATTTTTCTTTTGAAGTCCTCTCTCCTTATTCTCCAAATGCATGTAGAAATAGAGAAAAATATACAGGGGCAGAGGTGAAGTGAAAATATATAATATACTTTAATAGAAAAATAGTATCGCTTACAAATGAATTTGGGATTAACAGCATGTAGTCTCTCCAAGGTGCACCAACTAAAAATTGAGCCACGGTCAGGATTCAAAAGGTCAGAGAAAAACGAAGCCAGGTCAAACACGGGAATCGAACTATTGATAATGTCAAGAGCCAAAACACAGAGAACCAAGTCAACTATTGAGAGGTAAGGTAATAAAGTAAATGGAGGGTATATACACACCCTCCAATAACAAGGCGCCCCCCCCCCCCCCGCCCCCCCCCCCCCCCCAGGGAGGAGCCTGGGGACCTTGGATGCTGCTGTGGAAAAAAACAAGTAAGCCAACTGGTGTGAATGCCCTAGGGAGCACATGGACACCATTCTCGACATGAGAGAGGCTACAAAGTTGGCTATTTTTTTAAGAAAAAAAGGGATCATCAAACTTCCCATTATTTCCCATAAGGGGCATTAGAGGTAACCCTTGTGCCTCACAAAATAGCCAAATTAACCCATATTATAAACTGAAACTATTTACATTTTTTAAAAAATAGGAACAATTCAATAAATATAAAACAATTTACATAAATATACATATATATTTTAATGCATACGCGACATTAACAATAACATGGTCAGGTAGTGGTAAATTATGAGCGTTCTGGAGGCATATGGGACTAATGAGTGGATGTACTTTGCATAAGTGGAATTGTATTCCTGCCCAAAAGGCTAGAATGATGGGTCCAACTCTGCATTTGGACTTGTACAGTCTACATAATGACACCCTCCAGCTGTGTCCATTATCCTCCATCGTTTACATTATGTGCCTGGAGCCATTTGTCATTAAGTTTAGAGCATATTATGAAATAAAGGGAATTCAATTAAGAAAGGATGAATTAAAGATCACTATCCACATTTGGTGTTTTGATTAAGTGCTATACCTACGTTTATTTAAAAAAAGAGTGAGGTTGATCAAATCCAGGAAAACACTTTACATTAACAATACAGGGAGAGAAAATAATTAGTTGGGGTTAAGATTTAAAAAGATATAAATAGAATTATGGAAGTTAATTTCCTGAATTTTTTGAGACTCACCAACAAACTTTCGAAAGGGGCCGAATAAACTCCCTGAGAGCATAGCTAATTCCTAAATGGATTTAGCTTTTCAGAATGTTGCCATTGCACATTTTCCTTAATTAGTTAGATATGCTACAAACATCCTTTCATAACTTCATGTGGTTAAACAACACTTTGACACTAGTATACGTTTCCATACAAGTAAGACTCTGAGGTTATCATCAGAAATAGAAAGTTGGTATAAAGTAGAAACAGAGACAGTGGGTGTAAAAAATCTGAATTAAATTGTGTGGTCATTTAACAGTAAAGAGGCCTTAGAACGGGTGAAAGGTAAAAACGTAATACTGGATTCATTAAGGCTTCAAAAGATGCATGGTGTAAGATTTGTCTTCCACTATCTTCCATCCATTTGGATGAATGGATGAGGTTAGGGATAAATACAATAAAATACATGAAGATACAGAACCAAATAAAACTTTTCACAACATTAAGACAACAATGCAATTTACCCGGCTCAAACTTTTTTACATATCTGAGAGAAAAAAATGTTTAAAAAGCCATTTAGCCAATATAGATGTTGATCTAACAAACTAACTGAATATTTGAAAAAAAAAATCCGAAAACAATTATTTCAGAATGTATGGCCTATATAAAGCTAAAAGAAGACAGACAACTTATTGTAAAATGTGTTGTATTTAATAAGTGGGAAAAGGATATTAAGGTAAAAGATCTAGACAAGAATGAGAATCCTCATTTACAAAAATGTCCACAGTTGGCCACTACCTCCCTGTTAGAAATTCAATACAAGGTGACCAGCCGATGGTATATGGTCCCCACCCATGTGGCAGCTATGTGTTTGCAGTGCTCTAGATCTTGTTGGAGAGGTGGGTGAAAAGATGGTACTTACCTGCATATTTGGTGGTCATGCAGCAGAGTCAGACAATTATGGAATACGTTTTTTTATTTTCTTTCCTAAGTTGATAATATCAAAATCCAAAGAACCCCCGAAGCAGCCTTGTTACAACTAACTAGGTCAGGAAGGGAGAGTTCAGAGTAGTCCAGTAACAAGCCTAGGTCAGCTACCAAAAGGACAAACACAGAGGTCTTGAGGACTTTGTGAGAAACTGGGAACTAACCAGGGAGAACCAAAATTAGCAGCTGAACAAGGAAGGAATGATGTGTTTGAGGGGTTTTTATAGGACTGTCAGTATAAGCTCTGCTCGCATGCAGCTCAAGGGCATAAATGAGCCCTACCATGCGACAGCTTGATCATATAGTGGGATGCAGGAGAAGCAGGGACCCTGAAGATGGTAAGTGCCCCCTAGGCTACCCAGTGTCTGAGGGCTACAATTCTAGAGTGTTTATTTCAGAAATTATTTTATAAATTTATCCTGTTGCATCCTTCTTTACGTGGGATCCCAAAATTTTTAAACAACCTAATGAGCATCCCAAATAATTAGTGATTTCTCTTTTGGTATTGTTAAGAAAGAATTGCTGGAGTTAAAAATGGAAACATGTGAGTGATCAGATAGAATGGATTTATTCAGTCTCCGCTGACATTGGCAAGCCATGAAATTAGGATTGTTCAGTTGAATTGGAACATTGTCACTCCATGTCATATTACCTACAAAAGACTTTCTTTATTAGTGGTATATGCCTGTGTGAAATAAAAAGGGAATTAATTCTGGAGTATTTGTTTTGTGGGGGGAGTAGAAGAAGTAGTCTTTACCCACTGGATTTAGCACATGCCTGTGTCAATTCGTTGTAGGGATGTAGGCCAGATCTGAATCTTTTGACTTTAGAGCTAGAGTTTTACACGAGAGGCTTTAGTTGAACTATCAATCCGGGGATCTAGGAGACAGTTAAAAGCCCTTCCCAGAATTTGCATCTGCAAAGGTCTCCAGTCTTTTTAAGTGGAATATATATGTATAAATGAGTTTGTGTGTTTCCTAAGAAGCCCTTCACAAGACTAAACTCCCCTCATTATCTGACAAAAAATTATTTCAGGGTAAAAAGAAAATTTTTGTTCATGAATAAAGCTACATCCCTGGATACAATTCTAGAGTAAACCTAAAGAGAAAAAATTGGGGGACGTTAGAACTTTTGAAATTAATATCTTGTTTTAAAAGACTGTGAACATTAAGGAAGTTGATCTCATGATACAATCTGGAGCATTTAGACCGGGAACTCAAAACCTTAACATTAAAAGAGATGGTAGATGGTATTCATAGATGTAACTGTGAGCAGATAATCAGACATGTGTGTTAGGATAAAATATACAGGTGGTTGTTAGAGAGGCACAAATATTTACAACATATGAAGGCAGCTTGGCAATGCGCAAAACAATTCTGGGGAATTTAACAGCAGAACAACGGTGAACATGCACAGAAAACAGAACAAGTTCATGAGCAAAACAAGATAGCCAAAAGTGCTGTATGGCAAGGAATTACACAAAACCCTTACTCGCTTCATTACCTTAAAAAACATGACTGAGCAGTGACCAGCTGGGAAAGAACTCAGGAACCAGCATGGAGCAGTCTGGGTCTTGTTGCTGATGTGTGGTGGAATTGTAGTGGCTTGGTGTGTGGGTCCTAGAAGGACTCAGGAACTAGCATGCAGCAGTCTGTCTTGTTGCTGAAGGGTGGGGGAATTGTAGTGACTTTGTGTCAGTCAAAAATAAAAATGTAATTAAATCTCCATGACCTTTCATCTCTCTAATAATTATCCAATATTTCTACTGTCACAGGGTTATGGACAGTTCAATCCACAGAACCTGTATTAATGATTTTACACTACTTACAATTGGTCAGAATCAAGTCAATGTAAAAAAAAAAAAAAAAATCCATGGCAGATGGAGAAAACAAATCTTACTTTTTATCATAGGTTACCCAAGTGTATTTTGAAAAAATATTGAGCCAGCCCTTTTACTGTAGGGTTTAAAATCCTATTAATACAGCTATATCTATGCATCTCACAGTCCCTCAGGACCACAAATTTCCCTTGAATGCAACCCTGAATCTGGTTTAAAACGCCATTTACAAAATTAATTTGTTTTTGTAAGGGGCATACAAGGTTTAGGTAGAAAACAATTTGTGAATCAATTTACAAACCACAAAAACAAATCTACCAAAACTATCCATCACTTTTAGAATGGGATCATATTTCAAATCTTTCGAAAATAATATCATCACCCCCATTATCCTTCATAACTGAGTATTGATTTATTGGGTATTTGTTTACATTAAATTGGGAGACATCAGCTTTTTATCAATATGTCTCTTGGATACATGTGACATCGATCCTATCTATATGTAACATATCAAATAAAGTCAGATGTTATGGGAAACTTTGGAAATCCCCCCATGGTTTACAATAAAAAATCAAATCATTGACCAATGCAAAATAGAAATGGACATTCTGAGATATAACAAACCTAGCAATCCAAAAATGGAGTTATCGAAAAAGTGGCTTTGCAATATAAATAATGTATTATTTAAAAACAACTCTGGAACACTAACTGCACCTTTTCCCTTAAATGTTGAGCACCTTATTTATATATAGGTATGTCTTTAAGTTATAATACAGTAAAAAAGGGCTCTCTATTTGATTTTTTGTTATCCTTGGTTTAACACAATTTATCTCCAGGTAAAAATATCTCTCCTCTGTATGTCTTGACATATTCTTCGTCTTTGTATGTCTTTGTATGTCTATGTAATATGTACGTGTTTTTTTATTTTTTACAAATTGTTACTTGATATTTTTGTAATAAAAAAAGTCAGATTATTTAATGTCCAAAATGAAACCCTTCCCTGGACTATTTATTATCAAAATTCTAACTATGTAGTAATGACAACATAAAACACATAAAACAACAACCCATAAAACCAACTCTATTTCCAAGGTCCTACATTTTATTTCTGAATCCTGTTCTGTGACTTCCTATGTGCATCTTAGCTCTACCCTACAAAAGAGTGACTCCAGGGTACGCATTGCATACATTAAGAGGGACAGAGAACACCAAAGAGGAAGACAGAAGAAGAGGACGAGGGCAAAACAAGATAAGCGAGAGAGGAATGAAAGAGCAAAAAATTATTTAAGACCTTATTCCCTAATTTACTTTAACACTCTATATTACAAAATGTGTACAATAAATGTAAATATGTGTGGGCCTACTTATCACTTAGTGGAACAAAATAAGTACTAGTGTCAACATTAAACCATTCTTATAAAGCACAGATTCTATAGCTTCAATTTTACCTATTCCTGGAAACACTATACAAAGAATAACTCATTGTTTAGTGTAATATAAGGAGGAAGATTTAAAAAAAAAATGGAAATCAATATCTTAACCTATTATCATTTCTGTCTGTATAATGTGCCATAAAGAATATAACTACAGTGATACCCCATAAAACTGTCACAGGTCCTAGGTTGTATTACACATTTATAATTTATTAATATTTTCCATTATTCTTCACTATTTGTATCAAAACCCGCCATGTTTGGCATATATAGCTATATGATACCCAGCAATCAATCCAAACCTGAGTATATGCAGTAAGAGGTATAAGCAGCCCTCTCAAAAATTGCTTCCTCTTGGGGTTTGGATTCCCATTGCTTAAAACAGATTCATTGAAAAGGGTGTAATCTCTGTCCGTTAATTTTTTTCAGATATTTCCTATGAGGACTGTCTTGTACATCAGTTATTTTTCTAATCTGATCATTTGAAGCCTTTGCTTCAAATTCCATGTTCTCTATTTTCTACTTATTATCCATTAATTTGGCTCCAAAATACTTAACATTTTCATTTGTTTCATCAAAATAACAATCAATTATTCTTCTAGTTTGATTTAAATTTGCATCTGGACATCGATGTAAGGACTCTTGTATAATTTGAAAACGTTTTCAAAAATGGCTTCTCCATTTGTGCACTAATGACCTCTGACCTCCATAATAGCTGAAACATGCACAGGGGATGTGTTCAAATTCTCCGATTTTTTAGGCACATGTCAGTCACATTTTTTTAATGTATTTTGGTGTATTTTTAGCTTCATGATCTCTTTTACCTCTTTTTTCTGGCGTATACAATTAACAAGTCAACACCCAAAAGCTCTCCTCAAAAATATAAAATTTACACCTGTCAGTAACTGTTAATGGTGTTTTAACTCCTTGCCCAGAACAGTTCCAAAACATGGATCCACTGTAATCATATTATATAAGAATATATGCCAACTGATTTATATTAAAGAAATTAGCTGTTATAATGGATTTGCTTTCGATAAAAAATCCCAGCACCTTTTTTTATGTATGCCCTATTTCAAAAAAGTTCAATTTACATATCCTATTTCCTGTGCAATAATCCATTAAGCAGCACAGTTATCTGCACACACTTCTATACTTTAAGTATAAGTTGAGTAAGTGTAAATGCACTCAAGTATGCATGTGCAGTGAATTATTATTTGCGAGTTTTTAATGGTGGATCACTGTATTGATGAGAAGGTTACTTGACTTTCTTTGTTACTCATAGTTTGCAGCTCTGCAATCATTTAAATATTGCTTACGAAGTGTTGTAATAATAATAATAATAATAATAATTTGCAATTTTTATGGCGCTATTCTCCTTGTGAGACTCAAAGCACTGTACATATATATAAATACAAGTATAAAAACAGACATACAAGTTAATAGTTTCTGAAAGTTAAATGAGCTTACGGAATGCCTGATAAAAAAAAGTTGGTTCTTTAGCTTTTTTTTTTTTTTTAAAAAGGGATGGTGCCTCTCTGATTGGGAATGGTAAAGAGTTCCAGAGTGTGGGGGCAGCATGGCTGAATGCACAGTAATCTAAATGTGTCCTTATTCTGGGAACTGACAGGAGGGATATGTTGGCTGATCGAAGTGAGAGAGATGGAGTATACAGTGTGGTATGTGTGAAGCAAAGGATAAGTAGAGTTGTATTTTAATAGATGCAAAAAAAGGTTAAAATCTCTTACATGAAATCAGAGTGACTACTCTCACGGGTGCCACGTGTGCGTTTGATTAATTTTAAAAGTCAGGAAGTCCTGTGGGCTTTGATGGCGGTTTAATCTCGTGTATCCTCCAGAGTAAGACATCAGACGCATTTCGCCCCGTCCAGGGCTTCTTCAAGTGACTTGTGATAGGTGCAGTACATTCCTCTTGTATATATACCAAGTGTAATTGGTACAGATTAGTTAAATTAGTGGAATCAAGTAAGGTGGTAGGTGGTCACTAAGTGCCAAACCAGCAATACAGGAGAATCCTACCACCTTAATCTATCTATTAAAATACAATTTTACACTATGTAGAAATTTCTTTTGTCTATTACATGCGGGCCCAAGTGTTTTTAAAAAGACACAGCACTTTTACCTTTGAAGAGACCAGGAGATCTTAAAGTGCCCAGAGTGGCTGCATACATAACCCAGAAAGTGAGCAGTGCTATTTCTGCTCCATCAAATGTGAGTGAGATACCAACTTGGGGGGACCCTAATAATATTTACAATATACAGAGTACAATATTTCTGCATTGTGTTTCTTTCCACATATTATCTGTGTATTACCGAGATACATGACAAAGGACATATGATCAACTATCAAGAATTTGTTATCCCATATTCTGCAAAATTTAACCCCTTAGTGACAAGACATTTTCACCTTGACTTTCCCTTGGTGACAATGGTTGTTTTGACATTTCTAGGGTGTTTGTGTTTAGCTGTAATTTTTTTCTTTCTCACATACAGTACCCACACAAATTATATGTTGTTTTTATCGTCATAAGAAGGGCTTTCATTAGATACCATTATGTTCATCATATCTTATAATTTACTACAAAAAAAATCATAAAATATGATGAAAAATTTAAAAAAAACACACTTTTTCTAACTTTGACCTAAAATATAATTTACACAAATAAAATCATTAAAAAAGACCCCGTCTAAATAGTTTCTAAATGTTCTCCCGAGTTCAAAAATATGCATGTTTCCATATTTTTCGGTATTTTTTGGCGAGTTATGGGGCAAAAACCAAAAATAGTGTTTTTTGTTTTTTTTCTATATTGATCTTTTGACCCCAACCCGAACCCAAAATTTAACCCCAACACTAAATTTAACCCCAACTCTAATCTTTATTATATCCCTTAATATTTTTTAACTTTAATTTAATTTTAACCCTATCCCTTATGCTAAAAAAATATTTAATTTTAACCCTATAGGCTAATATAGCTAAATAACCTGTTTTTAATTAATTAAATATTTATTTTAAATATTTCCCATTGCAATGCTACTAAACTACCACTAGGGGTAGTCAAGTAGCATATTCAGAGCGACGGAAGTGAAGTTACTTTCACTTCCGAAGCTCAGACCGGCAGAGGACTTAGCCATATTGACGGAGCAGCATGCTCCGTCAATATGGCTCCCCACGATCGCTCTGTGGGGCGATCGTGGGGGTCCCGAAATATAAATTTCGGTGCTGGCTATTGCCTCGATGTCGAGGCAATAGACCAGCACTGTTAAAGCGTTTTTTGCGATCGTTGATCGCGAAAACCGCTTCATTCAATGCAGGACGTGCCAGGCCTTTGTCGTTAAGGGAGATTCTCCCAGGACGTGCCTGGCACGTCCTTTGTCGTCAAGGGGTTAAATATATTTGTGTCTGGTTTTTTTTATAAAACTTTGGGGCAAGATAAAAGTATCCAGCCCAAGAGTGTATGGTTAGAGCTCTTTGGATTCATCCAAATATAGCAAAAAGTAAGCTTGGTTATGTTCATGCATTTAAAAAGTGAGAATGATTTAACATTTTTGTGATCTAAACAGTGAGCATGATTTAACATTTTTGTGATCTAACCAGTCTACATTGAAATCTCCATAAACCAGCAGCTCACTGATCTTATTTTGGCTGCTAATTTTACCCAGCAGTTGCGTGATGTCAGTAAGAGACTGAGCAGATGAATCTGGTGGATGGTAGATGCCAGGACTAATACTTTTGAGAAGGGGCTTAGTATTTTGCCAGTGGTAAATTCAAAAGTAAAGTTAGGACTTTATAATTTTAGGAAATTTTTTGTCTCCTCTTTCCATCTCACTCACTTCTGTATTTTCTGGGTGTTAACTTATTATTATTATGTGTAAGCTGTTTATTTATTTATTTTTTTTTTATGATGACTTAATGTTATTGATTTCAGTCATGATGGGAAATGTTTAAACTTACTGCTCTGTGTTTCAATCCAAATATAAATAGATTATTATTCTATACTGACATTCTTATAGATGGGTTACTACATAAGTTAGAAAACCTGCTTGACAGGTGGTACAGAATAAGACATATTTAGCAGCCAAGATTATTTCATGATGGTCAACTCATTGACGTATAAAAAACAAAACACAGTTTATATAAATATTTCAGCAACAGTGAGACAAAAATTAATGAAGGAAATAGCAGTTCTTCCAAAAAATTATACATTTGACTTATTTAGAGGAAAGCATACCAATTTAAAATAAATGTCATTAGTGATCAAGGTTAAATTTACTCTATTTTAGATTTTATAAATATATATAACATTAACATCTTTTTTTGTAGTTCATATGATAATATATATCTCAATATTTACCTAAACAATTTAATTTTATTAATTAACACACAATGTATTTTCATGTTTATTTTTTAAATGCATAAGTATGGGTTATAGTCTGTTGCATTTGGCATAACTATTAATAATGGCGATACAGATCATGACTGTTTATCTTTCATGTATCTTAACTTATTCTATGTGGCAGGAGATTGGTTTTAACATTCTTTGAGACTGTGTCATGTAGATTTAAATATCAGCCGTGTTCTTCTATTACCCTAAATGTAATAAAAAAGTATATTTTGTTTGTATCAGTACAATACACTGAAAAAGAGGATTTGTTACAAATCTAATAGAGCTAATCTCTGAATGCAAAATACTTATTTCTCATTAATTAAACATATTTTATTTATTTATTGCTTTTTCCTAATTTCATAGCAGCAAATTCAATGATATAGATGCATCAATATTTAAAAATACAGAGCATGTCAACACACAATACGTCTGTTGTAGCTATTCATTTATAAAAAGTATGGAATGTCTTGCTTTGTACATGAAAACTCTTTTTTGCCATGTTTCTGTAGCAAAAGTGCTATTATTAGCCTTAGGGCTGGGTAAAAGTATTACAATTTAGGTTTGTATTAATTATCTGGTGTACACTGAAAGGCTGTTTGCTGAAATTTCCCAGAAACGTAAATGTCATGTTTTTAGGCCTATTCAAGGATATAAGCCTTTGCCACAGCACATCTGTGCCACCTGTACATGCCATCTGCTCATGTTATACTTGAAACCTTCATTAGTACAATAACCACCTGATTAAGGATGCCTGCTATTGGTTAATGCCTATGTTTAAGCATTGCTAACACTGCAGCATCTTGTCTTTATCTCAAGCTACTGAATGCTCATAGATTTTTTTATAGACATTGATTCCAGTTACTACCACACACAGTTTGATGGTTTCTTCCTTCTGGTCCGTTATCATCCTTTAATCTCATGATTAAAAGTATAGCATTGCAGAACAACATTAAATAGATTTATTTTCTCCAGAGAACCTTATTGAAGCAGACATACTAGGTCATACTAATTACCACAAACTGCCACAAATAACCACAATGTATCTTGAATTTCACTATAGTGTATGACCAGTAAATGGGAGTAGTGATGTCTTCTGTCAGTCTTCAAGTAACTAGGAATTTTGTACTTAAGAAATTTAGTATTTTTATTACTATTGAATGCTCTAATAGTGATATCTATGTGGCTTTTTTTGGAATACTCCAGGCAATGTGGAAAAATCTTTTTTTACTATTCTACAACACCCATGCCTCACTATAGTTTCTCGCTGTAGACTAGCACTTACTCATAGGTACCCAATGAGCCTACAGTGCCTATGAGTAAGCACTAGTATACTGTGTAAAATGCCTAAGACATATTTTGTCTGCACTGAGGCGTGGGTGACACTGAATGGTGAATAAATCCAAAGATGTAACTTTCAACTGCCTGGTGTATTAATTTCCACCATGGAAATGAGTGCAGTTTTTGTTTTTTAACTTGGTATTGTCTGTATATCTCTTCTTGTCATGCCTACTTATGAGTTCCAGGTCCCCCGCAGCCATCAACCTCAGGCGGGCCTACAATGGTGGTCGTGATGCAGTGTGGCATCCTTGTTACATTGCAAGACTGAGGGCAGCATTTATTTTGGCTCTGCTTCCTGTGGGCAGGCGCAAAGCTTTCAAGCAGCCCACACAGCCAAACAATCCTCCTTCCTCTCCCTATTTACCCTTCACTGTTGGAGTGACAGGCAAAACAGCAAGGACACAATTCACATGTGTAGGAAACTGTTGTATGCAAGGAATGATGATAAATAAATGAATAAAAACGACTGTACTCAATGTTAAGAACACGTAGGAATGGCACTCAAAAAGTGCAGTGAAATAGCTCTTTAAAGTTTTTTCATTTATCATCATTCCATGCATACAACTGTTTCCTTCACATGTGAATTGCGTTCTTGAGTTTCCTTCTATAACTTTATATATTTTTATATTTGTATCTATCACTATATTGTTTCTGAGCACTTTCTCCCTAGTCAAACGGTCTTTGTTTGTTTCTATTGCTCTTTGGGTGGCTGGACACCACTTTTTGAGAGTGAGCATCTCTCTGGAGGTTCCCGTTCCAGTGGAGGTTCCCATTCCAGTCGTCTGGAAAGACTATCATTGATGGAGTCTGATGTTTCAGATGAATCGAACCAGGTATTAAAACGGCGCCGTACCTCTTACAAAAGGAAGGGGAAAAAACGGAGGAACAGAAGAAGGAGCCGGAACCGGTATAAGGTCAACCAAGACCATACTGCCCTGGAACAAGAAAGACTAACTAAGAACACTAATGTCATTAATTTATCTGACTTTACCCTCAGTAAGATTCAAGAAAAAGTTTTGAGTTTGGGTCTCTCTTTCTCACCCAGCAACCACTTTAATCTTTTTTCCACTATTGTGGATGTAAATAAATTCATTAGAAAGATCACGCTAAGGAAACATTTCCAGAGCTCATCCGACCGCTCACCTGAACAGGTTAGTCTATCCCCTGGGGTAGGGAATAAAATACAAGGGTCTGATTGTACTACAGTGGGTTTATCTTTCAAATATTTATGTTCATTAACTGTTTTGGAAGATCTACAGTATATCCCTAAAGATACTGTCACCATCTGTGATGTAGATTAATTTAGAAATAAACAAAAATGTTTAAAAGTCTATCTGTTCCTGTCCAAATCTGAGATGAATAAATTGCGTATACGCAGAAGTAAGTTCACACTGACACATGCAGTTCAGGTTAAAATAACTTCGAGGAAATTTATTAGCATCTGGCAAAATTCAGGCTTACAAGCCCTTATAAAGGCAGAATGACATCATCATTGAATATCAGATAATAACAAATAAACATCATTAATTGGGTTAAATGTTAAGTGGCTGTGTCAATGTCCACCCATCAATATGATTAATTGGCCCAAAAACGAAGTGGTTAGCTAGGTGTCCTCCCACCGAGAAGTGGTATTGTTCTGGACACGGGTGTGGACGGATGGCTCAAGCACCATCTTTCCCAGCACGAGGCTTACTCGGTGGAAGGGGGGGCTCGGGCATCATTTTGCGTAGTTAGTGATATCAGTCTCGTGGTCGGGTGCAAGGTTCTTTTATGAATAGAACATTTCATTTGGCCGGTGTTCTCATGGCCTTCAGATTATACTATGTTGCAAATGACAGGAGATTCAGTAATTCCGGGGCTAGTTATATCCTTAGAGAGAAAATACAGTCTCTATTCATTATACTAAATACTGTCAGGAAATTCTGTCATGTAATGTGAACAAAATGGAGGGTCTGTCATAATATGAGGTTAAAATGGAGTTAGTACAATAATTCAATACAGGTTTCAATAAAGATTTTTAATAATTCTACATCAGTCCCCCCTATGAAATGTTAGATTCTAAAAGATAATCTTTATTTGTTAGTATCAGAAGACGTGTTAGCCCAAAGGCACAGAAACCCCGTGGCCGCTAGCTTGGTGTTATTGCAAAGTGCAATCCTGTCCCTTCATCTGTCCCTAGTTGGCTAACTCATCCATCTGCTGGGCACTCGAACGCTTCACTCCATGGGTATCCCGCAGTGGCTAGCCCACCACATCTCCACACGGTAGTCTTTCCCAAACACACAGATGCTGTCCCTAAGCTGGTCCCTACCTAGAATTCTTGCACTTTATCAATAAAAAGGATAGTTTGTAGCGGTATACAGGGCGAGTTGATATCTTGGAAATCTTGGTCATCAACTGTGAGATGTGTGAAAGTGGGTGCCGCTTGGTCTACAGTCTTCAAGAGGAGTTTTCTCAGACAAGGGA
This sequence comes from Pelodytes ibericus, assembly GCA_036172795.1. Lineage (NCBI taxonomy): Eukaryota > Metazoa > Chordata > Amphibia > Anura > Pelodytidae > Pelodytes > Pelodytes ibericus. The sequence continues at coordinate 81,464,948 of CM069859.1, forward strand.
GGACACAACAAACAAGAAGAGCAAAAATAAAAAGAAAAATTAGTATTGCTATACCAATATGCATTAAAGCCTTTTGCCATCCTGTCATCCAACCAAACCATCTCTCCCAGGGATCCTTTATCCCAGAATTCCTTTTTAACTCTTCAGAGAGCTCATTCAACTTCTCTATGGCTAAGGTAACTTTACCATTAGGGCCTGTGTTTTCTGGAATGTAAGTACAACATGTCATGGTGTCGGGCAAAATTTTACATACCCCTCCTTTTTCGGCTAGAATCATGTCTAAAGCCATTCTATTCTGGAAGGACATTTGGGACGTAGCCTGCAGCTGTTCGGCTAAGCCCTGGAGGGCATCCCTGGTGTAATTAACAAAACGTTGTTGGTTGTAATAAATGTAATTTATCCAATTTAAATTCTTGTTTGCAGTGACTATGGTAAAAAGTGATTCAAACCCTGCAGCAACTTCATCTCTTGCTTTAAACTCATTGGGCACCCCCCTAGGCACCCCAATGGCATCGATATAAACATGAGGGTCAAAACTGCCTTTAACTGGGGCTTCACGCTTTACTTTGGTTGGTGTGTGTTTGGACTCATGGGTGTCGGGGTGTGTGTCAGAGATAATGTGTATAGGCATGATGGCTTTGGCCAGAGTACACTCCCCCCACCATTCTTTGTCCATTCTGGATCTTAGCTGTAAATCCCCACACAACCAGTAAATATCCCCTAAAGATCTGGTATGGAATTGTAGAAGGTTCATGGAGACAGTTCTGTAGGTGGCACAATACCCTTTAGAGAAGTTACCCACAAATTTACCAATCCCATCATAATTAGCATAACAGGTGTAATTACCTTTATAAACTGTAACACCATCTGGGGGTTTGCAATCCTTGGCTAGAAGGGGATATTCTACTGTCCATGCTTTACATATGGACCTGTTGAATTCGTAATGATAGGCAAAAAGACTCAAAACACATTCTTCTACATCTACTGGCAAGGTTAAAGGCACGGTGCCCAGGTGAGGCCGGGCACCACCACACACATAGCATGCGGTTCTGTTATGCTTATTGGCATTATATTTCATCCATTCTAACCATAGATTAACATCGTTATAACCTGTTTCAGCGGCCATGGTATCTTCAAATGTGGGGTTTGCAATGGCCATCATGTCTTTAAAGGACTGGATGTGTGGTTTCAATGGATTTGAGACCATGTGGGTGGTCCCTTGCCACTCAGAAGAGTGGCACATATCTTTAAGGTAGAAATGCCCTAATTTGTTATAGGAACCCTTTTTCCAATACATTCCCATTACATACTGGTCTGCATCTGTTGGGCTGGGATGCTCAATATTCAGGATTAATTTCATTGGTATACCTCCTCCAGGTTTTCTTAGGGTCATTCTTTGGAGAAGGGATCTACCATGATCATCTACTTTAGATAAAGCACTTTTTGGTTTGTAACCCCAGGCAGGCCCGGCATTCCATCCTGCCGCCCCCCAATGGTTACAATTGTGCCCCCATTGTTTGTCAACTACACAAACATAGGGGTCCTTTGAATGAGGGATATCTCTATAGATATTCTGAATCTGTGACGTGGGGAATGGGCATTCTACGATGTCACAGTAATCAAAAGTATAAGTAGCCACACGGGTACATGATGAATTATACCAGAAGGTGTACCCACTGGCATCTTTGGTGATGGCTACTTGTTGGGCTTTAATTAAACTGATTAAGGAGATAATATACCAGAGGTACATGGTTGTGTGGTACCGGCTTCCTCTGGGGCAGGAACTTTCTTACAATGGGAAGCGTGGATCCAATGTGGCCTGCCGGCCAATTTGACGGAGGTTGCGGTGATCAGGAGAACCTGGAATGGTCCGTCAAATCTTGGTTCCAGGGTGTGTTTCCGCACAAATTTCTTGACTAGAACCCAATCTCCGGGAAGCAGGTTGTGAGTACCTGTATCCAAATCGGGATCTGGAATTGAAGAGAAAACTTGGGCATGTATTTTGTTCAAGGCACTTGCAAGTTCAGTTACATAGTCTACTAAAACATCAGATTGAAGCTGCAACTGTTGCGGATAATAACAACCTAGTCTGGGTGCAGTCCCAAATAGAATCTCATATGGGGATAGTGAGTGCTTCCCTCTAGGTGTGTGCCTAACACTGAATAAAGCTATTGGCAGACTTTCTGGCCAGGGCATCTTTGTTTCTTGTGACATTTTTAACATTCTGGCTTTTAGGGTGCCGTTCATGCGTTCCACTTTACCACTACTTTGTGGGTGGTAAGGGGTGTGAAAGGCTAGGGTCACTCCCAGAGCAGTCCAAATTTCTTTAGTCACTGTTGCCGTAAAGGCTGGGCCCTGGTCGCTTTCAATGACTTCTGGAAGTCCAAATCTACATACAATATCTGTAAGTAGACGTTTTGCTGTTGTCTTGGCAGTGATATTGGCCACTGGGTAGGCTTCTGGCCAGCCTGAGAACATGTCCACTATTACTAGTGCATACTCATGAGGCCCACTCTTGGGCATTTGTATGTGATCAATTTGTATTCTCTGGAATGGATACATGGGCTTAGCCAGGTGTTTCAAAGGCACTTTGGTCGGCTTTCCTGGATTGCATTTTGCGCAAATAACACAGGCCTTACAGAAGTTACTGATCAATGTTGTGATTCCGGGTGCTTCATAATACTTCTGTATGAGGGCAGCCATCAAGTCTTTTGACAGGTGTGCAGGTCCATGTGCCCATTGGACAACTGCTGGATATAAATTTTTAGGAAGGCAGAATTTAAAATTGTTGTAGTATATTCCGTCCTTTAGGACAGCCCCTCTCTTCTTCCATTTCTGGATTTCTTCGGTGGTAATTGCGGCTTGCTGTTCCCGCAAAATTCTTAGATCAGTAGGAAGGGTCTGTAGGGTAAAAATAGGAACTTCTTCTTGACCGGACACTTCTTCATCCACTTCCTGCAAATTTCTTGCTGCTTGCTTAGCAGCCTGATCAGCCAAATGGTTGCCCTTTGCTTCATCTGTATCCAACTTCCCATGTGCCTTGACTTTCAAGACGGCCACTTCTTCAGGGAGTAGGAGGGCATCCATTAGTTCCTTGATTGCAGAGCTGTGTTTGACTGGTGTACCGGCAGTGGTAAGAAATCCTCTCGTCTTCCAAATGAGGCCGAAGTCATGTGCCACACCCAGGGCATATCTTGAATCTGTATAGATGTTGGCACGTTTTCCTTTGGAGATTTTGCATGCTGAAGACAGGGCTTGTAATTCAGCTTCTTGTGCAGACATTGCTGGCGGTAGAGATGATGATTTGATAACTTCATCTGTTGTGGTCACGGCATATCCTGTGTGGTATTTTCCTTCTTCATCAGCATACCTTGAACCATCCACAAACAGAGTGAAGTCAGGATTTGTTAATGGATTCTCATGTACAGTTGGCAGATGTATTGTTTCCATTTTCATTTGTTCAAAACAGTCATGAGGTGTCTCTGGGTCATAGTTATTCACTATGACCAGGTCTTGGAATTCATTTTCCAGGAAATGGCGTGGCCATGCTTCAAGAAGGTCAGTTGTTGGGTACTTGACAATGCCATTTTCCTGTAGCTTTGATTCATCCATGGTGGCCCATAATTTTGCCATGGGCCCAAGATCATTCCATGATTTTGTTTTCAACTTGGTAACAGGGACATGTGGAATAGCAGTATCCCAATGACGGTACAAGTAATTGAGTTCTGGGGGTTGTTGGATCAGGACCATGCTATTGCCTTCAGAATCACAATAGAAGTCTTGGGCAGTGAGTTTCACCTCCACCCAGTGGTAGAGTTCATCTTCATAGCAAGGTTCAGGAGTGATGTTTGGCTTGTACCATGTGGTACAGAAGGCATATCCTGGACCCTCACAGAGAGGTGTTTGTTCTTTATAAAAGGTTAAATCAGGATGCATTCTCTTGATGGTCCCAGTGAGAAGAAAAACATAGGTTTCATCCATGATAAACCCATAGTGGATACCCCCTCAGGGAGTGGAAGAAGAGTGGATGGATTAAGAACTTGACATCTGTGTATGGTAATGTTGTCAGGCAGCAGGAGATGACACTGTAAACGTAGGTGTCTAGCGGGAGACACATGCTTGAGCTGAACTTGGTTGATGATGGCAGAGATGTCATGAGGGGCCAATACAACCAAGGGGTGACCAAGGACCAGGTCTGCAGTTCTTTCAATAAGTTCCCTTGCAGCAAAAACAGCTCTAAGACATGAAGGGGTCCCTCTGGCCACGATATCCAGCTGGCAGGAGAAAAATCCAATAGGCCTCTGGCGGCCTCTTAAATCATTTGTTTGGGTAAGTACTCCTGTAGCATGGCCTTGTCTTTCAGAGACAAATAATTTGAAAGGCTTGGTATAGTCTGGCAGGCCCAGAGCAGGAGCAGATGCAATGGCACGTTTTAGAGTATGAAAATTGTCCAGTGCTTTATTGGTCAGGCAAAATGGGTCTGACTTGAGTGCATCATAGAGTGGTTGCATAAGCAGAGAGGCTTCTGGGATCCATGCTCTGCAATAGGAAATGAGGCCTAAGAAGGCATGTAGAGATTTTGAGGTCTTTGGAGATGGAATATCCAGTACGGCTCTTACTCGGTCCCGAGTGAGATGTCTGGTACCTTGAGATAGGCAATGACCAAGGAAGAGTACTGTGGATTGACAGAATTGCAGCTTGAGACGTGAAGCTTTGCATCCTTGTTCTGCCAGATAGCAGAGGAGACTAATTGAACAGTCTTCAGTTGTAGGTATGTCATCTCCACAGAGTAATAAATCATCCACATACTGGAGGAGTACAACCTCTGGATGGTCTGTTTGCCATGGGTCAAGGATGGAGCACATGGCTTTTGCAAATTGACTTGGAGAGTTTTGTGCCCCTTGAGGCATGACAGTCCATGTATACTGTTGCATTTCATGAGTGAAGGCAAACAGATATTGGCAAATAGGATCCAGTGGAACACTGAAGAAGGCATTAGCCAGGTCAATGACTGTGAAGTATTTTGCAGATGGTGGGACGCCAGTGAGCAGAGTGTGAGGGTTTGGCACAATAGGGGTGTCCAGGACAGTTGCTTCATTGACAGCACGGAGATCCTGAACCATTCTGTACTTCTCTGGTTCACCTTTTGGAGTTTTCTTCTTCACAGAAAATAATGGAGTGTTGCACTTTGATACACATTTTACAAGACCACCCTTCTCAAAGAGTGCTTTGATTTGAATTGAAATAGCTGCAGCTTGAGCTGGTTTTAAAGGATATTGTGGTTTCCTTGGTAATTTTGCTCCTGGAATGAGCTTTACCACCACAGGCGGTACTCTTAGGTGACCTATGTCCTCTGGGCCTGAGGACCATAATTTGGCAGGTACCTTTGTTTTTAGTATATCAAGAAAATTGGACCTCTGTTCCTTTGCTTCCCCACGGGGATCTTCTAAATGCAGCATTAGAGGTAGGGAGCACAAGGCTGAGGTGTCTGATTCGGATAGAGGAGTAGACAATTCCACTTGTCCATCTGGGGTGAAGGTGATAGATGCCTGCAGGCGTGAGAGGACATCAGCGCCTAACAGGTTAATTGGGCATGTGGAAGATACTACAAAACGAGCAAGCAAGCTAGGGTAGTTGCCAACTCGTAATGCAGTTGTTAAAGGACTGTGTCTTGGTTGGCCATCCACCCCAACACAAGAGACATCAATATCTGACAAAAATGATGTATCTGGCAGGTCTTGTTCTCTCAAAACACTTCGGGCTGCACCTGTGTCAACAAGAAATGTGGTAGGTTGTCCTTCAATGGGTAGAGTCACAGTGGCGAGTGGCCCCCCCTTATCCCCTGAAGACACTGCCATGACAGGGGTTAATGACACAGGCTTGCCAGTTTCCTAATCATCTGGTTCCCCAACAATTGGAACCGTTTCTGTGGCCTTGGAGTCAGATGCTGGTTTGTGCACTCTCTTGGGTTCTGGGCAACTACTTCTGTAGTGTCCTTTGGCCTTACAATTATAACACGTTATATCCTCAGGTTTGGTGCCTTTTGGGATAGGGGTGGAGCGGGACACCATGAGAGGAGCTGAGGAGGGAACTGAGGTTGGTCTCCTAGGAGTCTGGGCAGATTCCAGACCTCTAGCAACTAAGAGTAAGGTATCTAGAGAGACTACCTTATATTCAGGGCATGCAGCAATGATTCCCTTGCGTATAGAGTCTTTTACACCTTGGACAAATGCACCTGACAGCATTTGTGAATGAATCTTGTCAGTAAGGTCAAAACCCAAATCTGTAAACATTTGAAACAGTCTTGCATGAAACCTTTCCACTGATTCTCCTTTTTCCTGTATAATATCAGTAAGGCCAGCAGCCTGATCTGCAAGTTTGTCTTTAGCCCACTCTTTTAGCTGACTGCAAAAAGTTACTCCGGAGGGGTAATCAGTGTCACTTATTAGCAGATCTGTACTGAGGTGGCGGGACATGCTGGGCCAATATGCATCCCCGGCTTTAATAGCACAAATGCTTAGTAAATCACGCCATGCTGCGGAATAAGTCTTTTGAATCTGAACTATCCCTCGGTAAAAAGGCATAGGCTGCTTTTCTGGGTCAGGGAGTGATTTCATTAGAGCACTAGCTTGAGTAGGATTAAAAGCAACATATTTAGGAGGGGCCTGATCCCCCCGATTCCCCCGACCTGCATGTCCGAAAGGATCATCGAGGGAACGGTGGGGCTGTGACTCCGCATCCACTAGTGAGTCCTGGGATCCCTCGTCATTCTCATCCTCATCTGTGGTCTGGGCCCTTCTACGCAACGGGATCACCTGAGGTGTCAGAACCGGGGGAAATGTGGGATTCCCAGATGCTGGGGTGGCGAGTGGGTTATGAGCTCGGGGTGAATAGTCACCGGGAAGTACCGGCATCAGGGGCGCTGGAAATCTGGGGGCCGCCATATTGGAAGCGTGGAAAAGAGCTGCATTAGGGTTAAGGGAGGAAGTGGTGGCCATGTTGGATGTGGGCACATCCGGGGCAGACTGGGCCGGACTGGGCATGACCGGGGTCTGAGGAGTGGCTTGGAAAAAGGGGTAGGGGTAATTTGGATAGGGCAAGGACATGGGGTATGGTAAGGGGTATGGCCAGGCCAACTGGGTGGGGGCTAGGGCGGAAACAGGGGAGGGCAGGACAGCTGGGTAAGGATTAGGGGAGGAGGTGGGAACCTGGACTGTGGGAGGGGTGAGTAACGGAGAAGACAGAGAAGGATTAGTAGATATGGGTGTAGGAGGAGTAGCCGGAGTGGGTGTAGTAGGATTGGCAATAGCAAGGGAGGAGGGGTTAGTAAACTGGGTGGATGCAGATGGGATGGTAGAATTATCAACAGAGAGAGAGCGTAGAGAAGGAATGGTGGATGTAACATTTAGATTTGACACAGAAGGTAGTGCAGGGATGGATGAGGATGATGGGAATGTTAGGGATGATGAAGGGGAGAATAAAGATCCATCAGAATTCAGGACCGGGCAAACAGGGGAAGTGACGGGATAGGTATTGGGGGGGTCGGGAGTGGGGAACATGGTCAGCTGGCTATCGCTTGTTGCTGACTGAACCTTGAGAATGGACATCCCCTGGGCATCATCTTGGGGCGTTGGCTGAGGGGATGCCCCAGTAACACAATTCTTGTGATATACATACAGTTTTACACCTTTATGATTTATCTCTTCTTCAACCCAACCTTCCTGCTGAATAGCCTTCGCTACTCTGTACCATGCTTCAGCAGTACGCAATAAATCATTATCTGTAAGCTTGCCTTTCTTCTCTGTCAGTAATCTACGCCAGCTTTCCGGTTGTAATCTACCACATGAAGGCACAGCAATTTTACACACTTTAGCAATCTTTTCAACATTTTTAACCATCTCTTTACCCTCTCTATCTTCAACTAAGTCACACGCGAGCCAGCCCCTACTGGGCTTACTCGCTTCCTGTCCCATATCCCCCTATACAAAGCGTCCCAAGTATAGGTAAAGGAAAATGAAACAGAACGTCTACAGTGCTCGACTGCCACTAGGAAGGGTGGGTCCCTCCTAAGTGCGTCTTCCCAAAACGTAGACCAGTCACTGAATCCGTGTACCCTAGGTGGTAGCCACGGATTGGAGCGGGGTGAGAAGTGTGTGACCAATCACTTCTCTCACAAAGAGAAATAGAAATAAATAATATAAATAATACAGAAAATAAAATGAAGATAAAAAGTGAAAGTAGAGACAGACCCAGGAGTTTGAATGACTCCCAATTAAGACAACATTTAAGACAACATTTCAATTGAAATACAGTGCATGCAACACAGTTCAAATAAATTCAACAGTAATCCCTTTCCTTTACTCTTGTGGCCAAAGCCACCTCCCTCAACCTCGTAGTGTCCCCGCTCGGAGAACGATTTTCGTAAATCTCACTACCAGTGGCCGCGGAAAACAACTAACACCGGCCCGAGATCCGCCAGCCTCCCTCGTTACAGCAGTCCACTAAGTGTGGCCACCTCTATCCTCACTCCCGTAGTGCCCCTATGGACCCACCCATAAGTCTCACTACCCGTGGTGCAGGAAGACAGCAATGCCTGCTCGAATCCACCACCATAAAAATAAAATTCTGGAATGCCACCAGCTTCAGCGCTTCGAAGCTGGAGGGTACCACCCTCTGCAAGCAGAGCAAGGTGCACAATGAGGCGGCTAGCTTGGCTATCAAAGTGACACCACGGGGGAATCCCCAGGAAGCAATGAGTCTACACCCCTCCACAGATTCCCCACCCTCTCTTTTTCCTTACTACTGTTAGCTAGACAGCACCTAAAAGAGAGAAAACAGGCAACGAGGACCCCCCAGGACAACTTCCACAGGTCCACCCCCCTTTTTCCATACAGTCTGGGCCATGTGACTCCTAAAAGGGGTAAAACAGGCAACAGAAGACCCCCAGGCAACCTCCCACGGGTCCACCCCCCTTTTTCCAAAAAGAGGGAAAGAACAAAACTAACTAAACATAAACCACTAACATACCCAGGCAACAGATAGACTAAATGCAGGTAAACAAATGAGTAACAAGACACCGGGCAAGATATTACCTGTCTTTGATGCCCTCCCGGGAAGCAGTCACAGACACGTGGACGGGTCAATCAAAGGGGCTGGAACATACCGGTGGCTCCTGCAGAAGTCTCTACCGTGTAATCAGAGGTGATCAGTCTCCCTTCCTTCCCCCCCGATTCCTCCGTCCAACAGCATCTTCCTTAGGACGGCTTACCGGCCAGAGGCCATAGCCCGGTGCCCCACGTTGGGCGCCAAATTGATGTAGATTAATTTAGAAATAAACAAAAATGTTTAAAAGTCTATCTGTTCCTGTCCAAATCTGAGATGAATAAATTGCGTATACGCAGAAGTAAGTTCACACTGACACATGCAGTTCAGGTTAAAATAACTTCGAGGAAATTTATTAGCATCTGGCAAAATTCAGGCTTACAAGCCCTTATAAAGGCAGAATGACATCATCATTGAATATCAGATAATAACAAATAAACATCATTAATTGGGTTAAATGTTAAGTGGCTGTGTCAATGTCCACCCATCAATATGATTAATTGGCCCAAAAACGAAGTGGTTAGCTAGGTGTCCTCCCACCGAGAAGTGGTATTGTTCTGGACACGGGTGTGGACGGATGGCTCAAGCACCATCTTTCCCAGCACGAGGCTTACTCGGTGGAAGGGGGGGCTCGGGCATCATTTTGCGTAGTTAGTGATATCAGTCTCGTGGTCGGGTGCAAGGTTCTTTTATGAATAGAACATTTCATTTGGCCGGTGTTCTCATGGCCTTCAGATTATACTATGTTGCAAATGACAGGAGATTCAGTAATTCCGGGGCTAGTTATATCCTTAGAGAGAAAATACAGTCTCTATTCATTATACTAAATACTGTCAGGAAATTCTGTCATGTAATGTGAACAAAATGGAGGGTCTGTCATAATATGAGGTTAAAATGGAGTTAGTACAATAATTCAATACAGGTTTCAATAAAGATTTTTAATAATTCTACATCATCTGTACTGGCCTAAAGCCTCACTCCACATTTTATCCTGTAAACAGCAGCAACAGTGCAATTGACTCTTATCAGAGATTAGTGGAGGAGGACTTAATAAAACTGGCCAGTTCAGAAAGTTTACAGAAATCAAGAACCAGACATAACCTGACCAGACGTGAGCGAGAAGCAATACGAGCTCTGGCTTCTAATAACGATATAGTAATTAATAATGCTGACAAGGGTGGAGCGGTGGTGGTTATGAACAAGGATTATTATGTGAATGAAGTTCACAGACAACTTTATGATATCAATACGTATAAATCAATTTCCTATAATCCCACGGAGGCCTGTCTAAGAGAGCTTTCTAAACTTCTGGATTATGGTACATATAAGGGTATATTAAATATTGATGAGGTTGAATATATTTACAGAAAGAACCCACTAATGCCTACCTTTTACTTTTTACCTAAAGTTCACAAAACACTGATTAACCCCCCAGGGCGACCCATCATTTCAGGAATTGGTAGCCTGGGTGAGGGCCTTTCTGAATTAGTAGATTTGTATCTTCAACCCATTGTTGTATCCCAAAAAAGTTACATTCATGATACAAAACAAGTATTACAACAAATGGGGGTTATCTCATGGGAGAAAGATTATTCGTGGCTATCTCTGGATGTTTCGTCTTTATATTCTTGCATCCCTCACGATAAGGGTTTGACTGCCCTCTCCTGGTGCCTTAATAAATTTAGCAATTATACTCATCATACTATACAATTTTTGCTTATGGCAGTAGAGTTCCTTCTCACCCATAATTGTTTTTCCTTTGACTCAAAGTATTATGTTCAGGTACAGGGTACTGCGATGGGGGCGCATTTTGCGCCCTCTTATGCCAATTTGTATATGATCTATACTGGCAAGAGTAGTATGTCTTTCTAATGAAAATCCATTCAAATCGAACATAATATTTTATGGTCGCTACATTGATGACCTATTGATTATCTGGAGAGGAGATCATAGGGATGTGGATCATTTTGTAGATTATGCTAACAATAACCTACTTAATCTTTAATTTACATCTGAACATAAATCATGTACTATCACTTTCCTGGACTTAGAACTTAGTGGTAATGATACTAATGGAGAGATTAGCACTACAGTTTTTTGCAAAGAAGTGGCCGGTAACACGGTATCACATGCAAACAGCTGTCATCCACCTCATGTCCTTAAGGCTGTCCTACTGGTCAGTTTATAAGACTTAAAAGAAACTGTTCCTCACCGAATAGCTTTGAGACACAAGCAAGGGACATAAAGATGAGATTTAAAGAGAGAGGTTACTCTGATAGGGATATTCAACACTCCTACACTGTGGCAAAAGAAAGAAACCGTGTAGATATTCTCAGAGATCAGCCACCCAAGAGAATTGGGAACCAGGAAAGTGACAAAATTAATTATACCACTCAGTTCAGTCTTGAATTTAACAAAATTAGATCCATCCTTAAAAAACACCTCCCAGTACTTAAAACAGATGAAACATTATCGAAAATAATTGATAAAGGTATAAACTTTGTACCTAAAAAAGCTTGCACCCTAGGAAATCAACTAGCACTGAACACTTTCTCTAGCTCTACTACCAATAGAAATACCTGGCTTTCTGTGACAGGCATGTATCCGTGCGGTCACCGAGTGTGTAAGTGCTGTGCCTACATTGATAGAACTAATACCTTTACATCTACAGTAGGGGGCAAGACCTTTCATATAAAGGACTATATAAATTGCTGTACGAATATATGATCTATTTAATAACGTGCTCTAAATGCGGTATACAATATGTTGGCCAAAAAACACTCCAGTTAAAAAAACGGATAAGAGAACATTTATCGAGTATAGAGTTGAAGGATGAACAATCCCCCATAGGTAAACATTTTCTACACTGTAATGATGGGTCCACAAGCCACTTTAAATACTGTGGCATTGAAAGGGCACAAATCCCTTTTAGACTGGGTAATATTAATACCATTTTGAACCAACAGGAAGTATTGGGGATTTTCCAGCTAAAAACCCGCATTCCCCAAGGGCTTAATGCCAAATATGATGTTACCTGTTTTATAGGCTAGGGCTCAACACAATATAACATGATTTAATATAATATTTAATATATTTCATACTTTATATTTTATCTCTCGTTATACCTCTTTTATTATATTATGTTTATATTTCTATATCATGTGTATTATGTAAAAATTGGTTTCATCTATTATTATTTATTGATTCTTTTCATTTGAAAATTCATCATAGATATATATTTGATAACGCTTTATTATTTCTGTTTACTCTGTTGCTTTTCCTTTGTACATTCAGCTTCATATCATATATTATAGTACTGCTTAGATACATTGTTCTTTAGCTAATTTTTGTTATCCATTGTGCCTTCTGTTTTGCACCTTCGTAATCATTGCTCGTTTATGCATTACATTGTTTTTGCTTATCTACTCTTTTTCTCCTATCTTTGATCCTTGCTGCCGCTGGTGGGGTGGTGGGCGTGGTTTCTGTCCCAGGGGGCGTGTCCCAGCGCCGGTGGGCGTGCTCTTCCTTCAGCACTGGGGACTGATCTCCGTATGTCCTTCGTGTGGATATCTCGCCTCCAGGGGTGTGGACTTGGTTCCCGCCCATGGGGGCGCAGCTACGCTCGGGGACGTGGCTTTCTCTCCCGACTGCTGGGGGTTTGGGCTCTTTCGCTGGCTTGGGGGTGTGTCCCCTTGGGTGGTCTCACATTTGCGCTGCCTTTCCCCTTCCACCGACAGCAGGTGAAACAGGTTTGTTTTTAATTTGTTTGTGTATTTAATGATAACACTGTTTAATGCATTCAGACTGCTTTTGACAAAGCACCGGCGGGTGCGAAACGCGTCAAGCGTGTGTCTGTTTTGTTGTTTGTCTGTCTCCACTCTCCAGTATTGGTTTTATCTTGGATTCCATTAAATATTTTTCTATTTGAACTTTTCAACTAACTAACGAGTCTCTTGGATGTTTTACTGCTAGCCCACATTTTCGTTTTGTGTTGCTGTCCATTTGAGCCCCGAGTAGGCTCTTCTCTGTGCTCCAGTGCCTGGGAACACTCTGCACTCACCTTCTTTTAACCCTTTCAAGGCTGGAGCCGGTCGCTACTATTTGGTATTCTGTTTGGGTTCAGGGTAAAACACTACCGTCATTTGGTTTCCTGGCTACAGACCCAGTGGGACTAATAAATGCCTAATTAAGGGACAGAGTATCTAATGTCTACGTCACTGCTGACTAAGTACTCATAGGGCTCAAATGATAGACTTTGATGAAAACTCAAAGGAGAGGTTTGATCACAAAATGGTTAAGAACCCCTGGCATAGAGTTTCAAACATTCTTGAACTGCAACTTATTTTTTTTCTAGTTATTTCTGTGGACAAAACATATTTCTGTGTAAAAAATATATGGTTTAATTGTATTTTTCATTAAAGGGTTGACTCAATATGTATCGATAATTGGATATGAAATTGTGCCTCCGAATTGGCTTCAGAAGCACTGGGTGATGATCCAGATAAACCTTTAGTGCCACATGCACCATTTTCCCCATATGTCAGAATGTCATCACCCTTTTTTAAGATTGCATTTCTCAAATGTTACATTCCAAATAATATGCCTATAATTTTGAAAATATTTTATTTTTACAATATTGGTACACACCAATCAGCCATAAAATTATGACCACTAATAGGTGGCAAGCCGGAGGAAGCAGTGTGATTGTAGAACATGTACATCCTTTCATGGAAATGGTACTCCCTTTTGGCCTTGGCTTCTTTCACTAGGATAATGCACCCTGCCACAAAGCAAAAATGATTAAGGAATGGATACAACAATGACTTCAAGGTTTGACTTGGTCTCCAAATCCCCATATCTAAATCTAATCAAGTATTTGTGGGATGTGCTAGACAAACAAGTTCAATCAATGGTGACCACACCTGTCAACTTACATGACTTAAAGTATCTGCTCCATCTTGCTGCCAGTACACCTTCAGAGGTCCAGTGGAGTCCATTCCTCAATGGGTCAGGGCGGTTTTGATGGCAAAAGGGGACCTACAAAATAGTGGAGCTGGTGATACCAGCTCCTCACTCTGTCCCCTGTGCTCTTTAGCCCTGTCCTTTAGCTCTGTTGTCATGCCCAATGGCTGTGCCCTCTATTTCGAATCTCTATATCAGTTTGATTTTGCCCTGCTCATGTCTGTTTCTATTTTTGTCCCTTGCTTATGCCACTTTTCTTAGTTCTGACAAAATCCTTCCTTAGCCCTGTATTCTGTTATGTCATATCCCTGCTTTTCTGTTATTGCTCTGCTTAGCCTGCTGTCTCTGCCTACAGAATCCTGCATACTACTCTACAGTGCTATCCCCCATGCCTGGTTCATGATTTCTGCAGGGAAGTTCATCTTCTGACTTGGCTTTACTAGTTACAGCTGCTGCTACCTCTGTGCCCTGGTATCTGACCAAACAAATATTGGGCCTCAAGCCTTCAGGTTACCCTGCACTAGGCAATGTGGCTCCATTTTCTGCACACTGAACTCCTGTATTCCATAAATGGATGCTATGGGTCCTGTGTCCTCAGAACCAGGTCCCCGAAAGGCTCCTTGTATTATGACAAGGATACAATTTGGGGTGTTCTATTTGAACTGATTAAACAGTAAAAAATAGTTTAAATTAACATAATATTTAAAGTAAGGTGGTTTAAAATTGTTTCTTAATAAGCAGAGTGTGCTTGTGGCATTCTCATATTTTAAATATATAATATTACAATACAAAAAGTCTGTCTTTTTATTTGTCTGAAGCAAGAAAAACTCTCAACCGCTGAACTCTAGAATCATGAAATTTGCACAGCTTATTCATGCTGGAATTTCTAAAACTATTTTCAGCTCCCTACATTGTTTCTTTCCTAAGTTATGAGTTAATTAAAGTGATTAGACACACATAAACTGCAAAGTTCATGGGTCATTGTTCTACATAATCAGTTATGTCATAAACTCCTTTTCAGCAGAAAATTAGATTTATATCCTAAAAACAACCTTGTGTTTTATGAGGTCAACTATTTTTAGCTCTCTACATTTTTCCTTTCCCAAGTTATGAGTCTATTAAGTTAACTGTTGTTCCTACACAAAAACTTGCAGAACAACAATTGCAAACTGCTACAAGATGGAGCAATGAGACTACTGAAAACATGAACCATGAACTTCGCTCCTAAATAATCTCCTTCTCCAAGAACTAGACCATATCTCGATCTGATCCCAAACTCAGTGGGAACAATTGCTGCACACTGACATTGAACCAGAAGATTGGGCAAAAATACACATACTCACACACAAATTATATCTTAGCACTAAAATGCAGGAAACCTCCTACAAACTTCTTAACCAATGGTATCACACACCAGACAAATTGCACGCTGTGTTCCCTGACACGCCGTATTTGTGATGAAGATGTGGGGAGACAACAGGGTCCATATTACACATTTGGTGGGATTGTAAAAGGATCGCCCATTTCTGGACACAAATACATTAAACCATGTCTAATTTCACTGATGTTCCCCTTCCATTTCACCCGGGAATCCTACCTACTACAGAACATACCTAGCTCTATCTCCCAATATAAAAAAATCAGGGGTTAGACACTTAATAACTGCTGCCAAGGCACTTATCCCGCTTCATTGGAGAGATACTAGCCCTCCCTTCTTTAAGGAATGGATCCTACAAGTTGAGAAACTTAGAACCTTGGAGGAATTCTCAATGCTCTCTAAGAACCAGTTGACTAAATATAGGTCCATGTGGTTCCACTGGTTCACCTATATAGATAGCCCACAGATACAAACACTAATACAACCCTGACCTACCCCAGAGGGGATGTTACTCTTGCTCTATTATCTCTCTAATTCTTTCTTATCATACCGACAGCAAGAACTGTGCTTAACGCAACAAAATGTATTTGCTATTACTGATGTGATTAAATATTGAATATCTAGAGCCTCCCGTGAGCAAATGTAATGTTATATTGAATAGGCGTGGACACCATTTCGGTATGTTTCTGACCTCCTGTATAACTGTATAAATGCAGTCATCCTTATGCTAATGTGTTCAAATTTGGTGATTTATGATACCCCCACACCCTATTAACCCTTCCCCCCCTCTACCGCCACCCCCAGACACCCCTTATCTGTATTCAAACCTTTTTTACCCCTCCCTTTTTTCCACCCCTTGCCCCCCTTACTGTATTCTTTGAAAAAAAACAATAAATCTTTATTTACAAAAATAAAAAGAAAACATGAGCCAGCACCAAAATGTCTGATCGCCTATAAAAGATTTACTGAAAATGAGGAGCAGGGACAAGTATACTGTACAGAAGCTTCTGCTCTCCTGTACTGTATACTTTACTTTACATTCACAACCATAGCAATAATATACTTCCCAATGTTGTGTTGGTCTCTAGACTGCTAGGTATATTTTCAAACAAGGTGTTATTATAAGATTTGTGTTTATCTATATGCTTGTGTGTAACATTTTTTTATCCACCTAGTTTCTTCCATCCTGGTTTCCACCCTAAACTTAGAGGTATAGTACAGCAGGCATTTACAATTTCAAGTCCAGCAGATGTCACTAGCATTTTGTAACCTGCAATTAAATGGTCTACTCAATAAACAGAAATTGAGATGGGAATTTCAAACTTTAGGCCAAATTAGCAGAGTTGGAAAGATCCTCCCATTCAGCTACTCTGGACAATTTTTCCAACTCAACTTACGTTGGCCTAAAGTTAGATATTTCCATCTGAATTCCCAGCAATTCTTTCTTTATTGAGAAGACATTTATATCTTAGCATAATGTATACACAATTTAAATGTGAAACTACAGTCCTCTGTTTCATTATCAACCGTTGTTACGAACTTACACAGATATATGTATCCGTAGTGTACTAATCTTAAGATGTTTTTAAAAATATTTATACACTATAGAGTTATTGATGGTAATAATGCAAATAAAATGCAAACAGACTGCTGATCCCATTAATTTTAGCGCAATTTCCATAACTTTATAAACCACTCGCCAATGTCAAACACTACAGTACTACATGTATGGTATGGTCAATAATTGGCAGTTTGCTAAATTACTGTCAAAGACAAAATGGCAAAATCAGTAAATTATACTTTAACTATATCATAATGCATTATTTAAAATGTATTCATGGTTTATGTATTTAAAACAGTTCACAAACAACATATTCTCATTATGTAGGCTGAAACGTATAGAATAATAAATATACAATGGGGTAGATTCAATGGCCCCCTTAATAAAAAAAAAAATAGCATTAGCCATAATATAATGGACATTCATGATTTAAGTCTTTAAATGAACTAAAAATTACTGCACCCTTTAAATCAAACCCTTTGCTAACAATTGAGGTTTACAGCACACATAAAAAAAACTGCATTGAAACACTGTTCTGTGCGTTAATTACTGCACAAACAGTTATGCAGCGAGGGCTGGTAAAAACTGACCAAATCATTCATCTTTGCCATGGGCTGCCCATATATATACTCAAATTAGCCCTTTCAGTGCTATAGGCAACACAAAAAAATGTTGTAGGAGCCATAATTATATTGACCCCCATATATGGTAAGCTTTTTTATTACACTTTCTTACTCGAGTTGAATCACAGTCCAATTACCCACTCAGAAAGATAAACCCAACCACAACAAGCAGCAATGGTCACTTCTTGGACAAAATCACAGCACTGGTATTTGATCAAAATGATTATGTAAGTGTAGCAAGTGTGGAGGGTTTTTGTAGACATCTTTGCACGCTACTGGATATTAATCTACTTCTGAGTCACGGCAGGCAAATGTATAATTTCTGCTTGTCACCTGGTTAAATATTATGAGCAGCTGGAGTATTCAAATTATATATGCATAGATATTTATGTCATGCTTCCTCTTTATGGTGTTCAGTAAACTATGAGACCTAACTAGGTTTACATATTTTCAACATTGCACAATGGAAGCACATATTAGTATCATTATCCCCAAGTGTAAGAGTAAGAAACTTTTAACTCTTTAGAGTTAAAAGAACAAGGACGCCAGTAACACAACACAACTTCAAGAAAAAGCTGTGTAAAAGACTGGAAGCTTAACCAGAGATGGGTGCAATGGTGCAAAGGTGAAATATATTCCTATGATAGGCCAAGGAGTTTCTGCACACCCTTTAAATTTAAAGGACAACTATCAGCAAAAAAATTGTTTTGTTTGAAAATTGAAAGATTGCATCACGTGTAGACATTTTATATAGAAATACTTTAATGAAATAATACAAATAAAGCACCTTATTGATCCATATGTTCCTGTATCATGGAGCTGACATTTTTAGAATCTTGGGTTAGATGGAGTTAAATCTGACCCAAGATGTCCACCTCTTTATAGTGCAGTACAAGCAAAGGGCTCAATATGGTGCTATATTTGTATTCTTTCAATAAAGCACGGTGAGCATCCGCAGTAGTGATGGATCTGAAGCCATCGCAGGACACTGACAAGTGCTACAGTGCATGCACGGTAGTGCAGTCACTCAGCTCCCGAGACTCCATCCCCCGATGTCCAAATTCGCTGGGGGGCAATGTTGGATGGTATGCTTTGAGTAAAATATAGATCAGTAAAGTATTGTTATACTCATTACCTTCAAATTAAGATACAATCATACAGTAAGTACCAAGGCCTAAGGAAGACATTTGGACAATGGAAATTTGAGGAGATTTGTCTAATGATTTCATAAATATTACAATTTATACTACATAGTAATTCACAGAAACCTCCATAAAACCAAATAAAACAAACACAACATCTCTATAAATGTGCACTTTATGTGGTAAAAAAAATCATAAAATTAGGATGAACATAAATTCAAATTTCCCTGATAGTAGGGTAGCAAAGGATGTACTTCATCTGATTATTCCATTTTTTTTTTAAAAATGCTTCTTTCTTCTACAGTGAAGAAATATGTAAAGAATCACAGGAAATCTAGTACCTGTGTATAGTGTCATAATGATTAAATGAATGACATATCTCAAAGAATTAGGCTTCACTCCCTCCATATTAACGCACACATATAATTGCAAACAGATTAAGTAGCAAGTGATTATTTCTGAAAATTTATATTTCAGATGTGATATTTAGCTTTTAATTGGATTTTAAACTCTACTTACATTACGTTTGAACAAAATTACTATATTCTTATTTAAAATACCTACCCCATAAAATTGCACAGAAATCTGAAAAAAGTAACAGTTTTTGTAATATAATCTTTATTTCCCACTGGCAATATACAATTCATTATGGAGCTTAAAAAATAACTAAAAAAGAAATTTGACAGTTGGTTTTATGTACAACTTGTATATTACCTCATGTTTGCCGAAATGCACTTAAAATGTCATTTTTATTGAAAAATGGGAGTCACCATAAAATTGCTTGTACTATTTCCTTTCTGTATTATGTTTCATTAATTCCATTTGGTTAGTACTTATTTTTAAGTAATTTAAATGGTTAATTATAATTTTTTCTTAAAGGGACAGTAAAGATCAAAACAAGTTTCATAGCTGAATTAATCACAATTAGATTTTTATTTCTTTTTAATTCATAGGGAGCATCTGATATTTATGAGAAAAATCTACACATGCATAGAAACATAAAATGTGTCAGCATATAAGAACCATTAGGTCCATCTAGTCTGCCCAATGATCCAAATTATTTTATTAGTCCCCAGTTCCCTCTCTTATATATAGCATAGCCTTGTGCCTATCCCACGCATGCTTAAAATCCTTGACTGTGTTTACCTCTACCACTTGCTGAATGCTAGCTTGGGAACTCGGTGCTTGCCCCTTTGGGGGGGGGGGGGGGGAGTGGGGTTTTTACCAGCCAGGATTTGAATCTTAACTTCTGTGTTTGCTGATACATGCTTCTGTTCCCGGCGCAACCTGCTGGTTTTTGGGGGGACCTATATAATAATACGTCAAAATCAAACCATACATGATACTATTATAATCCACATGAGAGAGTGTAAATACATACATACATACATAGATAAGTAAATATCAGAGCTATTAATGCTCATTAGTTTGAAAGTTACAATTGTAAAAAATTAGATCCCTGCTATAACAAGATCTGATACTCCTGGGAATATATTGGGGGCGATGGTAGGTACCCAGTACCCTTGTTTATGCATTTTCCTGTGCTTTAATAGAGATGGAGCATGTATGCTAAACTTGTGAGTTTACTCCATTGTTCAGCTGTTAAAATAGCGGTACAGTCTTTTTCTCATTTCATTATAAAATATGGTTTACGTCGGAATGTGGCTGAAGTAAGTACCTTATGGATATTGTAGATTAAATCACAAGGTTCTTCTTAGGATAGACATAAAATGTAATAGGAAAATGGGGCAATAACTTGAACATAGTTCAGGGTCTTTGCCTGGTTTGTGTATTATTTTGATGTTCTTCTTGGGCTTGCTGTGGGAGTTTGTTTACTGTGGCCACATTTTTAGGGATGTGAGTAGGTGTGGGAAGAGTATGTCCAGGAAAATCTTATATTAGGCAATAATAAATATGTCTGGGGCTGTGCTCTTTCCCACAGGGAATGTCCTAGTTGCCTCATTAAATTCCTCTATAGTTATGAGGGAGTCTGGGAAATCTGAATATTATTTAGTAAGTTTGGGTTTCATGTGTTCTGTGAGGTAATCAATGATTCTTTGAGTGTGCATCAGGTCTTGAGAAATGGTTGTGTTTTGGAGATATTGAATGACCTGTGGTAAAATTCTCGAAATGCATTATAAATATGTTACGTTTAAAGGAGAATTTTATCATCTTCTGTGCGTATCTTGGGTACAAAGGATTTTGAGTTTATTTCATTTTGGAGCATGGTCAACCCATGTGATATAATCAATATGGGAATCAGAAACTAAGTGTAGGTGCCTGTTAGACATGTGCAAAACTAAAATTTTTGTTTCGTTTTCGTCCATTCGGACGAAAATGTTATTTATTTCGTCTAAAACGAATTTCGTTCATTAGTGCATTCGTTTCAGACGAAATTCGCTCATTATTTTCGTTTCGTTTTGTTTTATTCGTTCGTTTTATAGAATACAATGTAATACTATTGGCTTTCTATAAACCGAACGAGAGCCCCATTCATAAGAAATTCTTATGAATGGGGCTCTCGTTCGGTTCATAGAAAGGCAATAGTATTACTTGTATTCTATAAGCAGAAAGTCTATAAACCGAACGACTTTCGGTTTATAGACTTTCGGCTTATGGAATACATGTAATCCTATTGCTATTCTATAAACCGTACGACTTTCGGTTTATAGAATAGCCATAGGTTTACATGTATTACATAAGCCGAAAGTCTATAAACCGAAAGTCGTTCGGTTTATAGGCTGTCGGCATTTAACTAATAAGAGACAGAGTCTCCATTCATAAAATTATGAATGGAGACTTTGTCTCCGTGTAGTAAAATGCCGACAGCCTATAAACCGAACGTTCGGTTTATAGGCTGTCGGCATTTAACTAATAGGAGACAGAGTCTCCATTCATAAAATTATGAATGGAGACTCTGTCTCCGTGTAGTAAAATGCCGACAGCCTATAAACCGAACGTTCGGTTTATAGGCTGTCGGCTTATGGAATACATGTATTCCTATTGCTATTCTATAAACCGAACGTTCGGTTTATAGAATAGCCATAGGATTACATGTATTACATATTACATGTATTACATATGAATGGAGACTCTGTCTCCGTATAGTTAAATGCCCACAGCCTATAAACCGAACGTTCGGTTTATAGGCTGTGGGCATTTAACTATACGGAGACAAAGTCACCATTCATATTCGTCCGAAAACGAATGCACATGTCTAGTATATATTCACATGTAAATTGCTTTTTTAATAAAAAATTATGATATAAAAAAAATCTTGTTTTTATTTCCTTTTATGTGACAATGCTGCCTCTCTCTTTCCCTTGCCCCCAGATTTGTCGCTCTCCCCCCCCTTAGTGTTGTCTCTCTCTCACCCTCCCTTTGGCTCCCCCCTCGCTCCCCTTGTGTCTGTCTCTTCCCCCCTTCCCTCCCCCTGTTTCTCTCTGCCCCCCTCCCCTTGTTTCTGTCTCTTCCCCCCTTCCCTCCCCTTGTTTCTCTCTACCCCCCCTTGTTATTCTGTCCCCCCCTCACCTGTTTCTTGCTCCCTGGTGGCTAGTGGGGGCAGCCGGGGGATGTATGCACTATACATAATAGACGGAAGTGTCGGGCAGCATGGAGGTTGTCTGCACGATTCGTGCAGACATCCCCCAGCTGCCCAATTCTCCCTGGTGGCTAGCGAGGCAGCGGAGGATGTCTGCGCGATGAGCGAGACCTCCCCTGCTGCCGCCCGGAACGACCGCCAGGACTTTTATGAGGAAGCAGGAAGTACCCAGCTTCATCATAGAAGTCCCGGCGGTCATGCCGGGCGGCAGCAGGGGAGATCCCCTGCTGTTAGAGAGGGGGATCCAGGTCCCCTGCAGCTCTGCTGGGGACCTGGATCCCAGTCTTATAGTCTGACCTCAATTTGAGGTCAGATTATAAGACGACCTCGATTATAAAAGGGGTATTAATTAACACTTCCCTTGCTGATCACAGTTTCTTTTTACTGTGACCCGTTTCCTTCCAAGTTTATGAACCTCATTTAGTTTTTTCAAAATAAATTTTATTTTGTAAATTTTTACTATGTTACTTATATTCTTTTCATGTATTAATGTAATTACAGTTAACTCCTACAAGCCTGTGCTGTGATTATGACCAGAGCAAACGTTAACCCATTCGTGAAGTTGGGACGTTCTATGCCGTCCTGATTTTAAGTCCCTTAAAGTCGTTAGGACGGCATAGTACGTCCTGTGTTAAACAGCTCATATCGCGGCTCGGATCATGCTGCAGGCACTTGCAGCGGGATCCCACCTGTCAGATGAGGCCATTTTAAATGGCCTCAGTCTGACAGGGGAAATTTAGCTGGTGCTCAAAACGAGCACCAGCTACATTTCTCTAAATCGTGCGTGACGTCCGAAGGGCTTGCAATTTTTGGGCAGGGACCCACAGGGTCTATTAAGACCCTGATTGGGTCTCTGTCATAGTGTTCCTGGCTAACGATCACCTTGTGATCAGTGGCCAGGAACAAATCGTGACGTTTTGGTGCTTACGTCATTTGGGACGCAAGCACCATGCGTCACAAAGGGGTTAAAACTCTCCACTTTTTTCAATTTATTTTTTAATACTAAATTCAAATCATTTCATGCTATTGGCAATTCTATAAACCGAAATAGAGGCGGTTTATGGAATACCAATAGCAAAATAGCCATTACAAAATGCCTCGCTAGCCACCAGGGAGAATCGGGCTGCTGGGGGATGTCTGCACGAATCGTGCAGACAACCACCATGCTGCTCGACACTTCCGTCTATTACGAAAGCCGAATGAACGAATGGTTAATAAACGAAAATCATTCGTTCATTCGTCCATTCGTAGTACTATTGCATTCTATAAGCCGAAATAGAGTCGGTTTATAGAATACAATAGCATTTAACTATACGGAGACAGAGTCTCCATTCATAAAATTATGAATGGAGACTTTGTCTCCGTATAGTTAAATGCCCACAGCCTATAAACCGAACGTTCGGTTTATAGGCTGTGGGCATTTAACTATACGGAGACAGAGTCTCCATTCATATGAATGGAGACTCTGTCTCTGTATAGTTAAATGCCGACAGCCTATAAACCGAACGACTTTCGGTTTATAGACTTTCGGCCTATGTAATACATGTAATCCTATGGCTATTCTATAAACCGAAAGTCGTTCGGTGTATAGAATAGCAATAGCATTACATGTATTCTATAAACCGAACGTCGTTCGTTTTAAAGACTTTCGGCTTATAGTGTTGTGGATACAATGTCTCTTTTACTATTATATATTTGTGTTTATGTCTTATTTGGCACACTTCCCTAAAAAGGTCATAATTTCTTACAGATGCTTACGTATAAGCATTGCATTCCTTTGTCTGTTTAATCTTTTACACATGTGTTCAAATAAGCTACTTCCTATGGAAACTCCTCCCATCCAAGCTACCCCTTCCCCCTGCTAAGGAGCAAGTCTCATGTAACACATTCTTATAAAGACAAGCTTCCGGTACTAACTCCTCCCACTTTCTCTTGTACAAGTTATCACATGCCACGTGAATCACTGTTAAAGTAACAGTAACTGTTCTCCCTGGAGGCCCTCTTTGTTCAGTAAACTACTCACTCTCCCTCCCATCGTGTAACCAAGATGGAGCTGGAATGTGGTGGGAGAACTCTATAAAGATGACATCACATTCTGTAGGGTGGGCTTAAAAGAAGACCCTCCAACTTTTAGCCAATTGTTGAACGTATATTGTATCTTTAAACTATGACTGTACTGTGACGTATTCCTGCTTTAAAAGGAATCCCCCACTCTGGAAAATAAAGGTTTGCCTCAGGTTTTTCACTGATCAGAAACTTTGTCTCCGGTGTGAATTACTTCTAGGGGAGAGCGCATTAGTTGATCAATTTTAAGGAGTAGATAGACAATAAAGCAAAGTTTGCTTTGATCCAAATCAATAGAATACTATTGGCTTTCTATAAACCGAACTAGAGTCGAGTCCCCATTCATAAGAAATTCTTATGAATGAGGAGGGACTCTAGTTAGGTTTATAGAATGCCAATAGTATTCTATAAGCCGAAAGTCTTTAAAACGAACAACGTTCGGTTTATAGAATACATGTAATGCTATTGCTGTTCTATAAGCCGAAAGTCTTTCAGCTTATAGAACAGCAATAGCATTACATGTATTCTATAAACCGAACGTCGTTCGTTTTAAAGACTTTCGGCTTATAGAATACATGCAATGCTATTGGCTTTCTATAAACCGAAAGAGTCCCCATTCATACGAATAGGTCAATTGACCTATTCGTATGAATGGGAACTCAATTTCGGTTTATAGGAAGCCAATAGCATTACATGCATTCCATAAACCGAAAGTCATTCATGTCGGTTTATGGAATGTAGTACAATGCTATTGGTATTGTATAAACCGACTCTATTTCGGTTTAGAATGCCAATAGCACGAATGGACGAATGGACGAATGAACGAATGATTTTCGTTTATTAACCATTCGTTCATTCGGATTTTGTTAGTTAAAATTTTCGTTATTCGTTTTTCGTCTGAAAACAAATGCACATGTCTAGTGCCTGTGTGAAATTAGTAGGACATCAATTCATCAATATCTATTGTGGTGAGAAATATGTAAAGTTCTTAGTGAAGGTGTTATGTATTCAGCCAATGTCTATTAGTTGTAATTTCCTTTTATTACCTCTTTAATATTATGTAGTTTGGAGTTACCAAAGGAAGATGCCCTAGAGGTGGAGTCCAGGTGAGGATCTAGAGTGATGTTTAGATTGCCTCTCATAACATTGACGCATTCTGCACAAAACAAATACACAGATGCTGTTTAACTTTTGGTATATATATATTAATGATAGTATATAGACCTAATGTGGCTTTAATAAAGATCACTCTACCATCATTATTGGAACAAGTTGTTATATCTGTGAGAGGGAAGGATTTGGCTTTATATATAGCCACCCATTTGGTTTTCTTAAATGGAGAGTGTGAAAAAAAGCCTGAGAGTTTAGGAAGTTTGGATCATTTATAGTGTGTCTCCTGCATCAATGCAATATCTGGGTTTTTTTTTTATCAAGAATATATCTAATTAATTAAGACCCTTCGAATTGAGGGAGACAATTTTAAAGAAGGCTTGTTTGTCTAGTCCATATTTGGGGGGTATATCAGAAGCGCTTGTGAGTCCAGCTTTGGTTGAGTTGGATAATTTAGACAGTATACTTATTGGTACCTTACAGAGTTGAAAATCAGTTGGAGTTCGACAGGGTGGTGTGATATGAAAAGGTGGGTAATATACAGGGCAAGCAAAGACAAACATTGTTGGGTCTTTTGCCCAATCTGAAACACTCTTTTCTGTGTAAAGGTGAACAGGGACGTCTATGGCACAGGTCCATTCTCCTGCAAAGGGTATTCTGGCTATGTCCTGAGAGACTTTGACCTGCAGCTGTGGGAACATGATGTCCAGGGCCAGGTAGGCAGTGAACTTACACCTAGTAAATAATTATAGGTTATTCACCATTAGATGTAAAACCAAATACATTAATTCAATAACATCAACAACTGAAACCTTATAAACCAGGAAGATGCATGTAAAATAACTGTAACAAAAAAAACTTAGGTAGTGGTACAGGTTTCTCCTTCAGGCATTCTATGGAAGAAACTATAGTAAACAACATTTTCCAAAATGGTAAGAACTTTGGTAAATAGTCTACAGTTTATCTTTGACAGTGCATTGGTAACAAAACTTAGGAGGGTCTGCATGCCTTTTGGTCTATTTACCAATTGCTGTGTGTACAAAGCACTGCTCTGCTTGTGTATAGATTTTTCTTTTTTTTCTATTTTTACTATTTTGTATGCTTTTCTAGCCTTACAGCCACAGCTTCTATCATATGCATGGATTTATTTATTTGTTCCGTTTGTGTCCTTTCTATTACATATACTTCCTACGCTTATCTAATTGTCGATACATTTATCTAATAAAAATACATTTAGACTTATTTATCAGTGTGCTTGTCTGCTTATTCTTGTATACTTTGGATTTTCATACATTTGCCCTTTGGTAGAGAGCATTCTAGCAGTAAGTATTTTGCACCTGTACTTTTTTTTCTTTTCAGACTCAATTCCAGCCGGTTTGTTCTCGATCCTATTTTTGTAAAGATGGGGGAAATGTGTTGTAACTTATACCGACTCATTACTTCTTCAAAAACTGCTTTTTTAAATGCATATCAGAGGGTAAGATGTGTCTTGAAATTCATTTGTTATACTACTTTCTACATTGGTGATACATCTATTCTAAGCTGGGGGTCTATCTGAAGAACCATATTTGAAACCACATATGTGTACCTTCACTAACACTGAAGTTGACCCTTTTGGTACTGGGTTCTGATACCACAGAAAACAGTTTATTTGTGAGTGTACTGGCTCCAGTACTGGTGCACACACTGCTGGGAGACTATGGTTTTGAGACTGTAGTCTTATTGCTGCTAAAGGAGGTACTCAGAAGAAAGTTATCCTGGTGGCTGGATTAAGCCTCTCTCATGTGCCCTGTGGTCCTAACACTAAAAACTGTTGCTTATAGGATGATTAATCTCCCCTCCCAATCATAGGTGTATGAGATGAGTCCAGACCTATAAATTACAGGAGTGTAATGCTGCGCAGAGGATGGAGATGTACAGGACTTATAGCTGTAAATTAGCTCATAAAGAAATGGCTCATGAAGTTAGTGATGTCACAATAAGCATGCAATTAATGTAAAAATAAAAAGATACTAACATTAAACAGATACAAGAGCTAGATGTACTTGCCAGCATTCTCCTTAATCAAGTAAGGAGCACCGTGGATATGAGAGGAAAGTGAAACTGGAAAGAAAACAAGAGCAGTGGTTTACAAAAATGCACCCTAAAGCTTGTGAATCAAAGAAATGTATAGTTGCTCAAGCAGTTAGGTCCTTTCCTTCCATACTAGAGGATTTGTGTTTGAATTCCGGACAGACTGGCTAAGAACAGCAGGATCCATAGTCCACAGAAGGTTATCCATCATTGTTAAGGAGTGAAGAAAAAAAGCAGAGGACTGCAAATATCAAGAAAGAACAAAACAAAGTTAAGAAACATTGTAATTAGATAAGGGAGGTTACATGAAAGAGAATGCATAACAGAAACGGAGGTGTATTTTAAATATCATGAGATAACTCAGAATAATAATGCACCAGCTGTATTGAATATCAATTCCAAAATTAGGTTTGCAGGTTGGATTCCTAGCAGGAGCAACCCATCCTTGAATTGAAAACTGAATAATATCCTTTCAAAGTGAATAAGATATTATATTGGGTAATAATGATGTCTGTGACCATCTACCAGAGTTTGTGCTAAAGTGCTTTAACTCCCCTTGAAAACAAATATTATTATTATTTTCCATTATTTTATAATTTGAAAATGTCAATGATAATTTTAAAACTGAATGAGTAGCAGATGCCTGATAGTCAACTAGTATTGTTTTTACTGATGCCTCTGTCCAAAAATGTTATAAACTACTAAGCACATGGACACTTTTTGAAGGCCTGCTGAATTCAAATTAGAATGGACATTTACATATCAGGTACCTGTAGAAGTATCTATAGTATTGGATACTGCTGTATATGTATGTTGCCATGGCAATGCTGTTCACTAAACCATGAATAGTAATGATGCCTATAGTAGATGGTGGACTGACTTTACTAATGAAAAAAGTGAACCATTATTGAGTACCCCACCCATTATTAAAATACATTACCTATGTTTTTCTTGAGGATGGCTGGCTCAATAACTTAACTTGATTTTTAAAAATAAAATAATTTAAAACAATTGTAAAATTGATGCAGACTAATAACATGTTGGTGCCTAAATATAGCCTTGTGAAATCTATAGTTTTTATTCTAATACTTGTCATTTCTGAAATTGGCTACAAGAATTAGGATGAAAATAAATGCATCTTCTGTAATTTGCCAGTGTGTTATGGTGGCCACATATATGCATTATTTTTGATATGTTTCAAATAAAGACTTTTAATATTGTAATTGTTTTATGAAAATGTAGTCTATGCAGTGAATTCAGTGTTTTACTTTTTGGAAAGTATACAGATTTTGTTCAATTAAGTTTAGAAGTGATAATGTATTTTTTATGACACATATCAGTATTCCATGCAATGTCATCAACGCCTTTAGTTAATATTACTTGAAGAGCTTTGAACTTTATGATCAGACCATGGCAGAAGCAATGCTGATGACATAGATTTTCATGTTGTCTTAACAAGTCTCTATGGGCGAACAAAAAAGGTTTTCTTTTAGTTATATAACCTAAAGATCAGTTACATTTTCTGATTGAAGAAAAGTGTGTTAACCTACAAAGGGCAGTGAAAAGATGTATTACAAAATACACAGTATCTGGTAAGTAACAATTATTTCCAAAGTCAAATGTATGTTGTTCCATTTCTGATTTCCACAGTAAATTACATACTTTTTATGTACTACTTGCATTGTTGATATAATCAAAGAGTTTTCCATCATTGCTAAGTTGACTTTGTTTGTTTTTTAAAGCTAAAAGAACATGTTTGGAGCAAAAAGTAATGTTGTAATATTTTAATATAACTGAATGAAATATTCTCTTTCTCTTGTAGACTTTTTAAAATTGAGTAATCGTTCGGCAATCCTTTAAAACGATCAAAGCTAACTTTCACAACAATTTTTTTTTTATTTTTTTTTAAATCAAAGTTTCTTGTTTTAATGTTGCATTTTCTTATCAGGCTGTCGTGCTATTTGCTCTATTATGAATTTGACAAATAAGTTTAAGTTATTGTTAAAGCACCACTGTGAAAAATGTCATGCTTAAAGAAACTAAAGAACTAAAGATATAATCTTGGAAACAATATGTGTTAGGGGAGCACACTTATGGAACATTTCTTCAAACTTTAGTTTATTTTCCTGGTCTTTCTTTTATGGCAGAATAACTTTTGGGTAGCACCTCCCAAACACACCAACATCAGTGCAAAAGCTAAAATTATTAAAGTGTAATATTATATAAAGCACCACGTCCAAACTGTGCTACTGAAGAGGAAGAGACGCCCAAGTAGTAATGTTGAATACAAGTGTTTTAGGTAGCTAAACATAGCTTCTTTACAAATATAATCAGATGGTCTATGTTTGCCCTTGAAGAACAAACCAACCAGGTGTAATGTGCCTTTATACCATCTGGAAGAAACAGATTGTGGAAAAAATAACCCCTTGTTTCATTAGGTATCTCAAATGGCTTGTGAGGTCACTTCCTTAACATATCAAAAGAAACATGTGGTACAGCAAGAGTTCAACTGACAAAAGTATTGACAACATTTTGTATGATTGTGTAACAGAACGACTAGCCAAGGTTGGTAGCTCGTCTACCCGTTGTGGGAAATCACCCCCTTAGCCCAGAGTCAAGCTCAGCATTCACCCAGCAAGTCTTTCCTGGAACCTTGCTCTTTGTATCCAAATAGCAGACAGGACCACTAGCAGTTATAGCAAGAATAAACAACCTTTATTTGTTAAACAGCACAGACTTATATACACATAAATGTTACATAAACTAGGGGGAAGCACAGGGGAAATAATTATAAAAAATAGAACACCTATTCTAAAACAGGTAAATAAACACAGTATAACTTAACATAATTAAACATGACACCTTGAGATACAGACATCCAGACTACAAGAGACAATATATGGCTCAAAGGACAGTAAACACTTATTGATTAGATAAGAACATATTTCAACACTAACATATAATAACATTGCACACACTACTTGAAATAGCATTGCCAGGGCACCTTGTGTTGAATTCCTTGCTGAACTGAATGGGAGCCTCAAGCGCCTACCAAAGTGTGTACATGGTAAAAGCCTTGGGTAGTGACAGGCTCTTGGGGCTCCTTTTTTGAGCCTACATGTGTCCATAGTCCTCAGGGAGATGTTTGGCCCTCACAACCCACCAAGAACCCCAGTCACGCAGTCATGATTCACTTTGTGACAGGTACAGTGACATATCTCCTTTTTCAGGGGCACACTGACACTGGAGGAGCCCCCAGATGGGGTGACTCCTAAGTCAGTCTGTATAGTTGTCTCCCCATGGTAAATCACAAGTCTACAGACCCCACATTTATTTGTTCAAAACTAGCACTTACCTGTCCAACCACTGCCTCTCCCAAAACATGCATCTGCCACTGGGGAGAAAGGTCAAATGTGCCTTCTCCTGGAAATCCTTTCAGCCGCTGTAGAGTAGATAGGATGGTAGGGTTATCTGGGCTTGTTACTATGGTGCTGCCCCATGTAGGTCCTGGGAACATCGATGCAAGCACTTCTGCTGGGGAGAGAACATCCGGAGAAGGCACAGTTTCATCGGTATACTGCAAGGAACAGGACAAGGTGGCTATGGTTCCAATGCAAAGGATTTCGGGAACATGGCTACCTGTCAAACATTCAGGGGACCAAGGTGTGGAGACCATAGTCCCATCCACCCATTTTGGATCATTATCTTTACCCCTTAACCCACATGGACGTATATATATACTTTCTGAAAAGAATGGTCATGAGAATGTATATATACATCCTGAGCAGCTGGCAGCCGGCAGCTATTCTCAGAGGCTGCTTTGGATCTGAAGCAGCCTCTGAGTATGCCTGCACCCCCCCCCCCCCCACCATACATATGATCACCGTGAATGTGATCATATGTAGTGAAACTCACATAGGCAGTGATCAGCTTTCACTGCCTATGTGTTGAAGATTTTGCAATGAGGAATCATGCAACATCCTTCTCTGCCTACCCAGAGCACTGCAATTACCCAGTGATCGCGGGTGCTGTATTGAAGAGGAGCATGCTCCTCCAATATGGCATGCCCAGCAGAGAGCTACGGAAGTGATAAAAAAAAATCTCTTCTGGTGCTCTGAAACTTTTGCTTGACTGCCCCTAGAGGCTTTTAGTAACATTACATTTAGAAAAACAAATAAAAGGAAAAAGCTAACCTTAGATCTACTACCCCTATATCTAGAGTTAGGGTTACAATTAGGGTTAAATGTGGGTTAGGGTTAATAGAAAGGTAAAATTAAGGGGTGGGGTAGATAAAGGGTTAGAGTTAAATTTAGGGTTAAGGTTGGGGTCAAAAGTCACTGAAGGAGAAATTTAGGAAACCAAAAAAAAACACTTGTATCGGTTATCGCCCTTTTACTTAAATAAATTTTTTTTAAAAACATAAAAACATGGGAACATTGTTATTTCTAAACTCAGGACAAATATTAGAAACTATATAGCCTGGTTCTTTTTTACATTTTGTAATTGTGTAAAAAAAATCAGGTCAACATTTTTTTGGCATATTTTCATCATATTTTAGATATTTTTAAATAGTAAATTATATCATATGATGAAAATAATAATATAAAAAGAAAGCCCCATTTGTCCTTTAATAAATTATATATATACGTTATGTGGGTGTACTGAACATGAAGAAAAAAATCACAGTTAAGCAAACGTGTGAGACAAATAATGGAATTCTGGTCTTCAAGGCACATCAAATCAAATTAAATCAAATAGAATTATGTCACTAAGCGGAAAAAAGAGAGTAATTCCACAGCAACCATACAATCTTTGGATTCTAGGGCCCACTGGGAGAAACAAATCCATGGGGCTGGGATAACAGTGGCACTCTGTCCTGAAGCCAGGCAGGGACAAACAGGTGTTGTCCATATAAGACTCTTGTGACATGGGTAGGGGTAGGCAGAGGACAGCGGCCCTTTGCCCTGATGCCAGCATGTCAGCTGAGGATTCATACAGGGACAAGGGAGGGGCAGTGTTCTGATCTGTCTTTGAGAACACAGGCTGGGGCAGACAGAGGCCAGTGACACTCTTCCCTGAAGCCAGCAGGTCATCTGGGAATTCAGGCTTAGACAAAGTAGTGACAGTGTTCCGATCTGACTCTGGGAAGACAGTTTGGGGTGAGCAGAGGCCAGCTGTGCTCCATTGCCATCAGGATAGCTGGGGCCTCTGACTGTGACAAACAGGTGGTGTCCCAGTAAGACTCTGGGAACATGGGTAGGGGTGGGCAGAGGCCCGCATGGGTCAGTTGGGCACTCAGGCAAGAAAAGCACAGTGTTCCTATTAGGCTATGGGAGTACATCTATATTTAGGGGGGTTAATGCTGAACATGGTCAAACAGTTTTCATAAGACTGCTCCAGCTCCCACTCTTGGGTAACTAAATAGTCAAGATCAGCTTCCAACCTGAGCCAATCTGGCACCTCCATCTCATGATACTCATGGATCTCCTCTCGCTGCCACCTCTCTTGGGAACCGAAGATGCATTCATCCTGGAGACTTTCATAAATAAATCCAGGGCCACCAAAGCCTTCTGGGGATTGTCCTGGTCCCCCAGTTCTGGACACAACTGGGTTGCAAGCAATGTAGTGCCCAGTATCCTTCATCCAAGGCATTCTCTGCAGTGACCAGAGCATCCAGCTCAGACTCCAACTCCTCTCCTTGCTGTTCTCCCAGTTAAAGTTTGATGGCCAAAAGTCCATCAGGACCAAGTACCTTCTAGTATTGTTTGGGACAATCTGTTTCCAGGAGTACAGATAAGACTGAACAGCTTTACGCCAATTCTCCTGGCGGGTATAATTTCTCCAATACAGCACCCATCCTCGAGCTTGTAATCCTCGGCCATTGTGCCAGCTTTCCAAAACTTGTAATCCATTTCAGCCGCCATCATGCCGGCTTCAATCCTTTGCTGGTGCTCTTCAGCTTATCCACGGGGCTTTGCAAGGAGGATCCCACTACTTGCCACCAATGTAACGTAACAGCTACCCAAGCCTGGTAGCACCTCTGCCCGTTGTAGGAAATCACCACCTTAGCCAGATTCAAGCTCACCATTCACCCAGCAAGTCTTTCCTGAAACCTTATAATGGTTATATTATATATATGGTAATAACCTTATTGAAAAAACTAAGACACCAGGCCTGGACGGCTTTCCAAATTTATTTCACCACACATTTAAAGAGATCCTAGTAGCACATATGACTTCTACCTTTAACTATGCAGTGATACGTAGATCTTTACCAGAAGAAATGTTGGTAGAAAATATTGGGCCTATTTTAAAACCTGTTGTCAGTTGAATCATTAGCCAATGAGATAAGAGAAAATGCTATAATCATGGTATTCAAAATAAAGGATAATGAGTATAAGTTGTGTTTAAACACAGATTACCTACTCCTGACGCTGTTAGATCCTGTTGCCTCACTTGAAGAAGTGATTAAAGTTAGAAACAACTAGAGTTTATTTTCCAACTATAAATTAAATACTAATAAATCAGTTTTGCTGGCCAATAATTTAACAGCTCAAGAAAAATGGATATAAGAGCAAATTATGATTTCACCTGGGCAAAAAAAGATATTCAGTATCTTGGGATAAAGATAAAAAAAAAATCCTATAAAACAGCAGAGGCCAATAGACTTCCTATAATGAAACAAACCTTAAAAAAACGAAATGATTTAAAAAAAACTCAGAAATAGCATGAATTGGACAAATTAATGTCATTAAGTAGTATATTCTTCCCACATGGAACTACATTTTCATATGATCCAGATAAAGTTCCAAAACCCCTGCCTCACAATAATACAGACTGCCTTCAGTAAATTTATTTGGAAAGGAAAAAAAAGGAGAATGTGTCAGAAAACACTATCACAAAAAGTGAGAGAAGGAGGCCTTCGAATGCCAAATATCCAAAGGACGTATGAAGCGTCAAGGATGGCTCAATTATGTATGAGCCTTAAGGACAGAGCATCAGAGGAAGCATGGTTGCAATTAGAATAAAAAAACTGTGAGTTCTACATTTATATGATTTTTTTTGCATGATAAAAAAGGGGACAGTCAAAAATAGCAACCTAAAATCTAGGACAATAGAGAGCCTCTTATTTAATTGTAACCCTAACAGCTATTCTAACCCTAGATGTAAGCTAATTAAGTATTTTTTTAATTTTTTTATTGCAATGATATAATCATATTTAGAGCGATGGAATTGTGACATTTTTTTCACTTCCGAAAGCTCTGACCACAAGAGTGCACAGCCAAATTGCAGGAGCATTCTGCTCCTGCAATATGGCGCCCATGATCGCTCTGTGGAACAATCATGGGTGCCCTAGAGAGAGAATTTTTGTTCTGGCTATTGCCTTGACATCGAGACAATAGAGCAGCACTGTCAGATCATTGATCACAAAAAAATGCTTGTTTCACCGCAGGATGTGTCAGGCGTGTCCATTGACGGGAAAGGAGTTCCCGGCTGGATGTGCCTGACATGTCCATTGTCGTGAAGGGGTTAAAGATATAATAAATAACAATAAGATCATGGATTTTGATAAAATAACAGTACAATTTTACCTCCAGCATAAAGAGCTATACACCTACATGAGAATCAAGAACTTCCTAAAAGCCACAGAATAGAAGAAAGAAACAAGAGAGACTCCCCGCACCCCGAGCGGTTAGAGCATAGGAAGAATATCTGGGTATCCCTACTTCTATACAAGAGTGATTAAATAGCAACAATAAGGTGACTTCAAATGTACACTGTTTGAATCTTGTCGAACCCCATTATAAGATGATAAATAGATGGCATTATGTCCCAGCCAAGCTGGCAAAAATGTACAGCTCAATCTCACCAACTTG
The DNA here is from genome assembly GCA_036172795.1 of Pelodytes ibericus. Lineage (NCBI taxonomy): Eukaryota > Metazoa > Chordata > Amphibia > Anura > Pelodytidae > Pelodytes > Pelodytes ibericus. The sequence goes on from CM069859.1 coordinate 81,500,440, forward strand.
TTGGAGGTGTGGCGGAGCAAATGCAGACCACCTACATATCTGGTTTTCATGCTCGGAAATACACAAAATGTGGTAAGTGATAACTAGAGTTGAGCGGACACCTGGATGTTCGGGTTTGAGAGGTCCGTGCTCGAACTTGACCCCGAACTTGACCCCGAACCCGAACCACATTGAAGTCAATGGGGACACGGACTTTTGCCCACTAAAATGCCTCTAAAATAGTCCTGGAAAGGGCTAGAGGGCTGCAAAAGGAATTAAAATGTGGGTAAGAGTAGGACAAGTGCCCTGCAAACAAATATGGATTGGGAAATAACTTAAAAAAAATAAAATACATACAAATTAAAAATACTGTACTATTTAGCACCCAAAACTATTAGAATTTTTCAAAGTGCTCTGTAAGCACAGTATTTGATGGTTCTATTTGACTCTCCGATATGAAGTGCACCGCAAGACGCAAATGTACTATTTACCACCCAAAACTATTAGAATTTTTCAAAGTGCGCTGTAAGCACAGTATTTGACGGTTCTATTTGACTCTCAGATGTAATACATGTAATGCTTTTGCTATTCTATAAACCGAAATAGAGTCCCCATTCATATGAATAGGTCAATTGACCTATTCGTAGGAATGTGGACTCTATTTCGGTTTATAGAATAGCAGTAGCATTACATGTATTCCATAAAGCGAAAGTCTATAAACCGAAAGACATTCGGTTTATAGACTTTTGTTTTATAGAATACATATATTGCTATTGCTATTCTATAAAAAGAAAGTCTATAAACAGAATGTCTTTCGGTTTATAGACTTTCGGTTTATAGAAAAGCAATAGCATTACATGTATTCCATAAAGCGAAAGTCTATAAACCGAAAGACATTCGGTTTATAGACTTTCGTTTTATAGAATACATATATTGCTATTGCTATTCTATAAAAAGAAAGTCTATAAACAGAATGTCTTTCGGTTTATAGACTTTGGGCTTATGGAATACATGTAATACTATTGGCTTTCTATAAACCGAAATAGAGTCCCCATTCATAAGAAATTCTTATGAATGGGGACTCTAGTTCGGTTAATAGGAAGCCAATAGTATTACATGTATTCTATAAACTGAAAGTCTATAAACCGAACGTCTTTCGGTTTATAGACTTTCGGCTTATAGAATATATGTGATGCTATTGGCTATTCTATAAACCGAAAGTCTATAAACCGAATGACTTTCTGTTTAAAGACTTTCGGTTTATAGCTGAACCTCGAACTCAATTGACCTATTCGTATGAATGGGGACTCTATTTTGATTTATAGAATAGCAATAGCCTTACATGTATTCTATAAAGCGAAAGTCTATAAACCGAATGTCGTTCTGTTTATAGACTTTCAGCTTATAGAATATATGTAATGGTATTGGCTATTCTATAAACCGAAAGTCTATAAACCGAATGACTTTCGGTTTAAAGACTTTCGGTTTATAGCCGAACCTCGAACTCCAACACGGACATACAGTTAAATGTCCGGGTTCGGGTTCGTGGCACGGACACCGTAATGTCCAGTACGAACCCGAACAGTGTGGTTCGGGTCCGCTCAACACTAGTGATAACCAAGAAAAAATAATTAAGAATAGGGACAAAACAAAAAGGGATAGATGTAAAAGGGGAAAGGAATGGTCAATAGGGAGAGTGGAGGGGAAAATCGAGAAGGGGAGGAAAATGGGAAGAGGGGAAAAAGGAGGAAAGATAGACGGAAAGAAATAACGCTTTGAGATGATTCCTTGACCCTGTGAGGATCCGTAGTCCACAGGGAGGTGTTTGGCCCTCAGGGCCCTCCAAGAACCCTAGTCATGCAGGCTGTCATTATTCACTTTGTGACAGGTACCACAACAGCTTGTTATTATACCAAAGTAGGATTAGCATAGAAAGCTTGATTGTCTAACTCTGGAACATCAATCATTGCTTCTGAAGCCACTGAGAGAAGTGAAAAACAGCTTGATGGGTTGCTCTCAGTTCCAACATATTGGACAAGAGTTGGCTGTATGTGAAAGTCCAAATCCCATGAACATATTCTAGGGATAGCTGAGCTCCCTATCCCCGTCCACTGGCAATACTGGTCATCATTACCTATTTAATAATCTGTAACACTTGGTCGAAGTGTTTCTGGACAATCCACCAATAAAAAATGTTCCTAATAAGATATTCTGATTAGTTGGTTCAAGTATAAGAGATAGGGAAACTTGTCAAATTATGCACCACAAAATATGATCATTTGGATTGGAATGACTTTTCTTCCAATTTACCAGACAACCGAACTCTGTGATAAATAAAAGAACTCTGTCTTGATGCATGATCAGAATATCTCTAAATTGAGCTACCACTAGAATGTTGTCCAGGTAGTGATTAATTTGAAACTCACACATTCTGATATCTACAATTAGTTTAAGAAGAAGCTTAAGAAGAACCTTTGAAAAATTCTTTGGGAATGTACTCAACTGAATGGATGTCCCTGGAACTGAAAATGTTCATAGCTCCCAGTAAATCTGAGACATTTTTGATGAGATTGGGAAATGGACATCTTGGAGCACCACTGAAATAATCATAAATTAATAGTTACCTAGTAGCTTAGGTTGGAAAAATACTTGTGTCCATCACTTTTAATCATTTTCCTATTCCGTGTTTACCATTCTTAATCCAAAAGGAAAAACATGCTTATTTCCACTATTTCAATTCTGCTCTCAATGGGGAATCCATTCCTTCTTGATCATAAATCAATCAGATTTCTTCTAAGATCAACAAGCACTTAATAAATATTACTGCCTATATTATACATAAAAACATGTCCATGCCTCTTTTGAAGGCATTGAATGTATTTGCTAGCACTACCTCCTCAGGCAGTGGATTAAAAAAAAATATCTTATGCTGTCATGACTAGATATCCTTATTAATGGGTGGACTCTTGTCCTTTGTACTCTGTACTTCTGACCTTTGTACGTCACAGATTCACTGTACCTTGAATCTGTCTTCTGAGCTATACATGTTCCTGAGCTGGTCACACCAGGAGGGTGTTTTTTAAGAAGGGAGCTCTGTGAGGCCCATCTAGGCTTGGACATTTAGCATATTATGTGAGGCTCATCCAGGCTGTTTTTTTCTCTGACCCATTCCTGGTTTTCCGTTTGCTTATTGCTCCTATTTGTGCTCTATGTTTCAGTTACCAGTCTGGGTAGTTTCAGGTATGTTCTGTGTTTGTTTATGTTTAGTTGAGTTTTAGTTATTATATAGCCAGGGATACTGATAGAACTTGCTGATGTGGCAAGCTTATTATCTCATGGCCCTTTGGTGTAACTAAACACTCACGATTTTAATATCTAATAGTCCCAAGCTATCCCTGTGTTTATGTCTGTGGTTGAGTATGTTTTCTTAGTTCTGTTGCTATTCCCTATGTCTCTGGCCTGTCTGTCAGCTCTGTATTTCTGCTTTATATTAAGACCTGTACAAAGCCAGCAGTATCATTATGACAGTCTGCAGATGATCTTTTACATTCTAATGCATGTTTATCACAAGCAAAGCACCTGTTGCTTTTTTGCTTTTATTTTCCCCAAAACCTCCACTTCTATTTAATACGGGTTACTAGGAAACATTCAGAAGATGTACATGAATAATATGATTTGTAGATGCTATTTACCTAAAAATGATCCACAGGGTCATAGCACCTCAATCTAAGAAAGGTAGCAAGTCAAAATGATCATGTAACCAGTGCATTCATTGTCAAAATCCCAAAACTTTATTTTTTATTTAAGCTTGAATAAAAATCTTGCCTTCTTTGCCCTGTTCATTCATATAGTGCAGTATCCCTCTAGTCTGGCTGAAAGTAGTGTCCTATTTAAATTACACTTTTTCTCAGAAATGTCCATGTTCCTATAAATTAAATAGCATAAAATCTAACCTGAGACAAATTGGTGAAGTGAACATAGAGTTAGTTTGGGTTACAATTACAATTTGGTAATAGCACCGTAATTCATGTAGGTGTGATTTATAGACCTCTGGGATAAGAAGAAATGTAATATAAGCTGCTAGATGAGGCACTAGCTAAAATGGTATTGAAAGTCTTTTTAGTCTTTTGAAAACATGCAGTTGACAAAAACGATGACAAAAATATTTAGTCAATGAAATTAACACTGCATTAAAGGGTTAAATTTATCATCACGAATGACTTTACTCATTCTGATATGAACTGGAAAAACAAAATATCTGGTTGTGCCAGGAGTACAGATATTCTAAATTCCCTACTGGGTTGATCCTTAGAACAAGTAGTTAAGGAGTCAACTCATAAGGAGGCCCTATAATATTTAGTGTTCACAAATGGAGATTTGATATCAGATATTGCTGTGGGTGAAAGTTTGGGCTGTAGTGATCACCAGTCGGTGTGGTTTCATATAAGAATTGAGACACACCACATAAAACCAAGTTTTAGATTTTAGAATGTGTGTAAATGAGTTATCAGACTAGAGTAGTTTAAATGAAGTCCAGAATCAATGTGATTATTAAAAGTTGTTATATTGAAGGCAACAGAAAACTGTATTAGGCTTCTCAATAAGAGCAAAAAAATTAGGAAATCATTGTGCCCCCCCCCCTTAAAAGTGGTAAAAATAGTAAAAAGGTGTTGAAGATAGGCAGATCTTTAAGAATAGGCAGAAAGAGGAAACATAAGATATTCCAAAGCACATGCAGAAGAGAAAATAGACCAATCAGTAAAAAAGAAAAAAAAATACATAAATAAATGAAAAAAGGAAAGTGAAACAAGGATTAGTTATATTAAAAATAAAGGAAGTAAGGTATGGGCAGAGTAGATGGACCGAATGGTTCTTATCTGTCGACACATATATGATTCAATGTTTCTATGTGCAACAGGAAACAGGTCTAGCTGACTGCCTCAATTAATTGTTTTTCAGTTTTATAGATGATAATGAAGAAAGTAGTTTACACTACTAATAAGTCACTTGATACTTTTAACTGCTTTATTTAACCAATCACTGTTAACAGTGTTACCTATAGGCCACTAATTCTTCCAATAGTATTGGCATTGCTTATTTCATTTTCTGTAACGCTTTTGATACTGTCCCACATAGAAGGCTTCTAAATAAACTCCAATCTTTTAGTTAAGATTCCAATATAGTTGAGTGGATTATGCAGTGTCATCAGAGGTTTGAAGTTTATGTTAAAAGTGGGGTATCTTAAATTTCTGTACTTGGACACATTCTCTTTAATATTTGTATTCATTATATTGCAGAAGATTCTGATGGTAATGCATGTCTTTTTGCTGATGACACAAACATTTGCAGAAGAGTTGATGTTACTGGAGGAATAAGTCAGAATGTAACTGACTTAGGTAAACTATAAAAATAGTCAGAGCTATAGCAACTGACTTTTGAGATGGGTAAGTACACAACAATGCACCTTGAGCATAAAAACCCATGGGCAGAATATAGCATATTTGATATAATGCTAACAACAACATCTGAGGAAAGGTATATGGGGTAATTATTATTAATTATAATATAATTATTTAAATATGTAAATTAAAGGTATGCAGATAATGTAATAGAGCAGTAGGACATTCTAACAGGATGTTTGTTTGTATAGGGAGAGCTATCAGCAGTAGAAAGAAGCAAATGTTCAGTGCACTCAGACCTCACTTGGAGTATTGTATGCAGCAGTGGAGACCGTATTGCCAGAAGGTTATTTAATATGTATAGCTTGAAAAAATGATGAGGTCATTTAATAGAAACATTTCAATGGATGAAGGGAATCAATGCATTAAAGGAGAGTATATTTAAAAAAAAATTTTTTTTACCACAACAAGAAATAATAATCTTTGAGCTGCAAAGGTTTAAAAGTAATATCAGGAAGTATTACTGTACCGAGAGGTTATTGGATGCATGGAATAGCCTTTAAACAAAAGTAGTAGAGGTTAATATAATGAAGGAATTTAAGCATGCATGGGATTGGCATAGGTCTATCCTAGATATAAGATAAGACAAGAAACTAATCCATTGGACAAAAAAAAAACACATAGCAGACTTGGTTAAAAGGTTATCTGTCAACACATTCTATGCGTCTATGTTAATTGCTTGTTTTATGATTTGACACTGAATCCAGTACGCCTGTATGTACCTTTCCATACATATTTTTACCCTTTCCTTTTGGAAGTTTTAGAAGTAGAAATTGTTCCACATTTTGATTGTAGTTTGAATCTTGTAACTCCCATCATGCTAGAGATGGTTATGTTGCATATTTGTTGTTTAATCGTCATTACATGAAAGTACAGTAATTGAAAGAGAAATATATATTTTATTTAATTATATTCATCCCCATATAGTTGTTATACTAGAAATGATTATTGTTTTATGATAGCTAATTAACTCCAGAAAGTGTCTTCCACTAAAACTGATCTTTTGAACTGGTCCAAAAAATAAATCCTATCACCATACTAGAGAACATGAAAGTTGATGTTAGAGAAATTATCAGATCTCAAAAAAAAAAAAAATAATAATAATAATAAAAAGCCTTGCATTACTTTCTGATGTATCATTTTGTAATGTTTAACTCATGAAATTTTTAATTTCAAAAATTGCAACTACCTGCTGAAAGACTGATATATTTGATCTGGAATTCAGTCAGTCCATCATACTAACATTTAAGTTGTGATTTGATTTGTCTTCATGCATATTTGGAAAGCATGTTGCGTGTCAAAGGGTGAAAAGTATTATTAAATTACTTATTGTTTGTTCTTTATAAAAAAAATAACTGCCTGAATCACAGGATATTTTTCTTTTCTTTTCTGTTGCTCATGTATTATTTCTCACCTTGTTTTATTTTCTAAATTGAATAAATTAAATCAATTATCACAAATGTTCAGTGAACTTCCATAAAATCTAAAATCTTCCACCTACTTAAAATTTCTGAAGCTATCCACTTAATTTTACCCAAAATCAAAATGCAATTTTGAAAACTGTTACTGTTAATTGCCTTGTTCACATTTCTGTCTAACATTTTATTGTCAATGCTCTCCAGGATATACTTGAATAGGGCATAACTCTTAATATATTTTCCTGGTAAAACTGGTTATACATAGTTAGGAACCTGTTTGTCTGCTGCACAGACTGCCATATGTCTATGGATTTTCCCTTCTGTTTTTACTTATGTACATTTATTGGCCCCAAGTACAGATGATCCAAAAGGGGTCTATTTAGCCTTCAACCCAGAAACTTGTACTTCTGCTGTCTTGAACACTTTCCTACATTTTGTCTTTTGAGCCAAAGCTAGACAAATGTGGTGTCATACACAACAAAAGGGTCATAATATAAAGGATGTAGGGATAGAGAAGTCATAACCACGCTTACACATGTAACTAACACACCAATCAGAGAAAGAGATACAGATTTATGATGTTTTTGTTTAGCCTGTCCTATAGCCCTGCACACTGTATTTCAGTTCTGTTTTCCCTCAGTTGCTTTTCTGTTTTAGCTCTGCTTGGCTGTCATTTATTTCATTCTGTCCTAGCTTATAATCTGGATACAGCAGCTGCTTCACAGGGCCTGGGACATGCCTGCATAAACTTGGGGTCCCAAATCTTGATGAAATTGATGAAACAGAGGTGAAGTGGAGCAATGAAAAAGAACTATTGTCGTATACTCAGGGGTGGTGGAGTGTAGAGCAGGCAATCCTGACAGGTCAAAAAGGGTTAGGCAAAACAGTGGTCAAGGGACAGTCCAATGGATCGGATCCGAAGCAGCCTCTGGGAATAGCTACAGGCATGTAGTGTTGCGCTAAGAAGAGCAACACTACATGTAAACGGAGGACGTATATATACGTCCTCATGGTCCTTAAGGACCATGCTTTTCAGGACGCATATATACGTCCAAATGCGTTAAGGGGTTATTAACTTTAATCCTGAAGTTTTGGATGGAGTGATCAGTCTGGGTAAAGTGATGACCAACAGGGGTACATTATTCGCTTTCATTGTTGTTCTTGATTGACTGTCTGTGAAGGTCCATTCTGAGATGTAACTTAAGGCCAGTTTCTCCAATGTAGCAACCTTTGTCACACACTGTACACCGTATCATGTACACCACATTCGCATATGTGCATGAATATGATTCCATAATGTTGTATGTTTTGTAATTGTGTATAGATATGTCCATCTTCTTTAACAAATATTTACCAAGTGACAAAAACATTGTAAAATACAATAAAGAGCTACAGCCACACAAACAATTCAATACTTTCCTAAGACTAATCTGAGACCTGGTTTTCAACAAAAAGACACAGCATAACACAACACTAGGCACAATGTCTATATGACTCACCTTACATGGTTTTTACAGGACAACTATTTCTGATTCCAATATTCACTTAAACTTGCCAAATCCTGAATTTGTAGTTTAAATAACCTTACAACTAAGCAAAAAAAAAAAAAAAGAGGTAATTGCATGAATGAAAGAAAAAAGGAACAAAACTGCAAAAACACAATTGTCGTACCAAGAGCGGAAACAATTCAAATGACAAGCATACCGTTACATGGGCTACTATAAATTTGTATCAAATGTCTCTTTCTTGGTAAAGACAGACTTGGTAAACATAGCCAGTAAATACCTCAATTTTCTACACATAAATTGCATGATAGGTCAACATAAATGTAAAATATCTGATTAATGGTTTCCTTTGTCAAATGAAATTCAAACCGGCTTTCTAAGAGGCTTTTCTTTTTGTTTTTATTATACTTCCCAATTCTGTTATTTTAGACTTTTATAGGAAATACTATTATTTAATTATTATTTGTATTGTTATTATGTATTATGTTATTATTATAAAATATAACCCTTCCTTGGTGGAATTTTTATCTTTTCTATTACTTGGTACTGCAAGCACCAACTGGAATTGCAGCAAATTGCAACAAATTTGTGAATGGTAGTATTTGACTTTTTATCACTTTTATTTAATATGGTTTGTCCAATGTACTTCTTATTGCAGCACTTGCATGTCAACAAATGCATTGCATCATTTGTATTACAGTTAAATAATTCATTATTTATGTATTCTTTACTAGATGGGACTCAGGCCTTCTTGCAACACCACTCACTTTTTTTGGTATAAAACAGTTTATAGGGTGGTCCATACACAGAACAACCATATATATGTATATATATATATATATATTTATGATGTGATTAGCGTCATAAAAATCCTTTCTGTAGTCTGTGCAAAAGACTACTTTATCAGGAAAGAAGTTTCTTAATATTTCCTTATTTTTCTATTGTATTTCTTAATGGCAATAAGCTGTTTGAAATGCAGTTTAGAGAAGACTGGCCTAAAAATCCATTAAAAAAAATCACAGAGATCCATTTATTTTTCCAGTATGGAGACTACTGGTTCGAACTTGGAAATCCCTGGTAATTATGCAAGATCTGCACTTACATATGCTGCATATTCCAGTTCTTCTATGTTTGTCCGAGAAAAGTAAAAGTGCTAAATAGAAATATCACCAACAAAAAACAAAACAGCAAGGGAATATAATAAAAAGTTACACAGTAGAAGTAGAAAGCGACTAGCACATGCAGACATGGGAGCAAAGGAAGAAACACAAGATATTGATGTAAATTAAGTTGTGAACCTATCAAATTTAGCTGTAAATGCCAAATAAGCCTTTTTTTATCAAACGGTGTGGGCTTTGAACCGGACACAAGGCTCTTCAATAAAATTCAGGACGTTAATAAATTCATCAGAAATGTAACCTTAAAAAAGTTTTAACAGCACAATAGCACATCAGAGTATGAAGGGAAGACCACTGTGATGGTGAGTACCTATTCTTTACCATCTTTTCATTACAATGACTGTGTCCCCTGCTCTGCCCTTTCCCCCATGGATCTGTTTCCCAACCAAACATATGATGTAAATAGTGAATGTGAATATTTCAATAGGAATTTGTCTTTTGAAAATGTAAATAGGCTGTGTTATTATAGTCATAGGTCTCACATTGATTTGGATTTTGCTTCTGGGGGAATGTGCTGTGGATTACATTTGTCTCCATTGAGCGTGTGGATGTGGGTGGCAGCAGTCAGCAGTTTACATTTACATGGATGTGCCTTATGTGACTTAGAAAGTGTGGTACAGGAACAGCCATTTCCAGATACACTTGTGAATTTATTGATCTTCAGGAGAAGTTCTCTTTTAACCATACTTTTGTTGCATTTGGATTAAGATGACTTATGAAAATTGACAAATGTTTTAACCCCTATATACGTCCTGCAAAGCCTGGTCCTTGGGGACCATGAGGATGTATATATACTTCCTGAGTTTTCATGTAGTGTTGCGCCCCCTAGCACAATGCTACATGCTGGCAGATATTCTCAGAGGCCTTCGGCACCCCCTGGCCCTCCCCCATCTCATAGAACAGAACAAATGTGATCGTATGTGTTCAAACTCACATAGGCAGTGATCATCTTTCACTGCCTATGCTTTAACCCCTTAACGCATTCGGACGTATATATACGTCCTGAAAAGCATGGTCCTTAAGGACCATGAGGACGTATATATACGTCCTCCGTTTTCATGTAGTGTTGTGCTCATTAGCGCAACACTACATGTCTGTAGCTACTCTCAGAGGCTGCTTCGGTCCTGAAGCAGCCTCTGAGAGGGCTTTCAGCCCCCCCTCGACCCCCCCCCGCACGCATACGATCACCTCGAATGTGATCGTATGCGCGCTAACACACATAGGCAGTGAAAGCTGATCACTGCCTATGTGTGAGAGTGTTGCAACGATGCCTCGATGGAGGCAACATTCAACACCTTTTGTGCCCCCCTGGGCAGCGCGATCACCCGGTGATCGCGGGTGTGTGTTGTATCGGAGGAGCATGCTCCTCCGATACAGCGTGCCCAGAGGAGAGCGACGGAAGAGAGAAAAAAAAAATCTCTTCCGTCGCTCTGAAACCGCTACTTGACTGCCCCTACAGGCAGTTAAGTATATTGCAGGTAAAAATAGAAAATGAATTAAATAAATAAATAAAATAAATAAATAAATGGAAAAAGTTAACCCTAGATCTACTGTACCTAGATCTAGGGTTAGGGTCATAAATAGTGTCAGAATTAGGGTTACAGGGGGGTTCGGATGATTACAAGGGTTAGATTAAGGGGTGGGGGTAGTTTTAGGGTTGGGGTAAATTTAGAGTTGGGGTAAATTTAGGGTTGGAGTTAAAAAGTCACTGTAGAAGAAAATGATTAGAAAACAAAAAAAAAACACTAATATTGTTTATTGCCCTATTACGTGAAATAAAACATAGACAAACAAGGAAACATTGGTATTACTAAACTCAGGACAAATATTATAAATATATAGACGGGGTCTTTTTAACCATTTGTAATTGTGTAAAAAAAAAAAATTAGGTCAAAGTTAGAAAAAGTGTTTTTTATGGCATATTTTCATCTTATTTTATATGTTTTTTAATAGTAAATGATATCATATGATGAAAATAATAGTATCAAATGAAAGCCCTATCTGTCTTTTAAAAAATTATATATAATTTGTGTGGGTGGACTGAACACAAAGAAAGAAATTCACAGTTCAGTAAACGTATGACAAAAATAATGGAATTCTGGTCTTCAAGGCACATCAAATGCAACATAGCACTCGGTCACTAAGGGGTTAAAGGTGTTGCAATCATGCCTTGATTGAGGCATCATGCAACACCCGTCTCTGCCCCGCAGGGCACCACAATCATCCGGTGATCGTGGGTGCCGTATTGAAGAGGAGCATGCTCAGCAGAGAGCAACAGAAGTGATAAAAAAAATAATCTCTGCTGTCACACTGAAGCTGTTGCTTGACTGACCCTAGGGGCAGTTAGCAACATTACAGTTAGAAAAATAAAGACTGCGGATGAAACGGATCGGGGTGTCGACCTTTTTTCCAACATGCACAGTATCATCCCAGGTTCCATGAGTTTGTAACAGAGAACATTTTTTTTATGACCTGTGGATATTATATGCAGATGTCTGAACATACTTGAATGTATCGATTTATACAAAGTTGGGTAAACAGTGGTGCCAAGTAAAAGGGAAAACTGTGAGGGGGGAAGAGGCCTGGGGGAACTGTATGCATAAGATCCCCTTTGAACGTTAAAGGAAAGCTAGTTAGTGAATGCTCTTTTGATGCAGCCTTTTTTCCACAAGAGTCAGCGGACATGGTAAAAGACACCAGGCTATAAAAGATGGCTACTAAAAAAAAAAAGGGGAACCAAGACAAAATGTTTTTAAAAAGCAAGATAATAAAGTTGAAAAAAGTCTGTCAGGCTTTTTCTCACCACAAGCTCCTAAGGGGGATGGAACGACCCCACTGCAAACTGAGAATGAGGAGATTAAAAACCCTGATAATGGAAGAGAACTAACAGATAGCGACACAGCTGAGCCTCTTGAATGTTCCCCCTGATTCATTCAAAGTTGTTTGGCAGAACATTTAGAGGAATTAAAAAAGGAATGAAATAGAAAAAAAAAAGTAAATAATCAGTATGGGAGAAAGGATAAAAAAAAAAGTGGAAGTTCAAGTTCACAATATTTATGCTCAAATTGTTTCTCAAACAGATCTTACAAAAACATGCAAACAAAAATGGATAGTTTGGACGCAAACAATTTCAACTGAAATAGAAGACAGGGTGAAAAGAAACAACATAAGCATTAGAGAAAGACAGGGTGAAAATAAACAACATAAGCATTCCTCCAATTCTGGAGGAAATAAAAAGAGAAGACCTGAAAGCATATATAGAAGATATTTTAAAAGTATAGATCTACATCCCCGAAAAATATGTCAACTCGATTGAAAGATGTCACAGAGTGAATAAGTCACCAGGAATACCGCAACACCTACCTCGGCACACATATTATGTGTTCATTCCTTTAAATGCAAATTAGACGTCATGAAATCCATTAGTGAAAATAAATGTAATAACAGCAATTTGAACATGTGAAGATATTTCCAGATCTTTAAATTTACACCAGGAAAGACTTCTCTCCATCCATTTTAGTTTTGAGATCTAATGGGATCAGATATGTACGGGGTTTCCCCACAAGAATAAACTTGACATATGAATGGACAAGAGATGTCTTTTCATACCCCCAGATTTGTTTAAATGGGTAGCAGATCACAAACTGGAAACTGGGAAGGGGGAGAAAACTGAAAGAAAATAAACTAAAGACTCAAGTTGGAGTAGGAGAGGGATGAGAGTGAATGTGTATGAGTTAAAAAGTGAAAGAAAAAATAGAGGTCATATTGGTTATATTTGATTTAATGGTTATACTCCTCGATAATTTTATATAAAAAAAATATATAAATATAAAGTGTACATACTAATCACCAAGCAATAATTTAATACTGAGTATAAAGTAAATAGAGATCACAATGAATATTTAATACAAATTTCTTCTTTGGGCACAAAAGCACAACTGAAACACCAAAAATGGAAAAAGAAAGAGATTTTGTATTATTATTATTATTATTTCTAGAGCACTACTTTTTTTTTTTTAAATATATATATATATATATATATATATATATATATATATATATGTATATATATATATATATATATATATATATATATATATATATATATATATATATATTAATAGATCAATAAAGGATGCAACATCTAATTGGAGACTGAATAGCAATATCCTGAGTAAAACACAGAACTTGGACTTAGTAAATGAAGTTACCGATAGTTTTTTTTCCAATAGAATAGGAATAAAGAGGTGGCAACATCTGCCTATAAATGTGTTGTTCGCAGATACCTAATTCAAATTGGGTCTCAAAATAAATCATAAAAATCAAGTGTTGTATATAATTCTGCCAATGCTGGTGGGTTAACTTGAAAATCCAAAATAAGCAGGCCCCAGATATATCCATCTCTAAAAAAATCTCCAAGATAGAGAAAAAGATCAATGATCAGTTAATGGAAAACACAAATAAGGTTCTGGATGGCCTCAAAACTAAGTGGTACTACAGTGGCAATAGAGTAGACAAATCTCTCTAATTAGATCAGGACGAGAGTTGTATATGACCCCTGAAAATATATGTCTGGCATGCAAGACCAGTACAGGAAACTATGGAAAGATACCTTAATAAACGTAACTTATCAAGGCTAAATAAAGAAGATAGAAGAAACTCCAGAGAAACATTCGTGATGGCTTGAATGGGGGAGAAATATATAAAAATACCAGACACAGGACGGGCTTTAAATTTATTCCACGATAGGAAAACGGCCCATGCAACACAGGGCTCTCCTACCCAGTGTGTCTAGATGCCTATGCGTTTCATGCCAAAACTTGGCACTTTGTCAAGGCTAACCTCCTAAGGGTGTGCCTTCCTATTGAAATATTTTTTAAAGTGCAAGTGATGAAATATTTAAAGTGATCCTAACACCAAAATGTATATAAAAAAGTACAACATCTTATATAAACATTAAAAACAATTATGTTGGTTGCACAGGAAGAGGACCAGTACACAAGTTATTACTAATTAGATTAAAAGCAGTTAGAAGGTTGGAATGTAATAACAGTAGTATACACAGGAGTGAAGCCACTATAAAAATACCAATGTATTCCATATTGGCTTCATTGCTGGTACAGTTATCAGAACAATTGGATATTGACGTTAAAATTGATAAGTACGTATATGCTTCATATCGATTATGTTGTTAATTATCACAGCAGTTTGATATTAATGAAATTTTGGCAAATAAATAATCAGAATATACAATTAATTGATTCCTATGAACTTAGTCATTGAAGTGACAAATGTCAGATAAGGAGAGAAGGAGAGAAGATCACAATACAGTACTTTGTTGGTCAGTGTCTAAATATATGATTAACCCCTTAGTGACCGAGTGCTTTGTTGCATTTGACAAGCCTTGAAGACCAGAATTCCATTATTTTTGTCATACGTTTACTGAACTGTGAATTTCTTTCTTTGTGTTCAGTCCACCCACACAAATTATATATCATTTTTTAAAGGACGGATAGGGCTTTCATTTGATACTATTATTTTCATCATATGATATCATTTACTATTAAAAAATATATAAAATATGATGAAAATATGCCATAAAAAAAACTTTTTCCAACTTTGACCTGATTTTTTTTTACACAATTACAAATGGTAAAAAAGACCCCGTCTATATATTTCTACTATTTGTCCTGAGTTTAGTAATATCAATGTTTCCTTGTTTGTCTATGTTTTATTTCACGTAATAGGGCGTAATTTTTTGTTTTCTAACCATTTTCTTCTACAGTGATTTTTTTAACCCGAACCCTAAATTTACCCCAACTCTAAATTTAATCTAACCCTAAATTGACCCCCAGCCCTTAATCTAACCCTTGTAATCATCCGAACCCCCGTTTAACCCTAATTATGACCCTATTTGTGACCCTAACCCTAGATCTAGGTTTAGTAGATCAAGGGTTAGCTTTTTCCATTTATTTATTTATTTAATTTATTTATGTAATTAATTTTCTATTGTTTAACTGTAATACCGTCTAACTGCCTGTAGGGGCAGTCAAGTAGCGGTATCAGAGAGACGGAAGAGATTTTTTTTTCTGTCTTCCGTCGCTCTCCTCTGGGCACGCTGTATCGGAGGAGCATGCTCCTCCGAAACAGCACACACCCGCGATCACCGGGTGATCGCGGTGCCCAGGGGGGCACAGAATGTGTTGCATTATGCCTCGTTAGAGGCATCGTTGCAACACTTTAACACACATAGGCAGTGATCAGCTTTCACTGCCTATGTGTGTTAACGCGCATACGATCACATTCGCGGTGATCATATGTGCGCGGGGGGGTCGAGGGGGGGCTGAAAGCCCTCTCAGAGGCTGCTTCGGATCCGAAGCAGCCTCTGAGAGTAGCTACAGACATGTAGTGTTGCGCTAAGGAGCGCAACACTACATGAAAACGGAGGACGTATATATACGTCCTCATGGTCCTTAAGGACCATGTTTTTTAGGACGTATATATACGTCCATATGCGTTAAGGGGTTAAGATCCCATTCCAGATTGATTCTGTTGGGTTGCCGTGTATGCAGTCTAAAAATCCAGAACATTTCTCTTTTATTTAGTATGTTTTGTTTGTTGCTACCCCTTTTGGCGTTGACAATTTTTTTAATTCCCTGAAAGGAGAAATGGGCTTTATTTCCTCCACTGCATATTTGGAAATGTTTATTTATTGTAGATTTAAGATCATTGACCATGATATCATTGAGATGTTCTCTTATTCTCTCCTTAAGGATTGGGAGGCTACAAACTTTAAAGCCGCATGGTGTGGCTCACATCTTTATTTTTCTAAATAAAGAAGAGCTTGATTTACTTCATTCACCATTTATGGAAACAGAGATTACAAAATGCATAGACTGTCTAAAACGAAATAAGTCCCGGGTCCAGATGGATTTAACATTTGATTTTATAAGAAGCTAAGAGATAACATAGTAAAAGATCTAACTTACTGTTAGATCTTTTACTATGTTATCTCTTAGCTTCTTATAAAATCAAATTCAACATGATCTCAAGATAAGGAAAGGCCCTTGTAGAATGTCTACAGGCCAATATAGTTACAAGCTCCAAGGGAGGGAAAAATCCAGAGCTCGGAATGGTTCAAACTGACAAATGTTAGGAGACAGGGATGCCCCCTCTCTCCATTGCGTTATTTGGTCACCATTAAGCCCACTGGCTGCTCTATAAGACAAAATGATAAAATAACTGGACTCTGAGTTAAAAACGAACAGATTAAATTAAATCTATACAATGTAATAATTACCTTGGAAGACCCCGTGAACTCTGTTAAAGACTACTAATTATTAATGCTAGCATTTAACTATTTCTCAAATGATTCAGGCTGTAAGCTAAATTAAGAGAAATCAGAGAGAAATCAAATTAATGACAAACAATATCATACCAGAAATAAGGACCCTACTGATGAATCAGTACGGTTTCATATGGACTTCAGATTTCATAACCTATCGAGGTATTAAAATTTGTCTAAACCCAAAACATATAGTCAACAAAAACTTCAGTTCTTAAAAAATTCTATAAAACAGCTTAAAGACTGGGGGAAAATTCATTTTTCATGCTGAGGCCTAATAAAAATTATCATGTCTTATGTTCTTCCTAAATGTTAGTACCTTTTCCAAATGCAAAATTAAATTTTCTTTGGCAGGGCAAAAAATCCAGATTGAAGTTAGATTGCTTAAAACTCAGTGTTTCTAAGGGTGTGTGGCCATGTGTCAGGGTTCAACACTGACCTTCTGACTCATGCATTTAAAAGTCATTATTTTTGTGCTTATATTCCTCCTGCCTCCTCTAGAGGTCTCCCTACCTTACTTTGCTTGTATTCCTTCCCCTCTGGTGTCAGGTGGGCTCGTTACCTTTTGCTCACACCCAGGTTAAATAGCTGCAGTTTCTGGCAAACAGTGCTTTTGCATTGAAGTTGGTGCCTGATTTCTGAGAGCTGTTGCTTCTGTTCCTGATACTCCCCTATGCAATATAAACTGATAAACTGGATGTGTATGGTACCCAGTCGTATTTCCAGAATGTTCCCTATTGCCTCAGGACAAAGCTGGAGGTGTGGTCTGCAGAAGGGTGATATGCTGCTCATCTGGTGGAAATGTAAACCAGTACAAGAGCTTTGGAAAAGGCTTCACCAGAAGCTCTTTGAACTGAGTAACATAAATATCTCTTTGAATCCTGAAAGTGTGGTATTACACCGGGGTTTTCCAGAAATGCAGCATGATTATAGAAATTTTGTTGTCCACTTTTTGTAGGCCATTAAAATTTATTTAGCAAGAAATTGGAGGAGTGAACTAATTCTCTCTTGGGGTATGATAAAAAAAAATACTATTCCAATTTAAAATGGAAAGAGGGATTGATAAATATCAAACAATTAAAACAGGGGGTTGTGAAAAATTGAGTTATTGGATACAAGTTTTAATAACTAATTCATAGATTCCTCGAGTAAAATGGGTGTCAGGCGATTGTCATATGAGAGATAAGTAGACACATCTATACCCAAGCCTTCTCCTGACTGCACACTTTTGTATTTTTTTCTTTTTTGTTTATGTATTGTATTACTGTTTGTATTGTATTTTCATGTATTATGTACTTACACATATTATGTATGTAAGACTATTATGTATAGAAGATTGTTAAGATAATTGCACAAATGTTTGAATATCTTGTAGGTGCATATGTATTTGCTGAATTTGCACATAAAGTTTATTTTCGCACCTTACAATTCTGAAAAAAATAACTATATATACACAACATAACCTTTAAATATCGCTCTGGAATATCTCAGGAAGTCCTGCTGACTCCTTCAAAATTATGTAAAATCCCTTTTTCCTTTGACTCTTCAGACACATGGCATGATATAATTTAAAAAATTTTTTATCACAGGGTGTGTTTTATTTTTGAAATGTATGTTTATTGTTATTGTCCTCCTCATTATAATTGTCCTGATATATTTGGACTTTTGTTGTCGTCTTTGTCAAAACTAAATTCAAATTTGAGAAAGCATTCAATTACTTTTGCTAAGTGAGGATTGCTCTCTATGCTCTCTGAAGTAGAATGTTGCAGAGAAAAACATATTTACTAGGCTCTATTCAATATATATAAATTGTTAGAAGCAGATTAGATACTACTAACAAAACTTTTTTGGGAACTGGACAAACTTGTTTGTAAAGAGAAATGCATGTGGTGGGACATTACGAGCTTGGAAAAATGTGTATTCATGGAGAGAATCCCACATGGTCTCAGAATAAATAAGACACCTACCTATGTTGTTCAAGGAGATGATATCATGAAAGAATGGAATACAACTCTAAATGAGTGCTCATTGAAGCTAATGAATATTATCATCAGTCACAAGAAATCACTAATGATGAATTTGTAAAAAGAGATAGCAGAAATTCAAGAGAAGCTGCAACAATATAAAGACTCACCTTTATTTCAAGAATTAGACAAGAAATTGATTGCAAAACGTAACAAGTTGGAGGATGAGGTCATCGCAAAAAAGAAAACCAAATTTGAGAGAGACAGAAAAGATTATGAAGGAGATATGGGCTATACCTTTAAGCAATTTAAATGCTTTGGATCAAAATTTTCCATTCTGAAAAAATCAGATGATAGATCTGTCTCTTTCTCAAGTATGGAAATTACAGGTTCGGACTTCCGGTGATTTTGGTACAACACCCTCAACTTCCTCAAATATTGCCCCTTCCTTGATAGGAACAATAGCTGACAAATCAAAAGCTGCATTTGGGGGAAATCAATCTAATAAAAAAAAAAAAAAAGGAGAAGACACCACAGAAGACGGAGAGTGGAGTATGCAAACAAGGGAACTGAAGAAGAAACCCAAAAAGTGTATGTAGACAATGTTGTCAAGTTATCAAAGTTTCCTCCAAGTGACTCACAGGTTAACCTTCTGTCCAAGGGGTTGAACTTTGTACCAGACACAAGATTTAATCTTTTTGATACCATTTTGGATATTAATAAATTTGTGAGAGATCTTACCCTTAGAAATTATTTTCATCAGAAGGAGGAGTCTGTGCAGGGATCAAAAGGGACCATGGGTCGGTGAGTAATGATTTGAGTTTTCTCTCATTACCATCCTTTTCCTGTACCCCAGCCCCTCTGCTTCCCTCCTCGGACTCGCTAGATGCCCTTTCGGATTATCCAAATCCCACATTGGTTGAAAATACTCCTGGTTGCAATGGGATGCCCGCCCAGGTACCCACCTCTCTATATAATAGATGTGAGGTGAATGTGACAGACATATGTAAATTATCTACTTATGATGAGATGTCTTCCGTCAGTGAATATTGTGATTTACCTTTGTGCACTGAATCGTCCTCTGAGGTTATGTTTATTGAAAGTTGTGGAGCACCCTATGAACCCAAATATTATGTGGAGAAAAGGGGTGGCCCACAGCCATTCAGGTATTTATTCATGATGGGGGATTTGGAAAGTCTCTTACAGGATCAATTAGATCATGGTGATATTGTAAATACATTTTCCCACTCAGATTTATGGGCAAAGTCTAAATGTAGCCCTACATTCATGAGAGGAATTGCAGAATCTATTTTTCAACAATTAGTAGAGGAAGATTTAGTGAAATTGCCCAATACCTCCCAAGGACCATATGATAAAAAATCTTAACAATGCAGAAATAAAAGCCATTGAGGAGTTACATTCAAATGACCAAATTGTCATCAAAAGATCGGTAATTGTGGTAATGGATAGGGAGATGTATGTAGCAGAACGGCAACTAAACAGCTATGATATATACAGTGGCGTCCCGAGTGGGGTGCGGGGGGTGCGGACCGCACCGGGCGACACCTCCAGCGGCGGTGACACCCGTGCTGCCGGCATCCCCCCGCAGCAAACTTAACTTAAGCATTGCTTAACTTTTTTTTCAGGCAGCCATATCCGCTGGAAGGGGTGGGGGGAGGGAGGAATGGGCAAATTGGCTGGGGCATCTAAATGGCACAATTTTACTGGGCTCTGACTGGCACAAAATTACTGGGCTCTGAATGGCACAATATTACTGGGCTCTGAGTGGCACAATATTACTGATATCTGACTGGCACAATATTACTGGGCTCTGAATGGCACAATATTACTGGACGACTATTGGCACAATATTACTGGGCTCTGACTGGCACAATATTACTGGGCACTGACTGGCACAATATTACTGGGCTCTGGATGGCATAATATTACTGGGCTCTGGATGGCATAATATTACTGGCATCTGAATGGCACAATATTACTGGTATCTGAATTGCATATTATTACTGGGCTCTGGATGGCACAATATTACTGGGCTCTGAGTGGCACAATATTACTGGTATCTGAATGGCATAATATTACTGGGCTCTGAATGGCACAATATTACTGGGCTCTTAATGGCATAATATTACTGGTATCTGAATGGCACAATATTACTGGTATCTGAATGGCATAATATTACTGGGCTCTGAATGGCACAATATTACTGGGCTCTGGATGGCACAATATTACTGGGCTCTGAGTGGCATCATTACTGGTATCTGACACAATAGTACTGGTATCTGAATGGCATAATATTACTGGGCTCTGAGTGGCACAATATTACTGGTATCTAAATGGCATCATATTACTGGACTCTGCATGGCACAATATTACTGGGCTCTGAGTGACACAATATTACTGGGCTCTGAATGGCACAATATTACTGAGCTCTGAATCGCACAATATTCCTGGCATCTGAATTGCACAATATTACTGGTATTTGAATGGCACAATATTACTGGCATCTGAATGGCACAATATTACTGGCATCTGAATGGCACAATAATTATGGCATGCAAAGGGCATTATGGTATATTTTAAATTAGCATAGCCAGAAACATACTTTGGGAACCAATAAATATAATCCAGATAAAAACGTATACAACTGGCTCCACTTTCCCAATATTCTCATAACCAGAAAATTCAAATACTAATACCACCTTGAACAGTTGCTTATTTTCTAAAAATAAATCTCTCTGTAAAACCTTGTGTAATTTGTTCACGAAAAGGTATAAATACTCCAACTTGAAAGCAATATATTTTATCTGTTTAGTATTGTTTATTAAGCATTAGTCTTTAATGAATTCAGAATTGATATATATTATTTGGATATATTGTGGATATGCTGTAATTTCATTGAGGGTATGCACACAGCTAAAACATTCTGAATAGTGATTACTTACCTTTATTAAAGTTGAGTTCAACCTCCTTAAAAAAATTGTTTCATGTCACTAAATGTAGTTAGTTCAATTTGTAATTTAAGATTACCTTCTTATTCACATTTTAACAGTAATATATTTGATTGTTTATAGTTACTAAAATAATCATTTGATTTTCACGCATAGTTATCAGATCACCATTAGTAATGAACATACCTGTTTTCCCTTTTTCTTTCACTTTGTGATCAAATTAAATCTAAGCTTATTTATTCTTTTTCACTTAATCTTCAACTTGAATATTTTATGTGCACTTTCACTATACCATAATACATCTCTAGTCCCTATTTGAATACTACTAGATCAGCTCAATCTTAATTTTCACCGATTAATTTTGTCCCTCTCTTTTTGTCTCTATTCTGCTCCCTCCTCATCTTGTTTTCTTCTCCTTTAAGATTTCTACACATTTAAGTCTTTTAATTATTTACTGTTTACTGTAAATTAATATGTATCTAATGGTTAATTGAATGCCAGATTATTATAATTACAATTTTTACTTGAATTCCTTTCCCCCCCCACCCTCATTTTGGTCCTCTACTAAATAAAACTGTTTGAATTGGTCATAAAGCCACAACTGATTTTTTTTGTAACTCTTGAATCTGATTTAGTGATGTGAAAAGTTATTTGGCTATTGTGATTGATTGTTGTTGAGAGTCTTTTCAAAAAGTGAACATTGCTTAACTATGTTTCGCTGTATCAGTAAAGATCAACCTGTAAATTTGAAAGATTGTAGAATTTTGAAATATAAAAAATAGCATCAGGTACTACCTTTGTGATCTGAGCACCATCAAAACACTTTTTTTAAAGTCTTTATTAAAAAATAAAAATATGTAAGAGACCAAGAATCATGTAAAGATAATGGGAGAGATGAAGGAACCAAAACGGGGAAGGAAATTATAAAAAAATTCATCATGCACATATGTTATGTACATTACAAAGGCATACAATGAATATAATATAGATATACACATAAAAATACACATAAAATGTACATAATTTAGACGGTTAATAACATAAAAAATGGGGGATGGAAAAAGAAAAAGATAACAATAATAACCGTAAACGAAACTAGTAATCCTGGATGTAGTGTACTAACAAAATAAATGTAGTATACCTTATGGGGTCTCTCATGTGGGACAATTTAGAAACAAAAAAATAAGAGAATATAGTACTAATAATTTAATAAATGATTAATTTAAGAGATGGGTGTATAGCATCCAAGAGGACCAGGTTGTAATGCATTGTTCATGTTGGCTTTTGGGCTGTGGATACTAATAGTTTCATTGCACAGATCTCTGCCTCTCTGTATAACCAGGCAAAATTGATTGCTTCCAGAACACAACAGCTTTTAAAAAAAAAATACAATTTGAAGCACATAAAACTGGACATTAAAACTCATTGAAATCTTTTCCTGAAGCATTTTTAATTGGGATCATCACAAGAGGCTCTGTCAATCTAAATAATGTTTATCCTGTAAAACAATACAAATGAAGGTATAACTCAAAAGAAAAATGCCACTGTGTAAAAAACTGATAAAAAAGTATACATACCCTTTCGGTACAAACATGTATAAATGCATATCAAATTATAATACCGTTACATATCCTTAAATAAAGTGCTCAAGACTAGTGCCCAAATTAATATGATCACATATCTGGTTTGAGTTGGCAGTCTAGAAACTATAAATAAAAACACAATATATAAGCAAAAGTAGGCAGCACTTAATAATGAAGTGAGAAAGAGATGTGTTTGAAGTCTCTAAGTGGTAAAACTTAACTTTTATTCATTTTCAATAAAATGAATATAATATAATAATATAACAAGACTGGTGCAAAAGTGCAAAAACGTGAATCAAGATGAGATTTGTTAAAAACAATATTTTTTTGTACAACCCCAAATATAATTGAATAATTGCTGAAAAAATATGAATCATCATTCAGTAGGGTGTATAAACAGTAGTCACCATATATATACCGATTTGTTGCATAAAAAATGTATCCATTATTGTAATTTTGTGGCAGCAACGTTAGTATTTACTTATTTTTCTAAGAGCCAGAAGTCATGCTGCAAAGAGATAAATAATTGTTGCCGTTTTAAGTACAAAACAGGCTCCCAATTGGTAAATGTATATAATATTAGCCACTTGTAGTATACACCAGAAAAGTGGTATTCAACGTATTCTCGTACTTAAAGGATCACTCGATAATGCCAAGATATTTGAAGTTAATGCATCTAGCCAGCAACAAAAGCATGATGGTGCACATGCACCTAATAGTGCTCTATAAATTGCCAATTGGTTGCAGGCAGTGCCCATCTGTTGGAAAACATTCGGATTGTATAAAGTTTAAATAAGTGAACCAGCACCACTTACGTCAGTTAAAAAATATTGCAATGATAGTACAGCAGTCACAGATTGCAAAGGTTAAATGGTGGGTGAATACTGGACCCTAGCCAGACGCACTTTTCACCATCACAGTGGCTTCGTCATGGGTGACAAATGTGCATGTGCTTATTAACGCAAACAAAACTATGATTTATGTAAATATATATAAAGTATATTGACAAAGAATTATTACAGTAAACATACTACTGCATAAAATATAGCATTTATGTAGTATACTATACAGGTTCAGTATTTTGTATAAAAAGAACCAATTAGTAGGAAATATGCAATATGGAAAATGTTTCCATCAAATGAAAAACTAGGGTGAATTCAGAGCTTGGTCTCTGGTGTTACTCAAGACTACACACTAAACTTAATTCTTTCCCAGTGGTTGCTATCCTTTTAGACACATTTACAGTACTTGGGTGGTTATACAAACATATACAATTAAATACTCCATGATTTGTGGGCCAAAAACTTTAGACTTTAAAGATTTCAATGCTGACAACATTGTACACTGTTTATAATTAACAGACAATATTGCATGATGTGTGGTTCTCTATATTTTAAAATACATGATTTATGGGTGTATTACGCTGATCAGTTGCCCACTGTAATCTGACACAATATGCATAATAGCACTGCTGTATGAAAGTGGGGAGATGCACAGATATGTAAATGTTTACTTTTACATCCAGACTTTTCGAAAATACCATAAGTAGAGTTAATTTGTCATAATGCCAGACAATTGCTAAATAATAACATTTTGCTATTATTTTACTACTCTTAATTTAGAATTATATTGTGTAGAATTAACAGATGTTAATGTCCCATTAGTACAATGCTAGCACATTGTGTAACGCAACATCAACACAAATACTAATGAGAAAAGAATAGCATGTGTTATCTCTTTAATTAATGTATTATATTTCACATTAACGTGTGTGAATTAGAGGAATAGCATCTGCTACAGCTTTACAAAAGAAATAGCTTAATAGAACAAAAAGGATACCAAGACAATCTGACTTCAGTGAATATGTTATGCATTACCTAATTAACCCTTTTATAATTAGTTTAAATGAGATGTAAACAAACCTTAACCTACATAACAAATATTATCACTAGGAATTTAAAACATAGACTCTAAATGAAATAACAGATAATGAAACAATAAATGTAAGATGTTTCCCATTAATTGTTTCAAGCTAAAATGATATTCATGACTTTGAACTAAAATATGGGATTTATTATTTTTATACTAACTGCTTGCTCCTTCCCAAACAATTGACATGTAATTGTCATGTAAAAAAATACTATACACTAAACCTGCGTTTGCCTTGTAGAAATATGCTAAAATTAGTGTGCTTAAAAATGTGAGCACTTAGGAGCATTATCAAGTTCTTTGAGTAAATATTACTTTATGTTTTTAAAATATCACCATCTAGTGTGAAATATTAGTGCAAAAACAAAGTGATAGATGTAAAATAAACAAAGTGCTAAAATTGGTACAACAATGATACTTGCGGTACTATACACAAACGCAGCCCTCTGAAGCACTCTCCAGAATGCTCTCAAACAGTATACACATAGAAAAGCAGAATGGCGCAGGATGGTAGTACCTTAAATTGAAAATAAATAATAATAGTGCAATACTGTGGAACACCACAATAATAAATATAAATGGTGGTAAATACACTCACAAACCAACGTGTTTGATATTCATAAAGTGCCGTGATTCCTTCACGGATGTTTAATGGATTCTGGAAGATAAAAACAGTAACAAAAATGTGCAGGACCTGATAGATGGTAAGTGCACTATTGGCCCCTGCTAAAAACAAACTCACGAGAAGTGAATAAACATATGCAGAAAAAGTCCAGGACCAAGAACGTAACCTGGATGAAGTAAGAGCAGGAAGCAGGATCAGGATAGAAGAGCTGCAGCTACCGGGGTCTCTGTCTCAACGCGTTTCGCCGGACCTCCAGTCGCGGCTTCCTCAGGAGAAGACTGAAGTCCGGTGTAGAAGAGTCACTGTAGTTAAAGTCGTGGACGCCGCCCTCTTTCTGACGTCTTTCTTTCATAAATACGAATTCCATGAAAAAGTTCACAATTCTCTCCTATTGTGAACTTTTTCATGGAATTCGTATTTATGTATATATTACAGTCAATTTATGTCTCGTTTCATTTTCTTTGTCTTTTAACTTTTTCAATGTTTTGTTTTTAGAAACGTCCCTTTAATCACCCGTTTTTTACAATACAAGGGATGTAATTATTTATGAATGTTTAAAATTGCTTTTAATGGAGAAATAATGAACATTATCAACCATTTCTTCTTATCTAATGGAGAAGTAGTGACTGTATTTTGATCGTCCGAAAAGCCATTACGAATGGGATTCGTTTAACAAAAGAGACGCTGGTCGAGCATCTTCATAGCAACGGACGCTTCGTTTATCCGAAAATACGTAAGAAGACGTCAGCCGAACGTCTCTATGGTAACCGAATCCCATTCGTAATGGGTTTTCGGACGATCAAAATACAGTCACTACTTCTCCATTAGATAAGAAGAAATGGTTGATAATGTTCATTATTTCTCCATTAAAAGCAATTTTAAACATTCATAAATAATTACATCCCTTGTATTGTAAAAAACGGGTGATTAAAGGGACATTTCTAAAAACAAAACATTGAAAAAGTTAAAAGACAAAGAAAATGAAACGAGACATAATTTGACTGTAATATATACATAAATACGAATTCCATGAAAAAGTTCACAATAGGAGAGAATTGTGAACTTTTTCATGGAATTCGTATTTATGAAAGAAAGACGTCAGAAAGAGGGCGGCGTCCACGACTTTAAATACAGTGACTCTTCTACACCGGACTTCAGTCTTCTCCTGAGGAAGCCGCGACTGGAGGTCCGGCGAAACGCGTTGAGACAGAGACCCCGGTAGCTGCAGCTCTTCTATCCTGATCCTGCTTCCTGCTCTTACTTCATCCAGGTTACGTTCTTGGTCCTGGACTTTTTCTGCATATGTTTATTCACTTCTCGTGAGTTTGTTTTTAGCAGGGGCCAATAGTGCACTTACCATCTATCAGGTCCTGCACATTTTTGTTACTGTTTTTATCTTCCAGAATCCAGTAAACATCCGTGAAGGAATCACGGCACTTTATGAATATCAAACACGTTGGTTTGTGAGTGTATTTACCACCATTTATATTTATTATTGTGGTGTTCCACAGTATTGCACTATTATTATTTATTTTCAATTTAAGGTACTACCATCCTGCGCCATTCTGCTTTTCTATGTGTATAGTGTGAAATATTCCAGGTTAATATTCCCTCTTCTCACCCCAATTTACTAACCATTGCAAGTTTATACAAGTTAATTGAGTTTTTCAGTCAGAAGTAATAAAGCTGTGTTTTTTTTTAAATCATTGGTAACTTCTAAATCTTTTGCTAGCTTGAGACTAATAATAATAATAATAATAGCTAGCTTGAGACTAAGACTGATTTGAGCACATTTTAAAATGAATGATATAGCACAATGCTGTATCTAGAAGACACAATTGTAGGGGCTTTTCAATATCAAAAATACAAAGGTAGGGAGCTAACATTTTTAATACCTGGGTAACAAAAGACGATACTACTTGTTTTAGACTATAGTTTCTGGCAGGGTCTCGAAACTGAAAAACTATATCTGTTTATTAAATGTAATCTTGTAATAGTGGTAACTGTTATTTGTTGCTACAAAAAATATTAGCTATATATAAATACAGTATATTATAGTAATATTATTATATTTGTAGAAATAAGCAGCAGATGCTGTCCATTTCTAAATTTTGGTAAACCTATATTAGCTATATATAAATACAGTATATTATAGTAATATTATTACATTTGTAGAAATAAGCAGGAGATGCTGTCCATTTCTAAATTTTCGTAAACCTATATTTATTATCTAAATTATTTGTAAAAAAAATTGTTTATATAAACATTCATAAGTGCATGCAAAACATACTCTAGTAAAACAATATAATTGACATTTAAGATTAGGATATTAATAATAACTCTAATTTGGATTCTTAATAAATAGCTTGGTAAAGTGCTGCAGTACATCCAGTAAGAAAAACTAGTAAAACATATGAGGAAAGATCAAAATTAAAAACATAAAATGAAAACATAAAACTGCTTGGCTTTTGTGTAATTTTTCTAGGTAAATTAATTTGTAACACCAGCAAACTACTTACCAAAATCAAAATTTGATATAGCTCCAATAGAATAATGAAAAATAATTTTACAAAGAGTAGTAATACCATAAAAACTCTTTGCTATCATTTGGGGTCATGGAGTTTAATATTATTTGTGCTATTATAAAAATAAAAATAAGTTATCATATTTTCTTTTTCTTTTTCTTTTTCAAATACCTCAATTCTTTAGCACCGTTCATTTATGGAGAAATCCATAGTTTTTACTATATGAAATTGGATACTAGCCTCATAATGTTGTGCTACCAGAGGAAAGACACTCTCTGAAGTCTTGGACTCTAAAGTATTTATATTTATTTTCGATTTTCTCCATTTACAAATAAAATAACGGAAGATAGAATGCAATGGATAAACAGAAAAAAGACTAGCGCGTTTTCTGTGTCCAAGCAGCACCAGCCTATGTGTTTCTCTGCAAACACACGTGAACAGTAAACAAAAAATAAAACAAAAGTGGTAGGTGCGCTAAGTGACTTTCACCAATGTGATAAAAAGGAAAACTGTTAATTGCCTTGTAAGGTGATTCACTCCTGCAAGTCGATGTTTCTATGTGTCTCAAAACAAGAAAAAAGACAAAGAAACATAGACCATAGTGTAGTACAATACAGATATATGGAATGTTATAAAGTTATATGCCAATGCACTCATAAATATATAAAAGAAAGGTGCTTATCTGGTAATCCTCCTGCAGTCTTTGTACTCCTCATTCAGCAAATGTGTAGCAGAACAATCGAGGAATAGAAGGGGAGACAATGAATATGTAATACAGTGCAAAATATTTAATTAAAAAGTAGTAGCTTACATAATCAATGTAGAATAGTCAGCACAGTGGGGAATCTTGGAAGATGTCCTGTCCCACGATGGTAAAAAACTCCAAATACACAATATAACAGAGAAGCAGTATAAAACAATGTAAAAAAGAGAGAAAAGTTCAGGTCCGCAGAAAGTACAGATATCACGCTACACGTTTCGCCTTAACAAAAGCTTCCTCCTGGCGTCCTTCGTTAAGGCGAAACGCGTAGCGTGATATCTGTACTTTCTGCGGACCTGAACTTTTCTCTCTTTTTTACAACAAACAACCATCCAATCTGTGTTCAACAATATCTCCTGAGTACAGGGATACCACACATGCATAGGTTTGTTGTGTTGTTTGGGGGCTAAAAGGCCACATTTTGAAGGTGCGCATTTCCAACTTGGAATTTTGACATGTAGTCAGCCTGAGCCCATGTTTCATTTGGGACTTTTTTTGAAGCTGGACAGTGTATTTTACCATAGGCTATTTTAAATGGTGGTATTTTAACACTTTCCATGCACCAATTCTACCACCAGCCTTGTGGTTTGTGGTAGTAATTCTATGGTGTATTTTTTCCCACATCCATTGTACTTTAGACACAAATTCACAGATTTTGGTATATGACACTGCCAACCAAACACCCCAATATGTATTCAGCAACATCTCCCGAGCACAGGGATACCACCCATGCATAGGTTTTTCAGCTTATTTGTGGGTTAAAATGTGTGCTTTTTGATTTTCCAACTTGGAATTTTGACATGTAGAGCAAGGAAGGGGTTAATAGCTCTTATAAGAGCCTTTGTAGTATTGTACTAAAAAATAACCCCTAAAAATGCACAGCCAAAAATGTGGTGCTGTGCAGTGATCAGTGGCAGGGAAGGGGTTAATACACAGGGTACACTATACAAAGTGTATGACTTTTATAAAAGCCCTTTGACCTCACAATTTTGTAACATTTTGTTTGATTTATTAAAAACTTATATTATACAGATCTGTCTCTCTCCCTCAATAAAACTCAAGTGAGGAGAGGGAGGCAGATCCATATGGGTCAGAACAAAATTTACCAATGTTTATCTGACCAGGTGAATTGGGATGCTCATCTGAGCAATCACCAAACCGCCTTTGCCACTGATCGGCTGTTACTGATCGCTGTATACATGTTCAGACAGCTTCAAAAGGAATACACATAATCCCCTAGTGGGTATAATTAACCCCTAGCGTGTGTTACAAAAAAAATGCAGATTGCAATAAAAATCCTTCTGTGGCCAGATCGCTCAATATGCGCTGCTTAGGCAATGACCATATGCGCTGCATCAGCACTGCAAGCAAGGGGTTAATAGCTCTTAAAAGAGCCTTTGATCTATTGTAATAAATTACAGTAAAAAAATTAACCCTGTTTGCTTCCTAAGCACATGTGTCCAGCCGCCATTTTGGGGGATTGATCGTGCAATTTTTTTAGTTTTGCTCAATGCATCTACATAGAGGCATTGTAGCAAAGCTGAAAGAGTAAAGAAAGCGACCGTTAATTGCTTTCTTTGCTCTTTTTAGTGCATGACGTGCCAGGCACGTCATCTGTCACTAACTGCATGTTTATGCAGGACGTGCCTGGCCCGTCATCTGTCCTTAAGGGGTTAATAAGAAAAATGATATGACTGTGGTAGTACTAACATATTAGCATGTACATGTGCAACATGAGAATGTTAGTTTACAATAGTTTGTTGGTAAATATTGGCCAATACTACCGTAGTCTATAATTCCTATGGTGTTCAGCCAGTAATGGCTGACTCTATATAATGGGAGCTGTCTTCAACAACAAAAAAGTAAGTAGTGTAGGTCATCACTACCCCAGACTATAACTACAATTCACGTGAAGTTCAGCTAGCAGTATGAGTACAGTGTTGTAGAAGCAGTCAACAAAATGTAGCATTTGTACTGTATATTTAATCTGTACTGTAGCACCCCTCCCTTAATCCAAACAACCATAAGCTACTATTTCCATAAACAACTACACAAGTGCTGCACATCCTGATTTAAGATGAGCAGGAGTGGGGTACATTTAGCACATTTCTATTTATTGCTATAGCTAAATAGCATGTCCACAAAGTTAAGGGAGCTTGCATCTTTATTGTTAAGAATGGTATGTAAGCGGTTGTCGTTTTTTGACAGGGACCCAGATGAAGGAAATATTGTCATTAACGAAGATTGCAATTGTTTTCCCACCTGGAATTTAAAAGGTGGTCTATGTCAGCTTTTGCATGTTGACCAGACTGTGGGTATACCATCATAGTGTTGCGATGACATACATCTGCTTGCAGTACATCATCTTCAGATGTAGAGTCTCTCATCCACACCCATTTAGCATTTTGTCTATTAATACCTACCCTCCTGATCAGTTGCTGCCTTTGTGAATGACACAGTGCCACTTCTATTGTATTAAATTAGTCACCAATCCAGCACTTCCCTCTTGAATCCATTGTTTCCAACTCTGCCTTTTGTACTGTTCAGACGCTGCATTCATCTCTTCGAATTTGTGAACTCCTGAATTTTGCTGGGCTCAACTCGTTTGGGGAAAGGTGGTTGCATTATTTCTGGCTCTCTGCTACCGCCTGCCTGTTGATCCTGTTGGGTTCATCCTGTGTACACCGTGACTGTAGGAATGTGCATACATTAAGTTTTGCTGATCCTTTTTTACTGTAAAAACAGTTGTCTTAGTATGTAGCGCATGAGCATTTTGTGAGCTATGCGCAGTTGGAAGTCATGGATATGTTTGTTAAGAGTGACTTAGTTCTCTGGATTGAGTGTCCTTCACCATCTTTGCTCCAGTTTTTCTCCTACTCTCTTCATCTCTTGTAGAAATATTCTCCCATCTTGTGGGTGCATGTATATTAAAATAGTCTACGAAATTCAAAAGATTGGGGTTTGTGGACTGATACTGGATAATTTGACTCAAGATATAAGTTGACCCTCTAGGGTAATGCTTGCATAAATGCTTGGAACAGCAAGAGGACCGGCATATTCAACTAGGCACAGTTCAGCAATGCAAGCTAATTCTGATGTATCAATAACATTTTATCCAAGTGCTTTAATCATAAGTGATTTTACACCACCCGGTTCTACTGGATGCGGGCAGGCTAAGCGACATCATTTTATATCAGTAATATTGCTGAATATTTGGAAATTAAACATAAGAGTATGAGAAAATATGATTTAGATGTAGAAGACACTAGCCTTCCATAAGGAAGTTTGCAGCACAACATCATTGGAACTTTACTACATCAAAAGTAGAATGTCAAAGATAGCATTAACATAGATCAGATACTTAGTCTTGATACTCCAAATATTAATGGATGATGCTTTTTTCCCCTGTGATTGAATTGGACAGTTCTCGGGTAGTTGCCTTTCTAGAGATAATTTAGATTTTTGAACAAAATAACTGTGATAGCTTACTTTTAAATATAAGGGGAAAAAATGTACATACAAAGTGATACCTGGTTTGTGTTCAATCCTGTCGTGTATAAAAATTTGATTTGGTTCTACATTTTCAAATTATGCAATGAAACACAATAAAAGCATAATATTTTTTTTATTTTCTATAAACATATTTTACAAACTACCAGACATTCAGGATATATAAAGAGTGCTACATTTAATAAATATTTTGGAGCTCTGCTTTCAATAACTAGAAACAAGGAGGTGTGATGTCTTAATAACTAGAAACAAGGAGGTGTAAATACTTTTCTAGTGGGCTTGCATTCAAGGAAGAAAGACAGATAAAGATGGGGAGGCACAGAAGCAATCTCAGGAAGTGGTTTATGTTTATGTATGTCAAAGTAAAATAGTGTTGTCATTTTGAAGAAAATAAATAGATGGTGCTACTCCATGTAGTAGTGTATTTAGGATGAATTTTTTGCTACTTTAAATAACAAGCTTTAAGTACAGTAATACTAAAGCAAAACAATAAATGCTTTGTAATTCCAGAATACATTCTGCAAATACAGCAAAAAGTTGCCTGTCCTTGACTTTGATTCTACAGCAGAAAAGTAAATAGAACATCAAAATGAATATGGATGAAACACATTATTTTCAATGACTTCTTATTTCTGAATAAAATGTCAGAAAACAATCACTAGTCCACACACCAAACAGTGTTTGTGAAAAAGCAATTTCATTTTCTTGTCACTGTTAGATTGTGCATATATGCATAATGCGCATCAATTTTCATGCAAACATACTCAATCTTTACTTAGTGAGATTATATCTCCAAGAACGTGATTAGTAAATGGTATAGTGTAGACATTTTTACTACAATCTAACCAATTGGTGGAAATCTAAGATATGACCATTAAAAACCCTATACAAGCATGGGAAGGGCAATATATAAAAGTATAATTTTGTTTATCTTTTAGCAACTAGGTACTTTCATTGATTGGAACAACATTATCTATGGCATATTGAGACTCTAGTCTCTTGTTGATGGCTTTTAGAGAAATAATTAATCACTTGTGTACCTTCAAATAAACCTTTATGCACTAGATTCTAGGGCAGACATTTACCTACAGATAACATTCTTTTAGACCACACCAAAGCAAGCGTCCTCCTCACAGCCTGTATATTGTTCACTCTAGTCCCTTTGGGCCATCTGTCCTAATCCTTATAACAGGGAAAGCAATAACTGGAACATAGAATAGCCCTGAATAATACTGAAAATTTACAGTCTGATAAATGAATCTGATAAGAAAAATGTACATTTGACATAATTTTAAATTTATTGGAAACAAAAGTTACATATTCCATACATTGTTAAACCTCCTGTATAAATGTTCTTAAAGTTCAACATCAGACTTTTTCTTCCTACTTCTTTGTGTATGTATGCCCAGTATACACGTATAGTTATTTGGGACACTTTGGGAGCTATTCACTAAAAGGTGAGTTGAGGTGAGATGAAAAATTTAATTTCACCAATTGAGCTATACATTGTGCAGGAACACACGTGGTCAGTTCCTCCACTATTTGAACTCATCCGATTTGTTCCTGCACAATGTATTGCTGAATTGGTGAGATAAAATATTAATCTCACCTCAACTCACCTGCTATTCACTTCAACTCACCTTAACTCACCTTTTAGTGAATAGCCCCAAAATGAGTGTTGATGTTTTTTCCCTCCCAAGCTCAATACAAATGCTGCAGAGCTGAGTAAGAGAGTCATTATAAGCTGCAAACCTGATATTTTGGAGTATATTAAACATATTTAAAATACAGATATTCAAATTGTAATAAAATACATACATTTTGCATCATTATATACCTTTACTTACATTTAAAAGGTAGGTAATATTCAAATTGTTTTCGTCTTATAAATGTATGATGTACTTCTTCTGTACATCAGTGCACTTTCTCAAGATAGTCATACTTTAATGAAGAATTAGAAAACACCTGAAACTGCAGTCTTTAGACATTTTAGAAGTGCGGTTCAGTATCTGAGCAGATTGATTCAATAGAGCTAAGGGATCCAGACATTGAGCCTGTACCTTCAAATGCATAGAAATGTAAAGTATCAGGTGATAGAGCACATACGTCTGTATTAGCCTCCTCCAGTTTTTCAGAAAGGAATTCCCTGAATTCAACAACATCTGGACCAAATTTTAAAGACATTCTGTAAAGACTTGGAATATCTCTCTTAATCTTTCTGTTAGGCTTTGGTTCTCGCATAACTGTTTGGTTTCTGAGTCCTATGATATCAAAAGCTTCTGTGTCCACTTCTCCTCCTCCTTCATCATCGTACTTTACAAAGTTCTGTCTGAAGTCTTCTCCTTTCTCTAATAACGTATCATGTTTTTTTCTCTGTTTTACGAAAACTAAGATAGACAACACTGTAGGCAAAAATTTAAAAAAATATATAAATCTCAGTGGTAAATCCTATTTAATACATTTAATACCTAGAAGCAGTACATTATTTACCGTTATGGTAAGCACACTGGCTATTTAATAAATGAAGTGTCCTTGGCTGTGACATATATCCAACATCATTTTGCGTTTCTGTGGTTATTTGAATTGATATAGAATGAGGCAGCCTCCCTTCTTTGAATGGTATTACAGATCAATAGACAATGTAATTACATCTTTCCGCTTCCATCGTGTTTTTTTATTAAAGTAATAGCGGAGAAATGTACTGATCCTCTTCAACACTTGTTCTATGTTACAAAATAATGTCAAATGTGCCTTTTTGAATGTTTTATTTATTTATAAAAAAAAAAGCCTTATATTTGTAGACCATTTTATCAGCTTATGTAAAATTCTAAATATGAAAGAAGCAATGCCTAAATTATACTGTTGCTTATTTTTAGATTATCCCGACCATGTAACAGGGATTATGACATTGGCGAGGCTCATCCAATCTACCTGAAAACTGATGTGAAAATATATCTTCATATTCATAACTTATATTCACTAAATAAATAAGATCAACGTTTATATATAATTGATGTAAGCATATTAACATTAAAAATGATATAAGATATAAGTACAATTTGACAAAAAAATTGTCAACATTCTTAAATAAAAGTCAACATATGTAAAATTGTAGTTTCTATATATTTTTAAATTAATTACCTAATATTAAAAAGACACCAACTGAAATTGCAATCAATGCTCCACCATTGAATCCAAGAGACGAAAAAAATCCTTGCACTTTACACAGCTCTACGTCGCCATTCGCACCACAGTTACACACACTGATGGTCATTGTGTTTGTACTGCTAAGTGACGGAGTTCCATTGTCACTTATTACAACAGTCAAGTAATAGAATGGATTGCCTTCATGGCTGTATGCACTCCTTGCTGTAAAAATAGTGGCCGTATTGTCTGAAAACAAGATTTTTTTGTAAGATTATTAGAAGTTTTATTAGGCAACTATTGACACAATAATTGATACATCATTGATAAATCACTCATGTAAATCAATGTATAAACAAATATATATCACTTGAACAGGTGGATCAATATCACGAAGAGGAAGATCATTTGTCAAGGGATTAGTAAGAAATTAGTTTACAATATTAAGATCATCAACCATGTGATTAACATAGAAGTCTGTCTGCCATACACAGAATCAGTCCTTCCATCGGGGAATAGCCAAATAAGTAAAAACTCACCAAGGTTGCAATTTATGTGGACATAAATTGGACTGTGATACATGCCATGGGAGGTAACATATAACCTAACAGCTGTTGATGCTATACAACACCCAGTGATGTGATGCCAACCTATAGCTTGTTGTATGCAATATATACATGTATTAAGTATTTTATGTGATATATATATATGTAGTTAATATGATTTACATCAATATCATTTTCTCATCATGGTATTAAATATATGTGTATATATATATATATATATATATATATATATATATATATATAACCCAATATGCTTTTGCTCACAGCAGATGTTTCAGCTTTATACACCTTCATGTTGCACAAAAGGGGTGACAATTGATACTAGCTCAACGGGTCCTGAAGGGTATTGTGACATGGACAGAAAGCAGGGTATATAATTAATTCTGAAATATAATTATTTTTACTTTAAGGGAGATTTTTACTTGGATACTTGCTGTATAGCAATGGGGACCCCATTGCACTTATTTTATGAGAACATTTTTATGGGTATTTAGGAATACATCTTCATTGGTGACTTTATTAAGGAACCAAATTGGAGATATTCCATCCTTATTTGAATGACATTTATTATGGTCTGGGATTACCTTTTACTCAAGTAGAGAATCCATAGATATTTTTTGATATTAAGTTTTAAATAGATGAAGGGTGTCTTTAAATCTGAACATGTAAGATATTTGATAATGATAATTACATTTATGAGAAGTTGTCACCAACATGAGTGGTTAAGAAATATACCAAAAGGGCAATTCAGAATAATTCTGAGGAATTGTAGTGACCTTTAGAGTATTTAAACATCAAATTAAGGATTTGTATAGAAAGATTTTGTCACCAAAGACCAGAACTCCTCTGAAGGCTGTGAAGGATATAGAACGTTTGGAAAGATTAGAAACTGAATGCTAAGAGATCCAAAAAAGAGACAATAGAAAAATATTTAGCTTTTTTCTTTTATCTCTGAATATATTGTAGCAACCTCTTTGATTACTATGAAAAAATGATTACTCTGCAAACATTAGTATGGTTCAGGAAGATGAAATATTGGCACCAAACATATCAAAGAAACCTTCAGTTCAGGAAAATCCAATAGGAAAAAAACAATAGGATTTTGGAAAGCTTTTTTATTCATTGACAGCATGTGGTTTAGGGGATAATCATATACATGTAAACTAGCTTTCTGCCAGCGCCGGATAGGCATAAGTGCCACTAAGTTCATAGGAGCTCCTCTTGTGAGTGTGCCCATTAATATGATTTATTCTGTGATTTTGATGTTACCATTGTTTCTGGACTCACTGCATCATCTTTGTTTGTTCCTATTCCACATTTCCATTATACCCATGCCAATCCTTTGTCATCATATTATTTTCTGATGTAAGATCTGATTGATTGGTTGGGGTATCACTTAATATTTATACATACTTTATATTTATATAGTGTGTACGTTTTTGTACCACTTTTTTATGGGCTGTTACATATGTGCATCATAGGTAATTTCCACTTTATTTTTCAGTCTACATGTACTATTCCCTTTTGTTGTTGTTTTTGTTGTTTATTTACAGTTGGGAAACATTTTCACAACATTCAACTCTTAGCAGCAACGTTAGAATGTGCCATTCCTCTAAGGCACACAGTAAGTGGAAAATGCCAAAGATAAAGTGACTAAAGTGCGCTTAGTACAAAACCAAGAACAACAGGTAGAAATGCCACCTAAAATAATTATCAATATAAGTTATTTGCCAGGTTAGTACAATACATGGAAATAAAGAAGAACAATAAAAATAAAATAGTGTAATACTGGAAATATAAAATATTTGGATAATACACTATATTGCACTCTCATGTTCCCATAGGATTAAAGGCCTACCAAAATATGGAGGAAGTCTTGATAGAATAGTGCTTCTCCAGTGTGACAGAAATCAGTGCTAGTATAATAACAATACTTTAATAAAAGTCTAAAAATGAATTAAGGATAAAAGATTTAAATGAGTACAATAAATTACCGGTAATTGCCAAGTGTGTATTTCTTTTTAGGAACATAGAGCCAGATACCCCCTCTTCATCAGTTGAATGGAAAAAGTATCAACACATGAACATCATACAGGAGGGGTGGATACAATCTCTAAGGTTATTTTTTAAAGCATTTCCTAAATCTGACAGCAATTCATTTTAAATGAGGAATCAACGACATTTAGTCTTTAGTCGTGATTGGTCTATTGTGAATTTGAATTTTTTTATAACTTTCTCCCCACCCTGTTTTATGTTAATTTTATAGTACCTATATATAAAAATGGAAAATATAATAGTAGATTATGGTGGTTCATGACATAGATTTAAATGGTTTG
This sequence comes from Pelodytes ibericus, assembly GCA_036172795.1. Lineage (NCBI taxonomy): Eukaryota > Metazoa > Chordata > Amphibia > Anura > Pelodytidae > Pelodytes > Pelodytes ibericus. The sequence goes on from CM069859.1 coordinate 81,539,235, forward strand.
AAGATAATCTTATGCAAACAATATAATTATATATGGTATGTGATATTTGTTGGTGAAATAATATATATTATAAAAGCAAAAAAAAAATGTTGTTTATAAAAGTAGTAACTCACATCGAGGGCACAGGATTCCATGCAGGCAGAAATAACAGCTACGTTATAAAATATACAGCTCAAGGTCCACACATCAGAACGTAAGGTGAGGGAGTAGCAAAATTACACAGCCTCAAATCTGCAGAAAGCACTAGCAAGGCACACAATATATACAGCTCAAGGTCCCCTCATCAGAGCATATAATGGGGGTGGGGGGTATTAAAGTTTCACAGCTCCTTATCTTTAATTAATTTCACCTCAGGAAGGCTTCAACAGGTGGCGTATGGAACTGTGCACAAATTCAAGTGGTGTATATTAAATTAAATTAGCAAATGAAAATACATTGTGTACATCCATACACTGTCTCTTCATCTGTCTGCCGTCTTGTTAGATCCGTTCCTTGTATTGGAGATGTTTTTGATGGACTGATGTTCATCCTTCCTCCTGACTATAGCAGGATGAATATCTTATATATTATCAAGAATTATATATTCTTGTAATTTAACTATTTACCCAAATACTTCCAAAAAATCTCCCTGAGATCACTCTCAGCCTTGCACTCCCAACAGGTCTGGCTAGAGAGAGTATATCGTTATTTATATTATCAGAATAGGACAAATCTATTGGGAGAATTGTTGTGGATGTACACAACCTTTAAGCAGAGTTAACTAATATTCTGATATCTAGGTAATTAATCTATGTATGTTATTGCCATATCTGAGCAGTGATAGCTGGGGTCATATTTAACTAAATAAGGTATGTTGCTGCTAGTCCCACATATATATTAATAATAAGTCCCATAACATGCATATTGCCATCTTGTGGTTAAGCATGTAATTGCATAGTAAATTGTATTGCATGTAAATCTGGTAATTGATCCATAACTGCTTATTCCATATTTTATATTTCTTTACAACTATGATAGGTCATCAATGTGAATTATGAATGATCACACTCAATATTGATACTGTGTCTTGTTTTTAGACTAGTTGGCTAATTTCATGGTTTATTATTATCTTCAATTAATGTTGCACATGTACATAATTTTGTATAATATTATGTCGTTTGTGGTTTACCTTGCAAGACGTCCTCAACCTTTCTTTACATCACACATTCGTTATGGGTATTTTTGGTTTGATCCATACAGTGAATTAAATATATTTTTCCTACTTTTGGGGATTCATAATTAACAATCTCTATGTATAATTGTATGGTAATTACATTTTGACAATGAACACTAGTCTTCATTATAAAATTATTCAAAACCATCTTTAATGTTAATCAGACCCAAACATCTGTGGGCCTATGCTTCCATATCATGCACATATGAAGTTATTTTAAGACTCTAGACCAGGGGTGTCCAAGTTTATTCTGCAAAGGGCCACTTCGCTAGAAATGTATGTGTGCGTGGGCCGTATTCATTTTTCATTCATTCAAAGAATAATATATGTAATTATACACATGTGTGTGTATGTATATACTGTATATATATATATATATATATATATATATATATATATATATATATATTTCACACTAATGTGCAGTGGTCACATTAACACACACATGCATACACAGTCACACTTACCCCGCCTTCCCACACACACAGTCACACTTTCCCCACACACACATACACATTTAGACACACATACTCACATACATACACTTACCCCACACACATACACATTTATACACACATACATATGTAAAACCAAAGAGATAAATTCCAGCGCTAGATCCGTGGCCAAGCAGCACCAACCTGCAACAAAAGGTGGTGAATTGAGTTATATGAATTGAGTGCAATTCACCACCTTTTGTTGCAACACCCCATATTGCCTATTGGGCTGCACTATGTTCTTTGTCTCTTTTTATCGTTACATGTTCTGAGGCATTTAACATCAATTTCACGCTCCATAAATGAAGTGAATCGCTACTTCAGGCAATTACATAATTCATATGTTTTCGTTGGTGGAACGTTTTTACCGCACCTACCGCTCCCATTTTTTGTCTTTTACACTTACATACATACATACATACATACACTTACCCCACACCCACTTAACATGCACTCACATAGATACACATTTACACACACACTCACATACATACATAAAGTTACCCCACACACACACTCACATACACTTACCCCACACACACATACACATTTATACACACATTCACACACATACACTTACCCCACACACACATTTATACACACACTCACATCCATACACTTACCCCACACACACATTTATACACACACACTCACATAGATAAAATTACCCCACACACACATTTATACACACACACACTCACATACATACACTTACCCCACACACACATTTATACACACACACTCATATACATACACTTACTCCACACACACACATTTATACACACACACTCACATACATACACTTGCCCCACAGACACATTTATACACACACACACACTCACATACATACACTTACCCCACACACACATTTACATTTATACACACACTCACACACATACACTTACCCCACACACACATTTATACACACACACTCACATACATACACTTACCCCACACACACATTTATACACACACACACGCACATACATACACTTACCCCACACACACATTTATACACACACACACTCACATACATACACTTACCCCACACACACATTCACATTTATACACACACTTATACACATACACTTTTATACTAACATTTATACACATACACTTACCCCACACACACATTTATACACACACACACTCACATACATACACTTACCCCACACACACATTCACATTTATACACACACTTATACACATACACATTTATACTCACATTTATACACATACACTTACCCCACACACACATTTATACACACACACTCACATACATACACTTACCCCACACACATTTATACACACACACTCACATACATACACTTACCCCACACACACATTTATACACACACACTCACAAACATACACTTACCCCACACACAAATTTATACACACACACACACTCACATACAAACACTTACCACACACACATACACACACTTACCAAGCAGTTTTCTTTTTTTTTAAAGGGGCTGTGGAGGTTGTGGGCTCCCCGTTTTCTTCATGCTGCCGGTGCACTTCTTCCCTCCCTCTGACCCTTGCACATGACCTCACGCGCAGGGTAGAGGAGGGGATATGCGCACGAGCACAGGAAGCTGTATCGGGGAATGAAGTTCCCTACACAGAGCGTGTAGGGAACTTCGTTCCCCGACACAGCTTCCTATGCGGTGTGCAGTTTGAGGTGCGCCTACCGGAGCAGAGCTCAGGCGGGCCGCATTTGGCCCGCCTCTGCTCTAGACCACTGGTTGGTTTGACTTGAAACAACATAACACTGTATTGACACTATACATTGTTTCAGAATTAAGGTGCGTGCTACACACAGACTCATTCAAACCACATTCTTGCACACACACAATATGCCACATGATACTTCCTACACAAAAAAATTGCTCCATGCCCCATATTCCACCAAAACCTGCAAATGTAATGTAAACATTTGACCTTATCATAATTTATCTTAATAACATCTACTACAATGTGATGCACCAACTACCAGGTAACTTGCAAACCCTTTTATGCCGGATGAGTGCTGACACTTGAAATTGCAGAATCATCTTTTATGCTATAGATTCCCACTGTAATTACTATTGGATAAATAAAATCTATAGAATCATTTTGGATTTCCACTGGCAATCTGGTATTATTCAGGGATTTTGAGCATTCTCTTAAGCCGCATGTATGTATCCTGAAGGGTTCATATTAGCTCTTTTATTTTGAGAACTACTTTGGATCTCACTTTCAATGATGCTCAGCTAGCATCTTGGGGAGGGGTATTTTGGCCAGCTGAGCATCATGGGGAGTTCAAAGCTACCATCTACAGATGTATCTGCTGTTGACTACCTTTGCCATGATGCTGAGCCAGCATCATGGGAGCAGTATGTCTGGCTGTGCCTCATGAGTACAGTAGTTATTGGCAGAGGGTGTGGTGAATTACAGCTTACGTGATGCCTAGTCACTCCCCATAAAAATCTCAATTATGATGCCTATCATTGTAATGGAGCCCATAGCAGCAAGTAATGATCTATTCTATGATAGTTCAGCCTTCTACATGTTATGAGCTGTGTATCATGCTAAACGCTGGTATATGATTTCATATACCAATGCCTGCACAGTGAGGAAAGCTTAACTATAACACAAGTGATGAAAAATGCAGACTTTGCAACACTACCCAGTACATCACCAAGGACACTTTCTAAGCCCGTCTCTAAAGCAGGGATGACTACAAATGTTTGGGAACTCAGCCAGCCTTATAATTAATTGAACATCACAGGATACGTATTTCTTCAGCATCTGCAGTGCCAAGTTTATCCGTCCTCTCTAAAAAAATAAAATAATGGATCTTTGGGGAGCACAAGGAGGTTAAATGGGGGGGGGGGGGTTTAAAGAAAAACTTCACCCAAATGCCGCTGCCAAAGCATACATTAAAATGACCATATAAAGAGAGATTCACATATATTAAAACACTTGTAAATTAATAAAATCTAAACTAATGTTAACATATATTGCATTACTTTTTTATTTTGGTAGTCAGTAATACTGCATTACTGGTACATTTCCATAGTAATGAGTATTTTAGTAAGATTCATGTTTGATTTATGGTAAGAAAACAATACAAAACCCAGAAAATAAATAGTTAACACATACACAAAAGCATGTACTGATAAATGAGCTTTTAGAGTAAGTAATATTATATTGTTATATTATGTAGTCTAATTCAGCGTAACTGAATGACAAGAAAGAGATTATGACGTGTGTTACAGTAAAACCCATTTATGTAGAAAACAGTTTGTTTTTTTTACATATAAATGATGTACATTACCTCTATTGTCTCTGACAGTAAACTTTTCATCACTTGTTGCTTCAGAAGATAAGGAAAAGGATAAATAATGGCCAAATGCTGGATCATCTTTATCTACTGCACTTATGGTTTGTATAGGCTAAAAGAAAATATAAATATGGTACACAATTAGGTTGGAATAAAAAAGAAAGACTATGATGTTTATTAAAATAATACTACAACTTAAAGATAATGAAAGTTGTAAGCAAAATAAATAATCAGAAAAATATGGATGCATTAGGGAGAATAAGGCAATTTAATGAAGCTGTTTCAAACCATTTTTTAAAATGCATTTAATGGATTGTAGTGCATTAAAATACATAGCTGGTTATATTAGATATGTATGGTGTGTTAAAGCACTTGCAAAAATGAAAATGCTTCAGAAAATCAATTCACAAAATTTGCAATATTCTTTCTGAAGAAAAATCTTCTTTTTTTTTTTAAATGATCAATTGAATATGTGCATATAAAAGAATATTTTTGAAAAGTGTGTGCTTTAAATATTTACTTAATTTGCTTTTACTTACTGAAATATTCAGACTATGTACATTTTGTTTTTATGGAATAGCTCAGTGCATCAAGGGTTTATAAAGTTTTTTTTATAGACGAGAGAGTAGTGACAACTGTGACATGCATTTTAAATTAACATGTCATTGACATTGTAGGGAAAAACAAAACGCAAAGACAAAATTTATTTCTCCAGTCTATGCTTGTGAGCATGATTTTTGCAGGTAATCCCCTCAAAGGTCTGTCTAAAAGGCCTAGGATATTAACAAAGGCCATAGTTGCCAACAGTCTCGGATTTGTTTATAACAGTTCAGTTTTTTTTTTAGTCCTGTCTCTCAGGATCGGTTCTGTCCCTGCTGAACTACGAAAAAGAAAATATGTGGTGTCAGAACAGAAAATCTGCAACCAAAACCATGACAACACTAAAATCCCAAATAAAATGAATATACGCAGAACAAGTGTTAAGGTGTGCTTATGCTTGTAATAATATTAGTCCCTACAATCTGTGAGATCAAATTCTCAAATACAGAAAATAAAACCTCATAAAAGATGATAAAAGAAAAAATAGATGAAGATGTTGGCACACCAGAAAAAGTAAATAAATATAATATGCAAGCAAGTGCCAGAGTAGTTGATGGGTCTGAAAACCATCTACAGGTGCAAACATGTAAGAAAAATGGTGAACTTGGAACTCGAAAAGTTAAATAAAAAATAAAGTTTTAATATATCATGATGCTTAGATTGATGTTTCAACCCATGACAGCTGGATCTTAATCAAATGCAGTACACCTCAAAATACACAGCACAACATGTTTAATTTGTGTAACGCATTGGACATTGCAGCTAGGGCCATACTTCTGTATGACATTGTTTACTTTTAAAATTTGAACTAATAACTATTTTAATAAATAGTACATATAAAGACATCTGTGATAAATTCTAATTATTACATTAAACTAGTTTGTTTACAGTTATTTATATGATATTCATTTTTTCCTTTATTTACAAACATATGTATGCTAAATTGTTGGCACACTGACCACCTGTATTGTTTCCTTTTCAACAAGACATGTAAACATCTATTGTACATCTTAATTATATCATAGCATTCAAAATACTTCCAGTAAGTTGTTTGTGAATCTCAGTCCAAAAAGTTGACATGTTTGATGTTAAAACAAAGATAACAAGGTTAGGCTCAGCTTTTAGAAGACTTCAACAGCTGCATTATTGATTGAATCACAATGTAATTGCCATGAATTGTGTTATTTCGGGACTCATTAAACTGGAAGCTCTCTGAAAAAGAATGTAAAAACCCAGATCCTTCCGAGAAACAGGGAACCAAACACAATGTCTTTAAAAGTGAAATGGCATATTTTCAAATGTTGTTGTAAATCAGAATCAGGTATCATTAATTCATATTCTGCTTGAATCACAAAGTAACCCAGTTTGAAGATGCTTTTCTTACATTCATACATACTTTTTACATGGTGGTTGTAAATTAAGTTTATCATGCATTACATTAACTTAACTTTTTATAGAAAGATGCAATTTATTATTGTCCTTGTATCAAATGTTAACAAACTCGTTCTCCCCTTATAAATGGCTTTATTGTAGCAATACTGAACAGGTTGTGCATTTCTGACATGGAAGAAAAAGAAGTGTGGAATTTCAAGATATACAAATGTAAATGAAAGGAATAGTTAAGTATTTTTTCTTAGTTCTCTGGGAAAAAATGCAAATCTAAATAATATGACAAAGAAATACGCTGTTGGTCCTGTCCTTTCTTGTTTTGGTGATGCCAGTATGTGATGTTCTTTTGTGCTCTTCGCCTACCTCCCTGACAGGCTTCCCTCTCTGTCCAGATATTCAGATATATGCAGCCAAAGTGACTTGTAGCATTTCTGTGGAACTCAGATTGCATTATATACCCAAGAGAAGACTGTATCCTTATGCTATGGGTGGTCTTATGCTATTGGTGGTAATTGCACCATTAAGCGCGTAGGTGGTAGTTGGTGAGCTGCTAACCTTAATCAACAGACTGACATGAAGGTTTAGTTATTTTATGTCAACATGATGCTTCTGGGACGCTTCTCCTCCATCCCAGAAAACCTTCCTGAATCCAACTGGTAGAAAGTTACCAAAAATATTCATATCTGAAGAAAACAAGTTGGTAACTAATTCAGTATTGGTTTTTACAAATGTCTTCTGTTTATGAGTGAATGGCTGATGTTTATATACAATTGTGAGTGTTTTATTTTTTTTTGAGGGGGGGGGGTGGGATGCACCACATTATAATACACTCAACTCACAATTAATCAAAACATATTTATCTTAAATTTTAACTAATAAGAATTTGATTAAAAGAAGAACATATGTTTATTTTTTGCTGGAAATGTTGGATTGAATTTACTGAAGCAAAGAGAATTGCCATTTAAGGTACATATAGAGGCAAAATTATGACTATTGCTAACATTATTTGCATATGCCTACATAACATCTCTTCTAGTGGCAGTAGCTCTACATGTTTATGATTTCTGTTGGAAATCAGATCTTCTGGCTTGTCTGGGGTGCAGGCCCACAATAAAAAAAAAATCCCCTCTGTTTAGCCGGTCCGTGGCTGTGAGGGAAGCGTTCTGCACTGAGGAGCAAAATACTGTCATATTGAATGACATAATACTGACATAATGAGTGGCAGAAGAATGGCATACTGAGGGGAAAAATACTGGCATATTAAATGGCAAAAGAATAGCATATTGAGGGGAAAAATACTGGCATATTAAATGGCAAAAGAATGGCATATTGAGGGGAAAAATACTGGCATATTAAATGGCAAAAGAATGCCATGTTGAATGGCAAAAGAATGGCATATAGAATGGCTAAATACTCGCACACTGAGTGCCAAAATATTACTGGCATATTGAGTGGCAAAATATTACTGGCATATTGACCAACTGCTCCCAACCACCCTCCATATTACACTAGACCGGGATAACATGCTTGTGAAGGTAGGTGGGGCGAGTGGGAGATATTGTTGGGGAGGTAGGGGGTCCAGAAAATGTGTTCACTAAGGGGCCCTGAAATTCCTGGTGGCAGCACTGCTGGTGTGTGTAGATTTGTGCTTAATAATGACTCTGCTACCACATGATATTTCTAGATGCATCTTTGTAGGGTGTTAGAATCAGTGTAAAATCAAGCAACCATTCCAAAGTGAAAAAATTACTAATTAATCACATATCATAAATGAAAGAATTAAAGTATTTGCATTAATCATTAAAGAGACACTATATCATAAAATCGTATTCTGTCCAATTTGAAACAGCTTTTGAAAGGTGTGCCGCATTTCATCCCCATTCAAATCAATTCAGTGCTCTGAATGGCCCTTTAAATCAAACCATTCAGGAATCACAGAGGTGATTCCAAATTGGCCTGACAATTTTCCATGATGTGTGATTTTCACATCCATAATGGTGCATTGTTGCAAACTATATTAGAAAATACAGTCAGGATGTTGAAACTGTTAGAAATAATGAGTTAGGCCAGTTTTTTATTGGTTCTTTAATCGGAACCAATAAAAGGCAATTTTAATGGACAAAATTGCTTTCCTTTCAAAAAACCAAACTTTTGAATGGTAGTATTAAATAGGCTATATATAATTTATATCGACTAAAGAATTAATTGCAAATGATAGCACCCGTTAAAAAAAATCATATAAATACTGTACTATGACAGAAAATGGAACAAGTATGAGGCAGATGGCGCTAAAGAGAATATTGCACAAGCAGCAACTTGTCTAGCAGCTATCCCAAAGTACCGCAACAGAATACGTATACAAAAAAACACACAAGGTGACAGTGCGCTATATGTGCTATAAAGTGACAGTGCAGTAAATCAACTGTGCAAAAAATGCAGGATATATACCCAGTGCAGCAAGTAAAGGTATATTGATAGTACAAATATAGGTTAATGAAACACAAAGCACTCACATATAGTCCCTATTTTTAGGACAAGACAAAATATAAGTGGCAGCTTTCTTATCCTGGATTGATTCAACCTCCAAGGAATAAAATATGGTATTAGTAGGTAAAAGTGTAATTTAATATAAAGTGCATAAAGTATCTTAAAATCAGGAACATCAGCAAGGGGTCACAAACTGGAACACAAACTACAAACTAGAACACAGATGTGTGTTGCTTGATCAACGCGTTTCACCCATTTTAATGGGCTTCCTCAGAATCCAGCAGCACTCATAGGAGATGAGGCTGTTTATATATAATGTCTATATTAATTAATTCTGTCATCAGTGACGCGACTTGCCCACAACGTCACGTCACTTCTGGTGCGACTCGTAGGTTAATCTGAAAAGCCAAATCCTCGGCTTTCTCCGCTGTTCGTATTATGGGATTCGGTTTATGGCTTGTTCGGGTATCTCCGTAGTTCGTATTATAGACTTCGTGTATTTCCGCAAGTGTTAGTTTTAACAGCTCCGTATTAACTTTTCTTCGGTTTAACACCATATAAATACTATGGATAATACTCCATAATAAAATGATGTATTACACTGGAAATGTGTGGTGGTCCTCATTGCAGTTTATAATAACAAGCTACATAAGGAGAGATAGTTGCCACCATTATAGATGGCTATATGTGCCATGCAGACAGAACAGAAGAATAAGACAAAACTGTTCAAATTTAGAACACTATTATGAAGTTTCTCTGAGAGAGTGATTTAAGCAGAAAAAAAGGTTATAGTAAGAAAAAAAAGCCAAACTTTTGGATAGGGAATCATTATTTTTGGATAAACCTAGAGCTTTGGTGATATTGGGTGTTCACCCCTCACTGATTACAATTCAGATGGCATGATAAAAAAGCATTGGGTTGTCCTGCAACATGGCCCGGTTTTGAAATCAGCTTTACCTGCAAATCCACGGGTTTACAAAAGCTAGAAATATAGGTAGTCACGTTGCCCGAGCACACTCATAGATGTTGAAGTTAAGAAGCCAGTAACTTGGCAAGGACAAAACCTTTGGGTATTCATTGGCTTAGAAGGTGCAACACGTGTCATCACAAAGTTAGAAAAATAATGAATTTCACCTCACAAAATAGTTAGAGAGTATGAAATTAAGCACTTCATTGATCACACACTGAGGATTTGATTTTATATGTGGGAACTGTGCTCTGGGTAAAAGTAGAGCTTATGAATGGGAGTGGACATTTTTCCTATCAGTTAAAAGTGTATGGTGATCTAACTGTATTACACTATTTCTTGTTTCTTTCATTTTATTCTATATATGATAGGGGGTAAATTCTCAACAAATTGATAAATACAGAACACTATTGTGTGGGAAATGCATTTATTTCTAACAGGCTTGCCATAGATGTAATATGTCATCCTGAATTATTGTGTTAGCATGTCCCTAAGGAAGATGATAAGCATCCTTAGAGCTGCAAAAATAGACCTTTTAGTGTTCATTAGAGACAAAATTACAAAGTATGATAGTTTTTTATACAGGTCAATTATATTGTATCACATGGCATATATTTTACAAAACATTTTCACACTTTTCAATGATTTTAAGATAGTGATACATCCATTGTGCTAGTCATGTCATCTTAAGTCATGATGTTACATTATCCCAATGATATTACCATCTCTGCCACATTGATAGAACAATGTTAGTATGTAGGGGCCTAGTTAGACTGTCTTACACTTAACAATATTCAGTTTAACTCATTCACAACACAACCTGCAGGATAATATGACAAGCTTTTGTCTGGAAAAAAAAGGTGTTCTAGTATAGATAACAAATGCACTGATCTTTTATAAACTTAGCAAAAATTATACATTTTTCTTTTAAATTAAATATGCTACATGTATTTTATTTTAATGCCTCTGAGCAGTTTTTTAATTATTGCAATATTTGTTTTAAATCTACATTTCCTGTGTACAAAATCTAACTAACAAATCTAATTGCTTTTTTTTACACGGGCATATCCAGATACAAATATTAAGCATTACTTTATTTGTTAAATAAAGATGATAATTGGACAAATATGGAAACTATGGCCATGTTAATAAGCATATTATAAAGTGTTTGAGCAGAAAAATACATGCCCAACACAGACGCCAATGTGTTACAACAATGAAAGAAAAGTATGTGGTGATGTACCAAGATGTTATACACAATACATGTTTGGTGTATTAAAATCTCACTTCCAGTGCCTTGATAAATCCAGTGGGTATTTTTTGTACCGTTAGGTAAAAGAATCAGATATCATCATCTTCTGTTGTATATTACATAACAAAGCACTGCAGCATCAGGTGCCTACAGCAAGGGATGGTGATGCTGAGGATGTGGATGGCAATCAGAGGGATCTAGAGTTCAGGGAGAGGCTAATCATACGTGCACTTTACCCAAGTTGACAACCCATGTCTAACATGTTGTTTACACCGATTAGCAATAGTGTATTCACAAAGTAACCTTTATTCATAGAATGCACAGTAAAAACTATGTTTGCCTCTGGTGTCCCTTTGGGTACAGGTTTATTAATCCCAGTCTGTTGGCTGCATGTTTGTCGCTTGTTGATTTATTCTTTTTTCCCCTGTTGATGTTTTATCCTGTGCACATTTGTTTAGATTGCAGGTATATTACAGGTGGACAGTCATGAGGGCTAATCCATATTTGACAGCAGTGGTGAGTGATGTACTAGTTATTAGAGTCCACTCAATAGCTATTGCAAATTTGTAATAGCCTCCTAATATAATAAAACCAGTGCTTGATAGGAGTGGATATAAATCAGTTGTTCATCACAAGAGGTATATTGCTGGCAAGGGGTACAGGCATTAGTGGTGTATTAGACAATTGTCTAATATAACAAATCATGAGCATGTTAATGGTGTGATATAGGTATGATGTTCAGTCATAATTGTACTGTTTAACACTATGGTTAACATGACATAATTTCGATTTCCATTCTGCCCACAAATGGTATATTGGATATATCTGTTCAGGTGTACACCCATGAACAGCCTGGAACACATTTTTCAACATGTATGTTCACTGATATAAATGACAATGTCATCTGTTTACATGAGTATGACATAGATTGTTCAGAGATAATGACATACACAGTAAGGATAATGTGAATCAGACATACCGTATATACTCGATTATAAGCTGAGTTTTTCAGCACAATTTTTGTGCTGAAAAATGCCTCCCTCGGCTTATACTCGAGTCAGCGTCTCAAAAAATAAATAAATCTAAAACTTACCTCTTTGCTGCTCCGTCTCCCGGTGCTCTGAAGGTCCATGGCTGTGAGGGAAGCGTTGTGCGCTCCCCTCCAGCCGCGCGGTCAACAAAGTGTGTTTTTTTTAAACAAACTTTATTGATCCGCGCGGCTGGAGGGGAGCTCACAACGCTTCCCTCACAGCCACGGACCTTCAGAGCACCAGGAGATGGAGCAGCAAAGAGGTAAGTACTGGGGTCTGGGGAAGGGGGGAGGAGGGTGGCATAACGAGCATACTAAGGGGCAATATCCTGGAATATTAAATGGCATATTGGGGGCAATATCCTGGAACATTAAATGGCATATTGGGGGCAATATCCTGGAATATTAAATGGCATATTGGGGGCATTATCCTGGAATATTAAATGGCATATTGGGGGCAATATCCTGGAATATTAAATGGCATATTGGGGGCAAAATCCTGGAATATTAAATGACATATTGGGGGCAATATCCTTGAGTATTAAATGACATATTGGGGGCAATATCCTGGAATATTAAATGGCAGATTGGGGGCAATATTTACCAGTAGCTGCCTCATTTCCCACCCTAAGCTTATACTCAATTTAATATTTTTTCAAAGTTCTTTGTGGTAAAATTAGGTGCCTCGGCTTATATTCGGGTCGGCTTATACTCGAATATATATGGTACATTTTTATTAGAAGTTCAATTATCTTTGGACATCAGATGAGAATGACCGACTAGGCAATTTTTTATTTGAATCCTCTTCATCATCACTTTGTTATCTTTTAAACGTCTGTGCACGTGAGTTTTTTCCACTAGGTTTATAGCTGCTGAGTTGGCCCTAATTAACATTGCAACTAAAGGAGCTAAATTTCTACAAACTGTATGTATCTCCTCCAAGATGTGTTTTTGATATGTGGTTTGTTGAATTCTTTGCAGGATTCTGTGTCATTGTTGTGAATTCACTACCATCACCTTGACAATTTACAGCTCCTGATGTGCCAGGCTGATCTTTAATATCTGAATATGCCACACTCAGGAAGATTCTGCCCACTAGTTCCACAGATGGATCTAAAAGACAAGAGATTAATTGTCTACTATTTGTGTTATCATGCAGTATGTACATTCTTCCATAGTTCTTTATTTTGTTATTGATAATACATATTAAAACCTTACTGAATTGGGGGGCGTGTCCTGGTGGTGTATGGAGTAAGGCGCTCGGACTCAGAGCACCTAGGCCGCAACAGGCTACTTTAGCTACTATATATATCTAATTTACGGAGAAGCACCAGCTACTGCTATGGGGAAACCCAAGGAAGCCCACCCTAACGCGACCAGGGGGAAAAAACCTGCAGAGTTTTTTACTCCAAGATCGGGAAAGCGCCCTGAGGCCCAAGATGGCGGCGCCTCCGTGGACCCGAGGACACTGAGAGAATACCTCTCAGACTCGGAAACAGATGAACAAGGACACACAGGAGCAGCAGGTGAGAACACTTCGCTCAAACGCCTAATAATAGACCTGAAAACTACAATCCAGGCGGAGATGCAGAAAATGTTGAAAGACATTCGCACGGATCTTAAAGACATAGGTGAGCGAACTGCGCACTTAGAGAGCAAGGTGGAAGCTCTCTCCGGGGCCCACGATGACCTCACAGAAGCCCATATATCTCTCAACATCAAATATCACCGACTGGAAATGAAGTTGGCGGACTTAGAGGACAGGTCGCGTCGAAATAACATAAAGATCAGAGGCATAACGGAGGATGTACATCCTGAAAACCTCACCATTTACCTAATGGACCTGTTTCAGGAACTGGTGCCTGAATTATCAGCCCTGGAGCTTACTATTGATCGAGCACACAGACTGCCCAAACCCAGGAAAGCACCCAGTAACCAGCCGAGAGATGTAATAGCATGAATCCATTTTTACGAGACCAAAGAGGCTATTATGAAAGTAGCGCGGGGCAAAGAATCGGTACCAGATAAGCATGTGTATCTGCAGTTCTACAACTATCTGTCTCAATGGACCATGAATCGCCGCAGGGAATTCGGAAAAGCCACCACTGCCCTGAGAGACGCTTCAATTAAATACAGGGAGTGCAGAATTATTAGGCAAATGAGTATTTTGACCACATCATCCTCTTTATGCATGTTGTCTTACTCCAAGCTGTATAGGCTCGAAAGCCTACTACCAATTAAGCATATTAGGTGATGTGCATCTCTGTAATGAGAAGGGGTGTGGTCTAATGACATCAACACCCTATATCAGGTGTGCATAATTATTAGGCAACTTCCTTTCCTTTGGAAAAATGGGTCAAAAGAAGGACTTGACAGGCTCAGAAAAGTCAAAAATAGTGAGATATCTTGCAGAGGGATGCAGCACTCTTAAAATTGCAAAGCTTCTGAAGCGTGATCATCGAACAATCAAGCGTTTCATTCAAAATAGTCAACAGGGTCGCAAGAAGCGTGTGGAAAAACCAAGGCGCAAAATAACTGCCCATGAACTGAGAAAAGTCAAGCGTGCAGCTGCCACGATGCCACTTGCCACCAGTTTGGCCATATTTCAGAGCTGCAACATCACTGGAGTGCCCAAAAGCACAAGGTGTGCAATACTCAGAGACATGGCCAAGGTAAGAAAGGCTGAAAGACGACCACCACTGAACAAGACACACAAGCTGAAACGTCAAGACTGGGCCAAGAAATATCTCAAGACTGATTTTTCTAAGGTTTTATGGACTGATGAAATGAGAGTGAGTCTTGATGGGCCAGATGGATGGGCCCGTGGCTGGATTGGTAAAGGGCAGAGAGCTCCAGTCCGACTCAGACGCCAGCAAGGTGGAGGTGGAGTACTGGTTTGGGCTGGTATCATCAAAGATGAGCTTGTGGGGCCTTTTCGGGTTGAGGATGGAGTCAAGCTCAACTCCCAGTCCTACTGCCAGTTCCTGGAAGACACCTTCTTCAAGCAGTGGTACAGGAAGAAGTCTGCATCCTTCAAGAAAAACATGATTTTCATGCAGGACAATGCTCCATCACACGCGTCCAAGTACTCCACAGCGTGGCTGGCAAGAAAGAGTATAAAAGAAGAAAATCTTGACATGGCCTCCTTGTTCACCTGATCTGAACCCCATTGAGAACCTGTGGTCCATCATCAAATGTGAGATTTACAAGGAGGGAAAACAGTTTACCTCTCTGAACAGTGTCTGGGAGGCTGTGGTTGCTGCTGCACGCAATGTTGATGGTGAACAGATCAAAACACTGACAGAATCCATGGATGGCAGGCTTTTGAGTGTCCTTGCAAAGAAAGGTGGCTATATTGGTCACTGATTTGTTTTTGTTTTGTTTTTGAATGTCAGAAATGTATATTTGTGAATGTTGAGAAGTTATATTGGTTTCACTGGTAAAAATAAATAATTGAAATGGGTATATATTTGTTTTTTGTTAAGTTGCCTAATAATTATGCACAGTAATAGTCACCTGCACACACAGATATCCCCCTAAAATAGCTAAAACTAAAAACAAACTAAAAACTAATTCCAAAAATATTCAGCTTTGATATTAATGAGTTTTTGGGTTCATTGAGAACATGGTTGTTGTTCAATAATAAAATTAATCCTCAAAAATACAACTTGCCTAATAATTCTGCACTCCCTGCATTGAAAACTTTGGTGAATCCGTGCCTGAATTATCAGCCCTGGAGCTTACTATTGATCGAGCACACAGACTGCCCAAACCCAGGAAAGCACCCAGTAACCAGCCGAGAGATGTAATAGCAAGAATCCATTTTTACGAGACCAAAGAGGCTATTATGAAAGTAGCGCGGGGCAAAGAATCGGTACCAGATAAGCATGTGCATCTGCAGTTCTACAACTATCTGTCTCAATGGACCATGAATCGCCGCAGGGAATTCGGAAAAGCCACCACTGCCCTGAGAGACGCTTCAATTAAATATGCTTGGGGATATCCCCTGAAATTACTGGTGTTCAAAGACGGATTCACCAAAGTTTTCAATGCCCCGGAGGACGCTCATATAGCATTGGAGAAATGGGGATTGCAGTGTCCGGGGGCTCCAAAGACACCGTCCCAGCCGCCGCTAGCAATGATCCCCACGGAATGGAAGACCCAGGACAAACGAAACCAACATGACGTGAACTGATTAATGGACTGAGGGGACTTGGACACATTTGCTTTTCTTTCTTCCCTATAAACATTATTTCTGATTACCCATGGAAAGGAGCCCTGTTGGCTGTCTATGGCGAGCGGTGATCCAGGAGGAGCAGTACACATAAGATAGCGCCAGAGTGGCTGTAACCCTGCTAGAAAGTCATGTTATATTTTGTATCACTGATTTACTTATGTTGAGACTTAGACCACATGCTTTTCTATCCCACCCGTCTCTTTTCTCTCTTTTTCTCTCTTTTTTTCTATAAATATGCACATTTCCTTTTTTGGCCACCCTAACTCCCTCCATACAGCTCCTATTGAATCCAATGCCTATGGAAGATTCTGGGCTTACCATCGCGAGCTGAGCTCTCGCCCTTGATTTAAGGTTCTTCCTTCCCCATCTCCTTTTTCATTTCTATCTCTAGTCCTGTTCTGTTCTCTAAACACTTACTCCTATCCAGACTGCTCATAAATTTAATCTTTCCACTGGAATGGGAAGGTGGCTGAGGATATGTATTTTGCGTCTTGAAACACAAGATAAGAATAGAGCTGGTGAGCTATGGATGGATTGACTCTTTTTTTATTACTGTGCAATATGTAAAGCCCTTCTACGCCCATTTACTGTTTATAATTTAAAGAGCGGGGCAGAGGGAACATAGTCGCGATACAACATATCTCACAACCGGCAGCATTGTAGGTAACGGGAATCACTCCCCAGGATTTACACTGGGTAGAAGTTTCGAATTAAAGGATCTGCATCAGTACAGTCTTTATTGGTTTAATGGGACTGTGGGACCTGCTGTACTGCCATGCAAACTTATCTCCATGCGTCACCCTTAAGCCCCTCCAGCTGAAGCGAAAGTGACTGATATGGATACTGTCTATGCCTTAGCCCTATTCCCTTACTCTTTTCACTTTATTTTATTTTCTATGCTCTCGCAACATGATTAATAGGATGTATATACCTTGGTTTCTTTATTCTGTAATCTGTATATATGCTTACAATTTGCCTTAACAATAAGTGCTGAGAGGTCGCAATAGGAATCTGTAGTGTTTACGTGTGGTACGTGGTCTCCTCACAGAGTATCAAAAGAATTTGTTTCTCTGCATGCAGAAGTCTAATCCAACAGATCACAGTTTCTTTACAGCCTTTATTAACAGTTTAAAAAAAAAAAAAAAAAGAGAGTTCCAAATTAAGAAAAACAAACATCTTACAGCTGATTAACATAGTAACATAGTAATTTAGGTTGAAAAAAGACACAAGTCCATCAAGTTCAACCCTTCTACCTATCATTACAGCTTTTGATCCAAAAGAAGGCAAAAAACCCCTAAGGAAGCTATTTCGAATTTTGCCTCCTGGGGGAAAAAATTCCTTCTTGACTCCAAGAGGCAATCAGATTTCTCCTTGGATCAATAAGCTCTTTTATTAATGCTTATTCTATTATTAATAGCCCTGTATGTTCTGCTTTGCTAAAAAAAACATCCAAACCATTTTTAAATGCATCTATTGTGGTTGCTAGCACTACCTCTCTTGGCAGTGAGTTCCATAACTTTATTGTCCTAACCGTAAAGAATCCCTTCCTTTGCTGTCTATGAAATCTTTGCTCTTCCAGTCTGAGGGGGTGACCTCTTGTTCTTTGTACCTTTCTGTTAATGAACAGGTCACTGGAGAGCTCTTTATATTGGCCCTGCAAATATTTATATAATGTTATCATATCCCCTCTGAGACGCCTTTTTTCTAACGTATATAAATTCAATTTTTTAAGTCTCTCTTCATAACTAAGATCCTCCAAACCCCTTATTAATTTTGTAGCTCTCCTTTGCACTTTTTCTAGTTCCTTAATATCCTTTTTAAGGACTGGTGCCCAGAACTGTACTGCATATTCAAGGTGAGGTCTTACCATTGATTTGTAAAGAGGCAAGATGATATCCTCCTCCCGTGAATCTATACCTCGTTTTATACATGCCAATATCTTATTGGCCCTTGCAGCTGCTGACTGGCATTGGATAATTATTCCTAAATCCTTTTCATTAGTAGTTTTTCCCAGGGAAAAACCATTTAACGTATATGTTGCTTTGTTATTATTTTTCCCATAATGCATAACTTTACATTTGTCTATATTGAACCTCATTTGCCACTTTACTGCCCAGTCCCCCACTCTGTCCAAATCTTCCTGTAAAGAAAAAACATCAAGATTAGTCTTTATTGCCTTACCTAATTTAGTGTCGTCCGCAAACACGGAGACATGGCTCTCAGCACAATGTGGCAGATCATTAATAAACAAATTAAAAAGAAGAGGGCCCAAAACAGACCCCTGAGGTACTCCGCTTAATACCCTTGTCCAATTTGAGAATTTTCCATTTACAACAACCCTTTGTGTTCTATCTTTTAGCCAATTTTCAATCCACATACACACATTTGCCCCCAAACCTATTTCTCTCAATTTGTAGAGTAACCTTTTGTGTGGAACTGTATCAAATGCTTTCGCAAAATCCAAATAGATCACATCAACTGCCACACCTAGATCTATATTTTTACTGACTTCTTCATAGAATGTTATTAAGTTTGTTTGACAAGACCTGTCTTTCACAAAACCATGTTGACTTTTACTAATTATATTCTGGTTCAAGATGTATTCTTGAGTGTATACCTTTAGCAATCCTTCAAATAGTTTCCCCACTACAGATGTCAAGCTCACTGGCCTATAATTACCTGGCAGAGATTTTGATCCCTTTTTAAATATTGGAATGACATCCGCCTTTCGCCAGTCTGTTGGCACTGTACCTGAACTGAATGAATCCCTAAAGATCATGAATAGTGGCCTGGCCAGAATTATGCTTAACTCTCTAAGTACCCTTGGGTGTATACCATCTGGTCCTGGGGCCTTGTCTATCTTAACAGAGTGTAATTGCTTAAGCACTTTTTCCTGTGTCAGCCAATCCCATGTTTGCGGCGAATGTCCCATAACTTCCTGTAGCAGGGGCTCGTCCATCTGCTCTTCCTTAGTATAAACAGAAGAAAAAAAAGTATTTAAAATGTCTGCTTTCTCTCTGTCCTCACTTACCAAATTTCCCATTTGGGATAACAAGGGCCCAACATTTTCCCTCTTTAGCTTTTTTCCATTTATATATTTATAAAACATTTTGGGGTTAGTTTTACTCTCCTTGGCAACCCTTTTCTCATTTTCCAATTTAGCCATTTTAATTGCCTTTTTGCAGGCTTTGTTGGCCTCTTTGTACTCTATAAATGATAATGCTGATCCCGTGTTTTTATTGACTTACGTATGATTCTGGTGGTAGTTCGGTAAAAGTTAGTTTCTCCGTTTCGGTGCCTGTTGCAGAGCCCTGGAAATGGGAACTATGTGCACCTAACCCGTTTATGCCAAATAAAAGAGGATGGCCTGGGGACCCAAGTTTTGGTATACCTTGGTACTTGTCATACCGAGAAGGTTCACTTTGGTGAGACCTCGAAGACCTAAGATTCCTCCCTTGTGTATTTTCCAGTTTGAATGTGTGTTTCCCCTTAATGTTCCCCTTCCCTTTTTCCCTGCTGGCAGGCTATTTCATACATCCACTACCCTCTCAGTAAAGTAATACTTCCTGATATTACTTTTAAATCGTTGCCCCTCTAATTTAAGACTATGTCCTCTAGTTGTGGTAGTTTTTCTTCTTTTAAATATACTCTCTTCCTTTACTGTGTTGATTCCCTTTATGTATTTAAATGTTTCTATCATATCCCCCCTGTTACGTCTTTCCTCCAAGCTATACATGTTAAGATGCTTTAACCTTTCCTGGTAAGTTTTATCCTTCAACCCATGAACCAGTTTAGTAGCCCTTCTCTGAACTCTCTCCAAAGTATCAATATCCTTCTGGAGATATGGTCTCCAGTACTGCGTACAATACTCCAAGTGAGGTCTCACCAGTGCTCTGTACAATGGCATGAGCACTTCACTCTTCCTACTGCTAATACCTCTCCCTATGCAACCAAGTATTCTGCTAGCATTTCCTGCTGCTCTATTGCATTGCCTACCTACCTTCAAGTCCTCTGAAATTATTACTCCTAAATCCCTTTCCTCAGATGTTGAGGTTAGGACTGTACCAAATAGTCTATATTCTGCTTTTGGGTTTTTAAGCCCAAGGTGCATAATCTTGCACTTGTCCACATTAAATGTCAGTTGCCACTGCTCTGACTATTTTTCTAGTTTAGCTAAATCATTTGCCATTTGGCTTATCCCTCCATGAATATCAACCCTGCTGCAAATCTTTGTATCATCAGCAACAATACATACTTTGCCAACAAGACCTTCTGCAATATCGCTAATAAAAATATTAAAGAGAATGGGTCCAAGTACAGATCCCTGAGGTACCCCACTAGTAACAAGACTTTGCATCGAATATACCCCATTGACTACAACCCTCTGTTGCCTGTCACTCAGCCATTGTCTAATCCATTCAACAATATTGAAATCCAAACTCAAAGATTTCAGTTTATTGATAAGCCTTCTATGTGCGACAGTGTAAAAAGCCTTACTGAAATCTAGGTAAGCAATGTCTACTGCACCACCCTGATCTATTATTTTAGTTACCCAATCAAAAAAATCAATAAGATTAGTTTGGCATGATCTCCCTGAAGTAAACCCATGCTGTCTCTGATCTTGAAATCCAAGAGACTTTAGATGTTCAACAATCCTATTCTTTAAAAAGGTTTCCATTATTTTCCCCACTACTGAAGTAAGACTTACTGGTCTATAGTTGCCCGCCTCCTCCCTACTACCTTTCTTGTGAATGGGCACAACATTAGCTAATTGCCAATCTTCTGGAACTACTCCCGTTAACAATGATTGGTTAAATAAATCTGTTAACGGTTTTGCTAGTACACCACTAAGTTCTTTTAATAACTTTGGATGTATCCCATCAGCTCCCATCGACTTATTTGTCTTTACTTTAGACAGCTGAAGTAAAACCTCTTCCTCTGTAAACTTACATGCATCAAAAGACTCATTAGTCTTTTTCCCTAAATGAGGTCCCTTACCCTCATTTTCATTTGTAAAAACTGAACAAAAATATTCATTAAGGCAGTCTGCTAAGCCTTTATCCTCTTCTACATAGCATCCTTCTTTTGTTTTTAATCTAACTAATCCTTGTTTTACTTTCCTTTTCTCATTTATGTATCTAAAAAATGTTTTATCCCCCTTTTTCACTGACTGGGCTATAGTCTCTTCTGTGTGTGCTTTGTTTATTAATGATCTCCCAAGTTATGTTGATAGACAAATCTCAATGTTTGCTGATGACAAAAAATTAGGTAAGGTAATACAGTCTAACCTTGATGTTTATTCTTTGCAGGAAGATTTGGACAGATTGGCAGACTGGAAAAACAAGTGGCAAATGAGGTTCAATATAGACAAATGTAAAGTTATGCATTATGGGAAAACATACACTTTAAATGATTTGTCCCTGGGAAAATTA
Organism: Pelodytes ibericus; assembly: GCA_036172795.1. NCBI lineage: Eukaryota > Metazoa > Chordata > Amphibia > Anura > Pelodytidae > Pelodytes > Pelodytes ibericus. The sequence goes on from CM069859.1 coordinate 81,561,667, forward strand.
ATAATGAAAATGATTTAGAAATAATTGAAGATAACAGACTTAGCAAAAATGTTCAATGCCAATCAACAGCTGCATGGGCCAGTAAGATAGTTGCATGTATAAAACAGGGTATGGATTCACTGGAGGAGGATATCAGCTTGCCTCTTTATAAGTCAATGGTAAGACCTCACCTTGAATATGCAGTACAATTCTGGGCACCACTCCTTAAAAAGGATGTGATGAAACTAGAAAAAGTGAAAAAGAGGCCTACAAAATTAGTAAGGGGATTGGAGGATCTTAGGCATGAAGAGAGACTAAAAAAGTTGCTTTTATGTATGCTAGAAAAAAGGTGTTCTACAGGGGATGTGAGCACATTATAAAAATATGTGCAGGGCCAATGTAAAGAGCTCTTCAGTGATGTGTTCATTAACAGAAATGTACAAAGAACAAGAGGTCATCCCATGTGACTGGAAGAGCAAAGATTTCATAGACAACAAAGGAAGGGATTCTTTAAGGTAATGACAATAAAGATATAAAAATCATAGAATGAACATACAGGGTAATTAATGATAGAACTTCTTGATCCAAGGAGAAATCTGATTGCCCTTTGAAATCAAGAAGTAATTGTTCCCGAAATTCAAAATAGCTTACTTAGGGGTGTTTGGATCAAAAGTAGGAATGATAGGTAGAAGGTTTGAACTTGATGATCTTAATAGATTTTCATATTACTGTTACCTAATGTGTCCATGAGTGTGGAATGAAATTGCAGCCTGTTAGGGATGGGTTTTCAAATACACAATAGAGACTGGCTTTGAAAACCCAGCCAATGGCCCACCCCAATCACTTTTAGGAGTCATGTCAGCAGTGCCCAGCTCTGAGATTTTGTATGGCATGGTCATGGTTATTTTTCCAGAAGATATTTTGGGAAGGTCTTAAAGCTATATTTTAATTGTGAGGTGGGAGTAACATCATTTTTTTGACAGCTCTGTTATTGCCTTACCGCCATAGTTGTACTTTAATGTGCATTAATTTGGGGCTCCGTGTCTTTCCAGAATAACACATCATCATTTTTTTGACTTGACTGGTGTCATTGAGCAGACTTTATTATCTTTGACCAAAGACTGCTTGTACTGATAAAGGACAACAATTATAAAACAATACTCCAGATTAATTTACTGTGTCACACAAAATTAATATTACATGCAATTGATATTTAGTTTTTTTGTTTTAAAATAATGGAATACTTTAAACATTTGCAAAAATATTAAAAATGTTTCTAGGGTTTTGGTGAATTTGTTTATGTAAATTTACAATTCACAGTAAGTTTATCAGTAACAAGAGTAGTTTTGTTATGTAAATATAATATACTTAGATATAATTTAGCTTTTTCAAGAGATGTCAAATGGTTATAGGAATGACATTAAGTGGAAGAAATATCTTAACATAATAAACATTGTTTGCATTATGGTTCATATGAATATTATGAGCTTAAAAGCTTATTCAGTTTGCTGATCATACAGATGGACACCTTGTAATTTGAGTAATTAGAGAAATTAGTGTACATTAGTTTAATTGACCAAAATGTGTACCCAGTATTGTCTTTTTAAACAGTTTAACCACTTAAAGATGGACTAAATCCAAACTCTAGTAGTGCTGAGTCAAACTGCTAATCAAGTTATATATATAAATATATATATATATATATATATATATTTTTTTTTTTTTTTTAAACTCAAGAAGCATTTTTAAACAACAAAGTAGTCTCCTGTTACTAATAGAGCAACCAACATTTCATTGCTAACTCACAGGTAGCAATGTTTTGGTTGTGATGAACTTAACATCTGTTTGTGTAGAACATTGTGGTTACTTTTATTTTGGTACCAAATATATGTTTATGCCTCGCCCATGATGCCCCCCCCCCCATGACTGTCACTTTCCTCCCCATCCATGTATGTGTCTCTCCCTTCCCATGTTTGTCCCTTTCCTCTTACTTGCCATGTATGTCTCTCTCCAACTCCCCCACATATGTTCTCTCTCTCCCATCCTCCCCCATATCTGTTCTCTCACTCACCAAATCTGTTATCTCACTCACCAAATCTGTTATCTCACTCACCAAATCTGTTATCTCTCTCCCCAAATCTGTACTCTCTCCCCCTTCTTCCCATATCTGTTCTCTCTCTCCCCCTCATCCCCATATCTGTTCTCTCTCTCGCTCGGACAGGTCGCACCCCCCTAAGGTCGGCCCTGGTGACATCCCCATTTGACCTTGTCTTTCCCTTGGTGACATATTGCTATAAGAAGTGCTTTGTTTAGATTCAATACTTTTCAGAATATCTTATAACTGACTACGACAAATGATAAAATAATAAAATATGATGATAATTTAAAAAAAAACACTTTTTCTAGATTTGACCTGAACATTTTTTCACACAATTACAAAAGGTAAAAAAGACCCTATCTAAATAGTTTCTAAATTTTGTCTCAGTTTAGAAAAATGCCTCTATGTTTGTCTGTTGTTTTTTGCGAGTTATAGGACTGTTTTTTGTTTTGTAACCCTTTTCTCCTACAGTGACCTTTTGACCTCAACCCGAACCCTTAATTTAACCCTAACTCTAACACTTATGCTAACCTTAATTTTACTGTAACCCTAAAAAAAAAAACGAAAAAAAAAAACTGTGCTCAGGAAGTTTGCAATAAGTGAACACTTTACTCCTTGTAGATTGCAGACTTGGTGACAACCCAAAAGTGTTGGTGTACAAAGACCCTTTTAACAATGATGCAGTGGTGTTTATTACCTCAAGCTGCACAAGACTGTGTTTTCTTGGAAAGCTGCAATTTGGAGGTCTGACACTTGGGGGAGGACTTTCATAGGTAAGTATTGATTGCATTTTATAGTAAAACCAAAGGAAGGCATATACATATATGCAGTCAAAGAGACCTGCAAATATATGGAGCAAGGTCACTTAGCATGCCAGTCCATACTTGTGCTGCATGTGTCTAGTAATTTTGCACATGCACAGAAAGTGTCCAAAAGAATCAACAGCATTAATTGTTTATTGTCTATACAGGCAGAATGCCATAATATGCCATTCCAGTTCACCAGTTCATAAGAAGGGTTCTGCTTGTTAGGATGTCCATGGTTCTTGCCTGTTTAATTTCAGAGGACTTAAAAGTAGGTAGGCAATGTAATAGAGCAGCAGGAAATGCTAGCTGAGTGCTTGGTTGCATAGGCAGAGGTATTAGCAGTAGAAAGAGGAAAATGCTCATGCCATTGTGCAGAGCACTGGTGAGACCTCACTTGGAGTATTGTACGCAGTACTGAAGACCGTATCTCCAGAAGGATTAAGATACTTTGGAGAGAGTTCAGAGAAGGGCCACTAAACTGGTTCATGGGTTGAAGGATCAAACTTATGGTGAAAGGTTATAGCATCTTAACATGGAAGAGAGTATATTTAAAAGAAGAAAAACTACCACAACTAGAGGACATAGTCTTAAATTAGTGGGGCAACAATGTAAAAGTAATAAAATTAATGACGGAATGAACCTGGAATTATATTACAAATAACTCTTCTCGTCGGTGTGCCCCAAATAATCTCACTCCTACCTGAGAAACGTTGTAACCTCTTGCTTTGGGAAAAATGTGGATCCTCCGACAATCATCATAACCTCCTCAGTCAGATTTCATTTTGTTAAAACATACTGTACAATCTATGCTTCTACTTTGCTTTTAAGTGGTAAAAAATAAACTTTTTTTTTCTTGAAAAAAAAAGTAATATCAGGAAGCATTATTTTAATGAGAGGGTAGTGGATGTATCGAATAGCCTTCCAGCATAAACCCAGTCAAGGATTTTAAGCATGCGTGGGATAGGCACAAGACTATCCTAGATACAAGATAGGGAACTGGGGACTAATAAAAGTATTTAGAAAATTGGGCAGACTAGATGGACCAAATGGTTCTTATCTGCCGACACCAGTGGTGTATCTTGGTTTTGTGCTGCCCTAGGCAGACAAATTTTGGGCACCCCCCCTACCCACGATGCACACCCATGACATGAACCATAACCTACGTTGCACACCAAGGACATGCCCCATCACCCCATTTACATGCACATTGCCAATATTATTTGTCATTAATATTCCCCAGCCAATTTGCCCAATAATATGCCAGTGTTATTCTGCCATTTAATATGCCCCAGCCAATTTGCCCAATATTAAGGCAGTATTATTTACCATTTAATATGCCCCTGCCAATTTGCCCAATAATATGCCAGTGTTATTTGCCATTAATAAGCCCAAGCCAATGTGCTCAATAATATGCCAGTGTTATTTGCCATTTAATATGCCCCTGACAATTTGCCCAATAATATGCCAGTGTTATTTGCCATGTAATATGCCCCTGCTAATTTGCCCAATAATATGCCAGTGTTATTTGCCATTTAATATGCCCCTGCTAATTTGCCCAATAATATGCCAGTGTTATTTGCCATTTAATATGCCCCAGCCAATTTGCCCAATAATATGCCAGTGTGTTTTGCCATGTAATATGCCCCAGCCAATTTGCCCAATAATATGCCAGTGTTATTTGCCATTTAATATCCCATAGCCAATTTGCCCAATAATATGCCAGTGTTGTTTACCATTGAATATGCCCCAGCCAATTTGCCCAAAAAATGCCAGTGTTATTTGCCATTTAATATGCGCCTGCTAATTTTCCCAATAATATACCAGTGTTATTTGTTATTTAATATGCCCCTGCTAATTTGCCCAATAATATGCCAGTGTTATTTGCCATTTAATATTCCCCAGCCAATGTGCCCAAATCCCCCAATCTCCCCAGCACTTACCTTTTCCCCTGGTGGCTAGACGCAGGCAGCATGGTCTCCTCCATGCTTTCTGTTCAGCTCCAAGGCGGTTGTGCCGACAGGTCACGTGACCCGGCGCGCGTATGATGTCAGCGTGCCGGTCACGTGACTGTCGGCACTTCCGTGTCACACTGTACGGGGAGCCGAACAGGCAGCATGGAGGTTTCTCTGTGCTGCCTGTTTGGCTCCCCGTGCAGCCTGCCGGCAGAGGGAAGGTGAGGGGGGATCTTCCTGCAAGCGCGTTTTTTTTTAAACAACAAGATTTTTTTTTTAAATAATTTTTTTTTTCAGTGCTGGGGGGCGCTGCCACCCCCAAAAATTTGCCGCCCTAGACCTCGCATTAAATACAGCACTGGCCGACACATTCTATGTTTTAATGTTTCTATGTTTACTGCAGCTATACAGAATCATAAATATTCCCCTCACATACTATATTTGCCTTTCTCTTCAATGTACTTGTAGTAAGAGCTCCTGGCTTGAACTTTCTCTACTTTACTTGAAACTCCCTTACAAAAATCAATTTTACTTTGAAACCAGAGGCAATCACTGTTTTTTTTTCTATGTGCTTGTGAGAAACTTCAATGGTAGATGGGGAAATCCCAGATGCTGCTTTACACTCCTTTCTATGGTTTCTATATTTCATTTCTTTGTCATCCTATATTTTTTTATGCATTTTTTTTATTTTTTTCATTGCACATGGTACTGCGACACATATATACATGTTTTTTCTTTTCATTTTTTATGGCATAATAGTACAGACATAGTGGATTAAAATACACAAATGGGAAATTTACATATGTTTGTATTCTAAATTTAGCTACACAATATTTTTTTAAAGTCTCAAACAGTACCCACTGCTAATAATTCTCACAATATATCATCTCAAACAGTTAGACTAACAGTAAAAGCCACTAGGAGCCAGTTTAAAATAAATCATGCAATTAAATAATTAAATATGTTTAAACATATCACCAAACCGGACAGCACATTTAAAATTAAAATAATAGACAATTTTATTTGTTGTTGTTTTTTATGAACTAGACATATGCTCAAGGTTTCTACGCCATATGATGATAGCCTCTGGTAATTTCACACAGTGTGATAGTTCAATATTCTACATATGTAATTAATTCACAGGCTAGACCTGTGGGTGTCTTAATGTTGTTATGTTCTTTTCCAGATGAGACCATATGTATTTTTATAAACAGATGTGTTTTCAATATTCTGCATGTCTTTTGATATATGCATTTTCCTTTGCTATTATCGACATATATAAACTGAAATCATATTCTTTTATTTTTGATGCTTTTCAAACACATCTGATTGCCTAATTGTTTGATTCATTGTAAGTGGGCTCCTGATGTGCATCCTGCTGGCCTAGTCAGATATGCCCTTGTGTTTGGATTTAAATGAATTTCTGGAAGCATTCACAATTTAAGTCCATCAGTGATTGCAATTATTATATATTAAAAGGGATTTTTTCAGAAAGTGTCTGTGTTGCTTAAACCACTGTTTCTACATTTTGTACTTGGTGTAGTAGTGGCAAAAGAGCTAAATAATATTTTAAAATGCAATGCTCATGAACATAAAAATGATTGTTGGTTTTTCAGTCCATGTTTGTTTGTGTATTTATTTTCAAAGTTACAACACAGTACATGTGAAATGGATGAGAAGATTTTACTATTATATATGAAGGCATGTAAAGGCATGCAAGTTAGACCCCAGCACAATCAGTAGACCCTTTTTCAAACAGTGTATGGAGATTTTTAAAAGGTCACTGGTCTCTTCAGAGCTCCTATTGTGAAACCTAGATTGGACCCACAGATTTGTTAGAGCATCTAGATTGTACCCAGATTACACTCATAAATCTTTCCAGAGTACCCAGACTGCACACACAGGTCTAGCCAGGCACCCACAAGTCAAGCCAGAGCACCCATCTGCCTCACACTGGTCAAACCAGAGCACCCAGCTGACACCCACAGGTCTAGCCCGAGTCCCCAGCTTTTTACCCACATATCTAGCGATAACACCCCAAATTCACCCACAGGACTTTCCAGAACACCCAGCTTGCACCCCCAGGTCTAGCCATAACACCCACACTGCACCCAAAGGACTTGGCAGAGTTCCCAGCTCCCACTCTCAGGTCTTGCCAGAGCACCCAGACTGCACACACATATTTTTTACATATCAAAAACACACAGAGACCACATAACTACAAAATTGTGTGTACTCATTTAGGCAGGGCCAGCCTTAGGTGTTCAGGTGCCCTGTGCATGCCAACCCTGTAGCACTGCCCCCAAAGCAAAAATCACATAAATAGCAACAACAACAAAATTTGAGGAAACAAATATGTGTAATAAATAAATTAGGAATTACACATGTAAAACCAATATAGCTGATAGATAAACTGCATAACACATGCACACCCTCAACTTTAGGTGTATATCAAATAAACAACATGTGGAAACACAGCATTGTAAGTACTGATGATATAAGACATACAAACCATGTATTTGCAAATATGGATTAAATAAATAGCACATAGAACCATAGCATTGCAGGTATAGATCAAGTAAAAAAATGCATTGAAACTCTAAATTATCAGCATAGTTTATAGGTCGGACACCTCAAAGGTTATTCCTTCATACCATTCTCAATTGCATTGCTGTGCTGCAAGAAAAACACTTGCTACCTAATGTACGGGTGTGCCATAATAACCCACATGGCAAAACAAGCTAAAAAAAAGTTTGACAACTATTGCTCTAGATTATTTTCTAGATTATGATTTCTCTCACAGTGCCTTCACCCATTTTGATCATCAGCTCCTTACTACCAGCTAGTAATGCATCACATCATGCCACTCAAATAATCAGTTACAATTTCATCCTGATAACTCTCAGCTTCATTGGAATGTTTCCTATCTATCGCCTGTACAAAGGTAGCAGCATCCTTCTGCACAGGGGCATAACTAGGATTTAAACGTCCACAATGAAATTACCTGTAACTAAGCAGCCTTTTTTACAGGAAAGAAAGGAGACACACAGGATACAAATAGGCAGGCACTCAGATTCCAGAGGTAGGTAGTAAAAAATATTTTGTCTTTTTATTCTTGGTCCTTAGACCATTAAAAACAAATAGCATCAAAATAAGCAAAATAGAAAATAATCCTCAGCAAACAGAGAGATATAAAGCCAGTAAGTAGGCTGGAGGAACGCTTAACGCGTTTCACACATTCGTGCTTTGTCAAAAGCTGTCCACCCAGTGAAAAGATCCCCAAACACCTTATATATACAAGACAATTAAAAGTAATTAAAACCATTTGAAAACACTACTGTGAGGTTGCTTTGATCCACCCACCAGAGCTGCTGAGATACAAAAGTGTCAGAAGGGATAGCATACACCAGAGGGCAGGGAAGAGCCAAGTAAACATCAACAAAGTAAAAAAATATATATATAGATCAATAAATGAATGTCTCATAATTACTATGATAGTGGAAAAAATAAGAATTAAGTAATTATATTGATAATAATTAAAGAAATACACAATACTACATGCACAAAGTAAACTTTTTTTACACAGAATTATTCATATAAGTAGGGTTCTCTCAAAAATTCAAAAAACAGGAAACATCATAGCGTGCATTTAAGCCCTTAGGTTCAAGGTTTAAGGTTTACTGGTATCTTAATAAAATATCCAATAGACTTCTTGCTGGCTTAGACGCTGCATTCAACTTCCTCCTCTATAGAGTATTTCAATAGCTTCTCTGCCCATAAACGAGAAACAATTTATATCACCATTGTTACAAAGGGAAAGTGATTTCCCAAAGGGGATCTTTCCACCTTATGTACAATATCAGAAATGTGCTCCCTCGTGCTCTTTGAGCTCCCTGCTAGTATGCCCAATGTATTGTTTGTCACACTTCTTACATTGTATCAAGCATACCACAAACTTTGTGGCACAGTTGATATACTGTTTAACTTGAAACAATGTCCCATTATCTGTAGACGTCAATTGGCTAGTTCTATTCACAAAGTTGCAACATTTGCAGACTCTGGGGGACATGCCATTAGTGGACATCCAGTTGGAAGCCTGTTTATCTGTGCTGGAAAAGTAGGTAGGAGACAGGATATTGCCTAGAGTTTTTGCCCATTTTGGAATAAACCTAATGTTTTTAGATAACATTTTGTTAAGTACTAGGTCAGAGCAAAGAACTGGGAGATGTTTTTAATGATATTTTTAATCTGATGAAATTCCTCACTATAGGATGTAATACATCTAATTGTAGTGTCCTCAGACACGGGATTAGAGGCAAAAGTGTCTACAACTTGATCTTGTTTAGTATGTTTGGGAGACTGACCACTAAGAAGAGCTTGTCTTGTTCTGTTATCAGCCAGTAGGTATGCTCTATATATAACCTGCTCAGTATCTCTGCCTTAACTCACAAGATGTTTGGACAAATATAGTGCAGTGCGGCTACTACAATTTCCCTTTAATCTAACAAATTGATCGACAGGTATTGAGTTAATAGTCCTATGGGGGTGGCATCTTTTTGAGTGGTGGACAGTATTCCCTGCCACAGCTTTGTGGAAGGTACATGTCTCAACCCTATTATCCTGGGCTTGCAGAGTAAGATCTAGAAAATAAATGGTACATGGGATACTCTCGTGGGTAAACTTCTAGTTCAAAAAATTATTATTACAGTAATTAACAATGAGAGATGCATCCCCACGCCACACAAACAACAGGTCATCAATTTAGTGCCGAATGAGCACCACATTGGGCCTGAAAGGGTTAGACATGGAAAACACATCCCTCCTCTCAAAAAGTCATGTAAAGATTGGCATAAGAGGGTGCAAAATGCACCCCCATAGCTGTGCCACAAAGTTGTAAGAAAATCTTATTATCAAAGCTGAAATAGTTGTGTGTTAGTAAAAAATGAATGCTTTGCAATAAAAAACAAATAGTTTTATCAGTGTACCCACTAAAGCACCTCAGATACCACTCTATGGCTTTAACTTGCTGTTACTACCTACTTCTAGAATCTGAGTGCCTGCCTATTTGTATCCTGTGTCTTGGAGCTTTTGGAGAGGTTCACAGGTGTGAGCACTGCTCAGAAGAACATCACATCAGCTATTTATGGATTGAGCTTGCAGTTACTTTGCATATTTCTAAGAAAGAAGAGACCCCTAAACCTGCATTAAATCTCGATATCGAGACTTTTTTGAATAGGCCTTCTAGGCCTCAAAGCACGCCACAAGCAGTCCTGCCCATAAGAGCCAGAGGCAAACCTGAGTCTTCATCAGAGGATTCTCCAGTTTCTGTGAAAGTTCCAGCACAAGCTCCCACAATGATTTGTTGATTCAGACGATGCACCCACCACTATAGGTGACCTTAAGATTCTTATGCGGGAGCTACAAGAGATTTGGAGGAAGGATAGGGTGGGCATCCATTCTGAGATGACGCAGTTAGCGGGTAGGGTGTCAGTGTTAGAAGCCTCCATGGTGGCCTCCCAAACTCAAATCGTTGACACAGCTGATACAATGGGGACCCTGACCAAACATGTTTATGACCTTCAAAGGCAAGTCTTACTACTGGATCTGTGTTTACACCATGAAAACATCCGTATCAGGGGGATCCCGAAGACAGTTGGACCTACTGCCTTCCGACCCTACATTCTAAATCTACTTAAAAACCTTAAAGGTCTCGGACCTTGCTGATACACTGATACATGGTCTGTTCCATGTTAAAAAAGCCCAACGAGCGCCTCAGGAAGCGCCAATACTGACAAACTGGCTCTTATGACTGAAGGACTGAAGAGAGGCCCATTTGATTTCCAAGGCTTGCCCATCCAGTTTTATGAGTACCTTGCTCCCTCAACAATGGTATGGCGCCACTCTATGCAGCTGCTAACTGCTCATCTTCATCAGCTGGAGATCAAGTATAAATGGGGGTTGCCCCAATTACTCACCATTTCCACTAAACATAATACACTCTCTGTTGATAACCCGGACAATATTGATTCATTACTACGAGATTTAGGATTGCCACCAAAGTCTCCTCCTCCAGATCCTACAATTAACACTGGAGAGCCCTCATCGGGGGCAACCTTGGAGACATGGTATAGAATTTGGGAATTGGAACCCCAGATTTTTTTACATCTTTATGATTTTTCTGTGGACTGTCTGGGATTTTGTACCAGTCACAATTGCCCTATCCTCAAGTTTTTGCTACTAATTAATGTCTTGTTTGCTCTCTTCCATGAAGAGGCACTGTTATAATTTTTTTATTGTTGTATCAAATTGAGGTCGGATTATAAGACAGGGATCCAGGTCCCCAGCAGAGCTGCAGGGGACCTGGATCCCCCTCTCTAGCAGCAGGGGATGTCTGCGCGATGAGCGCAGACTCCCCTGCTTCCGCCCGGCACGACCGCCGGGGCTTCTGTGAAGAAGCCGGGTACTTCCGCTTTCGTCACAGAAGTCCCGGCGAGCGTGCCGGGCGGCAGCAGGGGAGATCCTCTGCTGCCCCACTAGCGACCAGTTAAAAGCGGGCAGCTGGGGGATGTCTGCACGATACGTGCAGACATCCTCCATGCTGCCCGACACCTCCGTCTATTATGACGGACCAGCTGTCCGTCATAATAGACGGAGGTGTCGGGCAGCATGGAGGATGTCTGCATGTACCTTGCAGACATCCCCCAGCTACCCCCACTAGCCACCAGGGAAAGGGGGGAGATAGAGAGAGAGAGAGACTAGGGGAGTGAGGGGGGAGATAGAGAGAGAGAGAGACTAGGTGAGGGAGGGGGGAGATAGAGAGAGAGAGAGACTAGGGGAGGGAGGGGGGAGATAGAGAGAGAGAGACTAGGGGAGGGGGGAGATAGAGACAGAGACTAGGGGAGGGAGGGGGGAGATAGAGAGAGAGAGAGACTAGGGGAGGGAGGGGGGAGATAGAGAGAGAGAGAGACTAGGGGAGGGAGGGGGGAGATAGAGAGAGAGAGAGACTAGGGGAGGGAGGGGGAGATAGAGAGAGAGAGAGACTAGGGGAGGGAGGGGGGAGATAGAGAGAGAGAGAGACTAGGGGAGGGAGGGGGGAGATAGAGAGTGAGAGAGACTAGGGGAGGGAGGGGGGAGATAGATAGAGAGAGAGACTAGGGGAGGGAGGGGGGAGATAGAGAGAGAGACTACGCTGGGGGGGAGAGAGGCCGCAAGGAAATAAAACCAAGAAATGCATTTGTATAATATCAATTTTTTATTAAATATTAAAAAGCAATTTACATATATATAAGTTAAACTTTTTTTTTCCTATAGGGTAGTCTTATATTCAGGCTTTTAGTTTTTTTCCTAAAGGAATATCCAAAGTTTGGGGGGTCGTCTTATAATCAGGGTCGTCTTATAATCGAGCAAATACGGGATAGTGTTCTAGTGTTATTGTACTATATATTTAAAGCGAGGTAAACCAACTGTAGTACATTATTCTCCTCATTGCCCATCTCTTTCTATTCATTGTGATTTTATACACCTGATTACATTTCTTTTTATTATTTTTTTCTTTCTTTTATTATTTTATTTCTCATCTTTTTTTCTCCTACTGAGTTTAGTATTACCATACCTGGCCACTGGAGGGTACCAGATGATTGTGTAATAATGATCTTTTTAATTGATCGGTTAATTTGATACTCATCATTCTGATCATATTGCATATACGTCTATGTGCCTACACTGGTTTCTATTTGTATTGTTTCTTATAGTACCCTTCAATATCGTTCCATGACTTAGAGTCCGGAGCTTCAGATACATATTTTACTCAAAAAATTTCCATTGATACACTCTAAGAAGCTATATACTTTCTTTTATATATGTAAAATTATTACTATTGGATATTATGATGTATTAGCCATGTCTGGTCTTATTATTATTATGTACCATCTTATTTGTTCTGTTTTGGCAATCGGTTCTCTATAAAAATAAAATCTCCATTTAGAAAAAAAAAAAGAAGTGAACAATTGCTGAGAATAACTCAATTAGAACAAACTGGATCTGGAGTTTAACCATGGGTATTTTGATCATTATGGCACAATTAAGATACTATTTATTAGAAACAAAGAAAATGTATTCACCCAGTCCTATATTTATGGATTTATAGCATTTTGTACCATCTAAATCTTTATAACATTTTGTACTAAATGTATGAAGTAGCTCAGATTTGAGTTGCAGTACTGTGTGCCATCAAATATATGTTAATTTCATTTACATAAATAATATATCCAAGATATACAATAAGGGCTGAAACTAATTGGTTGATATAAACTTAATATGGGTTATAATTAATATACCAACTTAACCACACTGTACTGCACTCATAACAGGCTGCATACAGAAGACTTGTTCAGAACAACATCTTTCATCCATATAGTGCATCAGGTAACATTTCTTTATCCATGTATTTTGAAGGTATTATTAATAGCACTTAGCACTTTCAGTGGGGGAAGCATTTTTGGAATCTATTTAATACTGAAAGTTTACACTTGCTTTGGGCTCTGTCTACATCTTGAAACATCCCTTGTAAACATATTTTAATACATGCAAGTTTATTTTCTTACCTGTCCTGATCTTGAATTTTCACAAACGTATGTACTGTATTGCTTTGAGAGCTGGGGAGCATGATCATTGACATCGATGACATGGATGTACACTGGCACTTTGGATTTGTGAAACAGATTTCCTAAACTCAAAACAAAATACGTTAAGAGGATAAGCAAAACATTGAGTTTAATGAAATAATAATAATAATTCATTGAATATGTATTTTAATGTGATGTGTGTTATTTTGATTGTTGTGCAGTCTACACATAGCTATACATAGCTATTTACAAATTACAGCATATTATAAGCAGTGGCAATTGAATTCACTGCTTATATTAATATTATAAAAACAAGTTCTGGAACTATTGTTTATTCAGAAAACAGAAAAAAGTGACCAGTGCGCTACAGCCAACACAAATACACACTGTATATTTACCGTTTTCGGTAAGTGAAATCTTACAGTGTTATATAAAGGGAAAAAGAAACATAAAATATATTATGGTGTAGTATATCAAAGTAAACATGGAACACAATAAAGTGAATCGTGCCAAATGACCACTCACATCAGCCTGAGCATCAACCTGCTCAGGGATATCAGCATAAGGAATCCAGGTGGATGGGTATAAGATGGCCAGTCACCTCCTGTATGATGACTCCAAAGTTGTTTCAACACATGAGGAGAGAAGGCAAGTCTTGAAAAAGCCTCTAGAGGAGGCGAAACGCGTTGTGCTGCAGGAGACATGGGACCTTAAAGCACTGGACACTTTTCAAGAGCTTCTGTGATTTTATGAATTGTGAAGATTCTTCCGTTTTTTAATGTAAGATTTTTATGTTTTTTTAGCCTTCTATTAAACAGTTAAAATTAAACAGTGTTTTTCTGACACCCATGCCTTCTCTCCTCATGTGTTGAAACAACTTTGGAGTCATCATACAGGAGGTGACTGGCCATCTTATACTCATCCACTGGGCTCCCTTATGCTGATATCCCTGAGCAGGTTGATGCTCAGACTAATGTGGGTGGTCATTTGGCACGATTCACTTTATTGTGTTCCATGTTTACTTTGATATACTACACCATAATATATTTTATGTTTCTTTTTCCCTTTATATAACACTGTAAGATTTCACTTACCGAAAAGGGTAAATATACAGTGTGTATTTGTGTTGGCTGTAGCGCACGGGTACTTTTTTCTGTTTTTTGTACCTACCGGACTGGACGTGAGACACTAGCCGTGGCCTGGTGCTGCACACTCCGTCACATTGAGGCGCAGTAATTTTTACTTGTTCTGATTTTCACATTTATTGTTTATTCAGGTTTTATGTATTCCCTTCTACCCTATCTCACTTCCCTTCTGATACTGATTTTTAGGGGGGGTTAATTTATTTAATGTATTTATTTATCTGTTCATTAATTTACTTGGTTATTTGTTGGTGCACTCTTACATATTTGCAAATTAATACAATCATTACTATCTACTAGGATAATCATAAAAGTAAGTAAACATTTATTATTTATGTTTTCATTCATACACTCAAGTAGTAATTAATTTGCACACAAAAAGTATTTACATTTAGTTTTGAAAGTATAGGTATAAACATATAAGATTTCTATGAATTTCTATAAATTCTCAACATTAGCTTATTCATGTTAACTTTACCATGGATTTAAACACAATTGTGCTTACTTACAATATTACTATATTACTAAATCTATTCTCTAAAAGGTGAGCTGAGTTAAAATGAACGTTTCATCTTGCTGACTCAGCTATGCATTCTCCTGCTAGAAGATTTCAGTTGGACACAGATAATCGTTATCCTGTTATAATGCATTATTCAGGGTCAACCAGGTTTCTCCCTGCACAATGCATATATAGTATGTAAGCTCACTGTGGTATATGTAGTTATATATTATATATTGTGAGAGGAAGTATGGTACAATTGTTAATGGAAGATACATCAGGCCTGCCTTGGTAAACCACACTATGCTTTTTGCTAGCTAAAATAATGTCACAACAAAATATGTTTTGTTTGCAAACATAGTTCATTGTTGGTAATTTGCAAACCATGGTAAGGGTCCCTGGGGTGGCGTATGTGGAGAGCAGGGTGTGCCAGTGCTTCAACAGCACTAATTGCTGTTCAAAATCCAGGCCAGAGTCTCTATTCTACCCAGGAGCTCCATAGGTGTGGGCTGGTTAAACCTCACCTGTGGCTTATCAATTAGCAGGCAGTTTGTGTAAACAAGGGATCAGCCTGCAGCAATTTAGAGAGACATAGCTAGGAGAGCTTAGGAACTGAGGAGCAAGGTGTTTATTTTTTTATGTTTATTTTCTCGCTTGATATTTCACCAAATACATACTGGAAACTGAGCTGGGCGTGTCCTGGAGTTCATTTACCCTAGAAAAATGTAGTTTATTGATCGATCATTGACAAATCCTGACTTCAACAGGGAAGGTTTGTTACTATATATATATATATAAATATATATATATATATATATATATATATATATATATATATATATATATATATATATATATATATATATATATATATATTGTGACAAACCTTCCCTGTATATATATATATAATGTAACATATATACATATATGTAGTTGACCATCATATCAAAGAATATAAGTATTCCACTTTTTACTTACTTGACTCTGTAGCTGTGATTGTAATATTATGCCATTGAGTGACTTCTCTGTCTAATGGTTTAATGGTGGTGATAGATCCATTATGCATATCAATGTCAAAAAATCTGGAATAGGTCTTTTGCAAAATGCCATACCTGTAAACATTATAATAACAATCCAAATTATTATAAACCTCAGTTAAATCGATATATTATTGATTTCCACGTTTCATGTGTAAATAAGTACAATGTCAATTTAGATGAAATTCATGTATTGGTAGTTTTGTTTTTTGAAAACATTTTATTTTCTTAGTTTTTTTCCCCCTTGCAAAATTATTAAACAGATATCTAAAAGGAAAATATATTCGTGGGAATAATAACAAATGTATATCATAGGCAACTGATCTTACCTGATTGCGATATTGAGAATATCAGGGTCTTTTGCAGTCACAGAACCAATGTAGGTGCCAACAGAAGCATTTTCAAAGATTTGGACATAATATTCATTCTGGACAAACACTGGGGGCTCATCAACATCTTCAACATTAATCCGTATGGCTGCAGTATCTTCAAACATTCCTTGTCTTATAAATCTTTCATCAATGTATTTATTTATTGCTTTTACTCGAATGTTATATCTTCGCTTACTTTCATAATCTACAACCTATAAGTATATGTTTTTGAAATAATGTTAATCATTAATTTGCTTGTATTTAAAACATGTATTTACTAAGATATATATCAGAAGTTATAGAAAGCAACCAAGTTCTGCTAATGTGAAGAATGAAAACAGAAAGCACAAATAACTCCCCAAATAATTTTTTGAACAGTTGAAAACCAAAGTAGGTACACTAGTTAGAGGAGATAAAATGAAACATAGGTGCTCAATTCATACATCCCAGTTTATTCCCAAGAGTAACTGAAAGCAAAGATCTTGCAAATGAATGAGAACTTAATAGAGCCAATCTCATATTTATGACTGACACAGCACAAAATAAAACAATGATTAAATACAGTCAAGGTCAATAGAAATGCAATTTATCTTTAGGTACATAGGCAACTGAGATCAGTAACGGAACTATATTTTAAATAATTACTCCAGTCTTAAAAAAGTTTAGACACATAAATGCATATTAAACTTGACACTTTGAAAATATAGATTTTTTTGTTCCAGTTTTTGTGGTATTTATATACACCTTTTGCAACCTTTCTCATTTGGATTGATCCAGCCCACCATTGCATCAATAGCTCAAGCTAAAAAATTAGCATACCCAGCATCTCTTGGGAGCCAATCAGAGGTCTTCCATGGAGATACATGGAGATGCTTACTGCAAATGTACAGCACGATCACACAACTGTGTTGCTCCTTCAATTTCTGCTATAAAAAAAAATAGGTTCTAAATGATACAGTGTATAGGCACTGATTTTTTTTTACAAGAATGCAAAAGTGGAGGGAGGGCTAGAGCAGAAAACTTTGCACACAAATCCTTAGGGATCCCTGCATGCATTAGTATGTAAAAATAAAAACCTTTTACAATGTACAGGTTAAACACTAGCAGATGAAACAGACGTTGTGAGCTGACTGAAGTGTTCCTTTGAACATAGAAATAGTTTTTTTTAATAAAAATATCTGTTTTCTAAAAATGTATCCTATTATTGACCTTTAAAAAGTTAGAAAGTTATTGAGAGAATGATTAGAGTACTGTACATTTTTCAGTAGCATAAAATGCCCCAGTGTGCTTTAATGTCATGCCTTGTAAATTTATGTTTTTGAGATTTGGAGGAAGGAAATCAGTATGGCATTGCATAATTAAGCATTCTTACCTTGCGTAATGTAATTATACCTTCTTGTGTTATAAGGTCAGTGATTATATCAAACATGTTGAAGTCCCCCTTTTCTTCAATAATGTAAATCATTTCTGCATTTTCTCCACTATCTTGGTCATTGGCCATAACTGTTCCCACAATTTCTCCAACTAAAGCTGTTTCCTTTATTGACATGTCATATATTTCTGCAGATGAAAAAAGTATTGGCAACAAATGTTGTACATGCTACAATGTTATAAAGATATTATAAAAATGTTATAATATTACATTGTGATTAAAAATAGGTTTAATAATCACTGTTAAATTAAAGTGGGGAAAAACATAACAGTAGATTTGCAGATAATAATTGATAGACTAATGATTTTAGATTAATAAAGTTCCCCAGTTCGTGATATTTTTATCACAATTGAATAATTAAATTTTTTGTATTTCATTCCTTTTATTTATTTTGAATGTAATCACAATTCATAATTTCTACCATTGTCACATAGTAAACCCTCCACCTGAATCATGGCTCTTTTTAAGACACACAGCAGCTTCTTAGATGCTCTATCTGTGCTCACACAGACTATCTTGTACATATCGAAGAATGACTGGTAGGCATTCTCAGTCTTCAGAAATTAACTCAGTGTAACCCATCAGAGAGGAAAATATTAGCAATTCCACCCTTTGTCTAAGATCCACTTCTTTTCTCTCTTCCCTTCCTTTATCTTTCCTAATAAAATAATATTTTTGAACCATGTTTGCTTTGTGGTTTTGGAATTTCTTTGGAGCCCTCTAGTCTTCATTAATTGGCGCTCACTATTCTATGTTAATGTTTGTATGTATATGTCTATAGATTTTTCTATATATGTAGGGGATGAGAAGAAGTCAAAGCGTGAATTAGAGGGTAGTAAACCCATAGTGAACCCATAAGCATAGCAGGACCTCATTAAAAGTAAATATGGGCCTAACCCCAATAGAAGCAATATTAGTTCACTCACATTAAACTCTTGCAATTATTAGCTAATGATGTAACTTCACAGTGTTTGATTCGTAACAACAGACATAAGTAAATCCACCAATGATAGCTAATAGATATGGGTAAAGCTTTACTGTGTTTTGATTTTAATTTCTTGTTTTGTTCATTGCATGCAAATATGTACCATAAATAAAACCATGTCTTAGTTCAAACGTGAACCAACAACCACACTGACCATTCCCAGAATCAAAATCATGAAGGCAATGAACTAAGTGTGTAAAGCATATTTTAACCTTATTATCAGCCATTTATTTGACACAAGAGAATGGAGGTTGGATTCAACACTTCAGTATCCATGAATACAAATGCAGAAAGGACGCTATGATGCAATGTAGAAGTCATCCCTGCACACAATTAAAATTTAGTCTGTTAACAGAGCAGCACAGAGATAATATGTGATTAATCTTCAAATAAGAAGTAACTCATATCTGTAAAATACGTCAAGAATTCATGTATGTAATGCTTTACTGTCAGAAATATTGTGTACAAATCTGCAGTTCAACTACTCAGTATAGGCGATTTCAACCCTGAATAAGTCACTTACACAGATTTAGGGCCGATCTTGGATTAGGCCAAAATGGCTGTAATTGCCCAAAATTGCCCTTAATATGGCTAAAACAGATGTATTTCTGCCATTTCAACAGTTATAAACTGGTGATTTGAATGTAAAAGTAGTAAAGAATAAAAATGTTAAAAAACAAATCTAAATAAAAAATTATACAAATGATTAATACATATAACATTAATGTAATGAGTTTATTTTTTAATTTTTTTTTATATATTAATGAGTATTTTCTATCTATATAGTTTTTTGCTTTTTAATGATTTTCTTTTTTAAATCGCCCTATTTTGCTGCCATTTCGGGAGGACTTCGGCTATTGTAGAAATGGAAGGACTTCAGCTACTTTCATACTAGTCGAGATCCTCCTGAAATGGCTGCAAAATAGGCCAAAGTCCTCCCCATAGAATCCAATGGAAAGTCGGTCCATTTTTGTCGGCTGAGCTCTGGAGGAGTTGGAATGTCAAAATGTCAGCACAAAAAAACAGCAATATTGGCCTATTTTCATGCATGTTTGGGATGACTTTAGTAATCTCTGAGTAGCCTGAATTTATATATACAACATTGCTCATAATTCTCCTTATGAACACACATTTATTCCAAACACACATCAATTTCAGTATATTTGCATAGATGAAAATAAGGTTTTCCTAATGTTCAGGCTGTTACGTACCACTATGAAATTGACAAGCAGATGTTTATGTAATAAAAAATGATGTAACATTTCTAATAATAATTATATTTTTCTTTATTTACATAAATATTTTGGTAACTATTTAAGCAAAATGAAGACAACAGCCTATCATTCATTCACATGCTGAAGTCATGGATATTTGGGTTCACAAAATAGATTACAAGCTTATGCAGTGAATGAAATCAGAAACAAATATCCTGATCCAGATAACATTTATGTACATTATGTATATCTACTTGATAATGCAACTGTGGATATGAAAACAGACTAAATATTACTTCATGATGCATAACAGTCTTACCACTAATTAACAATATAATGACATGTTGTGTGGTATGTTTATTTTATGTTAATAATTGATTAGTAATTGATTATAACAGTATGAAACACAAATATAATTTCCCTTATTTTATTATCATAATCAGTTGTGTTGCCATAATGAATTGTCAACAGAAGTGTCAGAAATCATTTGAAAAACATAATCATGTAAATAAATACAAATGTTTCAAGCATAAATCAGTGGATGTATGAAATCAATATGTGAATTATCAAAGTAATTATGTGTATTAGCAGTCTATAGTACTGTTCATGACATACACACAAGTAACAGTATGATGAGATAAAACATGATGTACTGGTTCTATAGTCAATGTACTGGTTTTATAGTTTGACACTTTGGGGGATCATGTACTAAACAAGTACATTGGGGAAAAAAAGTAGGTAAAACATGAGCAAGGAGCAATTTACGACTATTTGTAACATTTCGCTCTTTTTTCCCCAGATTTGCGCCTCTTCCGTTTATTTTTATTTAGCGTGCAATTTTCTGGTTGAGCTAATAAATTGCGATTATATATGCTAAAGAGGTTTGCGAATATTTTGTGAAAAATAATTCTTATTTGCATGTGAAAATTACACCAGCTCTTAGCAAGTGCTATCAAAAGAGGTGGAAAAAATATTTGCAAACTTGTTTTTATTCAAAATTTGCACATATTTACTATTTGAATGTTAAATGTTTAGTACATTGCAAAGGCAGCAAAATGTAAAAATAGTTTTGCACATAAAATATATTTGCATTTTTTTAGTACATGCCCCTCGTAGTATGATGGTGTGTACCACCAATTTTCAACACTAATATTCATGTTCAATTAATTACAGGAATTTGAGCTCAAATGACAATTTTACTTTTATCTGACCTAACTACAGTGGCAATATTATATAATATATAATTTTTGAGTGCATGCAGGAATTATAGCGAAACTAGGTTGGTAGAGGTACGATAAGCAGTGCCTGTCAGTCTGACCATCGATCAGATGGGATCAGATTGATATTGACCTCTGGCTGCTGGACTGCAAAACCTGTTAAACATCAGTATCAATGCAATCACTTTTACAGATTGCCCACCCTTCCGATTTTTCTATTGTCAAGAGTGATAAGCTGGCAAAGAAAGTTGCACTCAAATGGATGGTCAACCCCTTTTCTTTTTTTGTTTAAAATTTGTTTATTGGGAAAGCAAATATCACATCAGAAACATTGTCTTAATAACAATATGTATGCCAACGGTTACATGGCCTCGACGAACGTGCACTGAAACAGAAAAGTAAATAATAGTAATAATAATAATAATATAAAATAATAAAATAAATAATAGATAGGTATAATATAATAGGAAATATTAAAATATAAAAAATATAAAAAATATATATAATATATATATATATATATAAAAAAAAAAAAAAAAAGGGGGGGGGGGAAATCCCACGTCCGGGCCTTTGGGTAAATAAGCATATATTCATTTCTGAACATAGTGCAAAATATATATAAATATACATACAAGTGTTTACAATATATCGCTTTTGTAATAGAAATATATGAAAAAAAAAAAGAAAATATGAAAAGGGGGGATAAGAGAGGGAATAAACATGTAGAAATAGCCAGAGAAAAAACATACTACAAAGACGAAGAGATCAAAGAAAAAAAAAACAGAACCAAGGGGTGGAGGAGAGGGAGAGCACCGGAGGGAATCCACATTTAAATATGAAATTAGGGCATGTTGGTGTGGCCGTCAAGCGGTCCAGATTGTTCCGCCTCAGTGATATCGGATTCGCACTCTGGGCTGTCGAGATATAACATCCAATGTGTCCATCTATTACTATGGGCCAGTCCGTTACCATTTGCCGTGTGCACCATGTCTTCGACCACTCTAACTGACTCAACAGAAGCCAGCCACTCCCGAAAAGTGGGGGGAGTAGGCTGCTTCCAATGCCTTGGAATCAGTAATTTGGCGGCATTAAGAAGGTGTATTGTGAGCGACCTTTTATATGCCCCTATGGGGTGCGGGGTGTGATGTAGTAAGACGGGCAAAGGAGCCTGGGGGAGAGTAGGGTCTCCTACCCGTCTAATAGATTTAAGAACTGTATTCCAAAAAGGCTGTAGCACCGGGCAGGACCACCATAGGTGGAGAAAGTCGCCTGCCTGACGGTGGCATCTCCAGCATCTGTCAGATGTAGTGTGGTATATTTTGTGTAGAGTGGCTGGGGTAAGGTACCATCTGGTGAGCAATTTGTAGGCATTTTCCTGTATGTGTGTAGACATGGAACATTTATGCGCCAGGGTTACTATTTTACGCCACTGGGAAGCAGTCAATTCAGTCCCGCAGTCTTTTTCCCATGATAAAACATAGGGTGGTTTGTCCTGGTCTGCCAGGTCAGTAAGGAGACGATATATGGTGGAAACCAGCCTAGGTGGTCGTTCCTTAGTCATACATAACAATTCAAAGTCTGTTACGTCCGTGGGGATTTGATGACGTGTTCCCAGTGATGAAATATAGTGATGTAGTTGGTTATATTTATAGAGAAGCCCTGCTGGGGGTGGGCAGTGTTGGAGCAAGTCCTCAGGGGGTCGGATATTACCCTCCGCTACTATGTGTCCTAGCCTTGGGTATCTGACTGGTGTTTGGAAAAAATCATTAAAGAAAGAGTATTGCAGGCCCGGGGGGAAGTGGGAATTTCCAAGAAGTGAGTGAAGTAGGGAGGGAGAGTTGGTAAGACCCGGGCGAGCGGTACATTGCTTCCAAACTTTTAAAGTAGGGGCTACTGTGGGATGAGTAACCTGCGCCGGTGTCAACTGGGCTCTCGGGACCCAGGCGGCAAGGGGTATTGGGACATTCAGGCCTCTGTGCTCAAGAGAGACCCAGAGTTTTGAGGTCGGTCTGGACCAGTCTACTATTCTGGCTAAATGAACCGACTTGTAGTATCTCTCGATATCTGGGAGACCAATACCTCCCAAACACTTTGGGCGGGTAAGGACTCTGTAACTTATCCGCGGATGCTTGTGGCGCCAGATAAAACTTGTGATCAGAGATCTCAGTGATGAGAAAAAGGAATGGGGTATGTAGATGGGTAAGGTTTGTATTATATATAAGAAACGGGGCAATATGTTCATTTTTATAATGGAGGCTCTCCCAAACCAAGAGTGTCTTTTGAGGGACCATTTGAGTAGGTCACGTTTACATATAGTTAGTAAAGACCCCAGGTTCAGGTCAAATAAAGAGGTCAGGTCCTTATTCAGGTGAACCCCTAGATATTTAATTTGGTGGTCATTCCATCTAAACGGAAAAGAAGACTTAAGGGGACCTACTACATTATGGGGGAGGGCAATATTTAGAGCTTCAGATTTGGTGTAATTAATTTTAAAATTTGAGAGGGAGCTAAATATATCAAATTCTTTCATGATATGGGGTAGGGAAATTACAGGGTTAGTGATGAAAAACAAAAGATCATCAGCATAAGCAGCCAGCTTATGGTGATTTGGGCCAACCTGCAGTCCTGTGATGTCTGGGTTGGATCGCATGGCGCAGGCCAGCGGTTCCAGAGTGAGTACAAAAAGGAGTGGCGACAAGGGGCATCCCTGTCTAGTCCCGTTTGATAGGGTGAGCTGGTCAGAGAGAGTGCCGTTAACCCGGACTCGGGCAGTTGGAGTCTGATATAGTGATGAGATCCAGCGCAGCATAGAAGGGCCCATGCCCGTGTGGCTTAGTACAGCACGAAGAAAGGACCAGCTCACCCTATCAAATGCCTTCTCTGCATCTGTAGAGAGCAGCATGGCGGGGGTGTCGCCGGAGGTGGCCAGGTGAATGAGATTGAGGATCTTGGTGGTATTGTCCCGTGCTTCTCGGCCCGGGACAAATCCTGCTTGGTCAGGGTGGATTAGGGAAGGGAGAAGAATTTTAAGTCTATTACTAAGGATTTTGGCGAACAACTTTAGATCGACGTTCAAGAGTGAAATCGGCCTGAAATTGGCACAGGATTCTGAATCTCTCCCCTCTTTTGGTATAACCGTGATGTGGGCCTCTTGTGCTTGCGGGGGAAGGGAACCTTCTTTCGAAAGTGAATTAAAAGCGAGGAGGAAAGGGGAACTAAGGGAGTCATGGAATAGTTTGTAATAGGCAATGGAGAATCCATCTGGGCCGGGGCTCTTCCCTGTAGGGGATGATTTGACGGCATCAAGAAATTCGTCCGCCGATATCGGGGAGTCCAAACTCAATGCGTCTAGTGGGTCTAACTTACGTGTCATGTGTGTGTCTAAATAATTTCGTATCCTTTCATTAGAGAGAAGTATCTGGGAAGGGGACACAGGGCCGGGTAGGTTGTATAAGTCTGAGTAGAACAGCCGGAATGTATCCGCAATTTCGGGAGTCAGGGATGTGGTAGTCCCCTGTGCCGTCCTAATTTTAGGAATAAAACCAGTGGAGTGGCGGTCTCGTAATGACCTAGCCAGCAGTTTACCAGACTTATCTTTAAATTGGTGCAGGCGGCTTTTAACTTGGAGGTGCGCACGGAGGTCTCTGCGATTGCATAAATCCGCCAATTTAGATTTCAGCACTAGTAAAGATTTGTAAACTGAGGGGTTTAGAGTCAGCTTATGGGAGGTTTCAATATCAGAAATCTCTGCCAATAGCCGAATCATAGAAGCGGAGTGTATTTTTTTCTTGTGGGCTCCTATATTAATAAGTTGCCCTCGTATCACCGCTTTATGCGCTTCCCACACCACGGATGGTGAGGTGTCAGGAGTAGCGTTTTCCATGAAATAATTCTTTAAACTAGTATTGAGGGAAGAGACCGTTTCCGGATCTTTAAAAAGAGATTCGTTGAGTCTCCAGTGGGGTTGGCGTTTGTGTAGGGACGGGAGGGAAACAGTGATCTGTATCGGGGCATGGTCGCTCCATGTGATGTGACCGATATCAGAGTGTATCAGTAATGGAAGGTGTCTATGTGAGAGAAACAGATAGTCTATTCTAGAATAGCGCGAATGTGGTGTAGAGTAGAATGAGTAGTCTTTGGTAGTGGGGTGTTGGGTGCGCCATGCGTCTGCAAGTTGGCCTGAGTGTAGTGCACGTTTTACCTGTTTGATTTTTGAAAATCGAGTGCAGGAAGCACCCGTGGAGGAGTCAAGGCGTGGGTCGAGCGTGACGTTGAAATCTCCACCTAATATCACCATGCCAGAGGCGAAACCTTGTAACTTATCTGTCAGAGATGTGATAAAAACATGTTGGTTATTATTGGGAACATATAAATTAGCTATCGTAACTACATCTGAGCCTATGACTCCTTTCAGAAACAGGGCCCTGCCCTCACTGTCCGACCACTGGTCCTGGACAGTGAAGGGGAGGCCTTTAGAGACAAAAATCGCAACCCCTTTATTCTTCTGAAATGGTGAGTGTGAGTAATAAACATGGGGAAAATTATAATCAGAAAAATTAGGTACCTTACCCCTGAGAAAGTGGGTCTCCTGCACTAGCGCGATGTCGGCGCGAAGCGCCTTAAGTTCGCGAAAAAGGCGAGAACGTTTATTAGTCGTATTGAGGCCTTTTGCATTTATAGAGACTATCTTGATCTGAGCAGAACTAGCCATAGCCATAGAAAGACATGGTGAACGTGGTGAAGGGCATTTCCTCCAGTGCTCGGGGAAGAGAGGGAGAAAAAGGAGGGGAAGGAAACATAGAAGAGACTACATATATCTTGTCTTCTCGACAAAGTGTCAGGTGGACATCAAGGGCAGTCGTGCCAACTGGAGGGCCGGGCGGCCTTTGTATGGGCACGTCGGGACCTCCAGAATTTACAGCGGCACTAGTCTGCTTGGGGGAACGTGGCAGATCGAAACAGCAGCGCAGCCAGAACATAGGTTTCACATGAGCAGGATAACAAGGGCCCGTAAACAAACAGCAGGCCAAAATAGGTGTGTAAAGTGGCAGGTGCGTCCAAAGAGGACTTCGCACCCTTTATGAACAGAAAACAACACACGTCTCAGAACGCGAGACAAATTGGAAATTGTAAATAGATAGTGGGGTTAAGAGAAGCATAGTCCGTCTACAAGAGATCAGTCCATGCGTATATGCATAACATATAGACATTGGTACTGTCATTTTGAGTAAATCCTCCCAGCTTGACCCGTCACCTATCACCAATCCCACCTAGGATAAATGAAACGAGTTGAGGTGAGGAAGGCCCGGGGTGGCCAGGTTTTAACGAGTGGACAGTCTTTTAGGCACCAAATAGGGTCAACAATGTCTAGATAACAATAAAAAAATTAGAGTACAAGTATACTAGGAGGAGATCCACCGGCATGGTACAGTTTTCAACCGTTATGGATATCCAGGGTTGCTAAGCCAGGTGTGCCAGGATTCATAGGTAATGTAGAGGGTAGGCGTCGGGGTCTCCGCTTCTTCTGCGTCCTGGGGATCCAAGGTAGGTTTTGAAGAGTCGAAAGTTCCGGCGGTGCAGTGGTGCCATCCATCCAGCCAGGGAGATCTGGGGCCTCCAGTTGTAAGGCGTCACAGAAGAAGGGAAGGTCTCTGGGAGACCGCAGTGTAATCTGTGTGGAGCCCTTGTAAACCGTGATAGAAAGCGGATAGCCCCAGCTGAAGGGAATGTTGGATCGCTTTAGAAGGTCTGTTAATGGTTTCAGCGTCTTCCGGGCCTGTAGAGTTGCCCAAGCCACATCAGGTAGAATTATAAGAGATGACCCCATGTAGGTAATTGAGCCTTGCTTTCGCGCCTTGCGCAGGATTTCCTCCTTCATGACATACGAGTGGAGGCAGCAAATTACATCCCGTGGTCTTTGGCCTGAAGAATCTTTGGGCCGTAGGGCTCGGTGAGCTCGATCCAGCACAATTGGTTGCTCTGGTGAGCGTTGAATTATCTCCATGAAGAGATCTGTGAGCACCTGATTCAGGTTCTCTGGCCCCTTAGCCTCGGGTAGGCCTCTGATCCGCAGGTTCGATCTTCTGCTTCTATTTTCATGATCGATTACCTGCTGGGAGAGTGTAGCCATCATTGAGCGTTGTTCTGCCAGCTGGGATTTAAGGTCAGTAAGCTCCTGATGTAGGGTTGCCTGATCCGTTTCTACGACTTCCAGCCGATGGCCCTGTTGTTTCAGGTCGACCTTAATGTCCTGTATCTCTTCCTTAATGGTGGTCGTAATCAGGCCCACTGCTGCAGTTAAGTCACGTTGCAGCTGTAAGGAGAGAGCTGTGAAGTCGGAACGTGTTGGGTAATCGTCCTTAGGTATGTGTCGGCTGGGCTGTGAGGGGCAATCCTCGCCCTCCGATTCCTCAGTTGTAGCGCGGGAAGGAGTCTCACTATCCACGGCATCCGCCGCCATCTTAGGATCTCCATGCGTCGAAAGCGGGACTAAGAATGTCCGTAAGTTGATAGGTAGCGTTTTTTTTGCACTTCTTTGCGGGTCCCTTGGGGGGGAATTCTTTTTAGAAGGTTTCCCCATAGTCGATTTGAGCGAGTGGACGTGTGTTTTATTCAATTTGCGGCCCGCTGTTCAGGAGCTCAGTTAGCCTGCGTCTGCTCTCATCGGCATCCGGACACGCCCCCCCGTCGGTCAACCCCTTTTCTAGTCCACCATTAGCCAATCTTAGTGTGTCCCGCTGGGAGTGTTCTCCAAGAAAGAACCCGGGAAGTTCCGGTTGATTCACTATTTATCATAGGCCCATGGCCAAATTATGCAGGGTTTTGTATGTTGCTTTTGATGTGGATATGAACATGGTCATGGATGCAGAAGGAAATTGTGGAGTCAGCATTCAGGGTGTTGCCCGTGCATCTGGAATGTCATCACCTCCTGAGGTGCCAATCTGAGAGCAATTTTATGTGTGCTTGAGCCTCCCAATGGGTTGCTCTATGTCCTGTCTTTATTTTGAATAATTCAGCAGATTTTTGGAGTGGGTTGTTTGATGTCTGGTTAATCAGCAAACCTGCTTTATATTGATGACTTCTTATGCATGGGTCCAGCTGGCTTCCCACTCTGAGCTCGGTTGCTGGCTTTGGTATAGGAGGTGATGCATCTTGAGTAGTTTTAGAGTAAGATAGGAGAGAGGACGACACCTGGGAGATCTCATACAGGTAGTTATATGACATGCGTTATTCATATTTGTAATTAGAAATTGTGGATATATTGTAAGTTTTAATGTTTTATGGTTTGAATTGTCTAAGTAAACTAATTTTATTATAATCACTGACGTTGATAAAGCGTGAACTTTATCTTGCTGATATTTGATGTGTAATTATATGTACACACTGCGGGATACATTATAGTCTCTAAAATATAACACACATTTACAGCCCATACATCATTCCATCCCTAGTTTTAAAAGTTAAGAATTGGCAGTTTCATTGTTTATATCTTATGTTCAGCCTAACCCCTCCTCAGATTATGCTTTTGCTATTTCAGGGCCAGCTCTTCCCAACTGTGATCAAGCATTTTTATGTTTTCTGGGCCCGAAAAATGGCAACTGTTAGACCAAATGAGGAATTATTATAACTAGTGTCCCTCACGATGGAAGTTCGATGACTGTAAGAGGTATGCACTGGGGTCAGTATCTCCTAGAGTTAGTTCAGAAATAAGGCTCCAAGCGTCACCAGTGGTGCTAGTCACCTGGGGTAAGGCATGGGTCCTGGGGTTGATCCAAATGCTAGCTTGGGGGGCAGTAATTAAGATTTATTTGTCAGTGATCCCACTGCCAACAGACCATGGAGAGCTGCAAAGTTCGTGTTACACCAAATTACTGAACACAATGTGGAAAATGTGTTTTGCAGTGATAGTGTTCACTTGAATGTCAGCATGAGTGTCTTTAATCTGTCCATCCAGGAAGAAATCAAATATGAGATTTGAAACAGCGTGGTAGTGGTGGGTCGTGGTGGGTGGCATATCATTGCCAATCGCAATGAAAGAAATTGACCAATAATTGGCAGGTTGGGTCTCAACCCTCGCCTAACCTCTGTATGGTAAGATGTTTTTTCTGCACCGAATGGAAGTGACCTACCTTAAGGCTGGCTGATGGTCAGTACTGGGAACAGCACTAGATTTAGGGCAAGGCAAACAAGGAAAGTTCCTTGGGTGACACATGCCTTATATGCATGGGGTGGCACAAAAAGCAAAAAAAAAAGCCACCCCTGTAAGAAAAAAAAACCTTGCTTGCTGGCAGTAATGGTGGCTGGGAAGATCAGAAGATCTCCCCTCACCACCTGTCTGGCTGTACAGGGAGGCGAATAGACACCACAGAGAAACCCATGCAGTGTAAAGTGGAAGTGCTTGACAGGTCACGTGACCAGTGCTCGGACATCAGACATGCCGGGTCATGTGACCTCTCTGCAGTGGTGTATCTTGATTTTGTGCTGCCCTAGGCAGACAAAATCTGGGCACCCCCCTACCCAAGCTGCACACCCACGTTACACACCTATGACATGCCCCATCACCTCCATTACATGACCCCACATCATACATAACATTCAGACTCACATCAAGCTCATACTCCCATCACACACACACTCCCATCACACTCAGTCACACACTCCTACTCCCATCACACTCAGTCACACACACTGACTCCCATCACACACACTCTGACTCCCATCACACTCAGTCACACACAGCCTCCCATCACACTCAGCCTCCCATCACACTCAGCCTCCCATCACACACAGACTCCCTTCACACACAGACTCCCATCACACACAGACTCCCATCATACTCAGTCACACACAGCCTCACATCACACACTGACTCCCATCAATCTCAGTCACACACAGCCTCACATCACACACAGACTCCCATCAATCTCAGTCACACACAGCCTCACATCACACACAGACTCCCATCACACTCAGTCACACACAGCCTCACATCACACACAGGCTCCCATCACACTCAGTCATACAAAGCCTCACATCACACACACTCTTCCATCACACTCAGTCACACACACTGACTCCCATCACACACACTCTGACACCCATCACACTCAAACACTAACTCCCACCACACTGTCACACACTGAATCCCATCACACTCAGTCACACACAGCCTCATATCACACACAGACTCCCATCACACTCATACTCACAACCACCGTTTTCATTTTTCCATTTGAACCAGCTTACCTTCTGCTGTACTCTGACAGGCAGGGGGCGGAGACTTTACACTGGCAAGTGTGACGGGGAATGAAGGGAGGGGAAGTGAGGGAGCCCGATCAGGACAAGCAGCACCGGGTGAGGGGAAGAACGAAAGGAGCGGTGGGGGTGGGAAGGGGAGGGGGTAGGAAGGTAAGAGAGAGGGAGGGGAGGGGGTGGGAAGGTAAGAGGTGGGGAGGGGGTGGGAAGAGAGAGGAAGCGGAGGGAACAACTTTTCACACAATGAAGAACAAAGTTAAAATCTTCGCCGCACCACAAGTGTTTAAAGCACCAGTGTGCTTTAACAACGTCTGGGAAAGTGCCGCCCTAAACAAGGCGCCGCCCTAGGCGAGCGCCTTGTTTGCCTCGCGGTAGATACACTACTGCCTCTCTGCACACACTGTGGGGGAGCTGAACAGGCAGCCTGGTAGGACACCCTGCTACCTGCCACTAGCCACCAGGGACAAGGGTAAGTCCTGGGGGATAGGGGGATGTATTGGGGGTGATGGGGGCATGTATAAAGTAATTTTTATTTATTTATTTAGAAAGTATTTTACCAGGAAGAATACATTGAGATTACTCTCGTTTTCAAGTATGTCCTGGGGACCCAGTCCAGAATGGAATTACACAGTTACACATTTAACAGTAGATTAAAAATAGTCACATACATATATTAAACAAGTTGAGAGGAGAACATACAGGGTAAATCATTAGTGATACAAAAAAGGAACAACATGTACAGTATACGAAGGAGTTTGTAAACTAATAACAGGTACAATCTGTTTTGAGGATTTGGGAGACACTTATATTAAGGGATTTTAGACTAGATGATGATTTGGCAGAAACGGGAAAGCTATTCCACATATGAGGAGCTCTCAAAAAGAGAACACACCTCGGCTCGCTTCCTTTTTGAAGTGAGGGATCGCTAGTGAAGGGTTGGTGCAGGATCTCAGATTGTAGGAAGTGCAGGGGTAAGAGCGAGCATGCTGCTCAGGTAGGGGGGGAGCTTTCCAGAGAAGTGGTTATGCACTAAGCAAGCTAGGTGGAGAGTGAGCCTGGATGCAAGCGTCAGACAGTTTAACTCTTTTAACATTTTACAGTGGTGCATGTTATAATAGCTCTGTAGTGCAAAATGACACAATGTATTGTACATACTGTCGAGTTTACCGAGATGGGTCTGCGGGGCAGAATCATACACAAAATCTCCATAATCTAAGATCGGTATTAACATTTGCTGCACAATACGTTTCCATACCGTGGAATCTAGGTTAGATTTGTTTCTATATAGAAAGCCAATCTTAGGATACAGCTTTGATATGAGCTTATCAATATGGAGACCAAAAGATAAGTTTGGATCTAGCCACATGTGACATATTGTAAGTGATTTGTTACACAATGTGGACTGAGAAATGGTATAGGTGGATTGATTTGTTAATCCTGATCGAGGAATAACTTAGAGAATACAACAAATGTGAAAACCAATATAAAGTTGTGCCTTAAACACCTCTATATAGAGAAACTGCATCACCAGTTTTTGTCAGATTTTATCAAGTTTTCTGTGTGTTGGTTTTGGGTACAGGATTTGTGGATGGAAACAAGTGGGTAAAAAGGGTTTACTGTTTTTTTTTTGGGGATATGATGTACTAATAATATAATAAAATCGTTAAGGATGAAAAAAGATGAGGCAGAATTAGCGCCAGGAATAATTAATTAAGTTCTAGGCAAGTTGCAAAATGAGGAAGGGCATTTTCTAATGTGTTCTTGATGACAGCAGCTACAATGATATGATTGTGAAGACACAAATTGACAGAGACTCAAGAGCAGGGGTCAAATTCTGCTAGGAAGGGGTGAAGCCTAAACAGGAAACCATGCAACACATGCAGGGCCGTCTTTAATAGTGATTGGACCCTGGGCAAGCATTTGCTTGGGCCCCCTGGACCCTGCCCCCTCCCCTGCATGCAATCCCGCCATCCATTGCAATGTTACCCCCCCCCCCCACACACACACATATGCCATAATTGTTGTGCCATTCAGATGCCAGTATTATTGTGCCAGTCAGAGCCCAGTAATATTGTGCCAGTCAGAGCCCAGTAATATTGTGCCATTCAGAGCCCAGTAATATTGTGCCAGTCAGAGCCCAGGAATATTGTGCCAGTCAGAGCCCAGGAATATTGTGCCAGTCAGAGCCCAGGAATATTGTTCCAGTCAGATACCAGGAATATTGGGAAATTCAGACCCCAGTAATATTGTGCCAGTCAGATGCCTGTAATATTGTGCCAGTCAGATACCAGGAATATTGTGCCAGTCAGATACCAGGAATATTGTGTAAGTCAGAGCCCAGGAATATTGTGCCATTCAGATACCTGTAATATTGTGCCAGTCAGATACCTGTAATATTGTGCCAGTCAGATACCAGGAATATTGTGCCAGTCAGATACCAGGAATATTGTGCCTGTCAGATACCAGGAATATTGTGCCTGTCAGATGCCTGTAATATTATGCCAGTCAAATGCCTGTAATATTATGCCAGTCAGATGCCTGTAATAGTGTGCCAGTCAGAGGCCAGGAATATTGTGCCAGTCAGAGGCCAGGAATATTGTGCCAGTCAGATGCCTGTAATATTGTGCCAGTCAGATGCCTGTAATATTATGCCAGTCAGATGCCTGTAATATTATGCCAGTCAGATGCCTGTAATAGTGTGCTAGTCAGAGGCCAGGAATATTGTGCCAGTCAGATGCCTGCAATATTGTGCCAGTCAGAGCCCAGTAATATTGTGCCAGCCAGATGCCCAGTAATATTGTGCCAGCCAGATGCCTGTAATATTATGCCAGTCAGAGCCCAGTAATATAGTGCCAGCCAGATGCCCAGTAATATTGTGCCAGCCAGATGCCCAGGAATATAGTGACAGCCAGATGCCCAGTAATATTGTGCCAGCCAGATGCCCAGGAATATAGTGCCACTCAGAGCCCAGTAATATTGTGCCAGCCAGATGCCCAGTAATATTGTGCCAGCCAGATGCCTAGTAATATAGTGCCAGTCAGAACCCCGCCCCCCCGTTCCCAAGTACTTATATAACCCTGCTCCGTGTCCCCCGCCGGATGTCTCCTCCGTGCAGTCTTCTCTCTTGCACGGAGGAGAGAAACAGTCACCGGATGTGACGCGACGTCACATCCGGCGTCAGTTTTTTTTTTTTTTCGGCCGTCGCATCCATTGGATGCGGCTTGCCGGAAAAAAGCGTTCACAAGCGCAATGCGCTGTGAACGCGCCAAGCAGGGGCTGGGGCCCACGGGACAGCTGCCTTGGGGCCCCCCAGGAGTAAATGGGCCCAGGGCAGCTGCCCCGTTTGCCCCGCGTTAAAGACGGCCCTGAACACATGTAGGATGTGAGGGTGTGCATGATATGCACTAGTCTCAGCATGTGGGTAATTGGAATCAAATATGGATGTACAAGTGTATGACAATCATAAAGGTATGAAGAGATGGAATATCAAGAACAGAAGGGAATGTTACAATATAAATTCTAATGTGTTTATTCAGTGTTCTGCCAATATTGTCGACAAATGCATAATAGCTGTATACCCATTGTCATGGTTTATTTCTCATATTGGTCATGACATCTATTGATATATGTCATGCAGGAATGTGTACCATTTATCACTGCAGCAGCTGGGGAGTGCATTTATCATGATGGTCAGCTAGTCATTGTCAGCTCAAATATCATTGTGGATGTTGTCCATCCCTCATGCATTTTGTGTGTTAGATTGTGTATACAGTTTTTCAAATACATTGTTAGCATATTACAGACTTCAAACAATTGTTAAATATTTTATTAGTTGAATAACTTATATAATTCATGGTTTTCTGATGTTATTCAACGTTTCATGAGTTCTTTTTTTATCGTGAATGTATAAACTATATGTGAATTTATGTGATTTACTCACTTCAGTATATTTATTATTCTTTATGCATTTCTTCATACTTGGTGACTGAGCCCCTTTAATAAAAATAAATAAATATATATATATGTTTTTTTATGTCTACACAGTGTAAAAGAAATAAAAAAAAATATATACCGTATTTATCGGCGTATAACACGCACTTTTTGTCCCTGAAAATAGGGGAAAAATTGTGTGTGCGTGTTATACGCCGAAAAAAAAAAAATCTAAAACTTACCTCGTTCCTACTCTGTCCCCCGGTGCTCTGAAGCTGCGAGGCTGTGAGGGAAGCATTGTGCGCTTCCCTCCAGCCGCGCGGTCAATAAAGTGTGTTTTTTTTAAACAAACTTTATTTACCGCGCGGCTGGAGGGAAGCTCACAATGCTTCCCTCACAGCCACGCAGCTTCAGAGCACCGGGGGACAGAGCAGGAACGAGGTAAGTACTGGGGTCTGGGGGAGGAGGGTGGCATAACGAGCATACTAAGGGGCAATATCCTGGCATATTGGGGGCAATATCCTGGCATATTAAATGGCATATTGGGGGCAAATATCCTGGCATATTAAAATGGCATATTGGGGGCAATATCTTGCATATTAAAATGGCATATTGGGGGCAATATCTGGCATATTAAATGGCATATTGGGGACAAATATCCTGGCATATTAAAATGGCATATTGGGGGCAATATCTGGCATATTAAAATGGCATATTGGGGGCAATATCCTGCATATTAAATGGCATATTGGGGGCAATATCCTGCATATTAAATGGCATATTGGGGGAAATATCCTGCATATTAAATGGCATATTGGGGGCAATATCCTGCATATTAAATGGCATATTGGGGGCAATATCCTGGCATATTAAAATGGCATATTGGGGGCAATATCTGGCATATTAAAATGGCATATTGGGGGCAATATCCTGCATATTAAATGGCATATTGGGGGCAATATCCTGCATATTAAATGGCATATTGGGGGCAATATCCTGGCATATTAAAATGGCATATTGGGGGCAATATCTGGCATATTAAAGTGGCATATTGGGCTTC
Organism: Pelodytes ibericus; assembly: GCA_036172795.1. Taxonomy (NCBI): domain Eukaryota; kingdom Metazoa; phylum Chordata; class Amphibia; order Anura; family Pelodytidae; genus Pelodytes; species Pelodytes ibericus. The sequence goes on from CM069859.1 coordinate 81,597,268, forward strand.
AAAGTTCTTTATTTGAAATTTAAGTTTTTTTTCCTAAAATTTCCTTCTTAAAATGAGGTGCGTGTTATACGCCGGCGCGTGTTATACGCTGATAAATACGGTATTTAAAATGAAAATGTAATAATATGGTTACAATTAAATTACAAGAGATACTACTTACTTTGCTGAAATTTTGGTGCATTGTCATTGACATCAGTTAAGGTGATTGTTACAGTTGTTGTGGTTGATAGTCCACCCACATTACCAACCATATCTTTGGCTTGAATTACAACAAAATATGTATCTTTAGCCTCCCTATCCATTTGCGAAGCAACACGGATTACACCTAAAAGAAAACAAAATAAATAGTGAATTAATTCATTATAGAATCTATTCAGGTAGCAGTGAATTTGGCTGAATTTGGCATAATTCATGGAAAATAGCCACATTTTGGAGAAGTCATCAATTTGACTATTCAATATGGCCAGTTTTGTCCGTGTTTGGTTTGGGGAACGTGGGTCAGAAAGCCTAGAATAGGGAGGTATATGTCCCGAATTAAGTAAAAATTACCGAATATCAGCCATTTCAAATCTTCAAATATTGTTTGATGATTTAAACATTTTAGAGCCAAAGAGTACAGCATTTTATTTTGAAAGGTTTAATTGATATGCCAACTGGAAAATGTATGCAATAGCATATGTGTTTAAAAAAAAAATCAAAATGCTATTTTGGCATACATTGTGCAATTACCACGTCTACTAACCTAACATGTAATAAAAGACACATAACACATACACCACTTAGTAACAACAATATTACAATAAATTATGGAATTTGTGTGTTTGTGTGTGTAAATACATTAACATATTATTTTACACACCAATGTAACAGGTCTTGTAGTATTTATTCAGCAATATTTATATGGCCCTTGTGTACAGGAACACAACCCTGTGTGACTGACTAATTATTTGGATAAAAATGTTGACATTTTTCTAATTCTGGTTTAAAATAAATGCAGATAACAAATGTTATGGATTTTTTTTAACCCCTTAGTGACAAGACATGACCTTGACAAGTGCTGTTTTTACATTTCTGGGGTGTTTGTGTTTAGCTGTAATTCTCTCTCACATACTGTACCCACACAAATTTGATGTTGTTTGTATGGTCAGAAGAAGGGCTTTCATTAGATACCATTATGTTCATCATATCTTATAAGTTACTACAAAAAAATCATAAAATATTATGAAAAAATAAAAACACTTTTTCTAACTTATACCTAAAATATAATTTACACAACTACAATCATTAAAAAAGACCATAGTTTCTAAATGTTGTCCCAAGTTCAGAAATATGCATGTTTCCATGTTTTTCTGCATTTTTTTGTGAGTTACGAGGCAAAAAAAAATAGCGTTTTTTGTTTTTTTTCTATATTGACCTTTTGACCACAAAACTGAACCCTAAATTTAACCCTAACTCTAAATTTAACCCCAACTCTAACCCGTATGCTATCCCTTAATATATTTTAATTTAATTGTAACCCTATCCCTTATGCTTACCCTAATTTCATTTTAACCTTGACAGCTAATCTAACCCTAATCCTACATTTAAGATAATTAAGTCTTTTTTTCATTGCAATGTTGCTGACTGCCTCTAGGGGCAGTCAAGCAACATATTCAGAGCGAGGTAAGTGAATTTCAGTGCTGGCTATTGCCTCGACATCATCTGTGAATGAATGTGCCTGACACGTCCATTGTCCAAAGGTGTTAAAAAACACAACGAAAAATAGATGGACAGGTGAATAATCGCAATAAATTAATAGAACACAGAGATTAATATTTATACACACACACACACACACACACACATACACACCACACATATATATACATTGAAAAAAACAAACAGCAATATATATGCTATATTTAAAAAAATGTTTTGTGTTACCTGACTTTGGTTCAATAGAAAAGTGTGGTTGACCCTGTAGAATACTGTATATCAGTCTGGCACTGTTTCCATAACTTGGGTCATCCATATCTGTAGCTGTCACTTGTATGACAAATGTGCCTGCAGAGAATAAAAAAGCATCACAGCAAATTATTGTGCTTAGGTCGACATACTAAATAATGTATATTATAATGTCAAAACTCAATATCTTGGACACACTGAAAAAAAATGTTGTGACACATCTTGCTTGTGAGGCAAAGTCATGCATTAATTACTATATAATGTATTATTATTGTTATTAATTGACAAATGACTAGGTCAAAAATGCAATGCATTAAATGATTAGTTGTAACTAGGACATTTATTATGGGCATCTTTACAAAGAAAAAATTGTGGACTAGTGTGTTTTCTTTAGTAGACTTTTGTTTAACCCTTTCTGAATATAGTTGCAACTGTCATTAACATTAGAGAAATGTTAAACTAGGAGCTTCGGATGCAGAATGAGAGCGGGGATTTTATTTTAAGAAAATATGCCTTCGATCCCAGCTTCACCATCCAGCAAATAAACCAAAAAGGCTATATATTTAAATATTTTAGACTGCATTCAATTTTGTGATAGGATTTAACTAAGTATACCAAGATTTAAAATGGGAGAAATAATGCAATAATGCAACTTGTTTCACCCCCTTGTGGGCTTCCTCTTGACACGCCAAGAGGAAGCCCACGAGGCGTGAAAAGCGTTGTGTGAGCTTTACTTTTTCCTGTACTGTATTCCGAATCCCATCTTGTCCATATTTGGGACTTTTTGTTATTTTTCATTATGTTATTAGAACCTGTTTGTTTTTAAAGTTACTTTATCTTCATTTGTCTTTGCCAAGTCAGGAACTGCCAGGTTGACACACAAAAATCACGCATGTAAGATACTATTGTCTATTTAATAACTGTTGTACTTTGTGCTATATTTATACTCTTTTCCTGCATTATTTCTCCCATTTTAACCCCTTGGATAACCAGCTGAGGAGAAAGCATTGAAATCACTTATCAGATGAGCATTACAACTTGCCAAGTTTTGTGAGTGCAATTGCATATATATTTCTGCACCCCATTTAATATTTTGGCTGTCACTAAGCGCACTAACAATTTCCTTGTTTTGGATATTGCATTTTATCATGAACATTATTTAATTGTGGATCTTCCAAGAGGGAGAACCATTTAAACTAACAGCTTCGTAATGCTTTTTGTTTCTGTTAGTGTTTCTGTTAGTGCTTGCAGAGCATCTAGTGATGGTACAGGTGTATAGAGGACATTTTTTGTCTTTCTGCTAGATCTATTGACTATAAGGGTGTAATTGTGTCAGCAATTCCTCAAGAGGAGTATATTTAGATCCTGTATGTGTACAAATGTAAGAAAGTAAGCAAAGAGGCACAATATCATTCTCGTTAATGACAATATGATAATATTTTCAACTGGAAATTTGTTGTAAAATGGATGGTGAATGTGTACCTCTGGATGTCTCTATAATCTAAAACAAATCTCCTTTTTCCAGCTGGCTTTGGCACGGGTTAAACTGCAGTGTTCATCCAGCTATACTGTTCTTGAATAACGCCTAATCTTAATAAGCAATGTATGACAATCTGTATGTCGGGTATCACAAGTGGATTGTTTTTTTGTTGTGCCTAATTTTTTGGTGCTATTGTGCCTGTAGCTATTTAATGGCATATATTTTTTTCTATGTACTACTTGATTTTCCCAGCGTTGAGAAACATTTTCATTTTATAAAAGACAAGAACAGTCTCTATTAGTGCCATTAGTATATTGTTTAAATTTCCCTTGTGTATATGTAGGACTCTTTCTAGGTTGTTGCTGTTTTGTATTTTATAGAAGTGGGATGCTCTACTGCTACTTTTATTTTCTATATTTCCAGTTTTCTCCTTAATTTTATGTCCGTCTCCAGTGAGATATTTTCCTAGAAGTGAATACTGTGTGCCATTGGATTTCAGGCATCTGAATTCAGTCAATCAACAACAAAATAATTAACCTTAAGTCTTGATTTCCTGGCAAATAAACAAGGCCATCAAAAGCATGTCTTAGTATAGCAGGACAAAATGGCATCTAAAGTCTAAACATTTTACTTGCTAAGCTTGGAAAGAAACCAGTTTGATAACAGAAGAAACACAGCAGGTGGAAAAGCTGCAATTTGTACAAGTGCTTATAACACTCCCACTAACTGCCTGATAGGCACGCAATGAGTCAAGTGACTGCCCATTGTGGTGTGTGTTTGTTTGTACTGCACTGTGAGATGGAGTTGTTTTAATGTTTTGTCCTAAATAAAGTTTTTCTATATTTTTTGTACTGATGGTGTAGCTGCCCGACCTCTGTTTGTTCTTACCTTATTGTCTACATGCTCCTGGTTGGAGCATCACTGCTGCTTGTCTCTTATGGTGGGAACTGCTTTCCTGCCAACTCTAGTCTCCATGTTTCTGATCCCTTTCTATGCTCTGTTTTTTCGAAGTTATAGTGTATTAACTGAAAGTAGCGTAATGCTTTTCCAAATCATTTTCTCCTACAGTGGACCTTTTAACACCAACCCTAACCCTAAAACTAACTGTACCTAACTATAACCCCTAGCTCTAATGCTAATTTGGGATTTACAAACACCACGACAGCAACAGAAGTGATCACTGACTGCTTCCTAAACTCTAGCCCACAACAGTCCAGCACCATATTGGTAAGGTATGCTGCTTTTCAATATGGTGCTTGAAATTGCTCCTGGAAGCAATCACATTACTGCCGGAGGTATGATTTCATTGTTACTGGATACCTCGAGACATGTGCGTCATGTTGCATTAAGGGGTTAAACATATTAATATAACTCTGATCATCACTTTTGGTGTACCATCAGTTTTAGAACATAGAATGCATCATGATAATATCAGTATGAAGAAGACATAAGACACATTTAATTACATGCCTATAGAGTGCACTCTACCATAACATGTAACAGCACAGCATGTAGAAATTGTTAACAATATTTATGTTACTATTCTGTCTTCTCAAAGTATTGAAAATGTTATATTGGGGTGAGAGTAGGAAACTTCTTCAAAAACTGTAAACTATTATGTCAACATTTCTACCTCAGGGTCCCAAAACAGAATGGAAATTATTGTGTTTTATTGATTTATTTGTATGTATAATGCATCTCAACATGACATTTGTACTTTCCAGATTTTCTATCGAGTTATACATATTACTGTTTTGTATTCCATAGTGGATTAATAATATGTATTTTGAATATTATATGTGGATTTTCACAATATTGGATTGTGGCATAAATGTCCATTTCAGCTTGTAATCTCTTGTTTTTAACATCCTTATTTTCCACAGCATATCACGGGGATGGGACACTTCATCGCGGCTGCTTCCGCGCAGCCGCTTCACCGCCGACTCAACAGCACAAGACAGATCGCCGCTGGAGATTTCATCGCGGGACATTTAATCTCTAAAGGTAAGTTTATTTCAGTATTTTAGCTAGAATTAGGGTTTAGGGGGTTAGAATTAGGTTTAGTGTTAGGGGTTAATTTTACTATTAGGGGTCGGGGGTTAGTATTAGGGTTAGTATTAGGATTTAGGGGGTTAATTTTAGTATTAGTGGTCGGGTTAGTATTAGGGTTATTATTAGGGTTTAGGGGGTTAACTTTAGTATTAGGGGTTAGTATTAGGGTTAGTATTAGGGTTAGTATTAAGGTTTAGGGGGTTAACTTTAGGATTAGGGGTTAGTATTAGGGTTAGTATTAGGGTTAGTATTGGGGTTTAGGGGGTTAACTTTAGTATTAGGGGTCGGGGGTTAGTATTAGGGTTAGTATTAGGGGTTGGGATTAGTATTAGTGGTCGGGGGTTAGTATTAGGGGTCGGGGTTAGTATTAGGGTTTAGGGGGTTAATTTTAGTATTGGGGTTAATTTTAGTGTTTGTATTGGGGTTTAGTGTTTAGTGTTACTATTGGTGGGGGAATCATTTATTAGGGGGGGTTATTTTCGTTTTACTTTTAGATTTGTAAGAGCTGACAGTTCAGCGCTGAACTGTCGGCTCTTACATAGCTGCAGCCGCGGTGAAACGGCCGCGTTATACTTCATTGCTGACAGTTCAGCGTTCTAACTGCCGTGCTGAACTGTCAGCGATGAAAATGCGGCGAAGAAGTGTCCTAGACCCGCATATCACAGTGAACTGCACTGAACTGTGGAAAAACTTACGTGGGACACATTTTTTTTGTCTCTATTCTCTAAACACTTCAAGAGAGGTTTCCAATGTTATTTAAGACTGAGAGTGCCCTTATTTGTAATGGAATATAGTAGAAAGGGATAACCCATTGGTTTCTTCCACTTGTGGGTAGCATGGAAGGGATTTAACAATAAATGTACAGAACAGATAAAACAAACTTTAAAGGCATCATCCTTTTAATGGTCTACTCAAGAAAGAGAGAATTACAGAGAACTGAGATGGAAATTTCAAACATAAGTCCAAAGTAGCTGAACTGGAAAAATTCTCCAATGCAGCTGAACTGGAGATTTTTTTTCTTGTCACAGTTCCCTGCAATTCTCTTTTTATTAACTAAACCCTATAATCTATTCTTCTGCAGCTGTGTCTATGTTCATATACACCCTACTAATGACTTTTATTATTCTGTGTAAGTAAAGGCACTGTATTACCGAAACATTGTTTTTACTGTGAATATAGGGAATACAACAATGGTTTTATCTATACATTGTATTAGCAAAAGTGTAAACAAATGTGTAAATTTGGATAAAAAGTGATGTCATAACATGTGACAGACTAGGTCCGTCCTGTCTGGCAAAGTGTTGCCGACACTGGATGGACCTAGTCCATCCTGCGGTTAACTGAGTGGTGTTTGCTATCTAAGTTCGCAAACTACTCAAGTGGTGATGCTCAATGTCAAGGGCGAGGCATTAAGCATCACTGTAATCCGATGCCTCTGGCACCCGCGATTGTGGGCTCCATATTGGAGAGCAACATGCTCCTCCAATATGGCTGCTGCCCTCTTGTGCGAAGAGCATTGGAAGTGAAACAAATGTCACTTCCGTCACACTGATGCTGCGCCCAGCGGCAGTCAGCAACATTGCAATAAAAAATACTTAATTAGCTAAACATCTAGGGTTAGGGTTAGAATAATGGTTAGGGTTACACTGAAGTGAAAATGGTTATTGCCCACAAGAAAACTGCAGAAAAACATGGAAATAAGCATATTTCTCAACTCGGGACAAAATGTAGAAACTATTTAGATGTTTTTTGTGTAATGATTGTATTTGTGTAAATTATTTTTCAGGTCAAAGTTAGAAAAAGTGTTTTTTAAAAAAATATTATCTTATTTTATGATTTTTTTAAAAGTAAATTATAAGATTGGATATAATGGTAACTAACGAAAGGCCTTTTTATGGGAACATAAACAATATATAATTTGTGTGGGTATAATATGTGAGAAAGAATAAACGCCCCAAAACTGTAGTAACAGCCCATTAACTAAGGGAAAGACAAGGTCATGTCACTAAGGTTTTAAAGACAATATTTTACTTATTTACATTTTAGAACCACTTTTCAGCCTGAGTAATCTTGCATTAGGTAAATAACAATAAACACACAGAACAGCAAAGTGATAGTAACAACTGCTTATAAGAAAAACTGAGGCCAACATTTTAGCTTGGGGAACTGTTGACTTGTGCAGGAAATGGCGAAAACCAAGAGTCCCTGTCCTGCACACAGTGGCACCTCCAGTAATTATATTTATGGTGTTAAAGTGGGGACAGGGACAAACGTAGGAGGCAATTATAAAACGCTAATATATACATGTCTATCAACCCTGGCTGGTGGTACATGTTGAAGATTCACATACATGACTGCGTAAATCACTGGGCAAGAGATAATCCAAAATCTCATTTATTTTCAATGATCACAGAGGAACATGTTTGTTCAATTTGTGTATGCCCAAATAAGGAACTGATGTAAATCATCATGATGATTAAAACACACTATTCTTATTTTATGCATTTGCTTCCAACAATGTATAGATAATTGTGGATAATTTTTTAATTCCCTATAATTACAGTGCAAACAATATTTTGGTGATTCAGTGATTTTAATGTTTGAATATGCATTAATGTATATGCATATGCATACAAAATAGGCTTCATATAAATACAAATTCAAGCAAATTTCAGATACGGTAATTTGATAATGAAAAACGTGGTTATGACAAGCCCACTTTAAATTAACCATGTTTGAAGCATAAAAATAATTATATAGCTTTGCACAAATTGAGTAGAATACCCATCAACTGCTAGATAAATGGTATCTGCGTTTGTGAGTAATCGCAATCCAATTATATATGACTGATGACATTGCTGACACAAAGCAAAATAGAAATGTAAAAGCCTTAAAATGTGCTGTTTTCTAGGATTGTGCTTAATAAATGCGGGAACACAGCTACACACAAAAGAAATTGCTTACGTGACTGCACTGTGATGGTTGGATTTTGGTTTGACTCTTTCACACAAACAGTGTCTGATGTTGAACCCAAGGTGTAAAATCTAATATTTGATGATTTTGGGTTCAGTATAAAAATCCCATGGCTTAAAATACAATAAGTCCTGTATGACCTTCTTTGAGAAAATTGTATTGCGAGTTTTATTTTAGTAAAACCAAAGATTTCACATTACATATAACAACCGAAGAAGACCTTTAACGATGAGAGTAAGAAATACGTGAGAGAAAATTTTGCTTTTGAAAATGAACAAAAAACCCAACAAAATAGAGTTTAGCAATGTGTTTTTAACTTCAGTCTACCAAAGGAAAATATGTCCTTTATATCTAGAATGTCTGTATACTTTTATTATAAACAACACATGATAACATGTTCTGACTTTTATGAACATGTGAAGGAGAGACTGTATTTGAACAAAATAAATCTACTGATGAAATAAGTTGAATTAAATTTGCAATGGAATAGGATTTAAGATCAATCTTGATATAGAATATTTATTAAGAATGCCATATGTCACTCTTTTTGTGTCATACAAATAAGCCACAACAAGTTTAAATACAGGATCCGTTAGCTAAACAGTGAGTTGTGATGAACTGGTAGCAATTGTTACAAAAATAGCTGAGTTTAAAAAAAATGGTCATTTTCTTTTACATGTATTTTCTTGTACATTTTGTAAATAAAATGACCCACAAACAGGTGTTTAGCTTAGTAAGTGATAAACCATAACTTCAGTCAAAAATAATTTGTTATACAGCTGCAAATCATTTTTCAATTCAGTACTGTTTCAGTTTCATTGATATAATAATAAGATAAATTGATGTTAATTGATGTCAATTTCATGCTGGCTTTTGGCCACATTCAATTTGGGGATGGTCTGACAGTGAAATCATATGTATTTTGCTCATTCCTACATGACCAAACTTCCCCGAAGTTAGCCTAAAATCAACAGAAAGTGACACATTTCGGACATTTTTATTCTCCAGATTTTAGCCAGAGAACTGAACAGAAAAGTGTAGAATAATTAATGTAAACATATTCAAAACACCAAAATAATGACATATTATTATACTATATTGATGTTGTACATTGTATTAGTATATTTACATTAATATACGAATTTAAAATTAGGAAACATTGTTTAAATAATTGTATGTTTATTTAATTTATTTTTATGAAATTAATGTACCAGTTTTATTTTATATTTTTTCCAGATTTTTTTTGGTGTCAATTTCAAGAGGACTTTGGCTATCTGTGGAATAGCTGATGTCCTCACACAGACTAAAATTTCAGCAATCAAACTCCAGAGGAGCTCAGCTTCCAAAATGTCGGAACTAAAATTGGCCATACTGATTCGAGTCCAAAATTCAGAGTTTCAACTTTCCCAAGAAAATCTTATCTATCTCTAATGAAATATTTCTAATTTTTAGACTTTAAACATGTGTATCAGGTATGTTTGGTGAATTTTTTTCTGTAAATTTTCTGTTTAATATAGCACTGGATAATCTCAATTTAATAAAAAAAAAAAAACTTATCATACACATCCTGATGGCAACTAAGATATGTCTCGCTAGAAACTGGAGAAACACCAAGTTGGCCAACAATTATAGCTCAAATAGAATACCAAAAATCTATGGAATTAGGTTTTTTCATCCGTTCGGGACAACAAGACTTACACACAAAAATCTGGTTACCATGGACAAACTTGGAAGATAGACATAAAAATGTACTCTTTCTTTATATATTGGTACGCTTAAAGTCACATACCCCTTGGCTAAGAAGACAAATAGACAGATTGGGCTCCCTTTTCCTCCCCTCCCCCTACCCCCCATATTTTTTCATTCATCCCATTAAGTCCCACACCAAGAAGAGCAAGGAATGTGTGATATTGTGAAGTTGGGGGCTCCGAATTTATAAGGAATAATGATAGTTTTCCTATAATATTAGTATAATATTAGCATAAATTAAATTTAGACTTCCAGTTAACACAGGGTTATTAACATCTTCTTTTTAATTCTGTTGACACTAAGTTTATAATTCTAGAGGGAGAGCGGCTCTCATATCCATTAAAGTCTAAGAAGAAATGAATATCTGGAATATAACCTTTATAGACCTTTTGACAAAAAGTGACACTTTCTATAAACATCCTAACTGTACAATATCTATATTTTGTATAGATATGTATTTTTATGTTTATATGTCTGTATCTTTTATATCTAAAAATAAAGTTAATTTGAAATAAACCTGTGTATCAGATGTACTGGACCTGTAACCAACATAGATAACCAAATAATGCAACCCATATATATGGAATTTGGAGAGTTGGTGTGTGTGCGTGTTACTATCAATGAAAACTGACTATGTGCATGAATGCAAAAAAATTTCCCAAGCATATTAAACCCAAGGTTAGACTGTGCAATGCTCAGAGAAATTGCAAAAAACCCAAGGGTTACATCTCAGACTCTACGGGCCCTAAGTTAGCATGCTACAAGTACAATTTCATGACAGTATAATTAGAAAAAGACTGCACAAGTTTGTTTAGAAGGATTACCGGGAGAAAGCCTATTCTTTCTAAAAAGAACATGGCAGCATGGCTTAGGTTTGCAAAGTTGCATCTAAACAATCCACATGACTTCTGGAACAATGTAATTTGCAGACAGACCTGGGAACCTTGCAGCAATTGAATCTACCATGAACTCCTCTGTATACAAAAGTATTCTAGAGTTAAAAGTGAGGCCATCTGTCCAACAGCTAAAGCATGACTGAAGCAGAACAATAATTCCAAGCACACCAGTAAATCTACAACAGAATGCCTGAAAAGGAAAAGAATCAAGGAGTTGCAACTGCCCAGTGAAAGTTCAAACTTCAGCCCGATTGAAAATCGGTGGTGGGTCCTTAAGATATTAACAAATGCCAGTAAACCTCAGTGAACTGAGATAAAGTTGTAAAGAAGAGTCTGCCAAAATCCCACCACAAGACTGATAAATTCATACAGAAATGATTACTTTGAGTTATTTTTAGTAAATATTGTTCTACAAGCTATTGAATCATCAGGTTGAGTTAGTTTTTCACAGATGGCTTCTCCATTTTGACTTCATTTTTGATAATTAATTCATGACACGTGTGTAAATGTGTTTATCTGAGGTTGTATTCAGCTAATTTTAAGAACAGATGATTGTTATTATGTCCTGATATGTAAAACGCAAATAATTCAAAGAGGGTATGCTTTCTTTTTCCCATGACTGTATATTTGCAGGTTCTGTTAGATATATGTAAAACAAGAGAATATTAGTTAACCATTTATTGACCAATACAATGGTGGAAAGTATCAATGGATTGTGCATCTAGCACATGGCTGCTCATCACTGACAGCTGCAGAAGACTGCCATTGCCATGCTAATTTAGGATTGCCAGTGTTCAGGAATGCCTATTTATCATGTTAACATTGTAGAGGCAGTACATACATATTTGTTATAAAGTTTGTTGTATAATGTACTATGGACTGTCTATTTTTATCTTTAGAGATACTAGTAAAAATCATGATTATTTATATGGAGACTATTAGTGCAGAAGCCCACAAAGATTGTTGGATATTATTTTAGACACAACCAGCAACACCATAAGGAAACCTCCTATTGCTCAATTATACCCAGGAGTACTCTGAATGTAGTTGGATAATATAGGAACTGGCATTGTACAGTTAGGTAGCAAAAACTGATATAGAAATACTAGCTATTTATATGCACATGTGTTTAATTTTGTCTGTCTAAGTTTATTTATATGTGCCTAAGCTGAATATTCTCTTTTTTTGTAGACAAACACACAATCTTTGTTTGTTGTGTAATGAGTGTAATTTATAATTAAATCTGGCTGTCACTACAAAGTGTATAAGGTGCTACTTTTACCCTCCCACTGGGTACATTTAAGATCTTTGTGATTGTGCTGCATGCAACTCTGTGATTCTTTACCTATTAGTCACTGCTCAGTTGTAGAGGGAATTGTTCAGAAAATTAATGGTTTCTTACTTAACCATTCTGTATATGATAGTTATTCACCACTTAAATCTCATTCCTCACAAAACTTTTGTACACTCTTTATGTATTCAACAACACACCATTGTTTGGACTCTAACATGACCTCTGAGAATCCAAAATTCTGTTTATTTAAATTGTACTTTAAGTAACCCATGTTTTTTGGGGATTTAAGGTGTACTTTAAGCATCATTCATCCAGTTTCATTTCAAAATTAATAAACATACTTGTGTGGCCTTGCAAGCATATAAAGCAGGATGCTTCACTTGATTGATATGCAGTCCCATGAAAATGTATCACATAAAGCAAAGTTTGTTTTTTTGCTTAGTAAAACAATGGGAAATAAATCAGTACCAAGTTAGAATGCATAACAAGTAATGCATTTGATCTGCTATCCTTGCATAATTCAGTATATAGATATAAAATGAAAGGCTATTAAAAAAGAGACTGGAACAAAAGTGAAATAAAAAGAGCTCAAAATGTGGTTAGCAGGATAGAAAATAATATGCAAAAATTCAGATATCTACACTTTTATCATAGGTTTTCTCTCTAAGAGGTGTTTTAGGGGACTATCACCTTGGATGTGTACAGCAGCTTTGTTAAATTTTGTGTGATATATATTGTTTATTAGCACCTGAAAACACCATTTCCTATCTACACTTTTATCATATACAATTAAGACACAATCTGTGCAGTGATCCATAAATATTCCTGTAAAGACTCCAAGCAAAGCATGCTTCTCCATTGTTTAATTATTTCCCATTCCTCACAAATTTGACTCCGCATACATATGTATGTTCAGTAATTTTTTTCATTTATATTTTTATTATTTTTTAAATTTTACTACATAAATCATTTAACAATACATACATACACAAAATAATACACATCATCTGTGAATTTTATACACAGCAATGATGCTTGTAAGAAAACAGTAGAACTTCCCAAAAACGGGGATACATTATATTGGTTACATATTTCAACAATTTACAGTAATTGTGTAGATTAACATTGAAAAATAAGATAACACAAATTATATTTAACAGGCTGTGCCATGCAACTATAGCTATCACTCTTGTGGGATACATGTGAACTATGAGATAATTAACATATTGATTAGACATGTGCAAAACTAAAATTTTAATTTCGTTTTCGTCCATTCGGACGAAAATGTTATTTATTTTGTCTAAAACAAATTTAAGAATTTCTTATGAATGGGGCTCTCTTTCGGTTTATAGAAAGGCAATAGTATTACACGTATTCTATAAGCCGAAAGTCTATAAACCGAAGGTCGTTCGGTTTATAGACTTTCGGTTTATAGAATACATGTAATTCTATGTATTCTATAAGCCGAAAGTCTATAAACCGAAGGTCGTTCGGTTTATAGACTTTCAGTTTAAAGAATACATAGAATTCAGTGTGTTCTAGCAAGCAACCATTTAAAATACAGGTCATTCAGCATAGTATCAGTTTACGAGGAAGACAATGTAGGGAGGGGACAAGTAGTGTAGAGCTTTTTAAATTTTATCCTAGATAATGGGAAGGCAGTGGAGGGCACTGCAGAGAGGAGCAGCTGAATCTGAACAATGAGCATGAAAGGTGAACCAGGGAGATGTATTTTGAATAGACTACATGGGAGAAAGATGAGCCAGAGGGAGGCCAGTCCAGAGGGTATTACAATAGTCAAGGTGAGATATCACAAGCAAATGCACTAGGATTTAGGAAGTCTCTGCACTTTGGAACAGGTGAATGCGTGCAGTGCAGACAACATGATTTGGATAGAGATTGAACATGGGGGACGAAAGAGAGCGATGAGTCAAAAGCAACCCCAACACATCAGACATGATCAGTGGGTACAATTGTATCATTTTCATTGGTGAAAGTGAAGTTAGGTACAGGGACAGAACTTGAGGGAGGAAAGTTTTAGGTAGCAATCAAAAATCCAGGTGGAGATGGCCAACACAGTGGACAGTCCACAACACACAACATGACATAGGGAGTGAGGTAAGGGAACGAGAGGTAGATCTGTGTGTCTTCCACATACAGGTGGTATTGGAAGCCAAAAGAGTTTAGGAGTTTTCCTAGAGAGGAGGTGTACTGGGAAAACAGCAGAGGACCAAGGACTGACCCTAAATGAACACCAACATGGAGTGGAATGGGTGATGAAAACACTTCAGCAAGCCACACAGAGAAAGAGCGCTCAGATATGTACAACTGAGCGCCACCCTACCTGTCAATTGAGGATAATCTGTTAAGAAGTAAACAGTGGTAAACAGTGTCAAAGGCAGCAGAGAGATCTAAAAGGTGAAGTACAGAAATGGCTTTTAGATTTGGCAGAGTGTAAGTCATTTGACACTCTCGTGAGGGCTGTTTCAGTAGAGTGTAAGGATCTAAACCCAGACTGAGAAGGGTCAAGTAGGTCAGAAAGTCAGTAAGTTGTAAGAGCACGGTTTTTTTCATCAGCTTAGACGCAAAAGGGTGAAGGTATATAGGATGGTAGTTAGATGAAAGTGTGGGATCCAGGGAAGATTTTTTTCATTACAGTTATGAGAGGTTGATGAGGTGGGTTAGAGGCAGGCAGAGAAGAAGGGATAGAGAGCATATGAGGTGAGATGGGATGGGGTCTAGCGCACAAGAAGCAGGACTCAAGCAGGAGAGAAGATTGTCTACCGCTCTCTCAGCTTTAGGGGAGAAGATCTGCAAAGTTGGTTTGGGGGAAGGGAAAAAGGCAGGAGGTAGTTGTGGCAAGTTGAGGGAGGTAAAGTTTCATCTGGGTGGAGGAGAAAGGGTGCATAGGAGGGTGTTAAATTTTGAGAAGAGATGTTAAGGTTTTGATGAGTGGGTTGATATTAATGTTGTGACAGGTCAGGTACATTGTCAGGTATAGGGGTAAATGGAGAATGGGGTTGGTAGCAAACGCTCAGAAACACCACTCTTTTTACACGTTATACTTGACTTGAACCTTAGGTGGTAAATGTTGGGACATTCCCAGTTATTTAAGCCATGGTAAATTTTTCACCAATATTCCTCCTGCTCTGCTTTCTTTAGGTGCACCTAACTGACTCTCCCCGACCAGAAGATGCCATTATAAAATTGGGGTGAATATGAGGTAATGAGTAATATGAGCGAAGGTGTTGAGTCAAAATCCCTCACATCTGAGTAGGATCTTTGCCATCCATGTGGATAACTACAATTCAGGTGTCGAGCATTTCTGAGGGTAAGGGTGACCTTACATTACCTTATTAAACAGAGATATAATTATAGGAGAGAGAAGAGCTTTACAGTTCTTGTAATAAGTGGCTGATGAACCATCAGGACCCAGTACCCTGGATTGTTTCAAATTTGTAATCTCTCCTGTTACCTCTTCAACCACAACTGGGTGGTTGAGGTGAATAGTTTGTTTGATGGAAAGTAAAGGGAGAAAAAGGAAATGGGAAATTGTTCAATCTTTGGAAGGAATATGAGGTTTATACCTTTTACACTCTGTACCACAGAATTTATTTTCCATATTTGTTTAGAGGGAAATCAATCTGTAAGTGGGTTTTACAACAGCTATGAAAAAAAATCATCTAATTTCATAACACATTCATTTGACTTATTCATTTAAAATTTATAATGCATTGATGCTGATACTTTCTGGTAATGGACCTCTGCTTCATATCGATTAAGGCAAATGTGAGTCTTCTGGAAGAGTACTCATGCTTTATATTACTGAACATTATGAGCTTTACTTTTCCTTCTCTTTTTTGGAGACACCTTGCCATGTATTGCTGAATGTATATTTTCTGCTCCACACCACTGAATAGTATTGGAACCTTTTTTGGTGTACTCAGGTCAGACTCTATTGGGCATTAATAGGTGTCATCTATAAGATTCATTTATGAACGCACTCCTGTTTATTGCTGCTGAATACCAATGCAAGCTCTTCTGATCCCTGCCTTATACTGACTAATAATATTATGAGATACTAGGTGATATATCCCTGCCTATATCACCAATTAGTATTGTGTACCCACTGGGAGAACAAGCTTGTTATATAATACCGAATGGCAATTGCGACATGTACTGCTGAATGTATATACTGGTTTCACACCATTGAATATTATTGGACTCTTTTTGGGGGTGTATTCATGTTAGGCATCTCCAAGTATTAATAGGAATCATCTACCTGACTAATCTGTGAATTTACTCCTGTTTTGTGTGGCCGAATAATATTGCAAGCTTTGCATACCCCGATCCTATACTACCTAATACTACTACAAGACAGTAAGCGACATATTTTCTGTTTATAGTGCCGAATATTATTGGGTTCCTTTTGAGACCTGAAATTGCCATATAATATCGAATGGCGACGCAAGTTGCACTGCTGAAGATTGCTGTGACTCCCGGCTGGTGTATTGAGATTTACAGTGTTGAGCCTCATTAAATTACCCTGAGACTTTGATTTTGAACTCCATTGCTACGCTGTATATATAAGTGGCTATTTGTGTAATTGAAGTTTCTGGCAGTGACAGCGACAAAACCCGTTGCTGATTGACTGATTTATCAGTTTGTAAATACAATACCAACTAGACCACGAGAAAGAAGAATAATAAGCAAAGGAAAAGAGGAACGCCTCGAGATAACAATTAAAATGGCCTCAAAGAGGGAGGATAAGAGTAAGAGGGAAAAGAAGAAATCCGAGATTGAGTTAAAGAAGGATAAAAAAAATGGCCTCAATTTTCTCTCCTCAAAACACCTCGAAAGGAGAATTGTCGCGTGACATATTACAGCCCTCAGGAGTGCTGGAGCTGGATGAAACGAGCAGGCAGTCTCTAAGTCCAGTCCCAATATCTTCACAATTGATAACTCAAGAATACCTACAGCAATGCATGGAAAAACAACTATTTAGCTTCAAAATGGAACTGGAGAAACTATTTACAGATATACGAGAAGACATGGTAAAAATTGGAGAAAGAGTTAAAAGCAATGAACAAAAAATGGACTTGCTGGAATTTGAACTAAAAGAGGTTAAAGAGGACTGCACAGCCTTAAGAGCTAAAATCGACACACTTGAACTCAGAGCAGCTGATACACAAGATAGAATGCGGAGGAAGAACTTAAGAATCTGAGGCATTTCTGAACAGTTTGACCAGGCTAGATTAAGAGACTGTATGATAAACATCTTCACACATATAGGGTTACAAGAGATCACCCGGGATGAGACTATTGAAAGGGTGTATAGGATTCCCAGACCTAAGAATGTGCCTGAGTCCCTACCAAGGGATATCATTATAAGATTCGCCTCTTTCTATACCCGGCAAAAAGTCTTTAATGCCTCAAGAGAATTCCGCTCGAAGAAGGAGGAGTTTAAAAAGCTGTTATTCTTTCAGGATTTGTCTGCAAGCACTAGGCAAAAGAGACTTGCTTATAGAGACTGCATGGCAACCTTTATGGCAAGGAATATCAAGTATATGTGGGGTTTCCCAGTAAAGCTTATTGTGCGGTGGAAAGACCAAACCACTGTTTTGTCTACACCTGAAAAAGCACGGGAATGGTTAAAAACTCATCCTGAGTCTTGAAAACCAGTGTTGTTGCTGTTGATATGATTTTGAAGCCCAATGTCTGCTGTATATATGAAAGGGGGGAGGGTAGGGGCTGAGTAAGGGGAAGGTGTTTGTTGAAGTTATGTGCTTTTTTTTTTTTTTTCCTCTTCTTTTGGGGATTGCGATTGTCCGAGTGCTCTGGGACATTAGAAACTTGTTGTGGAGGCTAGGATGTGGGGGGGAGCAGACTCGGAGAACAGGCTGCCCCCCCTGAAGTATTGAGTCGGGCCCCTCTCTTCCTTCTTGTCTCTCCCTCTCATTTTGTGGAACCCTAATATTGGTATGGGTCAGCTTGTAAAAAATAAAGGGAATGTTGGAATATAAGGGGATATTAGATACTTAACATAGTTGATAAAATATAAATATTGTCACGAGATACTGATGATCAAAGCACTTGAGGATAAGTTCACTTTCAAGGAAGGGATATGCATCATTTGAAATGTCCCTGTTCTTTGAATATAATTAAGAATGGTGGAGCACAATGGGATGTCAGAAATGTAATATAAATTTCAAAAGATTTATGATTGTAACACTGAAGCACTTTCAATAGCGGGGTTGCTGATATTTAAGTTACTTAAACACTTATCACTTATGAGTATAGGGTTTTTTTTTTCTTTCTTGGGAGTATGATTAAAGCACTTTTTGTATAAGTACACCCTTAATATAGGGGCTTGTCTTACTAGACTTGTCCCTAATTTTGAAGATAATTTAGAATGTAGGAGCACAATAGAAATTGAAAAAGATATGATAGAAGCACAGATGCACTTTTATTAGTGGGTTTTTTTGTTTATTTTTCTCCTCCCCAATTCGACTGGACTGAGATTGGATATCTAACATAGTTGATAAAATGTAAATATATGCTACAAGATATCTATGATCCAGGCACTTTGTTAGTTAGGGGTATGTTTTACCGGTATTTGTTTGCCTATATGTGTACATAACTGAAAATGTTGGGGCACAATGGGATGTTGGTAGTCTAATGTAAGCGACAAACGACCTCGATGGAGATGGGACTCTCTCGATGTGAAAGATTGTTTATAGTTGGACTTCCTACCATTCATGTGTGTGTGTTTTTTTTCCCCTCCACGTCTCTTCCCTCCCTTCCCGCCCCATAGGAGATATTAATATTGATGCCCTCCAGGGCCTTCATCTCACTTACCCTCCCTTTTGTTTTTTTTTCTTTCCGTTCTTGCTTTTTTTTTTTGCTCTTTTGGGGACAATGTTTCTGGTCCGACCTAGGGGATTTTTGTCCCCGAGATCGAGGCAACAAACAAGGGGATGTATGGCCTTTATAAAAGTTTTTTTTTCTGTTGTATGTTGGTTATCTGTATTGTTGTTATGTGTTTCTCACTGGGGAGCCTGTTTTCCGACTACCATCTTTAGGATTGATGAATGTCCGCACGATTAAAATCCTGACACTTTATGTGCAGGGATTAAATGTTCCGCAAAAACGTTCTTCACTGTTGGACTATTTATGTAGACATCATATTGACGTATGCTGTCTGCAGGAAACACACCTGATGGATAATGATATTCAAAGGTTAAATAATAGACATGTGCATTCGTTTTCGGACGAATGCATTTTCGTCCGAAAATAGCATTTTCGTCCATTCGTCCGAAAAACGAAGAACGAAAATGCTAAGCTAACGAAAGCCGAATGAACGAATGGTTAATAAACGAAAATCATTCGTTCATTCGTCCATTCGTAGTACTATTGCATTCTATAAGCCGAAATAGAGTCGGTTTATAGAATACAATAGCATTTAACTATACGGAGACAGTCTCCATTCATAAAATTATGAATGGAGACTTTGTCTCCGTATAGTTAAAAGCCGACAGCCTATAAACCGAACGTTCGGTTTATAGACTTTCGGCTTATGGAATACATGTATTCCTATTGCTATTCTATAAACCGAACGTTCGGTTTATAGAATAGCAATAGGAATACATGTATTCCATAAGCCGACAGCCTATAAACCGAACGTTCGGTTTATAGGCTGTCGGCATTTTAATACACGGAGACAAAGTCTCCATTCATAATTTTATGAATGGAGACTCTGTCTCCGTATAGTTAAAAGCCGACAGCCTATAAACCGAACGACTTTCGGTTTATAGACTTTCGGCTTATGGAATACATGTAATCCTATGGCTATTCTATAAACCGAACGTTCGGTTTATAGAATAGCCATAGGATTACATGTATTCCATAAGCCGAAAGTCTATAAACCGAAAGTCGTTCGGTTTATAGACTTTCGGCTTATAGAAAACATGTAGTACTATTGCCTTTCTATGAACCGAACGAGAGCCCCATTCATAAGAATTTCTTATGAATGGGGCTCTCGTTCGGTTTATAGAAAGCCAATAGTATTACATTGTATTTCTATAAAACGAACGAATTAAAATTAACGAAACGAAAATAATGAACGAATTTCGTCTGAAACGAATGCAGTAATGAACGAAATTCGTTTTAGACGAAATAAATAACATTTTCGTCCGAATGGACGAAAACGAAACGAAAATTTTAGTTTTGCACATGTCTATTAAATAATAATAGATATACAGTTGTAGAATTTTCATCTCTCTCTGTAAAGAAGAAAAGAGGAGTAGCAATATTGGTTTCTAATAGTATAAAAACTGAGATCATATATAAACATTCTGATAGGATAGGAAGGTTTGCTTTAATTTTGTGTAGACTGGATGACAGACTCTTTTCGATTCTCAATGTATATGCTCCTAATATAAAACAGATGAGGTTTATAAATAAGATTTTGGGAAAAATACAGGATTACATCCAGGGTACCTTTATATACTTAGGGGATTTTAATTGTGTTGCAGATAGTATTATGGATAGATCAAGCAGGAGCATGGGTAGACTAGATAACAGGCAGAGGGTGATGGCAAGAGCCTTCCAGGAGATGTTGGGTAAACACAAGCTTTATGACATCTGGAGGACACTACGGCCCACAGAACGAAACTACACTTACTTCTCACATAGGCATCAATCCTTTTCCAGGATCGACATGATTCTTGTTAATGTTGAATCAGTCCGGGATTTTAAAAGAACATATATAGGGGATTTTGCCTGGTCTGACCATGATCCAGTATGTCTGGAAATCAATAGAAAATATGGGAGAGGGGAAGCTACTTGGAAATTAAAAGAATGTCTTGTGTCGAAAGACATTATAGATGACTTGGTAGAGGAATCAGAACAGTTTTTTATGGAGAATCTCACTGGCGATGTAAGCATGGGAAATGTGTGGTCAGCATATAAATGTGTGGTGAGGGGTTTCTTTATCAAAAAGGAAGCCTATTTTAGGAAAAAATCCGGGAAGAAATTAGCTGATTTGTATGTCTCCCTGAATGATATAAAAAGAAGGTGTGCATCCTCGGGGATACCTTAGTAGTGAAAGAGATGGAAAGAATTAAAAAAGAAATACTAGAAGTACTGGTCGAGAAAGCAAACAGAAACCTGGTAAGGCTGAAACAAAAAGTTTATTATGTGGAAAATAGAGCTGAAAAAATTCTCACTAATCAATTGAAAAAAAGTAATTTTAAAGAACGGATACTTAAAATTGAGAAGGGTGATAAAATATTCCATAGTCCAGAGGAGGTAGGTAAGGCATTCCATGATTTCTATGCTTGACTGTATAATATCCCAGACCAGGTACAAGATCAAGTCCAAATAAAGAAATATCTGTTAGACTCCAGATTAGGTATGATCACAAAAGAACAATCACATTTATTAGAGGCCCCTTTCTCTAGTAGGGAAATTATTGAAACCATTAAGAGGCAAAAAAACACACAAGGCAGCTGGCCCGGATGGATTACCTGCCATTTTTTATTAAAAAAATGATAGATACCATGGTCCCCTACTTGCTGGACACTTTCAATGAAATAAGAAAGACAGTGATATTCCCAGCAGACATGCTGAGAGCGGCTATCTTGCCCATCCCAAAACAGGGTAAAGACCCATCAAAATTAACAAACTTCCGGACAATCTCCTTAATTAACGCTGACACGAAGATATAATCTGCTATCTTGGCTGAGCTTTTGAAACATATTTGTCCTGCTCTAATTAACAAGGATCAGGGCGACATTCTAGTGACAATGTAAGGAAGATAATCAATCTGGTTGAATATACTACATTGCAAAAAATACCCTCATTGTTTGTCTCCTTGGATGCTAGAAAGGCTTTTGACAGAGTCAGATGGATCTATTTGGAAGAAGTCCTCAAAAACTTTGGCTGTGGAGATGGATTCATCGGCTCTGTCATGGCCTTATATAAGTCCCCGAGTGCGAGGGTAGTTGGACAGGGAATTAGCTCTGGTTGGTTTACAATAGGTAATGGGACTAGACAGGGGTGCCCATTGGCACCTTTACTGTATGTACTTGCATTAAAGCCCCTAGCCAATCGGATCAGCCAGAATCCCAATTAAAAGGGAGTCAAGATAGGAGACCTAGAGAGCAAGCTTAGCTGATACCCAGATGATGTGTCACTTTATAATCCCACTGAATCCCTGGTTGCATTTACTGCAGGAAATAGGGATTTTTTCCAGATTCTCTAATTA
This sequence comes from Pelodytes ibericus, assembly GCA_036172795.1. NCBI lineage: Eukaryota > Metazoa > Chordata > Amphibia > Anura > Pelodytidae > Pelodytes > Pelodytes ibericus. Next base: position 81,619,923 of record CM069859.1, read on the forward strand.
TAAATTAAACACAAATAAAACTCAGGCAATGGCTATTGCTATTCCAAAAAAAAAGAGAGAGAGGCTTTCGAAGCACTGTATGATTTTCAGTGGACTAAGGGAGGCCTCAACTTCTTAGGAATTATGATCCCCAAAAATATTGATTCAATAATTGATATGAATTATTCAGTGCTTCAGACAGAGTTTGTCCAACAAATGTTGGAATGGAGGGGTCTGTTTGTCTCTTGGCTGGGGAGATTGAACATAGTGAGAGCATGCATAATCCCAAAATGGATGTATTTGCTCAGGATGATTCCCATCAGATTACCGACTAGTTGGACAAACTCTTTCCAGCTTAAATTGTTGGATTTTATATGGGCTGGGAAGAAGCCGAGAATTTCTAGACGCGTTTTATGTGCTAACCGAAAGAGGGGAGGATTGGGGGCTCCTTGTCTGGAGAGATATGCACAGGCCAACATATTTATCCACGTGTTGAAGTTACAGGATATGGAAAATAGATGCCAGGATTGGTTCTATATCGAGCAGACAATAATTGGGATTAATAATCTGACATGTGTGTTATGGTTACACCAAGACAGAATAGAAGCATTGAAATTTTTTTACTGGCCAACAGCTATAAAGAGCTGTATGGAATTCTGGACACAGCTAAAAAGAAGGATTGGCTTTAAGGATAAAATAGTCGAGAGTGCTCCATTTGAGATTCTACAAAGTAATATATCAAATATTAGCTTGAGAGAGTGGAAACAATTTAGGGAAAAAAAGATAGCAGATCTACTTCTGGGGGATAAATTCAAATCTTTTGAGCAATTGGCCCTGGACTTTGACAAATCGAGTAATGAGGCATATAAGGTGTGTAGGATAGGGAGATATATAAAAACCCAATTTTTTTCCTGTAAAGGGGACACTGTATCAGGGAGGATTATGGAGATGTTTAATAACAAGATGGGGAAGATTTATGACCTCCTCGAACTGCTAGACCCCCCGCCAAATATCTCTGCTCTAAATAGCTGGGAAAAAGAGCTGGATACTAAGGTTGAACAAGACCTATGGTTTGATAGTTTGATAAATATAGCTAGGATCACACATTGTCGGAATATGGTTGAGCTCCATTATAAAATAATGTTCCGATGGTACCTAGTACCAGCAAGGTTGTATAGATTTTCTCCCAACATATCAGATCAATGCTGGAGGTGTGGCAGGGAACAAGGATCATATATACATGTTTGGTGGTCATGCGATGGGATAGCACGGACATGGAGAGAGCTTTTTGGTATATTGTCAAGTGTGTTGAATATAATTATCCCACCATCTCTAGAAAGGGCACTTTTACATCTAGATTTGGAATTTGAGTATACAGGCATTTCTCGCAATTAAAATCAGCATTGCTAGAAATTGGCTTCAACAGGGAATGTTACACATAGAGAACGTTATTAACCAACTGCAAATGCAATGTCTTATGGAAAAAGGTTATGCCTATGCAAATGGGATGACCAAAATCTTTTTTGATACATGGTCTAAATGGATGCACAGGTATCTGAGGGAAGGAACAGCTTGAAAGACAAGTGGCTTATTAGGGAGTGATTTGTGATGTGGCGAGACCAGGCTCTCCGGTGGGATTTGTTTTGTTTTGTTATGTCTTGTGATGCTTGTCCTGTTAGTTATGTTTTGTGATTGTGATGTCTATTGTGTTTTATTTGTATTGGTGGGCGGCACTAAGCCAGACAGGATTGTTATGTCCGGTAAGAATGGGATGTCCATTTCAGATAATCTGGCCGGTCCCAGTGGACTACCTAGCTGCGGACTTTGATAATTTATTAAGTAGTTAAACACGGGTAACCCATTCTGCACTTTATCCTAAGTATTTACTTGTGTGCCTCCTACCTGTTTATGAATTTGTCATGTTTTGTATATTCATAATAAAAAAATTAAAAATACAGTGAAAAAGAGCAGCAGGATCATAATTAATGTAAAATATGCATTGTAATTAGGGCTGTCACTGGCAAACCAGTAAAAAATTGGCTTTGGGACAATGTTAAGTGTACAGAGGTAATCACAAGGCTGGTATCTTTTTAATTCCTTTATTTTTCTAAGGAAATGTGGTAACCCTAACTGTAATATGTCTTAATGCTGTGCTTTCTGTTATAGACGCAAACATACTTTTTACAGTACCCCTAGCAAGGTGTACAGTTATATTTACAAGTAACATAGCATTTTCACTAGTTCCCCACTAATGATTTTACCTAAAAGCAAAAGTCTCTGATTGAAGAAGCAGTGATAGAACTTACCCATCTGATTGGCTGATTGCTTTGTATTGGCAATGTCTATATATTTTTTTTCCCTTTAAATGCAATACATTTCTTCGAAAGAATAAAGTAAATACTGAGCCGCTGCAAATATTTGTGACATCTTACATGTGAAGGAGTTACAAGCTGAGAAGAAGCTGTATTTTATTTTTATTGCAAGGGATGCACTGTGTTTATTTGTGTTGTGAGCAGTGTAAAGTATTGGTAAAGAAAACACACAAAAAAAACCCCTAAATTACTATGTTACTATGCCTCAATATCACAAGCAGTTCCAAAAAAAGATCAGATGGCACTCCAGGAATCAAAAATGAATAGTTGATAATACAATCAAAATGTATTTTATTTATACCTTGGTCTTCATCTTCAAAGAAGATACTGTATCAAACTGGAGCACTACAAACTTAAATAAATATGAACAAAGATAATAATATAATATCCAAAAAAGTGAAGAATAAAAGTGAATATATATAAAAAATGTAATTTGTATACTTAAATCAAACACTTATAATTCTGATGTTGTCCAGAGAATAAGAATCCCACCCGAGGTCAAATGCAGGAAGCATATGCAGAGAAAAAAAACAAATTTGCCACATAGTGTGATCTGTATTAAAGAAAAGGGTTCTGCAGTAGACAGTTGAAAAATACAGCACAGACTATTAGCCTAAAATACTACAAAAGACTGTCTCAATTTTAAAGTGAAAAAAAGTACACTAACAAATGCAAAGATAAAAAACAGAAAACTATATTGCATTAAAAACATGTAACATTGTTACAGTAAAGATATAAAAACCAAATACATATCATAATTATTACACTTGTTAAAATGTTGTTAGAGTGGAAGCATACTAGAATCATGCTCAGCCGGTCCAGCAGAACACAGTGAAAGTGTTTACATAACAGTTGCTGTTCATGGTCCCATCAATCTGGGGAACACTGTGCAGGTTTTTACATAACAGATGTTCTGCAAAAAAACGCTGTCATTCTCAGTAATTTTGGGCTATTCACTTAAAAGGTGAGTTGCATGTAAGTTGAAGTGAGATGAACATTTTATCTCACCAATTTATATATACATTGTGCAGGGACAAACATAGTGAGTTTCCCCTCCTATGCAAACTCGCCAGCTTAATTAATATGATGAAATGCCCATCTCACCTCAATTCACCCGCAACTCACTTTTTAGTGAATAGCCCCCAGTGTCTGACTAAATATACTTATCTGCACAATTTTCACAGCTTTTCAGTTTAACATGTTCTGTTTCATTTGTATACTGTAAATTCTGTTTGGTTATATTGCTTTACATTTATTTCTAACAAAGTAACATAATAACATTTTGGATCAAAAGCAGGAATGATAGGTAGAAGGGTTGAAATCGTAGGAGCAGTGATCAGATTTTCCAAGCATGGGAATGTACCACTTGGACCATTTTTCATAATTTCTGGCACCCAAAATTGGCAAAGAAGGTGGAAGAATATTGCCGGCTATAGAGGGTGAGAAACAGTAAGGCACTGTTTAACACAACAGTAATTTCATCCAGTTTTGATTCAAAACAGTGGCCCTGGGAATGTGTTTGGGCACAACAATGGCACTGGCAAAGAGTTTTGGGACAACTATGGTGGATTCCATACCAGAATAGACAAATGAAGATTAGGGGGTGCGTAGGTTTAGTGAGGTCTTGGACAGAACAAAACCTAAAAATAATACACCATTTTATTTAAGTTTATTGAATGTACAAAATAACTTTTGCTTCTTTAAAAGAGGCATAGGATGCTTTTAAATGTAGTGGCTTGAAAAATAATGCTTCTGTACCATTATGACACAGTTAATGTTTTCACAATAGGATTGCCACCTTTTCTTAATTAAAAAAAAATACCAATCCAACTGTTGGCACCATAGCGTTAATATTAGCCTGAAGCAAATACCACCTGGGTGACAACCTAATCTATAACATAATGAACAATGAGTGAATCGTAAGGTAGTTTATTTTTACACATATACATGAACACAGAAAACATTTTGTGTGGGATGTTTAACAATACAGATCCATGTGTGACTGATACATGGTTTTCTGATTCCAATAGTTTGAATGGTCTTAAGAAGTAATTTTAAAACATGAATACATCTTTTTATTTACACAAATTAATATAATAACATAATAAATGCAGTTTTGTGACTTTTATAGCTGTGGAGCTCTGTAATGCACTAATATAAATGAAGAATTTTGAACTCCTAGAAAAAACAAAGGGAAACCAGAGGCGGAAAGAGGCACAAGGGGATTTGGGTGCAAAATAAGGACTGACCCTCCTAAATAGGGCATTCCACATTGCTGGGAGGCAAACGTATGGAGATATGTGTTTCCTAGTCTGATGAATTCACACTTGTTACATATATTGATGTATCACTGGCGCAAACTGTAATCCTCACATTTTTATTTAAAATATGAGTTTCCAAGACCACAATGTCCTCTTTTATAATTTCTCTATTATTTTCCCCGATCATTAAAAGAAACACCTCATATCTGTCTAATGATGTTCACTTGTTCATATGTGTAACACTAACATTGATCTCTTCTAATTCATACAAAGTTTTCTTTTAGTCTCTTCAACTATCAGTTTCATTAGGGAAAGCGAACATTGTGTTAAGATGTCATTCGTTTCCTTAATGAAATCTGAAGTAGCTTGATTCAGTAAATTGGCTTCTGTATTGACCTTAATTATTAATCTATGGGGGGATAACAACTGCTTTTTTCATAGTTTTCCAAGCACAATATATTCCATTTTAGACCAATTTCTGTTTAGCTTTGTTAAACAGAAATATATATAAATACACATAGATGTATGTGTGTATATAAATATATATATATATATTGTCGATTTGGATTAGTAGTATTAATCCAGTAGATACAATGCCAAAAAAACAGACTATTGCAGTATTTAATTATACTTTTTTTTATTGGACTAACATAATATTTAAAAAGACAAGCTTTTCATAAAGAGAATTTTAAAGACTCTCATGAGCGAAAGACATTTGAGATGAAAATGATAACACATTTCAACACCAGAAGTGAAGGACTTAACGCAGACTCTGTCTTTCTGATACACTAGCGAGGCTTTGTATAGACACACAACTTAATGTATTTTATCAATATTGTATTTTTATCTTTTTCAATACTCCAGCTTCACCTCTATTTCATCAATTTATGTACATCCATGATTAATTACTTTCCATGTATGTGAAGTCCATTTCCCATCCAATGTGTAATGTTTGGGGCAGTTTATGGTACTATGATACTATGTTACTATGTATTAATCCTCAAACCAAAAAAATATTATATATTTATATATATATATATATATATATATATATATATATATATATATATATATATATATATATAAATCCAGGAGACCCCTGGATCTCTGATATCTGAGGACAGTGAGAAAAAACATAGCTGGAAGATGTTTGGAACACATATAAGGGTCTATTCACTAAAATGTAAGTTACAGTTGAGATCAACATTTCTACTCACAATTTTAAGTATACATTATGCAGGTACAAACCTGTTGAGTTCCTTGAGCTAAGCAAGCTCAACAGGATTGTCCCTGCACAATGCATTGCTAAATTGGTGAGATTAAATGTTTATCACACCTCACCTGCAACTCACCTTTTAGTGAATAGACTACATAGTTGGGGGGGGGTTACACTTAAATACATAGATATATGAACTATATGATCAAAAGCGTTAGGTCACCTACAGCAAATAAAATAATGAAATAGCTGGGACAGCTTACCTGTTATATATGGATGATCTCCTTCCATTGCAGGTGGAACTTCTCGACACAGTTACATTTTTTAATAATCAAATCTGGTTTACTTGCAAAATAGAAATGTGGGTACAGGCAAGCAAAACAGTAGAGCTTTATCCATTCATGCTATACTGTCACTTAATAGTCTGCAGCTTCCTATTTTGTTTACATCTACAGAAATTATGCAAAGTGAGATTAATTACAAAACTTAATATATAGTTGAGCCACTGTGATCTCTTGTTGTTATAATTTCTACCAAATCTCCAAACATCTCAATTAGAATGTGCTTCTACTCCTTCGGCAAGTCTTTGCCAGAGAAAGCTTGGATCTAGGGCAGTTTGGCTTCAACCTAATCCAGAACTTTAGTTCATCCCAAAGATGTAGACCAGTCAACTGTTTCAGTTTCTTTGACTTTAAACGAGTTTTGTACGACATTTTTTGTATGACATGGAGCATTGTGATGCTGTAAATGACAGGGTTTATTCCTATAATACTGTCACAGTATTGGCTGCGTACTGTTGTCCAAAATGGCTCAATAGTAGCACAATGGGTAATGGACCGAGTCCATTTGAGCAGAAACAGCCGCAAACCATCAATCCACCCCCACCAAACGTCATAGGGATGATACAGGGTGGCAAGTAATGTTCTCCAAGCATTCAACACACCCAGATATATCAGAATTAACTGTGTGTAAAGCTATTTGTCACTCCACAGAACCCTTCGCTATTGTTACAGCGTCCATGAACATTGGCCACGTCACCATTGCAGCCACCATTTTTCATTTGCTCTGGTGACCTGGGGATTGTGCCCTATCCCTGAAACCAAAACAATGCAGCTCCGGAAATACTGATGGCAGTCCTTAAATTAAAGGAGCAAAGATTTAAAAGTAATATCAGGAAGTATTACTTTACTGTGAGGGTAGTGGGTACATGGAATTAATAGCCTTCCAGTGGAAGTCATAGAGGCGTACATGTGTGAGTAGGCATATGCCTATCATAGATATAAGATAAGGCCAGGGACAAATAAATGTATGTAGAGAATTGTGCAGACTAGATGGGCCAAATGGTTCTTATTTGCCAACATATTCTATGTTTTTATGTATTTTGGCATTTTTAGCCAATAAATATGAGGATGGTGATGTCAAATTTTCATTTATTTGCAAAACAAATGTTTATACTCTAATTGTCAAGCTTTTAAAATACTCCCTCATATGTCTTTAAACTTTACATGTGTACCAGTGAACTACAATATAATGAGACATATTAATAAATGTATCATATTCTACTTATATAAACCAAGAGAAATATATCATGAAACAAAAAGAATCTACAAAATAATAGGCGGTCAGTTAATAAGCACTTAAAACAGGATTTCTTATCGCATATATAGCGTCAGTTCTTAGCCTGTGCCTTTATTAATGTTTCTTGTTCCAATAACAGAAAAAATGTTTTTATTTGGTAAAAATGCTTCATATGTTTTTTTTTACATATATATGTCACTTCTCATTGTTCTAATACAATAGGTATAATGACAAACTATCAAGAAAGGCCTCTGTGCATCATTTACCTGCCTGTTTGTGGATTACTTTTTTTGCATGTTTGGTATTTGTTTTTTAAATTGTCCCTGGGAAAATATTGGGTTTTTATTTCTTTTTTGAAATTGGCCTACTTTCACATAAATGATTAATGTAATTTAAGACCTCTTCCCATAATAGAGGAACCTTTTTTCAGAGTGGGAGTGGATTTGGTAGGACCCCTTAGTAAGCCTAGTCCATCTGGTAAGAAATATATTCTTACGGTGGTGGACTATGCTACACGCTACCCGGAAGCTATAGCCTTACCTAATATCACTGCTGAAACCGTAGCTGAAGCTCTCATCAAAGTATTTACTCGAGTTGGGTTCCCTAGGGAAATAGTATCCGACCAAGGGACCCAATTCACAGCGGTAGTTACTCAGCAGCTCTGGCAGAGCTGCGGAGTAAAACCCATACTGAGTTCTCCCTATCATACACAGACGAACGGGCTCTGCGAACGTTTTAATGGCAGATGCTAATCACGTTCACAGAGACCTGTCGGAACTAGGAAAAGTTCCTTCCCCACCCCAGGCATCCACCAGATTCTCTCCTTTCGAACTTTTAAATGGAAGGAGAGTCCGAGGACCCCTGGACCTGGTTCGCGATCACTGGGAAGGGGATATGGGAGAATCAAGCACGCCGATAGTACCATTTGTTTTCGAGTTGAGGGACCGACTGCAGGCGCTTACTCAATCGGTAAGGGAAAACCTGCAGGCGGCTCAACAACGTCAGAAACACTGGTACGATAGGGGAGCTAGAGATCGTATTCTAGAGATAGATCAAAAAGTGTTAGTCCTCAAACCGACCAAAACAGACAAGTTACAGGCCTCTTGGAAAGGGCCCTACAAAGTAGTAGCCAGGGTCAGCGACATAATAACAGATTTATTATATATGGGTTCCTTTACACAGCGTTTGTCTAAAAAAGGTTATTTATTATTGCTATAATTGTTGGTGATACACGAGAGTGTTTTCTTTTACGGAAGAATGTGTCAGTTAGACTCTATAATCTAAATCATTATACGTCAACACATTAATCTAGTACTACTGAAATAGACTGTTTTCTTGATACACTATCCCCCACAATAGGCCAAGTTAATCTTCTATTCCTTCTCTTCTATTCCTTCCCATCACTAAAAAGTAGAACATTTAAAACACAAAAAAGTCCTCAGTCCAGATCGCTATTGAAATGCTTAAATTAAATAGACTTGTCTATATTAAATGTTAGATCACTGTAACTAACAAGCTAAGCTTCTATAGGGAAGAACATGCATGGAAGAATGTGAACAAACTAGAGAGGCACTGGAACCTGTGGAACAACACCCTTGGAAACCATTGAGGCAGAGTTACCCAGTGCACAACAATCGTCCCAATAACCTTTACTACAACTAGAGGATATTTTGCATTTGTGGAATGGCTGGAACTTCCTCTGATCTTTAGTGAAAATGGGTTGGATCTAAGTTCCTTGTTCATTTGAAGCCACCTGCAATGTTTAATATCTTTGAGTTTCCGAAGAAGATCCAGCCTTAACACATACCTGCCATGAGGCATCTCTGCCAGCCCAGAAGAGTAACTGGGCCTATTACCTTCTATACATTCAGATGGATTCTTCAGCAGAGACTGATTCATCACTGCGACAGAGATTTGGTGAGAGACCCTTCGTGGTCAATATGTCACATACACACAGCAGTTACTGTTTGTGGGGGATCTTACTCCATATCTTGTCTGATGTATTGTGGGTACATTGAACTACCATTGAACTCCATGTTCCTGGCCCTTTGGCCCATCTGGCTATACCTTTCATTATACCTAAGTCACCTAGAACCCTTGCATGATGCAGGCTTTCTTATATATAATTTAAAAGCATTATATGTTGACATGCCCTTCAACACTCCTAAACCACAAATACATTCCATGCTGTTCCTATCTGTACTTTTATTGTTTTCTGGGCATTTTTGAGAGGATCTTGGGCACCATTCCTGAACCATAGCTACATTTTTTTGCTATCCATCTATTACTAAATATCTCAAGGCAGCCCTTCAATTTAGTAAGTCGACCTCTTTGTGGGATCTGTGGTCCCCATTTATGGTTCTAGTTTTGTTGATCTTTATATATTTATAAGACTTGGTTCCCCAGCAGAAGCTTTGATTTGCCCATCTACTCAAGCTTATAGTCAAAGGTGGATTTTTTAACGTAGACCTCTGAAACAAACCTTTTTGCTATGTCTGCTTCCATATTATCCCCCATTGAATGTTCATATTGATATTGTCTTGGATTCTAGGCATGTTATTCCTTATCTGCGCAACATGAACATCCCCATCCCCTCTTTGTTTCACCAATGACTCTACCCACGGTGCATGCTCGTTACAAATTCAATGAGTTATCAATTTTTTAATGCATCAACTTGTATTACATATTCATCATCTGTTGATATATGCATATATATTATTTTTTTTTACTACTCTGATAACTGTGCTCAGTATCCTGCCAGATATGGACACATCCAACCAGTTTCTATTTTCAACGTATATTTAATGGGCTTTTATTTAAAGACTAGACACCCTCTCCCCTTCTACATTTGCCAATTCAGTATACCTACTGTATACCTTCAATATACCCTGGTACGGCGGGTATTTAATTTAGAATGATGTAGGCATCCCAGCTGGGATAGGGAGGCTTCTGATTGGGTGCCCTATCAGCCAGGGATTTCATTCTGTTTTTGTCCTCCGCTGATGATGGATGTTTTGAGATAGCGGCGCACAATTTTGTTTTTTATTTTTGCCGGCACATTTTATTTTTTTGGGTAAGAAGTAGCTCACATAGTTTTTGGGAAGGCCCATTTTCCATGGGCCAAAGATGAGGAAATGAGAGCATAGCAAATTGTGTTAATGGAGGTGAACTTGAAGGCATCTTGTATAAGTATGTGGTTGGCAGCAGGGACACTAGCAAATCCTTGTAGGAGGAGGAGGAACCTTATGGGTAACTAAACTCTTCAACTTCCTACTAAACAATCCTCGATTTGACATACAAACTATGACCGTTATAATTACATTAAGGGCCCCAAAATACCACAGAGCTACCAACTAATTTTACTGCGGAACTCGGACTTGACATTTTTATCTAAGAATTTTGCCTCCAGGACTTGATGCCCAACCTAATTCACCCTGACCAAGCGGGCTTTGTTCTGGGACATAAGGTTTGTGACAACACCTTCACAACTCTTACAGCCATAACCACAGCACGTAAATCAGGCCAATGCCTCCTCCTGTTTTCAGTTGACACCAAAAAATTGTTTGATAGCGTAGATTAGCCTATTTTATGGGACACACTCTCATATATTGATTTTTCGACCTAATATATGCACCTATTTGTTTATGGATAGGCTCCTTACATGCAAGACATTCTGCTACATGTAAATATCACCCAGTGAAATTGTCTTGCCCTTTTTCTCCCCTTAAAGGGAAAATTTGTTATATTGTTCCATTCCTCTCTGGGGTCTGTTTTTTCAACTTTTATTTAAACTCTCATTTTTTTCTATTCCTTGGCTACTGTTCTGAGATTTGTTTGTTATTGGATTTCTTGGTTTCACTTTGGTGTGCTTATCATTCTGGTCTCCTTCTCCAATCCTGACTTTGGCCTGGTTTTGTCTCTGCTTACGTCCTGCATGTTCAGATCCTGGTCCATCCCTCACTTTTTTCTTGTCCAGTCCTTGCCTGTACTTATCCTACAAATTGGAAATTTACATGCTGTTCTCCAAAAGTGAATTGCACTTATAAATATAAATTGCATTAAAGGTACAGTTACCCCATTTTCTATCTGTTGGGGTGAATATTATCATCCTGGCACCTATGGCTGAGTTGTCAACCTGATATACCCTGGATGCTTCTGTGACCTAACAGATGACAACAGACTGAAACTGCTCACAAATGTGTGGGTAAATATCCAGTGAGAAGTATGTTATTTACCTTTTCAGCAGAGTCTCCCTATCACCTGCTACCCCTGCATAGAGTATGGTCCTTACATGTAATTGTGGGTGAACATAAAATATAATAAAGATAATCTATAATCATTTTTCTGATAGAGATATCAGTTGACAGGTTTATGCATTGGACAGCACCAAGATGCATGACATGCCGGAATAGTTTCCATATTGGATATTTTGGGAGAAGTTCTATGCATTACAATTTTTTCCTTTAATTTACAAAGCTATCATGATTCAATTTGATTATTTCAAAATGTAAAGTTATAGAGTATTTTAACTAGCCAACATACCTGGTAGAGACATCTCAGGAACACTGGCCATATACGTTTTATTAGCGAATTTTGGTTCATTGTCATTTATATCCTGGATTTTGATAATAAACTCAGATTCTGCTTCAACAGGCACTCCCGTCAAACTATCGATGACCTGAGCTCTGAGTGTATATGAAGGTTTTTCCTCTCGGTCTAGTTTTTTCAAAACATAAATGGCACCTGTTTTTTCATCAATGGTGAAAACTGTTTTTGCTCCTTCTCCCGATAAAATGTACTTAAATGATCCATCATGGTTGTCCAAGTCTGATCTTAGCTGTTGAGAAATACACATAAAACAAATATAAGTTTTCTGTAATTTTATATTTCAGTAAAAAAAAAATAATTGGAAGAAAAGCCTTTATAAAAATACATGGTTATGAATGTATATTATCATTCTCTGCACCTCTGGTGTGTAAGGTCTGACTTTTCTTTTTATAGAAACCAAATACATTAGTTTCACATTATATGTTCCTTACAGCTGCATTCTAAGCCCCCAAACCAATATGAAATAATTAAAGTATATTTAGGCCAAGACATTTGTTCATGTTTTCATTGCTTTAATGGTTTGTGCCTGGAGTATACATTTAAAATAGTAAGTCAGGCACTATTGTGTAAAAATATTTGAGTATTTTCCTTCATCAGCAATACTGCAGATATTACGCATTTGGATTAAAAAATTATGTGTATGAATTGAACTTTATAAGACAATTACATTCTTAATGGGCCACATCTACACACAGTGTAGTAACATTCCTCTTTTTCTGCACCCAATGCACTGGCATCAAGCATGGTCAATGTTCTGGCATATTTATTCTAATAGAACAACAGAATTTTCTTTCTTTTTTTAAATCAATATTGTTTCTTTTATTGTGTTATTTAGAAATACAAAACATTAAAACATACATTATCAACCAATGAGTTTCCTGGAGGAAGCATATATCAATCCTTTCTTTTTTGAGTACTCTTAAAAGACTGGGCCTTTTATGTGGGCTATTTAAAACTTGTGTATTTAATGATAAAAATCTAACCGTCTATCCTCCCTGTATGCTTGGGCATCCAGCTTTTACATACAGTACACACAACATAAAAACAGCGGGGTTCTTGGATACATTTCCACTAACACACAAACATCTGGCCAAACAGGTATTTTCTGCTACCGGTTCCGCCATAGTGCTCTTCCCTCCCCTCAAGCACTGCACCACTGGGTCACACATTAAATTCTGTGACTCTTCCAAAATCTAAATGGAGTCTTTCTAGATAGTTGACTGTCTAATTTCCTCCCTCTCTCCTCCTCCTACCCATAATTCAGTTAATCTACTAATAGTTAATTGACTCTAGTGTGAAAATCTATACAGCCTGTTACAGACAGATGATGGTTTCTAAATGGGGGGGGGGGACACCCTTTAAGATGAAGGATGACAAACAAATGAGGGAGGGGGGGGAGAGAGGGAGTCCGGGAGAGAGGGAGGCCAGGATCAGGAGAACAAGGAGGGAACATGGAGAGAAATTAGAAAACAAAGTGAGTGGGGAAAAACAGGGGGAGGGGAAGTGGCCTAGTGACATTTTGGACAGAATGTTCCTTATTGCGCAGTCTTGTTAATTTCTTCCTTCATGTCTGGGCTTTTATAGTATTTTCCTGCATTACCCATCATCACAGAATTTTAATATTTCAGTCCCAGTCTTCCTCACCCCTCTCGTTGTGACCCATTCCCCCCTCCTTTTTGCTATTTTAGTTATGCATGGTTTCAGTTACTTGTCTTAGAAAGCCATTATATCAGTATTTTCTTATATTTAGCTTTTAATATTCAACTTTTAATATTAAGAAAAAGAGTGCACAGCGCTTGAAAATAAAAATAATAATAATATATGTGCATAATGTGTCAAAAGAAATATAAATATACCCCCTTCACCAAACAAAAAATGTGGAAGATAAATAGCGGTTAATAATAGCAATACTAACCAGTATAATGTGCACACAAAAAGACAAAAAAGGGAAGGGACAGGCACAGAAATGTGGAGAGAAGTCTCCCAATCCTGTGGGGGGAGGGTCTCCACCAGACAAAAAAGTAAGCAGCTAGTCTTAGGGCTGCAGTGATTTGCACCACTGCAAGAGAAAGACACAATATTATTAAAAAAAAAGAGACAGTGCTTAAAAATAAACTCCAGAGATAAGAATATAATATATAAAATATAAATATATTACATATCACAAAACAAAAAATGAAAATGTATAGAAATAGATAAGTTTGAATAATATGCGACTTCTGATACTGGTCAAGTCTGTCTTCTTTTTTTTTTCCTTTTTTTGTTGTTGTGCTTCTTCTTTGTACATGTTTTCACTTGAAAATCCATAAAAAATTAATTTTGAAAAAAAAATGTATATACATATAAAACAGAAAAATCCAGTGCCACTGTATAATATGATAGGAAGCTGGTCACAAAGTTCTTTTCTTTCTCCCCCTCTGCAGAACTTCTTTCTCCTCAGCTGGTCATCGAGGAAGCCCTGCTAGCTCCAAACGCTCCAGCCACCAGCATCCTACTTCATCTCCCTCTTCCAGCTGTTCCACTACGTGTTTTCCAAGTTTATATCTGCAAAGCTAAGACTGAATTTCAGTATCACAGGCTGTTTTAGCCATAGCAGCTGCTACACCTCCTCATCGCTATCAGAACAACTCAATTTTCATAAATACCACCAACCAAAAAACCCATTCAAACTCCTTTTTTTCTTCCTTTTATTATAAACATACAAAAAACATATACAAATATATAAAAATCTTAATTGAGCAAATGAAGTCACCCATAGGTATTGTCGACAGATCTATTTTCTACAAATTAAACAAGTTAGTTTTAACCATTTCTGTCTGTAGTTTGTAGACAATATTACATTTTTAAAAATACATCACAAACAGAGCACATCCAAGCACATACAAATTTAATACCAAAACTGTTGAGGGATCTATAGAGAGGGTTCATATTGTATAGATGTTATTACTATCAAAGGAAGTGGACGGGGTGGGTCAAAGTTTTAGTAATTCCAATTTTCCAACAATATATGCCCAGGGTCTTTACAAGTCTAGCTATTTATATTTGTTTGTCCATTTTTCCTAGGTTTCATTATAGATATCTCCATTCAAACTCCGTAATAGAGAGTGGGAGAACAAATAATGGGTCACAAAAAAAGGTGTTCTTTCTATTGTAAAAATGTTTTTATTTTTTATTTTTACAAAAGCTATGTGTATCGTTCTAGTTACTGCTGCACTGCTGTATATTATTAAATGCTACACACAGCGAGCATTTGATCTTTGTTTCTTAGCAAGCAAAATAATGGCTGAAAGGAACTTTCCAGATTCCTTAAAACTCCCAATCTGTGATTTATTCAGTAAATAATGGATACACTGGTATGCTACAGTTTGCAGTCACAGATGTTTTGATACCTTAAGTTCTTACATTGTGAATCTCCTTCCTTACAAGACACTAAAAGATTATTCAACTTTTGATAAACACAAGAGAAAATACCATGAAGGACTTATTTCCAAGAAAACTATTTATAAAGAGTCTTGCACATTGGCAAATATGCTTAATGTCTAGTCAAACTCTTCATCCATGTAACCGGGATATGGTGTAAATGTAAACTGGTCCTTCCATGGCTGTTGGCTGTGCAGGTAACTATACCTGTGATGCAACTTCAGACAAGCATGTGTAAAAAGTAGGTCAAACACCATTGTGAATTTGCCTTTTGAATCTGATTTTTTTTATATATTATGTGAATGCATGAAAACGTCATTACCACATACTTATGATTGTATTTTTAGAAGGCAATGGTAAGTGTAAAGTTGTCTACTTGTAATATAGCACGTATGTTCTGACTGTCCCCCAATTATACAATAACACATTCAAAATTACTTGTCTTTCCACAATTACATTACATCATCAGAGTGACATTAAACTTACAAATTCATCTATGTATGTTGTGTATACAAATTGTGTATTTATTGCTAATCCAAGAATATAATTTTCTGCAGGAGTCTTAAATACATTATAGCTGGAAATTTAGAAATTCCACCATATTTGCATTGTTTCTTTACTCCATCTTATGCAGATGTTGTGGTGAGTATCAAGATGAAGATTATTGCTTTTACAATGCACATGTTTTTTTCCCAGTGTGATTTAATGCAGGCATTATGCATAAATCACATTTTTAATATTTGACTCAAGCCCTCCCCCAGTGATTACTCTGCAAGTATACTACAGGTGTTGCAGCACTGATTTTATAGACACTGAGCATATACAGTTTTGTTTCATTTAGTCACTTCCTGTGCTGCTGGAATAGAATATCCTGTGTGGAATCTAAGTGACCTTGCTCTTGTTCACAGTAGGATCTCTTAACAGTGTAACATATTGTCTGATGACATCACTAGAGAGAAATTACATTCCATTGTCATTGGTTCCTGCAACTACAACAACAAAAAACAAATTGACCTTTACTCAGCTAGTGTGGGCGTTCCTGGTTTCTTGCAAACTGCTGTAATTTCACAGTTTCATTTGCTGTAAGTATTTTACATTTTCAACAATGCAACATGTAAAACATGCATTTTAACGTACTTTGAATGTACTTTAATATACATTAACATTTGGAAAATGTGTTTTGGGCACCAGACAGTCCCTTTATGAATATACCTTCCTGTTTATAGCTATTCTCAAAGCTATGTCACGATCTTTTCACGGTATAAATTAAAGCTATTTTAGGATGTGTTCATGGAATAATATAGAGTGAGACATATATTTTGCTGGATG
This sequence comes from Pelodytes ibericus, assembly GCA_036172795.1. Taxonomy (NCBI): domain Eukaryota; kingdom Metazoa; phylum Chordata; class Amphibia; order Anura; family Pelodytidae; genus Pelodytes; species Pelodytes ibericus. The sequence continues at coordinate 81,636,686 of CM069859.1, forward strand.
GGAGAGCTTTACCACACTTTTGGTGTGCATAGTGTGACATATTAATACAAGTGTGATTGGAGAACTGATTGAATAAAAATACCTTTAGGTTATTTTTATGTGTAAGAGAATAGCAAGTAAATTACATGGAATATAATAATAAGATGAATGTGATTTCAAAGTGATTACCTACATAGATAACAAAGTGGTGCTCTTACCAAAAGAATACTAACAAAACCGAAATATTATATCAGTTTCCTTAAGAAATGTAATATTGACAATTACTGATCATTCATGTTTTCATTTTAAATTTACTTTTATTTTTATGGAAACTTACTCTTAACTTTTTAATGCTACATTTTATTGGTTAAGCTCATTTTCTTCTGTGGAGAGAAAACCCAATTTAAATACACATATCATAATTCAATCTCTAATGGTAGCTCTTTGTACGTGTGAGGAATTTAAAGCCTTACTCTAGGTAAAATGAAAAAGAATGACAACCCAATCTAGTTTTCTCTTCATAAAGACTGATGTTCTTAATCCCTAACAGTACTTACACAACATGCCTAGCAAACACTGTGCTAGTTACAGACCATTATAATGAAAAATATAGGAAGCATTTTCTAGCTTGGCAGTGTCTACAAATTGTATTCCTAACTCTACATGGCTGCTGTCTGCTGGCCTGTCAACAGATCCAATTACACCATAAATGATTGGTGCTATTTTCAAGGCACTACACCCAAAATACAGAAAGTGGATCCATACAAAATAGTGTTCAAATATTTCACTTAACATCTTCGTGACAATCCGCATGCCAGACATGTCGTGGAAATCATTCACGTTAGTGATGTCTGGAACTTCATGCAGATCTGATCACAGTATGCCAGCTGGCATATTGTGATTGGGCTGTATACTATGTGGCTCTCCAGTACATTACTGAGGCACTCCAGTGATGTCTGCGTAGTCCCTCTTACACATCTGATCTCTGTGACAGCAAGTCACAGTGCCTCCCTTTTATATCTTTAGTCTCTCCCTGTCCTACAGTGGTGGTGCTGTGCCCAAGCACTCCCTCAGCCTTTTGTAGCCACCCATACCCATCCCATTATTTAAAAAAACTATTTTTTGTTCCTTAGTGGTAGGCTTAGGGATAGATTTACTGTCAAAATAACTAAAAATATTTTTTTTAAATTACAAATACATATCAATAGAAACAAAAGATTATCCCATAGATGGACCAGGGACATGTTAATAGAACTGGTGTTATAGTTTTTTAAACCCTGTTCCTCCAGTTTTCTCACTTTGTTTGAGTGTGTTTATAATGGGTGGGTGAGCATCTGGTCTGAGTGCAAAAATAGAGAGCGCATTACAGGGGTGGACGTACTAACCCTTTTGAAGGAAGAATTATCTAGCATAATTATATTTTTGCTTTCTCTTCTGATCCCCTGCATAATCCTATGAATTGAGCTTGGACAGCAAGAAGAAATTACAGTGATCAAACATTGATATAATGAGCAAAATACTGGCATATTGAGTGTCTAAATACTGGCATACTGAGTGTCTAAATAGTGGCATATTAATTGGCTAAATCATACTGGCATATTAAATGGCTAAATAATACTGGCATATTAATTGGCTACACCATACTGGCATATTAATTGACTACAGAATACTGGCATATTAATTGTGTATATGTGAATGTGTGACTGACTGACTGTATGTGTGTATGACTGACTATATGCTGTGTGTATGTGTGTGTGATTGATTGATTGACTGACTGTGTATATGAGTGTGTATGTGGGACTGACTGACTATGTGTATGTATGTGTGACTGACTTTATTTGTGTATGTATGTGTGACTGACTCACACTTACTCATGTGTATGTATGTGTGAATGACTATCTATGTGTGTGTGTATGCATGACTGATTGTATATGTGTGTGTAACTGACTGTATATGTGTATCTATGTGTGACTGACTGACTATCTATGTGTATGCATGTGTGACTGACTGGATATGTTTATCTGTGTGTGTGTGCGTATGTGACTGCGTGTGATTGTGTGTATGCACTGTTGTTTTTTGTTCCTTAGTGGTAGGCTTAGGGCTAGATTTACTGTCAAAATAATTAAAACTATTTTTTTTTAATTACAAATACATATGGCACAGTGGCATGTTAATTGGTACCTGACAGTGGCTTATTTTAATTGACAAAGTGATGCTGTAGCATCACCGTTTATCAACCATTTGCATGCTGCACTGATAATGACTAAGCTCCTCCACTTTATGACATTGTCAACAAGAGGCACGGTGCAGCATGGACGAAAGGTAAAAGTATGCCCCCCCCCCCCTGAAAAATTTCTGCGGATGCACATGTCATGACATCCTACAGATGATTGTTTGGATTTAAATCTGGGAAAATTGGAAGCCAAGTCAATACCTTGAATTCATTGTTGTTTTCCTCAAACCAGTCCTGAACTATTTTTGCTTTGTGATAGGGTGGATTTTCCTGCTGAAAGAGACCAATGCCATCAGGCAATACCTTTTTCATGAAAGGGTATACATGGTCAGCAAAAGTGCTTAGGTAGGTGGTATATGTCAAAGTTACATTCACATGAATCTAGGACCCAAGGTTTCCCAGCAGAACATTGCCCAAGGCACCACACTGCCTCCCCTGGCTTGCCACCTGTCAGTGGCAATAATAATAAAACTGTATAGAGTAAGAAGAAAATAATAGTCATACAAATGGAGCAAAGGGTTGGTTTAAGCAGGGTTAGTCAATAAAACAGCACCCTTGTGCTGGGTTTAAGAACTTGAGGAGAGTTTGTTAACCTCTTGGTGGCAGTACAGCAAGTACTACATAGGTGGCTGGAAGCATGAATGTTGATTGTAATATACATTCACTGGCCACAACACAAAGCATAATAATAACAAGCACTCTTTACAGAAGCTCTTCCTTACAAAACCTAGGAGCAGGCTGTTTAAGTAAAAAGCAGGCAATGATAACTGACCCACTAAATAGAAGGACTGGATAGAATGACTGAATTGCTTAGATGCCAATATACTTCTATATGTAACTTTAAGTTTCACTATCATGTCCTTTTTTCTACCTATCATTTATGTATTATATACTTGCCAGTGTGCCATCATAATCCTTTCTAGGAGACAAGGAATACAGATGTTGACTTGAAAAAGAAATGATAACTCCAAAAACGCAGGCAAACAAATAAGCATCAGGTGGAAAGTGTGTGGGTATTTTATAGGGCTGTCAGTGTCACTGATGTTGATTATTTCCACTTATGTATTGCTACCTCAACACCGAACACCCAAAATGCATAAAAATAAAGTCCCCATCTTGATAATGGCTGCAATAGCTGCACCACGCTTTGAGAAGTTGGCAGCTGGACGTACATAGATCTCATGTCTGCCTAATGATTTTTCTGCTGAGAAAGAGCAGACAGGTAATCATGCATGGCTCTGGGATGGATCAGGTCGAAAGGGGCTTACACTTTCTACAGTTTCTATGTTAGTTGGTTGAGTATTCCTTGAATATGCCTTTAAGAATTTGATTCTTCATATTTACTCGAAAATGGTCAGTTCCAGAGAATAAGGAGTGTTGTTATTATGAATATCTCTTATTCTGCACATAATAATGATATGATTTTCTGTTGAATTCCAACAAAATAAATAGGTTATGCAGATCAAAGACCATTTTTTCAGCATTTCATCACACATATAAAGTCATATGAGGGGCTATTCATAGATTTTCTAATTGGATTGGCTTCTTATAGAATGATGATTCTAGAAACATATTCCTATTTTCCAAGACTATATAGGAATACATATTCCCACTATAGGGTGGCTAATTGCCGTGTATTCTCTTCCAATTTTACAAGCAGCATTACAATTATTTCCTTTATATACAATCGGCATGAGGGAAGATGTGAAATAGCATTCACTGATTGTACAAATACAGAGACATCATTTCTAGAAAGCAGAAGTAAGTGGTCAATCTATTATTGGGCCAATTAGTGCCATAAAATCCACAAGGAGGTTGAGTAAGTGTGACGTGACTTAACTGACTCCTTAAGGTAGAGTCTGCACATTTTCACTATGATACGGTATGACAAGTTATTGTAAATTATGAATTATATATAGAAAAGTATGAGATGTAGCCTGAAGTTGAATTGAAATGTAGCTGTCTGAATTGGTGCCCTGTAAGTTCTACTAATGATAAACATATATTCTCTCTGAATAGGTCATGATTTCCATTAAATTAACCATGATAACAATCAACAATAGCAACTAATGTGCAGTAAAGGGGATAGTAGGGCTCTTTTTGAATGATTTTATGACTGCTTTTATTTGTGTTTGTATTATGGGGTAGAACTCTCAAAATGTAAACTGAATGTACAGATATGACCCAAAACAGTACGGCATGTCATTTGGCCATTCACTAAACAACATGCAGTTACACATTCCCCAAATGGAGAGGAATCATACATTCACAAGCAATGGACAATTAACATAATTTGTGTATGCAGTGTTATTCAAATAATAGACAAATGGACACTTAGAATCCATAAGTAAACCTAAACTTTTTGTGAATTTATTAATTTGCACGGGCTATTTAAAGTGCAGATATAAAATACACTGTATTGTTTATTGAGGGAAACAAAAAATGCAATCCCATAACAATAATGGCACATACCAACTTAAGAACAGGCTAAAGGAAGTACAATTTATAGAAAGCACCAAAGATCTAAAATTACAATTGGAACACTTCTAATTCAACAATAGCATCATTATTGTAACGCCTTCATGACGCAAGTGCCAACATGGGTTTTCTGTGTTCCTGGCCTTGATTACAAGGTGATCCTAGCCACTAACAGAGACCCAAACAGGGCCTTCATTTGACAGGTGGGATCCCAGGTGGGAGTACAGATCAGAAGTTCTATGCCATCCTGGCAACTTTTTACCATACTCTTTACATTTTTAATAATACATTTTTTGGTAGTCGACAATATTCTGCTGTAGTTAATTAATACCTGACTGATGCACCAGTTGTGCAGGACCGGCACATTTTATAGTATGTAGTTTTATAGCATGTCCTTTTATAGTGTGTGGTTTTATACCCTCATGTTATTGTGGAACAGATTGGACTGGTCTAGAATCGTGGGTGTTTAAGTCTAACAAGCAAAAATGGACTGACATCATTTAAATATTGGCTTATAATTGGCCATGCTTCTTTCAACCTGTATTTTGTATAGTTACAATATATTTTGGCAGTGACACCAGGCTGCTGCAATCAACATTTCAACTTAAATATGTAAATCTTTGGCACACACTCCCCGTGTTAATAATGAGCCTTAGTGCCTGTTTCCCAATTCGCCTACTGTATAACTGTCTCTTACTGGCATGTTTTGAGCTGGTCGTGACTTGGGGTTGTCCCTGATTCACTGGTAAACCACAGATCGGTCAAGGATGGGTACATGAGTCAGGTGATGGATCAGCTCCATATTTATTTTACAAAAAAACATGCCCAGGCACAGTCTTAGTTTTTCTTGGGAATTAACGTTTACATGTTTAATCTTTAACTTTATAACCAGGAAAAGGAAAAAAAAGACCTGACTAGTGCTTCTCCAGAAGCTTTGTTTCTGGATTTGTTTTGAAGCTGTTTGTTTAGTCCTGATTTCGTAGAAAAACGATGAATTCCAGAACTAATTGTTCTGATATCATGTGACATTTCAATTACACATCAAATCAATTAAGTATCCTGTAGTATACAACTGGTACTATTTTGGGAATGAAGTCATGGGGTGATTTACTTATTCAACTATGAATTTTTAATTTCATTAGAAATTATTAGTCAGTAATTATCAGTTTTAAAAATGTTTAAACATCATTTAAGTAATGATTTTAATTCAGTGTCTCATTACTTCTGAATCCATTACAATTCTATCATTATTTCGGTAATAAGACTTTTTATCCTCTCAAAATATGTAAAAACAACTGGACAATATTATGGGCTTTTGTTGCGATGCAGGATTGCAGTGTTTCCAAGACTGAAATTAAGTAGGTTTATATTATAACTAAGTGTAGCATTTAATTGTGCCCAAAGAGTATAGGAGCATAGAATTAGGCATTTACTATCTAATTGTGTGTGGCATGAAATTGTACATCCAATATCTCTTTAACACAGACCTCAAAGTAGCAGTTAATTAATTGTTAGAGCTATACCCTTTGGGCCCAATTAAATGCTACACTTAGTTACAATATAAAGCTAGTTAATTTAAGTCTTGTAAACACTGCAATCGTTGCAGTACAACAAAAGGCCACAATATCGTCCAGTAGTTTTTACACATAAAAATGAACAAAGAGGATGAAATGTATCATTGCACAGATAATAGTTTTAAAATTATATAAGTGTTATGGATGCAATAGTAAAGTGAAACACTAAATTGACATTAGTATTTAAATTACCTATTTAAACTTCATGCTTCATTTAAAAAAAACTGATAATTACTGACTACTTTGGTCAGCAAAAAAGGTTAATTTTAACTGAAGCATGTTGATAATGCTAATCTAAAAATAAAATATACAATTTACTACACAGTTCATTTAATTTGTTTTTTAAGGTCTACTTGGATAAAACTTGCTAAATTCTTTTTACAAATCACATTAGAATATTTGACAATAAACTAACCATACAAGGGATGTCATCCCATGACTATCCAACATTAAAGTGGTTATGTCATCTAAAAAAGTATACTGTGAATGTAGAAATATATATATATATATATATATATATATATATATATATATATATATATATATATATATATATATATATATATATATATATATATATATATATATCTTTGTCAGAAATGCAATCAAATGCATAAAGAGAAAAAAAAATGTTTTTAATGTGTGGGTGGTGTTCCTGTTCAGGCATCACCAGTTTCTTAATATGCAAATGAAGTATGTTTACAATGATAAATGTGTAATTTGCATATTCAACCATGGGTAATGTCAGACAGGAGACCCCACAGGCATATATAACATTGTATGGGTCATTACTGACCATTTTTAATTCTCTACATTCACAGTAAAATCATATTTAGGTGAAAGAGTCCCTTTAAGGATGTTGGTCTAAAGTTAAGGCAGACTGCACCCACTGAATGCCCATAATGCATTATGTCTGCTTCACAGTGTTTTTCACTCCACATGTTCAGCTTCCAGTATGCAACTGGGCATAGTGGTATCATTAATCAGGACAAACAGCTGGTATTTCTACACTATGTTAAACAGACCCATTTTCCCACACATGGATTTTGAGTCGTTTTGTTACATAAAAATAGCATAGCATATAAATACAAATAAATAAAACAACATTGTACAAACATTGCATAGATATTTGTTTCCTCAATACATTTATTCAGTTTTGTTTTGTGCATGTTTTATATATGTAATTGTGTGTGTATATTTTAATGATACGTCTCATTACTGTTATTATGATTATGCTGAATATTTGGTGAGAGAAGGGATCTTAAAAAAATCCGGTGACTGCCCAATTTTGTAGTTTTTTTATGTTAGCACAGTGGATCCAGGTTGTGAAATATATATACACTAATCAGCCATAAGATTATGTCCACCTGCCTAATATTGTGTAGATAGTCTTTTGATGCCAAAACAGCCCATCGAGGCATAGACTCCACTAAACCTCTGAAAGTGTGCTATCATATGTGGCACCAAAACATTAGCAGCAGAACCATTAACCCCTTCATGACCAGACTGTTTTTGGAATGTTGTGCGTTAGTGACCGAGGCTGTTTTAACACTTCTGAGGTGTTTGTGTTTAGCTTTAATTTTCTTCTTTGTCAGTTGCTGTACCCACACATATTATATATTGTTTTTTTCAGGACAAGAAGGACTTTCTTTTCATGACATTATTTTGTAGTAAAATATGGTTAAAATTAAAAAAAATATACACTTTTCCTGACTTTTCTTTGTAAATTCTTTTACTAAGCTTCAAAAGCTAATGAAAAAACGTGCTAAATAGATTCGACTATAGGTCCTGAGTTCAGAAATACCCAATGTTTATATGTTTTTTTGCTTTTTTTTGCATGTTTTAGGTTAATAAATACAAATAGCATTTAGCTGTTTCAAAACCATTTTTTTTTTTTAAATTAGCGTTAGTGACACTGTAACACCGATATCTAATATGAATCGCTGAATAACCCCTCATATGTACACATTTTTATAAAGTAGACATCCCAGGGCATTCAACTTGGGGTAATTTGACACTTTTCACTCTGTCATTTTACCACCAATCTTTGACAAGTTTTGGCGTAGTAATTTTGTGTGTGTTTTATTTCAACACACTTTGAAACTTAGGTATGAATTTAAAGGGGCTCTTCTATTTTATTGCCAAAAAAACCCCAATATATGTTCAGCAACTTCCCCTGAGTATAGCGGTACCCCACATGTATAGGTGTGCTAGGTTTATGTGGCAGGTACAGGGCAACATTTAGGATATGGTTATTGCAGCTTTAAAACGTGTATTTATTATGTAATACTTGTGACTACATTTCCTATCATGCTCAGCCAGCCAAAAGCTACCGTAGCAGAATAGGAAATGTAGTCTATAGTAGGAAGCACTGATTTTTGCTATCCTTGCTATCCTGCGGCTGCATGGATTAAATATCCAGCTGCTGCGGGCCCCTGTCTACTGCTGGGGGCCAATGCAAAGCACTGGCCCCACTAGCAGTCTTTTTTTTTTAAATAAAATATCCCTAGCGGACCACAGACAGACATAACATGTCACTGGTCCTCTACGGAATAACTTTTTATTTTTATACAATTTATTATTATTATTTTTATTTTTTTTATTTATTTAATTTTTCATTTTTTTTACATTTTTTTTTATTTAACTTTAACCTTAACCCTTTGGTTAGGGTTAGTACAAACCCTAATTCTAACTCTAGGATTAGGGTTTTGATGAACTCTAACCCTAACCCAAGAGTTAGGATTAGCACAATAGGAAAAAAAAACAAAAAAAACCCCCTTTTTTTTAAATTAAAAAATTCATTTGGGGGGGCTGGTTGTTACTGGGGGGGACCAGGGGGAGACTTGACACACAATATTTAGTCTCTCCCTGCCCCACGATCACCGTGGAGCAGGAAGAGACAATAGCTGTCAAAGCAGGCACCTGCTTTGACAGCTATTAACATCCGGGCGCTGTGATTGGCTGTCACAGTGCCCGGATGTTTCCGGGGGGTCCTCAACCGACATGGCTGAAGTGTCTCGGTACCGAGACACTTAGCCATGTCGTTGGTAGCGCGATCGTGGTATGCCAGCGTGCATACCGCGATCGGACTTGCATGATGGTCCTGGACCGTCATCGGTCACTAAGTGTGTTTTTACCGATGACGGTCCAGGACCGTCATCGGTCGCGAAGGGGTTAAGTCCTCTAAGTTGTGAGGTCGGGCCTCCATGGATTGGATGTGTTAGTCCAGCAAATCCCACAGATGCTTAATTGGATTGAGATCTGGGGAATTTGAAGCCCAAGTCAACACCTTGAACCCATTTATGTGTTCCTCAAACCATTCCTGAATTAATTTTGCTTTGTGGCAAGGCACATTATCCTGTTGAAAGAGGCCTATGCTATCAGGAAGTATTGTTTCCATGATAGGGTATACATGATCTGCAAAAATGCTTACGTTAGTGGTATGTTTCAAAGTAGCATCCACTTTCCGAATTGTGTCAGCCTGGTAGAGACACAATTTAAGCTTTTAAACAGATGGTACTTGATCGCGACCACAATGGCAGAAATGTACAGTTCACAGTCACCTATTTATTGGAGGTGTAATCTATCCATATGATTTTTTACACATATGGTGGGCATAAATATATTATGGGAAAAAATGTTAGTCTTATTGTATAGAATTATGGGGTTAGCTTGAGTTTCACTCCTAACGCTGCTCTCCTCCATTTGGGTTGGCTGAAGGGGGTAGTAAAAAATTGTAACTTGTTTATCCATGCTTTTCTAGCAGTTTAAATTGGCAATCAATACATTCCCCATCATGGCATTTTTCCAATTATTATTTCAGCTGAAAATGGAACATGTAATTAGTCATTCACATTTCTCTAGGCAATTCCAAATTTGGGATGAATTGCTAACTACTGTATTGTCAATTTAATATATGCAACCCTGATGTGTGAAGTCTGTTTGTCATTATAATTAATCAGGTTTACTAAGTACTTTCCTACTCTCACCATTCTCTCTCCTGGCAGGAGAATAATTGTTGTTGTTTTTGTGTATGGAGTATGTATGAAATGTCAATAAAGTATTATGTAATCGGGTCTTATCCCTATCGTGGAAAGCACATTACTCGGCATTCTCATGTAATGTAATTATTTTTCTCCATTTTTCTCTTATGGATTTTGCTGCATTACTCCAATAAAAAATCTCTTTTATGCTTCATATACATGAACTTGGGAATTGCACAGAATTAGGAGATAGAGTTAAGTAGGTTTTTTTATTTACTTTGCACAAATTTAATGTTCAGAGCTGGTTTGCATTTTTAGAATTCTCAGCCTTTTGACTCTTCTAAAATTAAAATTCTGCATGTGCTGTTGTCTGAACTCTTTGCCAGAACTTAATATCTCCCAAACTAGCTTTAAAAGGAAAAGATATTTTATTTTTATGGGCATTACCCATGGATATAGCTCCTTCTTAATCAACTGACAGGAGTAAAACACAAACAATTGAACTAGACCCTATCTCTGCCCCTCTGAAAATAACAAAAATAACACAGTAGAATGCAAAACTTAAGCAATGCCATTATAACATGTGTGAATACATTTTCCATATTACTGGCCTTCCATGGAAGCATGGGTACGTCTACAACTTAAAGGTACAGTCCAAAATATGCTTTCCACTGTTTTGCCACTTGTCACCTAAGTAGCCATCTCTCTTACTCCTACTTTCTAAATCATTACTTTTTTATTGCTAATAAATTGTCATGGATGTCAGTATGTCAGTTCTGGATGAATTGCTGATGTAGGTGTATGAGCAGTTGTAATACCAGGGTGACTACTCCCCCCCAACCCCCCCCCCCCCTTAGAGTGAAGCCTCAGACTTTGAGTGGCCACAAACCGGAGTCTTAGTCTTCCTTTTGGTCATATTGAATAGACTGTGACCAAAGAACAAAATGCAGGAATCATAGTCAGGGACACTAGACAATGGGTTAGGGCCAGAGTGAACAATGCAGACAGGAGAATAGGCTGAGTCAATACCAGTAGTTACCAGGAAAAATCTCAGATATACGAGCAACACAAATAAATGGGCAGACAGGCAAAAGTTCCAGCGAAGTGTGCTGTGAAGAGGGGGTTTAAATAACAAGGGAATAATGAAAACAAACAACACCTGAGCAGATAGCTAGGTACAGGCAAGAGGTTGACTGCAAATCTAAAGTCCAAGCCCTCTAGTGACAAGTTGAATAAGTAAGGATATCAGAAAAACAGAAACAACATTTCACTGAGGATGTTCAAGTTTGTTTAAGTGTTTCTCTATGCAGCAGTGTTAATTGAAAGTACAATACTACCCTACGTGCAAATGCATTTAGTTACAGACTAAATTATTGTCGCTGGACCACCCTGCAAGAGATCTTCATCTCTGACATTCAGCATCACTATCCACTAAAGTTAGTAAGTGCATGTTATTATTTGTATCACTTATTCCATTTATAGTGATGTATTCACACTATTGGTCTGTTTTGTTTTTATTCTTCCACATGAAACTTCTTGCACCTCTCCACTCTATATATGTACCAGATCTCCCTGCAGCCCTGTTCGCAGCATACAAGTGGTGCAATGTGCATAATCTTGTTTAAACAGCGATCTCATGAGGGGGTGGGACTACACAGATCTGAGAGGTGGGACTGCAGGGTGCTTTAGGCAGGATGGCATCCATGACACGTGCACCACTACATGGTGAAATAACTGAATATGTTGCATAGGTTTGTTTTTGTAAAAATGGCCCAACTTATGCATTAGGGCTCATTCATTTATTTCATGCAGTCACTTATGTCATGAAAGTTTTCCTTTAATAGACTCTCCCCACAAAAATGATATAGCTTTTTTCATTATTCTTATTGTTGCTGTGTTTTTGTCCACGTTTGAACCAGTCAACTTTTTATTTATTTTGTAATTTTGTTTTCCTGTTTAACTCATTTATTAATACATTACTAATATTGTGACACATTATATTAGTGTTTTTTTATTTTGTACTTTTCTCATCAGATTCTCAAATTATTGTTGGCAATATCTATACATTTTTTTTTATTTTTGCACCAAATTATTTGGGTGCTAAGAAGCTTTATTTTTCACTTCTCAATGTTGTAGATTTAGATGTTGTGTGTTATTTTAGCGCTGTATAGTATTCTATATAGTTTTTTTGTTTGTAATGTTGCTAACTGCCTCTAGAGACAGTCTAGCAACAGTAACAGAAGTGATAGCTAATAACTTCAAAAGCTCTAGCCCACAACAGGACAGTGCCATATTGGAATGTCATGCTGCTTTACAATAGGGTGCCCACGATTGTTCTGGGCAGTGTCATATTTTGGTGCTGCTGGATGCCACAATATCGAGGCATTGCAGTAACATCAGCTAAACAGCAGGAGCGATAAAGATGAGTTCCGCCACTAATTTTAATACTGGATGTTGTCAGATGTATTGAAAAGTAATCTCGAGACTGGTACATATGAATAAAGCAGAAGCCAAGGATAACAAGATGGATGCAAGCAGCCTCCATTTTGTGACAGTTTTTGGACATTCTTCTGTGTGTTAAAATCCTATTCTGTGTCCCTGATGCTTAAAGGAAAGTCTTTTTCATTCCTACCTCTGTTATCTGTAACCAAATATTTTTACTGATAAGTTCATAGTATCACCGGAACAGATAAGGTGGCCATTGTTAGTGGTTTATGACTCTAAGACACAGCTGTGTCTATATACATACAAGAGGTGAAGGGGGGCTTCTCTTCAGCTTGCTAGCCCACCCAAACCGGCAGAAACTGACAGACACAGAAACACTGAGATTATGTGGCTTTTAGATGTGAAGAATCTAATAAGGATTATTAAACACACCTAGTTGATTCAAATCTCTCATTAAAATAAATAATTATATCACACCTTCACTAACAAATATTTAAAGTATAATTAATCCTACATATTAATTAGAATATTGTTTTTATTGTTTTATTAGTGTGGTATATTTTTTATTTTACATTTTTATTTAATGTGCAATGAATAATATAATATATTATAATATAATAATAATAAATGATAAGAATAAGAATATGATGAATATTTACTCTAATTTGAAATTGTATTAACACTTTTAGACATTTAAACATATATATTGTCTTATATTATACTCACAATCGAGGTGTAGCTATAAATCATGACATCCTCTCATTTCAATTAAACACACCCATCCATTCAATTGGCTAGAAGTTACAGAAACAGGGTATGAATCTTAGATAAGGTTTGGTTGATAAATTGATACTGCAGGTGTAGAGAGAACCTGAGATACCTGAAAAGACCTGGGGAGACTGATTTTGGGAGAGCTGCCACAGTGGGGTGAGAGATGGGAATGTTTTAGAAAAGGGCTGAGTCTCTCTCCTTATGGGGAGAACTCAGGAATATGAGGCTTTTAATAGCACATGTTCACTATAACAATAGAAATCTCCATACCCATAGTATTGAGCTAAGTCCCAGGAGTAACTCCCATCACTCAATTCTTCAATGTAAGGAGTCTCAACTGCAAACCAACCTCTGCCGGTAATGTATAAATGTGGTAATTTGTTTCTAGCATAATCTCCATTTTTATGGATGTCATTAGCATATATATTTGGGTAAATTTAACTTAAATCCCCCAATTTCTGGGATCTATATGTTTTAGCCTGGTGTTTATCTGTCATCTTTTCTGCAGAAGGAAGCCAGATGAATATCCTATAGATATTACCAAGAACCATAAGTTCTTATAGTCTACCTATTTACCCAAATATGTCATATATAATCTCCAGAGATTATCTAAGATTCTCATTCTTAAAGTCTAAGCTAGAATACATACATTATCATTTACTGAGCAGATTAAGAAATAGCCACCTTGAGTAGTTATATGATTTAGTAATATTACCTGACCTAAGCAGAGTATATGTTGGTAATTTGTAGGTAATTATGGTGTACTATCATTAACCATTTTAAATACTAATCATTATCAATGAAGGTTGTATCTAAATAAAATGCATGGCCATCTTATGGTCAGAAACGTACTGCATAGTAAATTATTCTACATGCATGCTGATATAGGTACATAGCTGCATAATTAATGCTTTGTCCTACTTTGTTATAAGTCATACATGTGAATTATGATTAACATCTTTTGATATTATATTTTGTTGTTATGCTATTTTGCTTACCGTTTGATCTTTATTCTATATTCAATAAATTCATTATTATTTTATTAATAATTGTTGCATTGTATTTACTTTTTGTAATAACGGCATTCAAACTCTCACATACATAACGAATTCTTGATATGGGTATTTTTAGTCGGACCCATATATATGAATCATTAATTTTCATTTTTTTTTTATGATTCATAATTAATAACTCATATTTTTATGGTTATTAATATTAGACAATGTTCCATGCAATCATTCCGTCCTTTTGCCAAAAAATGCCATGACTTTAAGGGATCTATAGCAGGTTCAGCGTCATGGAAAACTACAGGATATGAGCAAAAAACTGTCTGATCTAACAACACTATATAAAGCCATATACTCTACAATAGCACTGATTACACAGCTTAACTATCAAAGGATCCAGTGTGGATTAGTCACTTGGAGTGTGGTTGCTTACTATTGAAACCCCTGCTGTTTGGCCTACAGCTCCAATGATTCTCAGCCAGTCGGTTGCCTGAATATTATTGGAGCTGCAGTGTCATAACATATGGGGTGTCATTCCTTGATACAGTGATGACTAAAATCTCAGCTGTTGTGGAATATAATTCCCATAATATTCACAATTGTAAATGTGCACAAACTAGATGTAGATCAATTCATGATAGGACGGTAGACAGATAGAAAAACTGATGCATATATTAGATTAGATAATATAACTATACATAGGTTTACACACATAAACAGATAAACATAGACAGACACATGCATTCATGGATAATAAAGTGGTGATTTGTGCAGAAAGATTATTAATCAATTTAACATATTTTCCTACCATTTGATTGTCACCAATTGTCACTTTGGAAGGATTGAGAAGGGAGGGGTGAAAGGGCAACCTTTGAGAAGCAGGGGTGTCACTAGGGTTGGTGTCACCCGGTGCGGGAACTCCTGGTGTCACCCACCTGGATTTTCTCCAATACAATGCCAAACAGTTTCCTTAGTAATGCCACACATGGGGCCCAATAAATATGCCACACACAAGCACCCCATAATTATGCACACATGGGACCACCATTAATTATACAACACAAAGTAGCCCCACGAAGTGACAATTGTACAAGTCTAAAACAATACATATCTATACATGCAGACATCTCTCTCTCTATATATAAATAACAGCCAATTTGCCCAATTATATGCCAGTATCATTTTGTCATTAATAAGCCACAGCCAATTTTCCCACTAATATGCCAGTATTATTGTGCCAGATGCCAATACCATTGTGCCATTAAGATGCCAGTATTATTGTGCCATTCATGTGCCAGTAATATTGTGCCAGTGAGAGCCCAGGAATATTGTGCCAGTCAGATACCAGGAATATTGTGCCATGCAGAGCCCAGTAATATTGGGCCAGTCAGAGCCCAGTATTAATGTGCCATTCATCTACCAGTAATATTGTGCCATCAGATACCTGTAATATTGTGCCAGTCAGAGCCCAGTAATATTGTGCCATTACCCTGCTCGTTATTCCTCCCCCTTTCCCAATTATTTACCTCCTTGCTGCTGCTCCATGTCCCCCGCCAGACGTCTCCGTGTAGTGTTCCCTCCTGCACGGAGGAGGGAAACACAGTCACCGGATGTGATGTAACGTCACATCCTGTCGCGGTTATTTTTTTTTTACGGCTGCTGAATCCAGCGAATGCGGCTGCCAGGAGAAAAAACAGTTAGGCAGCGCGGTGCAGGGGGATGCCGGCAGCACGGGTGTCACCCCCGCTGGAGGTGTAACCCGGTGCGGTCCGCAGCCCCCTCGGGATGCCACTGATGAGAACCCCAACTGTTGTGAACTACATGGCTCCACAACAGTTGCAGTGTGTAGAAGTAATAAGTAATCAGTAGGAAATCAAATAAATAATCAGGGTTCTGCTCCCACGGTAGGAAGAAAACAGGAGTTATGGACGAGCAGTCCAGTATTGTTCTCAAGCTGTTGTTACTCTCAGCACCTGCTGCCATATAAAACACAGACACAAGGCTGTATGGACACAATAGACAAGAAAAAGATCTCCGGCGCACAGTAAGATGTAACCGGATAACTCAATAAAATGTGATAAAAATAATGTATAGTAATATACACTATACACAAAGGTGCCAAACCAGGTAATGATCAAATATAAAAAACAATAGTTCAAAGTGACAGAATCAATAAAAAGAAACAAATCCCCAATTAATACTGTCCACTTGGTATCCACGTTATACTGAAGTTAGGTCCAATGCCACACAGGCAAGACCGACAGCTGCGTACGCCAAAAGGAAGAAAGTTGTGACAATCGCAGCGATGGTGTTTAGTTTCCCAGCAAACAGCACCAGAATATTTGAGACTCCAGTAAACTCAGTATCTTATTCAAAAATAAACCGTTCTCCTACCATCAGGTAGAGAGACATATCAGTGCACAGCAGGGATTGATTCCATCTGCACCTAATTTCAGCATAACGTGGATACCAAGTGGACAGTATCAATTGGTGATATTTTTTTTTAATTGATTCTGTCACTTTGTTAATCATTTATTAATGCACTATGTATGGTATATAAATACGTTGGATTGTGTTACCTAAGATCACTTGGACCTTCAGGTCTGTGTATTTTATATTGCATCTTTTACACTTCATTATTGCACTTTCTCTTATTTTAATTTTTTTGGCACAGAGTGATTTTCACTTGTGATATATTGCACTTTATTGCATTATTTGCACAGTGTGTATTGCACTTTACCTTACTGTTCATACACATTTTATACTTTTTTTTATATTTGGTCATTACCTGGTTTGGCACCTTTGTGTATAGTGTATATTACTATACATTATTTTTATCACATTTTATTGAGTTATCCGGTTACATCGTACTGTGCGCCAGAGATCTTTTTCTTGTCTTCTGCTCCCACGGAACCACATTGATTCGGTAATATATTCCCATCTGATCACATACCTTAACACTGAAAAACAACATGCAAAAGTGATAAGTTGCCAGTAAAATATGGTAAAGGTGGCAGCCCTACCAAGACCCCTGACATAAAGTAACATTGTGGGATCCCAGGCAATGCAGGACATGTGGTTACCCTATCAATGGATGAAGACAGCACAGACCAACCAGTTTAGGTTCTGTTTTCTCTAATCAGCCTCTCCACTGAACTGGCACTTAAATGTACTGGAAATTCAAGGGGGTCAAGTGCACGGACCCTTGTGGACGCCCATGTATAATAGGTTATCCTGTAACTAGGGCTAGTGATATGTCAGGACTGTGCATGGTTCTCTTAGGACATTTAAAAAAAAAAAGACTACTAGTGGAGCAAGTGCTTTGACTACAGAAGCTGGACAGGTCATGTATTCTGCACCAGGGTAGCTCATAGCTGTTGCATTGCAAGAGAGCAGAGATCTGTGGTGTATGCTGTAGACCACATTTCCTATGATGCTTAATTGGCATTTGGCAGGCTGGGCATAACTTAAAGTGCAGTGCACAAAACAATATGTAAAAATACCACATTTCAAAGTCATAATAACCGTATCCCAAACATTTCCCTGTGCTTGTCACATAAACCTGTCAAACTGATAAATGTAGATTGTCTCTATACTCAGGAGAAGCTGCTGAACATATACACCGATCAGTCATAACATCATGACTACTGACAGGTTTCTTGCTGGCAGAGGCAGTGTGATGCTTTGGCCAATGTTCTGCTGGGAAACCTTGGGTCTTACATTTCATGTGGATGTTACTTAGACATGTACCACCTATCCAAACATTGTTGCAGACAATGTACACCCTTTCATGGAAACAATACTCCCTGATGGAATCGGCCTCTTTCAACAGGATAATGCACCTTGCCACAAAGAAAAATGGTTCAGGGATGGTTTTAGGAACACAACAATGAGTTCAAGTTGTTGACTCCAAGATCTCAATCCAATCGAGCATCTGTGGGATGTGCTGGACTAACAAGTCCGATTCATGGAGGCCCCGTCTCTCAATTTACAGGACTTAAAGGATAGGCTACTAGGGTTTTGGTGCCACATACCATAACACACCTTTAGAGGTCTAGTGGAGTCCATACCTTGATGGGTCAGGGCTGTTTTGTCATAAAAAGGATATCTACACAATATTAGGCAGGTGGTCATAATTTTATGGCTGATTGGTGTATATTGTTTTGCAGTAACATATAAACCACTGTAAATTCACAGTAGATGTACAAAGTGTGCCAAGAACTGACTGTACCTGGACTTGAACCCCTTTGCATGTTCCTAGCTCTCTTACCAGTTTGCCAGCCTGATTTCACCATTTAGCCTCTGTTCTGATAACCATGAATCTACAAAGCCTTATCATCACTGTCAATCCTCCTCAGCTGTGTCTTGTCATGTGCAGACTCTCTGCCTATAAAAACAATTTCCTGTCACTATACCTTTTACAGATTAGTGTGGTTCTTGCCTGCATTATAATCAAGCCTGCTACTGATTTTGGCCCGTCTGACTACTCTGCCTTCCAATACTTACTGTTCTCGGCGTGATTAACTACGCTTCTACTTTTTGTTCCAGCCTCTCAGATCTGCTAAAGACCATATTGTCACTCAAAGCTCAGAGGCTCAACCACCTGGGTAACGAGTGGCTACTTCTGGCAGAAGACTTTGCTGATCTGGCTGCTGGACTCCAAACCTGCTAACATCAGTATCATTACAAAGTGTGTGTGTGGGAAAAATACTACTACACATTCTGGCAAGGATTGTTGTAAAAACGGCTGCATAAAAAGTGTCAAAATAGCCAGGTACTAACCCTTGCTTGTCTATCTTTGAAAAATATGTATATGTGGGGGTGATTCTAGGATGAATGACAGTTATCAGTGTTACAATGTCCCTCTTGGTAATTTTAACATTTTGGGATACTCCCAAAGATATTTAAAAATATTTTGCAGGAGGTTTTTTTCATTAGCTTCTGTAGACCAGTAAATGTTTTTCAATTACAATTGTACAGTTTTTTTGTTTCAATTTTACACCATATTCATGTTTTTATTATTATATGGTTTAATCAAAATAATGGTATCTAACAAAAACTCATATACATTAAGTGGCAGGTGGTTTTTCTTGTGGCACAGCCACATAAGTATTGGTATAGAGTGAATAACACCTCAAAGTGTGGTCCCATAGTTCTAACAATGTGCATGCTTCCATAAACATGTTACATCCGGAGTTGGATGGAGGTACAAATTGTTGGGCAATAGAAAGCAAACAAACACAGACAGGTCTGCAAAACAGCCAATGACAAAGCAGGAAAATATAAGGGATGATGAATGACACATCTATCACAATCTGAACCAGATTTTAATTAAAATGGATACATATTTTAGTGAGTTTATAATCACCTCTGCTTTTTACTGGAGTGCACTATGCCCAGGCACCAAGTATAGAGACAGGAAGTGGCTTTATAGGCAGAGATTCAACACATGACTAGATACAGATGTGGAGAGTTGACAGTTATAACAAGGCTTTGAAGATTCATGGTTACTACACTTTTGTTTTTGCCCCCATTTTTTTATGAGCTGAACTCAAAGATCTAAGACTTTTTTTATGTACACAAAAGGCCTATTTCTCTCAAATATTGTTCACAAATCTATCTTAATCTGTGTTAGTGAGCACTTCTCCTTTGCTGAGATAATCCATCTACCTCACACGTGTGGCATATCAAGGTGCGGATTAGACAGCATGATTATTGCAAAGGTGTGCCTTAGGCTGGCCACAACAACAGGTCACTCTAAAATGTGCAGTTTTATCACACAGCACAATGCCACAGATGTCACAAGTTTTGAGGGAGCGTGCAGTTGGCATGCTGACTACTAGACATGTGCATTCGTTTTCGGACGAATGCATTTTCGGACGAAAATAGCATTTTCGTCCATTCGTCCGAAAAACGAATAACGAAAATTTTAACTAACAAAATCCGAATGAACGAATGGTTAATAAATGAAAATCATTCGTTCATTCGTCCATTCGTCCATTCGTGCTATTGGCATTCTAAACCGAAATAGAGTCGGTTTATACAATACCAATAGCATTGTACTACATTCCATAAACCGACATGAATGACTTTCGGTTTATGGAATGCATGTAATGCTATTGGCTTCCTATAAACCGAAATTGAGTTCCCATTCATACGAATAGGTCAATTGCCCTATTCGTATGAATGGGGACTCTTTCTGTTTTTCCATTTAAAATGGCCTCATCTGACAGGTGGGATCCCGCTGCAAGTGCCTGCAGCATGATCCGAGCCGCGATATGAGCTGTTTAACACAGGACGTACTATGCCGTCCTAACGACTTTAAGGGACATAAAATCAGGACGGCATAGAACGTCCCAACGTCACGAATGGGTTAACGTTTGCTCTGGTCATAATCACAGCACAGGCTTGTAGGAGTTAACTGTATTTACATTAATGCATGAAAAGAATATAAGTAATATAGTAAAAATGTACAAAATAAAATTTATTTTGAAAAAACTAAATGAGGTCCATAAACTTGGAAGGAAACGGATCACAGTAAAAAGAAACTATGATCAGCAAGGGAAGTGTTAATACCCCTTTTATAATCGAGGTCGTCTTATAATGTGATCCTCAAATTGAGGTCGGATTATAAGACAGGGATCCAGGTCCCCAGCAGAGCTGCAGGGGACCTGGATCCCCCTCTCTAACAGCAGGGGATGTCTGCGCGATGAGCGCAGATCTCCCCTGCTGCCGCCCGGCATGACCGCCGGGACTTCTATGATGAAGCTGGGTACTTCCGGCTTCCTCATAAAAGTCCTGGCGGTCGTTCCGGGCGGCAGCAGGGGAGGTCTCGCTCATCGCGCAGACATCCTCCGCTGCCTCGCTAGCCAGCAGGGAGAATCGGGCAGCTGGGGGATGTCTGCACGAATCGTGCAGACAACCTCCATGCTGCCCGACACTTCCGTCTATTATGTATAGTGCATACATCCCCCGGCTGCCCCCACTAGCCACCAGGGAGCAAGAAACAGGTGAGGGCGGGACAGAATAACAAGGGGGGGGCAGAGAGACACAAGGGGAGGGAAGGGGGGAAGAGACAGACACAAGGGAAGCGAGGGGGGACCCAAAGGGAGGGTGAAAGAGAGACAACACTAAGGGGGGGAGAGCGACAAATCTGGGGGCAAGGGAAAGAGAGAGGCAGCATTGTCACATAAAAGGAAATAAAAACAAGATTTTTTTTATATCATAATTTTTTATTAAAAAAGCAATTTACATGTGAATATATACTAGACATGTGCATTCGTTTTCGGACGAATGCATTTTCGTCCGAAAATAGCATTTTCGTCCATTCGCCCTAAAAACGAAGAACGAAAATGCTAAGCTAACAAAAGCCGAATGAACGAATGGTTAATAAACGAAAATCATTCGTTCATTCGTCCATTCGTAGTACTATTGCATTCTATAAGCCGAAATAGAGTCGGTTTATAGAATACAATAGCATTTAACTATACGGAGACAGAGTCTCCATTCATAAAATTATAAATGGAGACTTTGTCTCAGTGTAGTAAAATGCCCACAGCCTATAAACCGAATGTTCGGTTTATAGGCTGTCGGCTTTTAACTATACGGAGACAAAGACTCCATTCATATGAATGGAGACTCTGTCTCCGTATAGTTAAATGCCCACAGCCTATAAACCGAACGTTCGGTTTATAGGCTGTGGGCATTTTACTACACTGAGACAAAGTCTCCATTTATAATTTTATGAACGTTCGGTTTATAGGCTGTCGGCTTATGGAATACATGTATTCCTATTGCTATTCTATAAACCGAACGTTCGGTTTATAGAATAGCCATAGGATTACATAAATTACTTAAGCCGAAAGTCTATTAACCGATCGTTCGGTTTATAGGCTTTCGGCATTTTACTACACGGAGACAAAGTCTCCATTCATAATTTTATGAATGGAGACTCTGTCTCTGTAGAGTTAAATGCCGACAGCCTATAAACCGAACGACTTTCGGTTTATAGACTTTCGGCTTATGTAATACATGTAATCCTATGGCTATTCTATAAACCGAAAGTCGTTCGGTTTATAGAATAGCAATAGGATTACATGTATTCCATAAGCCGAAAGTCTATAAACCGAAAGTCGTTCGGTTTATAGACTTTCGGCTTATAGAATACAAGTAATACTATTGCCTTTCTATGAACCGAACGAGAGCCCCATTCATAAGAATTTCTTATGAATGGGGCTCTCGTTCGGTTTATAGAAAGCCAATAGTATTACATTGTATTCTATAAAACGAACGAATAATAATGAACGTAACGAAAATAATGAACGAATTTCGTCTGAAACGAATGCATTAATGAACGAAATTCGTTTTAGACGAAATAAATAACATTTTCATTTCTCTACCATAAGCTGTCTCCAAAGGCATTTCAGAGAATTTGGAAGTATATCCAACTGGCCTTACAACCACAAACCACGTGTAATCACACCAGCCCAGAGTATGCTGGCCAGGCAAGAACTGGGATGTTTTCAGCTTTCAGGAATTGTGTACAGATCCTTGCAACATGGGGCCATGCAGTATCATGCTGCAACATTAGGTGATGGTTGTGGGTGAATGGCACAACAATGGGCCTCAGGATCTCGTCACGGTATCTCTGTGCATTCAAAATGCCATAAAAAAAACATAAACCCACCACACTGCGGCCAGCGCTACCATAAGGGGGGGTGGGAAAATCAAAAACTTACCTCCTTCCTGCTTTGTCTCCCGGTGCTTTGCAGCTTTTTTTAAACAAACTTTACCGAAGCCACGCGGCTGGAGGGGAGCACACAACACTTCACTCACAGCCACGGACCTGCAGAGCAATGAGAGACAGCAGCAAGGAGGTAAGTACTGGTGAAGGGGGGAGGAGGGTGGGAAAATCCTGGCATATTGAGGGGCAAAATCCTGGCATATTAAATGGCATATTGGAGGGGCAAAATCCTGGCATATTGAGGGGCAAAATCCTGGCATATTAAATGGCATTTTGGAGGGGCAAAATCCTGGCATATTTAGTGCCAAAATCCTGGCATATTAAATGGCATATTGGAGGGGCAAAATCCTGGCATATTGAGGGGCAAAATCCTGGCATATTAAATGGCATATTGAGGGGCAAAATCCTGGCATATTTAGTGCCAAAATCCTGGCATATTAAATGGCATATTGATTGGGAAAATCCTGGTATAATAAATAGCATATTGAGTGGCAAAATCCTGGCACATTAAATGGCAAAATCCTGGCATATTGAGGGGCAAAATCATGGCATATTAAATGGCATATTGGGGGGCAAAATCCTGGCACATTAAATGGCTAAAGAATAGCATATTGAGGGGCAAAATCCTGGCATATTAAATTGCATATTAGGGGGCAAATCCTGGCATATGAAATGGCATATTGGGGGGCAAAATCGTGGCATATTGAGAGCAAAATACTGGCATATTAAATGGCATATTGGGGTGGAAAATCCTGACATATTGAGGGGAAAATCCTGGCACATTAAATGGCTAAAGAATGGAATATTGAGGGGCAAAATCATGGCATATTAAATGGCATATTGGGGGGCAAAATCCTGGCATATTGAGTGGCATAATAATCCGGGCATATTGAATGGCATAATAATCCTGGCATACTGAGGGGTTAAATACTGGCATATTGAGTGGCATAATAATCCTGGCATGTTGAATGGCTAAATCCTGGCATATTGAGTGGCAAAATAATCCTGGCATACTGAGGGGTTAAATACTGGCATATTGAGTGGCAAAATAATCCTGGCATATTGAGTGGCTAAATCCTGGCATATTGAGTGGCTAAATCCTGGCATACTGAATGGCTAAATCATGGTATATTGAGTGGCAAAATAATCCTGGCATATTGAATGGCTAAATACTGGCATATTGAGGGATTAAATACTGGCATATTTTAAAAGTGATGCTGTGGCATGGTCTGTGGGGCAAAATAACATGTACTATGAGGAAAGTGACACTGGCTAGTTCGGTGGGGCAAAGTGACACTGTGGCATGCCAAATTGTGTAGGTGCAATATGAGTGCAAAACAATTGCTGTGGGTGCAATATAGGTGCATGGCAAGTTCTGTGGGTACCTTATGGTGCTGTGTTAAGTCCTATAGGTGCAATGTGCGTGCAGAGGAAGGGAATAAAAAATCGGAATGCAATTTTTCAATAACATTTTTATTAAATATAATATTACATAATTGGCATATTATTTGTGGCATATTTATTGGGCCCCATGTGTGGCATGATTAAGGGGCTCTTTTGTGTGGCATAATTATGGGGCACTTGTGTGTGGCATAATTAATTGGGCTCCAAGGTGAGGCATACATAATGGGGCTCTGGTGTGCCATCATTTATGGGGCTTTGGTGTGGCATCATTTATGGGGCTCTTGTGTGGCATATTTATGGGGCTCTTGTGTGGCGTAAAATACTGTGCTTACAGCGCACTTTGAAAAATTCTATTTGTTTTGGGTGGTAAATAGTACATTTGCGACTTGCGGTGTACTCCGTATCTGAGAGTCAAATAGAACAGTCCAATACTGTGCTAACAGCGCACTTTGAAAAATTCTAATTGTTTTGGTGCTAAATAGTACATTTGCGTCTTGCGGTGTACTCCGTATCTGGGAGTCAAATAGAACAGTCCAATACTGTGCTTACAGCGCACTTTGAAAAATTTGAATTGTTTTGGGTGCTAAATAGTACATTTGCGTCTTGCGGTGTACTCCGTATCTGAGAGTCAAACAGAACAGTTAAATACTGTGCTTACAGAGCACTTTGAAAAATTCTAATTGTTTTGGGTGCTAAATAGTACATTTGCGTCTTGCTGTGTACTCCGTATTTGAGAGTCAAACAGAACAGTCCAATACTGTGCTAACAGCGCACTTTGAAAAATTCTAATTGTTTTGGGTGCTATATAGTACATTTGCTTCCTGCACTTCATATCTGAGAGTCAAATAGAACAGTCCAATACTGTGCTTACAGCGCACTTTGAAAAATTCTAATTGTTTTGGGAGCTAAATAGAACATTTGCGTCTTGCGGTGTACTCCATATCTGACAGTCAAATAGAACAGTCCAATACTTTGCTTACAGCGCACTTTGAAAAATTGTAATTGTTTTGGGTGCTAAATAGTACATTTGCGTCTTGCGGTGTACTCCGTATCTGAGAGTCAAACAGAACAGTTAAATACTGTGCTTACAGAGCACTTTGAAAAATTCTAATTGTTTTGGGTGCTAAATAGTACATTTGCGTCTTGCTGTGTACTCCGTATTTGAGAGTCAAACAGAACAGTCCAATACTGAGCTTACAGCGCACTTTGAAAAATTCTAATTGTTTTGGGTGCTAAATAGTACATTTGCGTCTTGCGGTGTACTCCGTATCTGAGAGTCAAATAGAAAAGTCCAATACTGTGCTTACAGCGCACTTTGAAAAATTCTAATTGTTTTGGGTGCTAAATAGTACATTTGCGTCTTGTGGTGTACTCCGTATCTGAGAGTCAAATATAACAGTCCAATACTGTGCTTACAGCGCACTTTGAAAAATTCTAATTGTTTTGGGTGCTAAATAGTACATTTGCTTCCTGCACTTCATATCTGAGAGTCAAATAGAACAGTCCAATACTGTGCTTACAGCGTACTTTGAAAATGTCTAATTGTTTTGGGTGCTAAATAGTACATTTGCTTCCTGCACTTCATATCTGAGAGTCAAATAGAACAGTCCAATACTGTGCTTACAGCGCACTTTGAAAAATTCTAATTGTTTTGGGTGCTAAATAGTACATTTGCGTCTTGTGGTGTACTCCGTATCTGAGAGTCAAATATAACAGTCCAATACTGTGCTTACAGCGCACTTTGAAAAATTCTAATTGTTTTGGGTGCTAAATAGTACATTTGCTTCCTGCACTTCATATCTGAGAGTCAAATAGAACAGTCCAATACTGTGCTTACAGCGTACTTTGAAAATGTCTAATTGTTTTGGGTGCTAAATAGTACATTTGCTTCCTGCACTTCATATCTGAGAGTCAAATAGAACAGTCCAATACTGTGCTTACAGCGCACTTTGAAAAATTCGAATTGTTTTGAGTGCTAAATAGTACATTTGCGTCTTGCGGTGTACTCCGTATCTGAGAGTCAAATAGAACAGTCCAATACTGTGCTTACAGCACACTTTGGAAATTTCTAATTTTTTTGGGGTGCTAAATAGTACATTTGCGTCTTGCGGTGTACTCTGTATCTGAGAGTCAAACAGAACAGTTAATGACTGTGCTTACAGCGCACTTTGAAAAATTTGAATTGTTTTGGGTGCTAAATAGTACATTTGCGTCTTGCGGTGTACTCCGTATCTGAGAGTCAAACAGAACAGTCCAATACTGTGCTTACAGCCCACTTTGAAAAATTTGAATTGTTTTGGGTGCTAAATAGTACATTTGCGTCTTGCGGTGTACTCCGTATTTGAGAGTCAAAAAGAACAGTCCAATACTGTGCTTACAGCGCACTTTAAAAAATTCTAATTGTTTTGGGTGCTAAATAGTACATTTGCGTTTCCGGTGCATTTCTTGCAGTCCAATAAAGAAAAAAATTGGCGGTTACATTGTCGCCTGACATAAACCATCTGTTACTTTGGTGGGTGACCGCAAAGAATTAGGAGATCATCAAATAAGGGACGTGGCCTTGGTCGTGGTGCTGCTGGTGTTGGTGGAGCTCCTGTTGCAAGTAGGGGATGCGGTCGATCTGTGCCAGCTACACGCACAAGTGAAACACCATCCTCAGGTGCTAGTACGCGACAGAACCTTCAGCGTTATTTGGCAGGCCCGAATGCCACTCTTAGAATGGTGAGGCCAGAACAAGTACAGGCGATAGTAGATTGGGTGACTGACAGTGCCTCCAGTTTCTACACCCAGTCCCCTGCTGAAAGCACAGAGTCGACACCTGCAGCCCATGGCCATCTGTCTTTCACCTCACCCCCTTGCAAATCAGCCAAGCAGTCTGAGCCACAAGTCATGCAGCAGTCTCTTTTGCTTTTTGATGACTCTGCTGGCGGGGTCATCAAACCTAGCCTTGCCCCAGAAGTGGAAGAGATTGAGTGCACTGATGTACAACCACTTATGTGTCAGGATGTGGACATGCTAGGACCACGCAGCACGTCTCTGATGATGACGAAACACAGGTGGCAACTGCTGTAGCTTTCAGCAGTGTGCAGACTGGCAAGGAGGGCAGGGTTGAGGAGTGGGTGGAAGATGATGTGGAGGATGATAAGGTCCTAAACCCCACATGGAATCAAGGTCATGCGAGTGACGTATCAGTTTGGAGGAAGAGGCGGTGGTCACAAAGAGGCACCAGGGCAGCATAAGAGGGAGCAGGGTGCAAAACCGTAGCGGCCGTCCCATAGACAGTACGCCTGCTACTGCCCACCGCACCCATGGGCCGAGCACACCAGAGCCAGCTACGAGGAGTTCCCTGGCGTGGCAGTTCTTTAGACATTGTGCTGACGACAAGACACGAGTGGTTTGCAAGCTCTGCAATCAGAACCTGAAGCAAGGCATAAATGTGCTAAACCTGAGCAAAACCTGCATGACCAGGCATCTACATGCAAAGCACGAGCTGCAGTGGAGTAAGCATCTCAAAACCCAAGAAAGGTCTCAGGCTCTGCCTGCTTCCTCGTCTGCTGCTGTCTTGGCATCTTCCTCCAGCTCTGGAGTCACCGTGGCACCTGCCACTGAGCAAATAGAGGAAGTGGCAGCAACGCCACAATGTCCGCCACCGTCCCATAGCATCTCCACACTGTCCCATGGAAGCGTTCAGCTGTCCATCTCCCAAACACTGGAGAGAAAGAGGAAGTATGGCCCAACCCACCCGCGAACACTGGCCCTGAATGCCAGCATTTCCAAATTCCTGGCCTTTGAAATGCTGTCATTCCGTCTGTTGGAGACGGACAGTTTTAAAAAGCTGATGGCGGTGGCTGTCCCACAGTACGTGGTTCCCAGCCGCCACTACTTTTCCCGGCGAGCCATCCCTTCCCTGCACAAGCAATTGGCGGACAACGCCATCTGTGGCAAGGTCCACATAACCACAGATACGTGGACCAGTAAGCACAGGCAGGGACGAAATGTAGTGTCGGCTGGGCCTGAGGCAGATAGCCTCCGCATGTCCTTCCACCACAGAGGATTGCAGGGCATTTCTCTTTGCCTCCTGTTGCCTCCTCCTCCTACTCAGCTTCTTCCTTATCCTCTACCACCTCCTCTACCACCTCCTCATCCGGTCAGCGGAACACCTTCACCACCAACTTCAGCACAGCCAGGGGGAAACGACAGCAGGCTCTTTTAAAACTCATATGTTTGGGGGAAAAACCCCACAGCGCGCAGGAGCTGTGGACGGGCATGGAACAACAGATCAATGAGTGGTTGTTGCCATTGAGCCTCAAGCCCGGCCTGGTGGTGTGCGATAATGAGCGAAATCTCATAGCAGCTCTGGGCCTAGTTGGTTTGACACACATCCCTTGCCTGGCGCATGTGCTGAATTTGGTGGTGCAGAAATTCCTGAAAAACTATATATATATCAGAGCTGCTACAGAAAGTGCGGGCCGTCTGTGCGCACTTTAGGCGTTCTCATCCTGCTGCTGCTCGCCTGTCTGCGCTGCAGCGGAACTTAGGCCTTCCTGATCACCGCCTCATATGCGACATGCCCACAAGGTGGACCTCCACCTTGCACATGCTGGAGAGATTGTGTGAGCAGCAGCAGGCGATAGTGGAGTATCAGCTGCAGCACGCACGGGTCTGTCGCTCTGCGGAACAGCACCACTTCACCACCAATGAGTGGGCCTCCATGCGAGACCTGTGTGCCATGTTGCACTGTTTCGAGTACTCCACCAACATGGCCAGTGCCAATGACGCCCTTCTCAGCCTTACTATCCCGCTTGTATGTCTCCTTGAAAAAACGCTTAGGGCGATGATGGAAGAGGATGTGGCACAGGTCATTTCCACGGTTATCAGGCCAGTCATTCACAAGTAGCTTGGAAGGTGGGTTCCTGCACCAGCATAGGCCAGGTACACAACTGTCAAGCCAGGGTACAGTTTTGGAGGAGGATGATGATGATGATGAGGAACCATGTTCACAGCAGGGTGGCACCCAACGCAGTTCGTGGGCATCACTGGAGTGTCGCTGGGGGGATACAGAGGACACAGATGATACACCTCCCTCAGAGAACAACTTGTCCTTGCCTCTGGGCAGCTTGGCACACATGAGCGACTACATGCTGCAGTGCCTGCGCAACGACTGCCGAGTTGCCCACATTCTAACTTGGGCTGATTTCTGGGTGGCCACCCTGCTTGATGTGCCGTCCTTAATTCCATCACTGGAGCATGATCGTAAGATGCGCGACTACTTGCGCACTCTGGTAGACGTGCTGCTGAGTGCATTCCAAAATGACACCGGGGGCTCAATGGAAGCACAAGGCGAAGGCAGAGGAAGAGGTCGCCAACGCAGCTGGGGCACCGCCAGCACCTCAGAAGGCAGGGTTAGCATGGCCGAAATGTGGAAAAGCTTTGTCAGCACGCCACAACAAGCAGCAACACCATCTGATATGCAACATCTTAGCAGGAGGTAGCATTTCAGCAACATGGTGGAGCAGTACGTATGCACAGGTCTACACGTACTGACTGATGAGTCTGCCTCATTCAACTTCTGGGTCTCCAAATTGGGCACATGGCCTTAGCTTGCCCTTTATGCCTTGGAGGTGCTGGCCTGCCCTGCAGCCAGTGTATTGTCTGAACGTGTGTTTAGCATGGCAGGGGGCGTTATCACAGACAAGCGCAGCCACCTGTCCACAGCCAATGTGGACAAGCTCACATTTATTAAGATGAACCAGGCATGGATCCCACCAGACTTCTCTGTACCTTGTGCAGAATAGACATTTATACCGGCCTCACCCAAACAGTTTTGGCTACCTCCTCCTCCTCCAGGGCCCCTTCCACCCACACCGCCACGGTCACCGCCTCCTCAACCTATGGGTCACTTAGTATAAACTGAAAGAGAATACCCTGCACTCCAACCCTCTCTCAAATGGATAATTCTGTTGATCCTCCTGGCAGCCATGCTTTAGATTTAGATTTATGTTCTTCCAAAGCTAAAATCAAAGATTCCATCTAGTGCTATTTTATGGCTCAGCTGTATTTTTAATTTGTATGTATTTTATGTTTTTTTAAGTTATTTCCCTATCCACATTTTCTTGCAGGGTACTTGTCCTACTCTTACCTACATTTTAATTCCTTTTCAGCCCTCTAGCCTTTTCCATGACTTTTTTAGAGGGATTTTAGTGGCCAAAAGTCTGTGTCCTCATTGACTTCAATGGGGTTCGTGTTCGGGGTCAAGTTCGGTGTCTAGTTCATGCACGGACCAGACATTTTTTCGAAGTTCGGTCGAACCTCTCAACCCGAACATCCAGGTGTCTGCTCAACTCTACTAAGGAATCTGTTAGGTATGGTATTGGAGGAAATCCAGGGGGGTGACACCATGAGTTACCGCACCGGGTGACACCAACCCTAATGACGACTCTGGAATGAAATAAAGTATAAAGTAACTCCTGTCCCCCCTCCCAAAATAAATAAGTTCACTTAAGCTTATTGTTGACTTGTTTGTAAAAAAAAAAAAAAAAAGTGTAGTTGTTCTTTAATGCCGGAATTTTGCAGTTCACTTGAACATAATTTTTAATAACTAGCCCCCCCCCATATTCTTCATTCAATTATGCAGCTATATTGCTAAGAAAAAATCATGAAAGGATTTTGTGGCTTTTACAATTTGAACTGCATATACACATTTTTATTAATGAAGTTATGGCTACTTTTTGTTCTAATGTTTCAACTGCAGATATTACTTCTATCTGACCTTTAACGGGTAAATGTATTAAGTGGATAGTTGCTTACGCACATAACCTGCCATAAATGTCAAATGATTTCATTTTTCCACTAAAAGTGATAAAGGTTTGGAGAGATTTCAAAAAATTAAAAGAGGAATTAAATGAATACAGAAGCCACAATTTGGTCAAGACTAAGACACAATTTCTATAGTTCAAGCTAAAAGATGAACTCATATAAAGTATAATTTTTTAACACTTTGTTTTAATGTGTTTCCTGATGAAATCTGTGTACATTGAAATAATAGAAATAAAAAAAGATATTTGTTTGAGATTAGTAGAAGAGCATAAAGAGAATAACAGAGCCCCACAATTACCTCAACTGACCAACCAAACATTAATGTGGGTTATGGTATTTATTTCACAAACGACATAGTGCCTGTGCTTTGGTATAATGCCATAAAAAAAGTTATATTCCTAGTCTGCTTTGGTTATGTAGATGAGATCCCTGGAATAAGAAAATGGGACATGGTCTTTCTCTGACTGATATACCCCCTCAGTATTCTGTCTGACTACAAAGCCTTTACTAATTTCCTAATTGCTCTGAAAGGTCAGTAAAGGACCAATTGCAAAGTTTGTGCCCACAAGCGGAAATTAGAGAAAGCAAGTATTTATAAACACTTGGAATCAACTGCCATAGCTTTACATTAGTTTCCATGGTAATTAGTCCTTTTTCCTGAATACTTTTTTGTGTTGATAAATATGGTTCTATATCAGCGACATGACATCTACAAAAGAGATTTTGAAAGATAGTTTGACAAGTGAGTAACTTAATAGTTAAATTAGAAAGCAGAGCAAGATTAATTGATTTTGGTACATTTCCTGCATTTGTAGAATGGGCTAGACAAATATCTAACTTGCATTTAAAATAACTTATTGTATCTAATGCATTTTGAAAGGGACATAGCTTACTCATCTTGCAGCCAAATCTAAATTATTGTGAAATTTAGAAGTCATATAAAAGATACATGAATTAATAATGTTTAAAGTTTCCTTACAATTGAATAAGATAAAACAATATTTAATGATTTGTTCATTTAAAATAAACATCTTGGCAATAGAGAATGAGGCTGCAGCAACAGACTGAGAACAGAGCTGTATGCCCTATAACCCATCCATCATATCCAAGTTCTGTTTAGAAGAATAAGTAGTGATATCTGTTGCAGAGATGCCAGAGCAAGGATTGCACAAGTGCAGAGAACATGTGCGCCCGTTTCTCTCTTCTCCATGTCTGTTACCTGGTGTCTATAGCTGGTCCAACAGGAAAACACTGCTGATGAGTTAGGTCCCTAAGAGGATTTATTTCAAAGACTGGGTCTAAAATAAATTCACAGATAATTGTACTACATTTTCTAAAACATTATCAATAAACCTCTGTTAATACATGTTAGAATGTATACAGCATGTATTACTGTTTCAGGTCACATTTTCATGTTTAACTGGATATGTGTATTGCAATCACACAAATTATGGTGTCTGCCTGTAATTACTTATTAGTGAAAGAATGCTTTTATCCACTTCAACATTTCTTGGTCTAACTCTAATTAAAACTTAACTTTTAATTTGTATCATATAATAGAAGAAGAAAAGTAAATAGCACATTTGGTATCACTGTGTTGTATAAAACAAATATTAATCTGCACAGAATTATTGGTTTTAATTTAAAAAATTAGTAAAGTATCCCTAGCCTCTATACGAGGTGATACTTAGTGTTGTAGACTCAGTATCGCCACTTGATTTATTTTCAGCATAGGTACTTCATGTCCATAATTGTGTGTGGCTTATAAAGTTGCTATTTTTTGGAAGTGATTCTTGTGAGGGCTGTATATTGTTATAGGAGATAGATTTATAACAGATAAGTAACACATTTATTTTTATTCTTTCTTTCAAAAATAAACAATTTCCTCCAAATTCAGTCCTTTGTAGTCACTCCCTGGGATTACAAGTATACCTTCAATTTAATGGCAGTCATATGCCGTTAGGCTCCTCCGCTATATTAGTTACGTTAGGGACACCCAGCTTTAGAATGCTCTTGCCTAAAAAACCCTGTTAGGTTTAGTTGAATAAATTTAGTTCAGTTATAGTGATGGTCTATACCCGCAGGCTTAGTTGTAAATAGCCTGCGGTCTTCAGCTATACCGTCTAAAATGGTCCAAATATCATTTATATACACTTGATAAGCAGATAAACCCCCAATCAAGTTAAAGGCTTTAAGGTTAGGGTCCCCAAAAAGACAGTATGCCCGACGCGCGTTTCGCCCCAGCTCCTACTGTGAAGCGCAAAGCTTTCTAAAGGGCTTTTATCCCCTTCTTATTAAATTTGGGGTTTTTATTTGCTAAAAGCAGATGGAAAAGTTCAGGAGTTATCAAGTGATATTAAATAGACACCAACATCTTCTTTATTTTAGATGAGAAATACTGTTTTGTTTGCTTGTTTGTTAGTCAGTTATATATATATATATATATATATATATATATATATATATATATATATATATATATATATATATATATATAATATTATTAACTGAATAACAAATAAAATAATGTTTCTAAAATAAATATATTATATAAACATAAATAAATTGGGGGTGCAAAGCAGTGTAACTGATTAATATACATCAAACATATATATTACATGATATAGTTAAATATATATATAACCTATAATAGCTTTTGTGTGTTTTATGTAAATATGTATATATGTGTAACATTCGGCAACTTTGTTGTAAAACAAATACTATTACATTATACAAACAAATTATATTTTCCAGCTTTTTCATAACAATTTCAAATAAAATGGTTCTTATTAGAATGAAATTAGTGAAACTGTTCCATATCCAACATCATTAGAGACAATCAATATCGATAAAAAAAAGTATCACACAGTATACATGGATTTCCATAAAACTTAGAATGTGGTGTGCCTTACATATTAAACTGGTATTTAAGTTAACTGTTTTTATTAAATTGATTTCTAAATTATATAATTTGAATTAGAGCAGTATAATTTACCTGTCCAACATAGAAAGGTTCTATTATATCTTGTTCCTCCAGGACAAAAAATTGGTTCCACATCCAGCCTCTTTTACTTCTTACATGGTTTCTAAGTTCATTTTCCTTTATTGGAGAATTTAAGATCTCTGTACTGAAGATACAGCGCCATGATAAAGAAAATTCCAATAGGAGCAACCACGCAGAAATATTTTTCATGTTGGAAGAAAATAAGCACATTATTACATCATGCAATGATGGTGTAATACTTCACATGCAGTTGTGATGTCATCATCCATAGAAAACAAATTCACTTTAGCTTTACAAATCTGAAAGAAAAAGAAAAAAAGACATGAAATAAAAACAAAACTATAAAAGAAAGGTGGAAACCCTATACAAAGTCACGGGTATTAATAATTTTTATTTGCCATGTGTTTTTCCAGTCAAATGCTTTAGAATATTATTCTCTTAGCTAATATCATACCTATTTAACATAATTTTAAAAGCAACTTAGCTCTCATAGCTCAGTTACTCCAAGGAATGTTTAACATAGCACAATTCAACAAAAGTGATTTCGTTTTGTTTCAAAGTCTCACCAAAACCCATGGAGCTGGAACACTGTGATCTAGCAGCAGTGATTGGTGCACCATGCTGCCTGCCAGTAGCTACCAGGGAAAATGGTAAGTGCTGGGCTCTTATCAAATGGCATTTTACTGGGCAATTTGGCTGAGGTATATTAAATAACAAATAATTCTGGCATATTATTGGGCAAATTGGCAGGGCATATTAATGGCAAATAACACTGGCATATTATTGGGCAAATTGGCTGGGGCATATTAAATGGCAAATATTTCTGGAATATTATTGGGCAAATTGGCAGGGCATATTAATGGCAAATAACACTGGCATATTGGGCAAATTGGCAGGGGCATATTAATGGCAAATAACACTGGCATATTATTGGGTAAATTGGCTGGGGCATATTACATGGCAAATAATTCTGGCATATTATTGGGCAAATTGGCAGGGCATATTAATGGCAAATAACACTGACAAATTGGCAGGGGCATATTAATGGGAAATAACACTGGCATATTGGGCAAATTTGCTGGGGCATATTAAAATGCAAATAATTCTGGCATATTATTGGTCAAATTGGCAGGGGCTGATTAAATGGCAAATACTGGAATATTATGGGGCAAATTGGCTGGGGCATATTAAAATGCTAATCATTATGGCATATTATTGGGCAAATTGGCAGGGGCATATTAAATGCAAAATAATACTGGCATAATATTGGGCAAATTGGCAGGGGCATATTAAATGGCAAATAATACTGGCATAGTATTGGGCAAATTGGCTGGGGCATATTAAATGGCAAATACTGGCATATTATTGGGAAAATTGGCTGGGGCATATTAATGGCAAAATAATACTGGCATAATATTGGGCAAATTTGCAGGGGCAGATTAAATGGCAAATACTGGCATATTATTGGGCAAATTGGCTGTGGCTTATTAATGGCAAATAATACTGGCATGTTATTGGGCAAATTGTCTAGGGCATATTATTGGGCAAATTGGCTAGGGCATATTAATGGCAGATAATATTGGCTATGTGCATGTGATGGGGCATGTAAATGGGGTGATGGGGCATGTCGTGGGTGTGCCCAAATTTTGTCTGCCTAGGGCTATGGGGAAGAGGAGATACACATACATGGGAAGAGGGACAGTCATAGGAGGTAGAGAATAGAGAGACATGGGAAGGAAGAGGAGAGAGAAATAAATGGGAAGGGTGAAGACCGACATGGGAAATGAGAGGAGAGACACAGTCATGGGAAAGAAGAGGATACAAAGACGGACATGGGAAGAAAGAGTAGAGATACGGACATGGGAAGGAAGAGAGACAGATGGACACGGGGAGTGAGAGGAGTGTGACAGACATGGGAAGGTAGAGGAGCATGACAGAAGGACATGAGAGAGAGGAAAAGACAGACGGACATGGCAGAGAGAAAAAGACAGACAAACATGTGCCTCTCCCGAGATCAGACTCTGGATCCGCCCCTGTGCCATGGAGTGCTGCTCCATCAAATGGCGACTCCCTAGTCTTTGTTTTAGCAAAGGCCAGAGTGAAATATTGTTTCAATGGTGCATAATTCATGCAAAAAGGCCTTCTGTCTGTTTGGAACAGAATTTGGGGTTTAGTCCCTCTTTAAGACAAAAAATGTTTATTTCCAGGTGATGTTGAACTGCAACTTCCATATTCTCTTGGTAGAAAGTACACAATTATAGGAGTTTTACTCTAGGGACATTTGCAGTGATGTACTTGAATGTATAGTTGTCCTCAGCTGAAAGAACTAACACGCAGAATAGGATACTATGACAATTCCATTATGCATTATACTATTTTATAGCCTACTATATGCAAAGGAAAAAATGCCATTCCATAGGAAACACTTTTTATGGGTACTTTAATTAATATTACAAAACATATTGTACAGTGAATGTTCGTTTTATAGGCATTCTGCAGTTCTGCACAGTGGTCTGATCCTTTACAGATCACTGATGATAATGTAAACACGCATGATCAGTCATACAATACTTGAATGTATACATAAATATAAACAAAATCCCTGTTCAGTTTCTAAAAAATATATACAGCTGTTACAACATATTGAGCAACATATGCTTGACTTTTATAATAAAAAAAAATATTAACATGGCTGATGTTTCCAAAGGAAATCCTAGCAAATTACAAAGTAAGCTCTTGAAAAAACATGTCATTTTGTTCCCTCCCACAGGTAAAGGAAGTAAGAAAATTTGGAATGTGCAATACCAATAATAATGTTTATGACACTTAAGCAGAAAGGGTTTTCTTTTCTTTCTAATTTATGATATGAATATACTCAGTGAGTTTGCAACCTGTTACAGGAGCAGTTGAATTTAGTGATATCGCTCTGAGAATGCATGCATGACAAATAGTCATAGTGTATTCATTTTGCATGTTAGCAGGTTCATTTAACACCAAGAGATGGAGTTGCAGTGTCGCATCCTCCTTTCCCTCTATTTAAACCTTTTAGACCAGTACCTCAACTTTCCCTATATCTACTTATAAATCTGTATTTTAGCCATCCTTCTATTTCCCAGACTAATGCAGAAGCCTTACAGCTATCTTCATTTAACCTTCCAGACCTAAACTATAGCCTTATCAAAGGCATAATTTGTAATTGTGCAAATGCATCATTGCACATTTAGCAATTAAACCTCACATGGTGCACTCATAATATCACTATGTGATAAGCTTTAAGCACTGGAGTGGAAGTCTTAACAAGCAAGAGCTAAGTGAACCTGGAGAAAGTCTTTCAATTCCTGTGTGTGTGACCGTATTTTGGAGACATGGTGTGATGAGTCTGGTATGCTCAGATTTAAGGTGATGTCTTTACTTGTATGCTGGATAATGGCTTGAAAGACACAATTTGGAGCAGCTGTACAATTCACCACAAAATTGATGTTTGCAAATTACAAGAGAGCTATATGTGTTACTGGATATAGAGATCACCAGCAGGCAACAGAAACTGTATGACCATCATGGCACTGTATTGTTTATATACATCAGTAAGCAGTTTGAAAGTTATTCACACAAGCACAAAGTGCATGGACACAAATGAAAACCACACACAAAAAAAGGGGTATAAACTATGTTACACGTGTATTGATATACCTATAGATTAAATGTGTTACATAAAAACTTATTAGGCTGAAATGGTGATACTACTAGAACAATATTTCAAAACTGGGAAAAAGCTGGATGGAATTAACAACCTAAAATCCAAATACCGTATTTGCTCAATTATAAGACGACCCTGATTATAAGACGACCCTCCAAACTTTGGATATTCCTTTAGGAAAAAAAACTAAAAGCCTGAATATAAGACTACCCAATAGGAAAAAAGTTCAACTTGTATATATTCACATGTAAAGTGCTTTTAAATAAAAATGATGATATAAAAAAATGCATTTCTTGTTTTTATTTGCTTTTATGTGCCAATGCTGCCTCTCTCTTTCCCCTCCCCCCAGGGTTTGTCTCTCTCCCCCCTTAGCGTTGTCTGTCTCTCCCCCAGTGTTATCTCTCTCCCCCAGTGTTATCTCTCTCCCCCACCCTCCCTTTCTCTCTCTCTCCCCTCCCTTTGTGTCTCTCCCTCCCTTTGTGTGTCGCTATTTCCCCCTCCCTTTGTATCTCTCTTTGTCTCCCTCCCCTTTTCTCTGTCTCTTCCCTCCTCCCTCCCCTTGTCTCTTCCCCCTCCCCTTGTCTCTGTCTCTTCCCCCTCTACTTGTATCTGTCTCTTCCCCCCCTCCCTCCCATTTTCTCTTTCCCCCCTCCCTCCCCATGTCTCTGTCCCTCCTCCCTCCCCATGTCTCTGTCTCTTCCCCCCGCTCTGTTTCTCTCTCTCCCTCTCCCCTTGTCTCTGTCTCTTATCCCCCTCCTCTTGCCTCTGTCTCTTCCCCCCTCCCCTTGTTTCTGTCTCTTCCCCCCTCCCCTTGTCTTTGTCTCTTCCTCCCTCCCCTTGTCTCTGTCTCTTTCCCCCTCCCTCCCCTTGTCTCTGCCCCCCTCCCCATGTCTCTGTCTCTTCCCCCCCCCTCTGTTTATCTCTGCCCCCCTCCCTCCCCATGTCTCTGTCTCTTACCATCCCCTCTGTTTCTCTCTGCCCCCTCTCCCTCTTACCTCATCTCTCCCTGGTGGCTAGTGGGGGCAGCAAGGGGATGACTGCACGATACGTGCAGACATCCTCCATGCTGCCCGACACTTCCGTCTAATATGATGGACAGCCGGACAGCCGGACAGCCGGAAGGACCCAGCTTCATCATAGAAGTCCCGGTGGTCGTGCCGGGTGGCAGTGGAGGATGTCTGCGAATATCGCGCAGACATCCCCTGGCTGCTTGAGAGGGGGATCCAGATCCCCTGCAGGTCTTATAATCTGACCTTCCATTTGCTCTGAAAAAACCTTGTCTTATATTTGAGCAAATACGGTAGAAAAATATATAATTAGTGAACAACAAAATAAACAATTCAAGGTCTCAATAATATTCAGGACAATTCATGGACTTTAGAAACCTGGAATGTAAAAATAGAAAAATATGGTGTAGTATATACAAGCAAAATATACATCCAATAACATATATCAAATGTGATGGATAGCCTGGCACAAGCACAAAAAAAAATTGCTATGAGCTTAAAAGGATAGATGCAGAGAGGCCATACTACCACCATGGCTATAAACTCCATGGGAACTGTTGGAAAATGCCACTCTTTCTAAAACAAAACTCTGATGAGCCAGAAACACCACACTTTTGGGAAAACAAATATCCCACAGTACCAGACTTTGAATCTTAAACAAGCTTTGAATTTAAAATCTATATCAATGCTCAATGGGATGAAGGTTTTAAAGTTATGTATGCTAAACATCTATCTTTGTTGTAGCTTCCTACATCTGTACCCCCATCTTCATGAGTTTGGAATGGCCTCTATACCCATGAATCCATTATTTGCCAACAACCCTACAATGATTCAGGAGGCTATAATCATATTTGTCACTTTTAACATCATCCTTAAGTGCTCTAACATTCTTGCCTAAAGTGATCTCTTAGTCTGTCCAACATGTTGTGAATCACAGCCATATTCTACTAGATGCAAGTGTTGTATTACAATTGATATAGCTTTTCTAAAGTCAGACCTGGCTCCTAGATTAGAGATTTTTTTTTAAGATAATTGTCAGTTTTTTAGGGATGATACATCCTAGAATATTAAAATAAATGAAAAAGTAACATGGACAAAAAGCTACACACAAATAAAGAAAAGGGTGCTAGCAACAAAGAGGTCTCCAATCACCACCCAACATAATCAAATGCAAAGCAAGTGAAGCTGCACACCATATATAATACAAAATATATAAATTTGATTAGCTAAATTAAAAATAACATAAACAAATGTCAATGATTAAATATCTCAAATAAAATGCACCAGGAACAAGCCACCAAATCCCTAATTCACAAAATAACAGGTCAGTCAGAAAAATATTGAAGACTAGAGTCCACATGATAGTTATTAGAATGTATATATTGTGTATTATGTGTGGTGTGCAGCATCACTTGCACTACATCTTAGAATATCATCATCTAAAACAATGTTCCAATACTTATTTAATATTTTCTAAATAGCTTGGATTGATATTTCATTTTATATTATAAAATAAAAGCTGAAATCCATCCAAATTATGTTATCCTCTTTCTTTTTTTCCTCTGAGAATGTCTGCCCTATCCATGTTTTCTATTTAATTTTCCACTTAGTTTAAAAGTTCTGGCCTATGTTTTTTTTTTAAATCGATCCTTAAGAACCTTAAGTAGCTACATCAGTACAATTCCTCCTGAATTGTCCTTTAGGAATGTTTTTCAATCAGTTTGGATTATGGAAGCTGTTGGTATCAACATAATTGTATCAATCCACTTTTTAAAAAAAATGGGTTTATTTTCTGGATTACCAAGCACACAAAGTCAGTTTTTTGTCTGGAGGACTTGATTATCCCAGAACTGTTAAACGGTTGCACCAATGGTTTACCTGGGACCATTAGTTCATGTTAATATGATTGTTCT
Source organism: Pelodytes ibericus (assembly GCA_036172795.1). Classification (NCBI taxonomy): domain Eukaryota; kingdom Metazoa; phylum Chordata; class Amphibia; order Anura; family Pelodytidae; genus Pelodytes; species Pelodytes ibericus. The sequence continues at coordinate 81,677,740 of CM069859.1, forward strand.
GAGTAGCTGCAACCTCCATAAATCTTAGTAAATAGTAGACTAATGTAACTTAGTGTGTCCTCCAAAAAAATGGAACAGGAGATAAGAATACAGTAAACAGGAGCTCAGGAGTCACAGTAAGTGTACCACAAACACTTTTCCAAATAAACAACATAATCAAATCATGTAGCTGACAAGCTGCGGTGAAGCAATACCTGTGAATGCAATGGACTACCTTCAAAAGAGCAAACAGTAGTGTAATACTAGTCAAGTTAAAAAATAAAATAAAATCAGAAATAAAAAATGAGATAATTACATACAAATTATATGCAATAAAATAATCTGAATCTGCTGTCATTAGTGAAATCAGCCTAGTCAGTTATCATATACAGCTATTGTAATCAAGGAAGTTCTGTATTATGCAAGGCACAGTCTATAAAAGTCCTCTTTAGACTCACTTGTCTTTGTTATTTTATGGGCAATCTGTGGGGAATACAAGAAGGAGGGGTTCCATAGTGCACACTGTATCAAGTATTATGCCAACACACATTTATTAGCGCTACTTATAAAATACTGCGGTTAGACAGTATTGTCTCATGCTGTTGACTTAATTTACAAACGAAAACCAAAAGTAGTACTGTGCATCTAGTGAATGCCACCGGCTGGTCTCAGCAGATGCACAAGAGCTGGTGAAGTTAAGTTCTATTTGTGTAGGAGGCGCAAAAAGTTCCAGCTGGTTGCTTAATCTGTACTCCTGCCCTAAGCATTGCATAGCCTGAACATGTACATCTTCAGAGTTGTGATCATTTACAGAAAATACCTTTTATATTGAGGCTAACCCTTACAGTTCTGGATAATATCCTCATGAAAAATACACCGCAAATATAAACATAGTTCCATATGTGTAATAATGATCAATATTTATCCATTTATGCAATTATATTATATCTGTATAGGTTTTATTTATTAATTGGATACTTTTTACCTATATTTCCATTATTACCATTATGCTTTCTTTATTCCTATCAGCAGTATATTTATCATGATGCAGGACATTAAAAGATCAACTAATTTACAAAACCGTTGAGTGATAATATGGTGATGGTATCTTATTCCCAAACTCAGCTCCTATAGAAGCATAAAAACAGCAGAAGGGAGCGGTTGTTCCCACAACTTAGCAAAAAGCAATCCTCGGTTTGATACTTTAGGCATGGAACACACAACATCGAAATGGAGACTATCAGATTCTGATACAGTCTTCGGAAAGCAGCTGGAGACACAATACTCCCTTTTAAATTTACTTTTACATGTACTTCATTTTGATATTGGCAGCAGATTCAGATTATTTTATTGCATTTGAAAAATAACCATCAACCAAAATGTACTAATAGATATTATCCGCAATCCTTTTGCTTTAACCATTGGGATTCAAAATCCAAAGTGGAGGCCATCTTCTCTTCTAACTTTTCCCAATATTTCCTACAGGACTCATTGGGCAGATTTTTTTCTTCTAAGTCTTTATTGGTAACTCCAGCTTCACATTTGCCAGCGTATACTCTCCCAAAGTGTCCCGACAGGCTTTTATAATCAAAGCTCTCCAAAAATGTCTCCTTTTGCTGCAGGGATAACAATCATGGCAGATGACATCACATAGCAATGGACCCTACAATAGGCCCTACAATAGACTGATCAAATGGCTAAATAAGGTGCTAAAAACTATACGCTGCTTAACAAATATTCACAAATAGACATGTTGCTGATATCCCATTGGCATTTACACCAATTTTCAGATAGGGAACATCACATGGTGCAACCACTCTCCTATAAATTTCTCACTAAACTCCTCTACTTCTGAGCCCAGAACCTGGTCACTCCTGAGTGACCAAAAACAAGTTCAGGCAATAAAAGCACACCTTTCACACTATTTACAGTATATATTGAATAAAGAATCAGTTGAACAATCTACCTAATGGGATGCACAGAAAAGTGTTATGAGAGACCACCTAGGTAGCAAGGTAAAAAAAAACGGCACACATTTCCTAAATATTAAATAAAATTGCTGGTCTAGAGCAAGTTCATAAAATTAACCTCTCCCAACAATCACTCCTATCTCTGATAGATCACCATTGTCACGCTAGCCTATAAACTGCTTCTACCACATAGGAGTTTTTCACCCTGAACCAGTTTTATCCTAGTGGTTGAGGACATAAAGTATCCCTAGTGGTGTCAGACAGTTATAGAAAATAGCAACGTCTTTAGAAAACAGAGGGTTTTTTTTTAAATAAATGTGGATTAAAGTCAGTAATATCAGCACAAAGAATAGATTGCTGGGAATAATGGATGACAAGGCTGTCTTAAGTATGAAACAAGAAACAATGGATGTTTATATGAAAATAAAAGAACCTTCACCTCTGTGCGTAAGTGTGTTTAAATGTTGTTTGTTTGTGTGTTTGTTTTTAATGTCATTTACGATCGATAAATATCTAAGCTCTACAGAGAATATAAATGGATGTTTATATGTTTATATGTTAAGTCTTTTGCATATTTATCAATAAAAAAAAATAATCAACACACACAATAATAGTCTCTTAAAACTGTAAAAACGTTTCAGCAATTAACGTTTCAGATGTGGCAGAGTTCACTGTTCACAAAATTTTGTTGAAAGTTGATACACAGATACAGACGATAGCAGCACATGCACTCCAAACAAGTTCACAGGAGTAAGCAGCAGAACTTCCACTTCAGATGGCAGCAGAGTAGAAATATAGCACCAACTGTAAGGCATCTTATTATTCCCATACATTTCCAGCAGATATAAACTATAACACAAGCTGTAACAAAGCTTCAACTTCACAGAAGTTGAGAGTAGATATACACTGAGATCCAGTATGCGACAGAGATTGCACTTCATGGAAGATGACAGCAGATAAACTAAATTATAGACTGATGCAGAACTTGTACTACAGGAGAACCAGCAGGACAATAAAAATAATCAGGGAAACAGTAGCCTACTTAACCCCTTCGCGACAATGGACATGTCAGGCACAGGACGTGCCTTCCCAACAATGGACGTGCCTAACACGTCGTGCGGTGAAATGAGTGCTTTTCACGATCAACAGTCTTGAATATTTCTTAGCATAATGGGATAGGGTTAAAAGGAATAGCATAAGGGTTAGAGTTGGGGTTACATTTAGGGTTAGTGTTAAATTTAGGGTTCTGGTTGGGGTCAAAAGGTCAATATAGGAAAAAAGCAAAAAACACTATTTTTGGTTTTTGCCCCATAACTAGCAAAAAAAAAAATATGGAAACATGCATATTTCTGAACTCGGGATGACATTTAGAAACTATTTAGATGGGGTCTTTTTTAATGATTGTATTTGTATGAATTATATTTTAGGTCAAAGTTATAAAAAAAAAAAATTATTTTTTCATCATATTTTATTATTTTTTTTGTAGTACATTATAAGATATGATGAACATAATGGTATCTAATGAAAGCCCTTCTTATGACAATAAAAACAACATATAATTTGTGTGGGTACAGTATGTGAGGGAGAAGAAAATTACAGCTAAACACAAACACCCTAGAAATGTTAAAACAGTCATTGTCACCAAGGGAAAGTCAAAGTCAAAATGTCTTGTCACTAAGGGTTTAACTGAATGTCAATAGACTCAAATACATTTATACAAACTCATGAAATGTCATAGTGACCTTTGACCTTTCACAAGTTTGTATAAATACTTTTTTATTTTGCACATTTTTCTTATGGCGTGACAAATACCATTTGTTGAAATGTTGCCTATTGGATTGATTTATTTTTGTCAAATTGGGACCTTGTGCAGCCCAGTTGAAGCACCTTGCAGTTTTTTAACTTTTTAACCATCTTTGTTGGTGTATTCTAATTAACAAACCTTGGCTTCCCCTTGAGTAACATATTTTTGCTGTCCTGATGGCTCCCTGGACTCTAATGACTTGGAAAAGAAATATCCCTTCCAACAATCCCTCAAACATTTTAGACCTGTCACTATAATCAAGGAGGACCATTTAGCAAGCTTTCCTAGGTTGCTACTACTATTGTCACACAATCATGACTTTCCTTTTAGCTTGTATACACAAGCACTATACTCTTCTCACCTGCAAATGAAACACTCCTTAGATGAGGCCACATACTTAATAACAGACAGAATAAAGGACAAAAGTACTCTTTCACACTAACATTCAAAGTTGCTTTATTCACCACCAAACATGAAACTAAGTTTCATCATTATGTGCACCTTCTCTATTCCCAGTCTCACTTCTGTTCCTTCAGTGTTTATGTACAAGTGATACACCAACCCCTCACTCAATTGAACTTTTTTAGGACCACTTGGTGACACCAGTAAGGCTCTTCGTTCATTTGTCATCTGTCTCTAGGAGAGAGATCTTTTTTAATATGTACAGAGGACCACATACACAGCATTATCATGTAGAAAGCATCTATTTTAAGTAAAGTTCAATAATTAACCATTGAAGCTCCTCACTAGATGGCACTTGCTATCTACAGATTTACACGGATTTTCATTCAGTTATGGAAGGTTGTGTCCTCTCATCCAGAGGACAAGGGATGCAGCATGATGTTGATGGCTTCTCTAGTATCAATTCCTCAAATGGGAAGAAACCTATTCGGTCCTGGTCCATTCCCCATCTGGTCTCACTGACACCAATACTAACTGTCAACCTGTTATCCCTTAACTCCCCATATCTCAACCCTTTTAGGTGCACACTCTTCAACGTGCCACCTGTAAACTGAATACTTATTAACATTTGACCATACGGTCTCCTAAGAAACCGCCCGCCATCTTCTTTTCTTATTTCTCATTCCTTCCATCTTTCCACTTTCCATTTCCCTATATATATTTTTTTTCCAATAGGTGATATGATAATATTTTGTCTTTATTACTAGTAGTACTATTTGTAAAGTCTCATTTGATATGGCTTGTGTTCTTGCTTTACTATGCAAATAAAATCAGACTATATATATATAAAAAATATTATAACTAAGCAACTAATGACAAGTTATTAATGATAGCACAATATTATTAATCCAAACAGTCCTATTTTCTTTCATGTATTAATAAACAAAATAAATTGCACTTGTAATATATTGTTATCAATTATACTGTAATAGGGCAAAATTTATCTGTGAACATGTATTGCCTGGACATTTTAATAAAAGGCTTAAACATCATGATATAGAGCGTAATATAATCGATAGACGTGGAGAGAAGTATTACTCATCGGCTGTAAGAGATAAACACAACAGTACCAGAAAACTCTTCCTTTACTTATTAATTTCCAATATATTTGTTTCAGCAGCAAACATTTACACACCGCATTATCTGTTTAAACAGCTGCGTATCTTTATCAGGTTTGAATAAGGATTTTACATTCCTATGTCCCCAATGCACCAGCCTTATCATTTTCATTGATTCATTCTCTTTGTAAATACAGATCTCATTCTAAGATCTAGCTACATCTGCTAGTGTAAATTCTGATAAAGAAGAGTGTTAGGAATATCCAGTGAATTCCTCCATCTCTGCCTCTTTAAAATTGCTATAATCCTCAAACGTCTCCTGTAAACAGAATGTTTGCTCTATCTGATGTTAATACATTCTCTAAAGCCTTTTCCTCCAGTGATAACATTTTCTATTTCACAGAAGATCCTATATGCTTTAATAATATTTTGAACCTGTTTACTAAAGTGTGTTCCTATTAAAAGTAAAAGTGGCCATAATTTATATCAATTTGCTTAGCATAAAATACAAGTATAAGTGAAGGTCAGTGCAGTGCATTGAACTATTGCTCATAAGGAGATATTCACTTAACTATTCCATGTGTAGATACAAACCTGGAAAGCTTGCTCTGCATAATGCATTGTTCAAAAGTGAGCATTGTTACACATTGAATTATCCATAGCTAGCTGAGCTCTTCTAGCAGATGCTCACCAAATTTGGCACAATGACATGTTCATCTGACCAGCAACTCATATTTTAGTGAATTAGACCCCTTAGTATCATTAAACAACTGTAGACATTGCATTTGTTTTTCTGTATGCCCATTTTCATCCGTTTGTTTACTGAGGGAGATACCACCTATAGCTGGATGTTTTACAATATAGGGATGATAATCATTAAATACATATTCCTCTATATTATTCTTGCTTTATAAGAATATTTGGTTTTAACAATATCTCTGTTGTAAATGCAGTTGAATCCATGTTATTTCTTTAACTATATTTCTTTCATGCTATGGGCTGAAATTACCAGACAGGAAGCTAGTTAACTTAAGCGTCTGGGACTTAATTGAATTAATTTAATGTCTAAAAAAAAGCTCTACTGTTTTTCTGCATAGATGAGAAGAACTAAGAAGATTTTTTTTTTTTTTTTATAATAAACCTTTCTTAAGCATCCCATACTAGACTGGAACCTTACCTCCTGGCTGATAATGTCAGCTGCAAGCATGATAAAAAAAATGATTTTAAAAATCTCCATCAATATAAAACTATGTAAAAAAAAACCGAGACATTTATAAAATAAGCTCAAATGCTGCCTTTCATTACAACACCATTGATCATTAAAAACATTATTAAATATTAAATATAATACAATTTTCATTTCATTCCAATAATTGAGTAAGTTGCATACACTAAAATGCCTGACCATTCAGCAACAATTGGTGATAACTACCATCACCCTTCATAACTGCATTCCACCAAAAATGAAAAAAGTATTGTTATAAAATTAAGCGCACTGCTGGGACTGAACACAAGTTGAGCCAGTGTTTTCATAATTTGTTTTTACATGCTACGATTTTTAGATATAACACTATCAAGTCTCTGTTTTGCCATGTTAATTCAACAGGCTTTACTTGACAAATTAATCTGATTTACAACCAGGATTTCTTTTTTAGGACCATACTGAGCTTACATTGAACTTAACATGTACCAGACTTATGATCAGCTTACATATTTTACACTTATTGCAGTATATCTTCTACATACATATGCTACACTGGGATCTCTTCAGCAGGTTATGGGTTTTTTTTAAACTTTAATGCTCTCTCTTAAATTATGTAACCCATTCTTTATTAGCCATTAACCTTTACAATATTATATAATTATTTTACTGTGTCTAATATATCATGCGTCCTTTAGAATATTTAAAAAAAGAATACATTATCAAAGAAACCGATTTAAATGGTCCCAAAAGAACCATTCTTTTTTTATTAACCTCCTACAGCAGAGTAATCAATGGTATAATTTTCCAGTACAAGATTAAGTCCTTAAGCTAGAACAGTAGATACTCAGATCACTCAAATAAAATCTAAGCATAAATATGACATCTATCATTATAATGCAAATTATTTACTTTTCTTAATGTGGGTAAACCTTTCAGTCATCAAGTACAATTTAAAGTTAAATTTCTCTAATAAGGGAATATATAAATTTTTACATTTCCAGAAGCAACATATTCTTTCTAGGAATACATTTATAATTGAAATATGTTTGTAGGAAAAAGCTAAATTCAAACATAGTTTATTTTAAGGATATAAATTCTGTCTAGCAAGACATAGCACACATAATTTTCATGTGTCTTTTTAGAACATATTCATAATAGAACATTTCCTGTTCCACATCTTTACTGTAAATTCAGTAGGTTCATTTTGCTTTACTTTTATTTATAATATATTGTTTTTTTTTTTTTTTTTTTTTAGAAACAATCATTTTTAAACTCTATATAGTATGCATGTGTTCAGCATTACATTTATACAATTAGTTCTTGTGAGTTTTTATTCTCTATACATTTTACCAGAACAAAACATGCACTATATTCCCTAGAAAGAGATCCATTCTTTAATATACAAAATTACTGTATATATAGTTCTACAGTAATTTATTTAAAATATACTAATCTGCACATAGTAATAATAGATATTTTTATTTTAAATGAATATATAAATCCATCTCTTTTTTTTTCTACAGGATATTTTTCTTTAGTTTTCTTCATTCATCAAAATCCTGATTTTTATTAAATAACATGTTGTATACTGACTTTTTAAGCATAAACTGTATTATGCAGAAATTAACATTTAATAAAAATATATTTTGTATACTTACAGTAAGTAAGATCTTTAGATTTGTGTTTATTTTCCCAGACCCTATAAAAGTGCAAGTTTGGAAATCTTCAAATCAAACTGTTTCTTTCCAGTAAAACAAGCCTCTGCTTTCAGTTCCACAAAACTCAGTCTTTTACTGCTTGCTATTTTGGGTCCAGTACGTGGTAAACACTGAACACAAGAACTTTTGTGTATAGCATAATAAGGCCTCTCTGATGTTCACTCAACTCATTAGATTAAAATGCAGAAAGCTCAAGCAAGCAGAGTTCAAATTGAAAAAAAAAAGAATTTCTTGGTGAGTTATGCATCTTTTGTGTGTAATTTGTAAATGTAATGTCCTCTGTTTGACTCACAAAACCATTTCACCACGTTTGGAGTTGTACTAATAATATAAATACTGTATATAATGAAACTATCTGGTAAACAATATATTTACATTATTTATTGATATGCATAATTTAATCAAATGTGTATATTTTTTATTTATTAAACAATAGTTTTCAAGAACAATAGAGATTTATGTTTCTGCTAAAATGTCATTCAAACCTGATGGAGAGAGACACAACAAGAAATGGAATAACTCTGTGGGAAAGTTGTAAATTATAAAAATAATTAAAAAATGCAAGTGCAGTAAGTTTAATAAAGTAGGAACATGCTATCTAATCGTAGCATGCTGCTCGAGTTTGTGTAAGTAAAATATATGTGTGTTTACATGTGTATATATATATATATATATATAAAAATGAACTTCAAGTGACACAGTAAACCAGTTTTAAGAATCCTTAACCATTTTGATTGTTTGGCAAGGGTCAGAGGACCAACTAATAAATATCTTAACATGGGCATTGCTAGGTCTCCAAATGATCTGGGGCAAAAGCCCATAGCAGATGGGCTCTCTCACGCACACTGTCTCACTCTCACACACACATCTCTTGCACACTCACACACATCGTCTCTCACGCCCAACCACACACCTTCTCTCCTGCATACTGTCTCTTGCTTACACACACACACACTATTTCTCACTCACACACACACACACACACTGTCTAAGTCAAATACATACACAGACACACATCGTCTCTTGCTCCCACACACACACCTTCTCTCTTGCACACTATCTCTTGCTCACACACACACTATGGCTCTCTCTCTCTCACACACTGTCTCTGTCAAATACACACACACAGTATCTGTCACACACACACTGCATGCATTTAACACATTTAAATTTAATGTACAATATTTGAACAAGTTATGTTATAGGTCAGGGGTCACATATTATTTTTTGGAGAATTTCATTTTCATAATAATGTTTTACCATTACTTTCTTATCAATTTGTGGGTGAGCTCTTAGAAAAAATATTGTATTTTTATATGCGCACTAAAGCACTTCTTATTTACATCATAAACATTTTTTTGAAAGAGCTCACCCAGAAGATGAAAAGAAAGTAATGGCAAAACATCATTATGATAATTGACTGTGCAATTCCCTAAAACATATTATGTGACCAGTGAACTATAGCAAAATCCAGACAGATATAGGCAGTGTCAGAGGAGTTAATCCCTGGGTACCAAGACAGATATAGGCAGTGTCAGAGGAGTTAGCCACCAAATGTCTAGACAGATATAGGCAGTGTCAGAGGAGTTAACCCCTGGGTGGTTAGATAGATAAAGGAAGTATCAGAGGAGTTAACCCCCAGGTGGCTAGACAAATATAGGCAGCGTCAGAGGAGTTAACCCCTAGGTGGCTATACAGATACAGGCAGTCTGTCATTTACACACACATACACACTCTCACTCACACTGAAACACATACTCTCTCACTCACAGTGACACACACACTCTCTCTCACACACATACTCCCTCACTCACACTGACACACACACTCTCTCTCACTCACACTGTCAGTTCTTACCTTACCTGGTGCATCTCTAGTTTTGAGCTCCATGTGAAGGAGGGACTGGGCCATTCGGGAGAGGCTTCTGAACTCTCAGCCAATCAGGAGAGATGAGAGGTCTCACCTGATTGGCTGAGAGCTCCTTCAATCAGAGCTATCAATCTGGGACTCTGCATTGTCCCAGACTGAGGCTGCCGACACAGAATAGAGGAAATAAGGCTTCATGTGGTCCCAAGTGGCCCCATGGAAGGGTCGGCCCTGAGTATAGCCCTGAATGGACACTGCTGTTGATCAGAAGACCGGCCCCTTAATGTGCCAGTACTGATCAACAACAGTAGTCTCCATCCGACTCTATGCAGCAGAGATTCGGGGCTATACCCCCTGTAAACCACCACTAGCTTCTTAAGTTATTTGAATACTATTGACTGGAACATTGCCCTGACATCTGGATGCAGATTAATTTTCTACATTTCTGTATATATATATTGAGAATGGTATCTTAAAATCTAAGGCACATTTTAAACATTTCCCTCCTGGTTCTCTTTGAGGGATGTTGTTTCCTCTCTCCAGAAACATCCAATTCTCCCTGTGGGCCTCCATGAGGCTGTTATACTGAGAAGTAAATCTGCTCAGCAACAAGTGAGTATACTGATTAAGGGGTATATACAGCTGGGATAACTATATGTATTATGCTATGTCCTTTTTCCCCTACTTTAATCCTGTTTGTGAAACACCCTGAAGCACAAGCACGGAAGAAGATTGATTCACAATATAAATATAAGTATTTTTACTTAAGGGATACACAAAGTGGTGTTTTAAAGTTAAAAGCGCAGCACCTATTTGTTTAACATTTTAAAGAAGTTAATGTAAATAGTTACTTGAGATATGAAAGTGGGCATCACCACTCTTGGTTGTATAATGTCACAGTTCCATAGGGCTGTTAAGAATTGTAGAGATATACACATTTGTTTTTAACAAATGGAAAAAATGATGCGGGATTTTGTGGAAAAAAATACCTTCATGAATTATTAGAGAAACACTTTCAGGAGGCTTCAAGAATTATAAGATCCAACTAGTTCAAAGCAAACCTAAGGAGAAAACCCAAGATTTATTAAATATAGTCACAGATTTTAATGATGACAATATATTTATCAAAAAGATAATTCATAAAAACTCCCCTTGCTCCTAAATGACATGGATTTAAAAACAGTTTTAACACCTAATCCTAGAACAAAACTCATAAACAGTTATATAAAAAAAAAGATAAGTCACCTTATTCATTTGATGACTTTAGGGTGTTTATTAAGTGCAATAGGTGTCAGGCCTGAAAAACCTCAACCATGTTAAATGAAAGAAAATGTACCACTTTTAAATCTAATATCACTCAAAGGGAGTATCAGTTTAGTGAGCTGTTCACTTGTAATGCCAAGAATGTCATATGTCTGCTCTCATGCCCATGTGGCAAGTAGAATGTAGGTCGAACTATTCGAACATTACAGAAATGCACATAAGAAATATAAGGAATAAATTAATGACCCATAGTGTTTCAATTCATTTTGCAGATTATCACAATGGGGATGCCAGTTTACTGCACTTTATGAGCATAGCAATAGTGATGCCAAATTGGAGAGGGGGGACTTCATTGAGAAAGTAGGCCAAACCGAAATTAGTTGTCTATATGATTTAAGAACTTTAAATCCTGAAGGTCAATGAATTTGATATTTTAACTTTGTTTTAGAAAATTCTTTAACACATTTTTTATTTAATTTCATAGAAAATGTTGTTTATATTTGTGTACTCATTTTTCTATTTACATTCTCACTCTTATCGAAATTTATTCATATTACACTGTCTCTCCTGCTGCTCTCTCTTATGGTGCCTACACTTCAGCCACACCCCAAGACCTGGGGACAAAAAGGGTGGAGGTGTTGGCATCCTCCCATCTCCGAACTGCTCCTTCCAGCCCTTACCCTCATTCCCTTCCCTCTCATTTTCATAATTCAAAGTACACACGATTCTTCTTTTCTCCCAACTATCCCACCATGTTGCAGTTGTTTATCGGCCCCCTGGGCCCACTTCCCAATTTTTTGAAAACTTTTCTGCATGGTTCCCCAACATTATTTCCTCTGATGTACCATGTCTCATTCTCGGAGATTCCAACATTCCCATTGACCTAACCAACTCACCTGCCACTTCAAAACTCCTCTCCTTTACCTCTTCCTTTGACCTCTCCCAATGGACCAACTTTCCAACCCACACTGTCGGTCACTCACTAGACCTAGTGATTGCTAAATCATGTGCCATCTCTATCTTTTCCCATTCACCTTTCCCTCTGTCTGACCACCACCTTCTTACCTTCTATCCCACTGTACCTCAGTCGACTACTACACGTCTCCCCCTGACTCAATTCCAAAGACTGCTATCTAACTCCACCCTCCCGCTGCTGACCACAGCTCTTGAAACCTCTCTCCCCTCCTTCCCATCCATCTCACATCCAGAGGAAGCTGCTAACTTTTACAACAGCATCCTTACCTCAGCCCTTGACAACATTGTCCCTGTTGCTGCCAAACATGCCCACAGACCCAACCAACAACCATGGCACATAAAAGCAAACACGGTACCTCCAAAAATGGAATACACGCTGCAAGGAGGACTTTCTTCACTGTAAGTTCATGCTGTGTTCCTACAACTCTGCTCTTGCTCATTCCAAGCAACACTACTTCTCTACCTTAATATCCACCCTCTCATTGAATCCCAAACATCTCTTCTCAACGTTTAATGCTCTCCTCTGCCCACCTGCTCCTCTTCCCTGCTGCACTCTTACGGCCCAAGACATTGCCTCTCACTTCAAAACTGACTCTACCAGGGGTAACTTCACTGCCCACCACTTGCCCCAACTACCTCCTGCCTTGTTACCATCCCCCAAACCCACTCTGATTATCTCCCCTGTAGCTGAGAAAGAGGTAGACGATCTGTTCTCCTGCTTGAGATCTACTACTTGTGCACTAGATCCCATCCCATCTCACTTTGTATCCTCTCTTTCCCCTCTACTCTGTCCAACTCTAACCCATCTCAATAACCTCTCCCTATCCTCTGGAATAGTATCATCAACCTTCAAACAAGCCCAAAGCGTACTTGTATTGAAAAAAATCTTCCCTAGACTCCACACTCCAATCTAACTACAGTCCTATATCCCTTCTCCCCTTCATGTCCACGTTGCTGGAGAGAACGATGCACTCGCGACTAACAGACTTTCTGACTGCCAATGACCTACTTGACCCCTTTGAATCTGGCTTTAGACCGCTACACTCTACTGAAACATCACTCACTAGAGTATCAAATTGGATCCTTCCTGCCAAATCTAAAGGCCACTTATCATTGATGATCCTCTTAGATCTCTCTGCTGCCTTTGACACCACTGACCCCCACCCCCTTCTTAAAAGATTATCCTCATTTGGCATAAGTGGTACGGCACTCTCTTGGATTGAGTCGTACCTATCTGAGCACTTTTATTCAGTGTCTCTTGCTGGAGCAACATTGTCGCCTGTTCCACTTTCTGTTGGTGTTACGCAAGGATCGGTCCTTGGCCCGCTGTTGTTTTCCCTATACACCACCACTCTGGGAGAACTCATCTGCTTTTTTTGTTTCCAATGCCACCTGCATGCGGATGATACTCAGATCTACCTCTCTTCCCCTGACCTCACTCCCTCTGTTGTGTGATGTATAGTTGAGTGTCTGTCGGTCATCCCCACTTGGAAGTCTTCCTGAAACTTAATCTTTACAAAATGGAGCTAATCATCTTCCCTCCCTCAAAATCTGTCCAGACATCTGGACAGTCACCACTGAAAATTCTACAATCATATCAGCTGACCGTGTCCGATGTCTTGGGGTCATTTTCGACTCTGCTCTATCCTTCGTTCCTCATATTCAGTCTTTAGCCAAATCCTGTCATCTGCACCTAAAGGAAAATTGCATGCATTTGCACATTCCTAAGCATAGAGACCACCAAAATATTAGTGCACTCGCTTGTGATCGCTTGTCTTGACTACTGTAACATGCTTCTGACTGAACTACCTCTGGCTTGTCTTTCTCCCCTGCAGTCTATTCAAAACACAGCTGCCAGACTCCTCATTCTTGCTCTTTGGTCTGATTCAGCAGCTCTCCTCTGCAATGCCCTCCACTGGCTCCCGGTCTGCTCTAGGATCAAATTTAAAATTCTGTCTTTAACCTACAAAGCCCTTCACTCCTTGGCCCCTCTGTATATTGCCTCCCTTATGAACCGATACTTCCCTGCATGACCTCTGCGCTCCTCAATGGGACTACAGCTCTCCTCCTACCTCATCCCCTCTTCCATCTCGCACCTCCCAAGATTTTGCCTGAGCTGCTCCCTCTCTTTGGAACTACCTTCCACAGAGCATCCAGCTCTCTCCTTCCTTTTCAAACTTTTAAAAAGTCCCTTAAAACTCATCTCTAGAAGGAAGCTTGCTACCCATCTAACTAGCATACCGGTTTATCTTCCTCTAGCTAATCCCACTTAGCTCTCGCTGTCCTCACTGTTAAGATCAGGTAGCTTACAACTTATCAAGCTAGAACGCACACAATTAATCTTTGGCCAAGCTCACCTAGAGCCAACCATCCACATAACTGTTACTACAACTACATTACCTCTACTCTCTTCACTCCCTTGTGTGTTTCCTGTACCCCATTCCCTCTAGATTGTAAGCTTGTGAACAGGGCTTTATACCTCACATACCAGTCTGTTCTAGTTTGTCTAAGCTTCTAACCTCTGTATCTAACGCTACGTAAATTGTTGGCGTATGTTAATGTAATGTAATGTCAGATGTATGTTTTTAAAACTTACTTTTTCAGTTATTGTGGCAAGATTTGCAGTTCAGCATAAATTAGATGTGCCCTTAAATGAAGGGTTTTGCAGGGTAACCCCATAGAAATGCACGCTGTCACTTTAAAACATTTCTCCTGGATTGCCCAGTTGCCCAATAAAGTTACTTGGCATAAACTGTTTATTTTCATCACTTGACAAAGCCTGTTTGAAGTCACACGGATCAGGAAGTGGAAACCTTCGTATTCTTTTGAAATCGATGACCAAGCCACACAAACTGACTCTGGAAAATGGGTCATCCACTCCAGGAGGACCGTGGTGTAACTATACTGATTTACTGCATGATCCTGAGATATATGGATATATGCTTGAAAGCTACATTTTATATAACCTCTATTTTATTCCTTGCATATGATTAAATGTAATACAGTTTTACACTATGGAATGCTGTTTTTTCCTCCTTTCGTATTAATTATGGAACACTGCTCTGCATTGTATGCTGTAAGGAGACCATTCCCTTAAAGGGACAGTATCTTGATTTGCCACGGACCCCTAGAGCAAAGGTTTTTGTTCAGACCAATGTGAGTTTGACCAACATTGTCTCCTATTGTTTGTCTCTTCCTTATCCCAATGCCAGCTTTATTGCAAAGCTACAGAAATGCAAGTACAAAAACTGTATTACTTTATCTCAGTGTGTAACCGCATTCCGTAGAACTGGTTTATTGTAAAAGCCCTGTATAAATAGTTGTTTGTCAGTTTAGGGGCATGGTACACTTTAAAATGGGTTTCTTGTATAATGGCCTTCAGTGCCCTCCATTCTCTCATAGTTCTGTCTCTTTTTTCTGGTATGTTCAGGCCCCGTGCATTAATTGTTATCATTTTCAGGGGAGAAAGGGTCACTTGTGCCTGTGCTGTTGACATATTGGTTGTCAGTTCAGAACAGAGGTTTAAAAGAAAAATAATCAGACCGATAACCCTGATTTTCAGATTTAAAATAATAAACTGTAAGGGATAGGGGGAGATGTGAGGAAGGAGATGAAGGAGTAGGGAATAACTAATTTATTTACAAAATATCAAGAGTGGGGTAAACTTGTGAGGCACCCTAAAATAAGTTTGGTATAATATGGTAGTGTCCCATGTAGGGACCCACTTCTTTGACTGTTACCTCACTTCCTTTGACCCACCAGTACGTTGTGGTAATGTGTGAACCTGGCTGTCAGCAGTACAAATGTAAAAAATAAAATATACACTTTTAAGTTGACTACACTAATTAGTATTTTTAAGTATCACATAAAATTAAATAATTTAAAAAATCTTTAACCGTGTTGTGGAACTTTTAATTCTTTATAAAAGAAAAAACCTTCATCAAAATGCTTCTTATTTTCAGTTTCACCATATTAGCGATGGGAGGATATGTATCTTGTAAAGACTGTCTATAGTCATGTATGTTTTTATCTAACATCAGACAAGCTCTGCCTAGAGGAGAAAAAGAGATCGGGTCAACTTGTGTACAGTTCTCTTTTCTTTATTGAGGACTCCAGTACTGTTATGTTATTTTGTTCAGGTTAGGTCTAATGATCCTCCCCCACCCTGTATACCATATTCATAGGTCCACTATATCCCATATACCATTATGGATTATGTATATTAGTTATGAGTGGATGGATTTTTCTTACTATTTACCTTAACGTAAATAGGGATAGATAAGGGAAGCATAGGGAGACATGACAATATAATAATATTCCTGAATTAAACCAGGATGTACCATATGATGATTGGTAATTTTTCTGCATGTCTGGGTTTCTTTTTCTCCAGTGAGAGATGCTCAAGTGTGTCCATAAAAAAATCTGAGAACTGTTTCTTCTTTTTACTTCGGTACTCTATAGTGTCCAGGTAAGTCAAGTTTGTACAGGTGCCTGTGGGATTTCTTGTAATCCTCTACCATCGACTTAGCAATATTGTAAGGGTCCAATTGAAGCAGATCAAGGACTTTATCCATGAAAATGGGGAGCCTCCAGATGGAGAGGTAGGTGGATATGCTCCAAGCCCAAAAACTGACAATACCTAGCCAAGCTGTGGTAGGGGTATATATTATCCCCTTATATGAATGCCATGGGTGGGGGCAGTAAGAAAAAAAAATACCTGATCCGCAACTCTGGCTTCTGGCCCAGGGAAAAGGGCCATCCATAAAATAAAAATGATAAAATCCACCTAATTGTTAAAAAATCTGCTCTGGCAACAAAATGTTGCAGCTCTTAGCTGAGAGTAAACCAGAATGAAATCTCAAACCATTTTATATATGGACCCTTTCTTTAGGACATATTGCTGGACCAGAGGCATATTTTTTTATCTATTTAATAAATAAAATAATATAATATTTAAATGGCCTCTGACATTATTCCAGTCACTGACCCTAAGGGGCTGCGCTGACCTGGGGCCTGGGGGGACACTGCCACCAATTATTTTTACAGAGTGACTGTAGTCATGCTGTTGGCCCATTGCCACTAGTCACTTTTTATTTAATGGGTTCAGTGGGAGGTCATTTTAATTTGATTGGGGGCAGCGCTAGGCAGCTGAGGGTGGCTATTACACCCCCAGACCCCTAGCATACTATTAACAGGGAATAACAGTGTTTTATGGAAAACGCTGATATTCCCTTACCGCAATACCAGTGATTTAATGCACTAAATATAGATGGTCCATGTTGCAACTGAATAGCATGCTATTCTAGATGGTATAGTGTGCAGTAGTATCAGTGTCACAGGTGCAATAAATAACAGTCGCCATTGAATCTACCCCCATCCTCTTGTAATCATATAAATATGTTAATATTTCAATAGAATATTAGAGCAAGAAACATTTTTCATCATTTATAAATCATTACATTTCCTTTCAAACATAATGATGCAGAGAGAAGGAAATTAAATATTTAAATGTACATGTTTAGTGCATTAAATTTATATATGGCTATTTCTGACCCTGTATTTTTGTGTGTCTGAAATGAATACAATGTGAATATGGAAGTTGGATATTTAAGACTTTATCTTACAAACAGCACCTCAGAGAAAATGCACACATGTGTTCATTAGCCACAATGGTTTACCATTGTAGGACATTGTTTTTGTAATGGATGATGGCTTTTTAGGGCTCAGAGAAATTCTACAGAAATTGCACTTTTAAATTTGGTGTCTGAAATAAGAAAAGTTGCTCAAGCGCTTCTATTTTATAACAACTGTTGGATGGTATGATATTTTTCTAGCCCTGGGAGAGTTTTGAAAATCAAATTTAACATTAAATGGTGCATAGAGAATATCAGGAAAAAGTATACTGACAGATCGAAAGAGAAATGTTTGGAAGAAAAAGGGCATAGATAGTTTCCAACCACTTTTTACTGAAATGTGTTAGCATTGAGATTATTGCTAATACTTTTCATACCTACAGAATCATGAACTAAATTTAATATGACATTTTAGCCCTTATCAACTTATCTTACTATGTCATTGATATGTCATTTGAGGTTCCATGTGATTGCCAGTATGATGTCCCTTTAATTCTCGTCAGGACAAGTTTTTTTTTTTTTCAATATGTCAGGACAAGATCAGTTTTCAAACTGTTATACGTCTGCTCAAACATGAATGTTTCTTTCCCAGCATAAATTATCTATTGTTTTTTTGTATTTCTTCATTTATGATGGGTTTTCACCTTTCTAAAACTAAACTAATAACAACTTACAGACATAGTATCAATACAGTACATAGTTTCAGAGATACTTGTCTTTTACATAACATTAAGTAATGGCTAAATTTAAAGTTCACATAGAAGGTAAACTAATCACATTAAATGAGAAAGGCACTTAAAAAAAGAAAATGAATGGGGTATTGGAAACTTGAAGAAAGCTGAGGAAAAAGTGGGAACTGGTGGGAGGGGGCATAGGAGTAAGCATGCAACTGGGGACTAGGAAAACTGTATATCCATGGCTCATTAGAGTAAGATAGCCAAGCCCCATGGTCAATAGGGCAGCCCAGAGCCCCAGTTTTTTTTTGTAACTTTTTGTTGAGTTGTGGAGATAGGCTGTATTGAACGTGGTTATGGTAGGCATGGTGCATTGGCTTTATACTACTGCTAGTGCCCTTCCAGCTGCCAATGCGAGCCATGCTTATTTTATGCCTTTGTGGTTATACAGTAGGACAGTGATAGCATCTATTGCAAAAGGTTTTTCTATAACGTATTTTATCAGAGAAACTACCCTATTCCAAAAGTTGATCAGTTTAAGGTAGGACCACCAGCAGTGAAAATAGGAGAGCCGCAGAATTTCCTACACAGAGATAAAGTCATACAGTGCATGTGAGCCAGGGATGCAGGGGTATAATATCAGCAAAGTAAAGTCTTGTATCCCTATTATTTATTTTATACACAAATTGACAAATTCAGGGTTCCTTCCATAATATCTGATGAGTTCTCAGGGTCAAGTTTGGTTCCCAAATCTTGTTCCAAAAGCTGGACGTATTTTAGTTGAGTCAGTGAGTTAAATTTGGTTCTGAGTAGAACATTGACATAATATGTTTAGAGCAGGGTGTGACAAACATATATATTGGAACCAACTCTTATCTAATAGGCCTGCTGTTTTAATCTGTTGATATTGTACAAAGTCAATGATTTGTAGATCTCTGAAGAAATCCTTTGTGTGGAATGTGGCCTGGATCCTAAGTCATCAAAGGTTTTAACTTGGTTCTCTAGATGTAGGGTTGGCTATTCTTATGCCCATGTGGGAAAAGTTTTTAAATAAAATTGGATACATTTTTGTAGACAAACTTCTATTTCTGTAGATAGGTGTGAGAGGCGAAAGTTGTGAGTGAGAGTGCTTGGTAGACTCCAGGAACAACTCTGGGAATATCTCCACAGTTCAGACGCAACTCCAGGAAACTTTCAGCTTGTTAACTTATGAGAAATTGTACACTTATGTGCCTTTTAATTATGTGGTAGGGGCAATTGGGCAGCACTTAGGTAATTTTTTTTTGTCATGGGACAACAGCATTTTGTCAGACCATGGTCCCAGGTGGAATACACTTTTAATAGATGTGGAATGCATTGAGACAGTAAGACAGTATTTGGATTGAAAGTTGTGTACTGAAGGTAAAATTGGGACTATGTCAAACAGAATTATGTTATATTGCTCTGCATTTTTATATACCTCAAATTGTGACTCATGTCTCCACTCACAACTGTTAATTTAAGATTTAAGCAAGTTCAGTTCAATTGAATGTTTAGCAGTCATTGGCTTATTTCCAGGATGATGAGAGTCCTAATTTATCTACATTTATACAAATTAGGCTTAATCCATCATACAAAGGTTCTTTAAACTGAATTAGAAATGTTCTAAACAAAGTATTTAGGATTTTTAAATAAAATAGATATGTGCAACTTTCAACAATATTGGGATGTAAATCCTTAATCAAATTTTATAAAAAATTAATACAAAATCATCTCACTTTTGTCTATTTAGGAAGTGCAAAATGGATTAAATGCTAGGAACTCGCCTAGAACCCAATATGCTATATTATATTTCCCTTTTATCTACAAAACATTTGTATTGTGGATAAACTCTTTTCAAATTTGAATATGCAATATAATTCAAAACTATATTAATTTGCTTTCCAGATGCATTAAATAAAGAAAAAAATGATCCTTCTTTACAAAAGGTTAAATATACCACATCAGCAGTTGCCTAGCAACTTTTCATATAAAAAAGTGTTGATAACCTGTCTGTCTAATTATATTTAACTGTGACATGTTAAAAGTAGCAGAAGTGACACATCTCATGTAAGTTTGTATCACAATGGTTCTTTACTAGGATGTCATTTGGTCTAGATTCCACTTTTACCATAGTCTTGCTCCTAAGTGTCCAACCGTGGTCTTCCAGCTGCTACTGATCTAAAAAATCCCCTGTACCTTTATAGGATGGTAGAGAATTCTGGTCATTGTAGTCCATAAACAGCTGGAGGGTCACAGTTGAATCTCTAGGGCCTAGATAACCTGGATACCTTATTATAAAATGTATTCAGAAAATGCTTACGCTGGTCATAGACTATTGATTCATTCATGACTCAGCAAATCAATTACAGTATAATTCTCTAGTCCACTCTATTGTTCTTTAATATAATTATACTTCACATCACTCTGATATGTTAAAAAATTAAACTGGATGATGCTCACTTGCACGCACACTTTTCACCTAGCTTGCATACTTCATAACCATTTTAATGGGAAGCCCCCACTCTGTTCAAGTAACATACTCACCCTAATCCTCCGCACATCCTACAAAATCAAGTATAATTCAAGCAGCTTATTTGCAGGTCCACATTACAAAAATAAAGTAGGTTGAAGTGCCTTCTCTAACAGAGTGCCTCACTTGTAGAATAACCTTATAGATACCATCAATTCTAGTCTAAAAACAGAATATTTTTTATCCCTTTTATATACATATATATTTATGTATGTATATGTATATACAGTTATAAAGACATATATGTATATACATGGATAAAAATATATAAACAGTGTGGTCCAAAATTCCATCACCAACTGGTTTGATTTGATCATGTATTAAAATATACAATCATATTATAATGAGTTAAAACACTTCTTTTTTATTACAGAATATTATTTAATATGGAGGTTAACCATTGTTAGTCTCTTTGTTAAGTGTATATGTACAATTGCCATTTATATGAATATTGCTATTGCCCCCATAGACTTAACATTGGCCTCAGGTCAATTTATTTTACCGGACTGCCACTAAAATACCTGCTGGGTGGCAACCGTATGATCATACCGAATTTTTTTGACATGTTTTAATTTTCAGTGTGTGTTAATAAATGTACTTATTTATTAGATTGGTCTAGCATTTTGTAGTTCATAATGCCATGGTGTATGGGTGGATATCCATGGTTGACATATGTTTAGATAGTTTTGTGAATTTTCTTCAATGTAAACTGTTAGTTTTTCCATTGTTTTTTTTTTTTTCAAGTCTATATTTAAAGTTGGTGTTGGACCTACTTTCCAAACTATTTCTATGGACAGTTTCACTGCTGTTCACATTCGATTCACTAGTTCATTTGCTTTCTTATCTAGTTTTATTAATGAGTACTTCCTATTTAATATGGTAGTCCTTGGATCTAGTTTGATCTCTACTTTGGGGGCCATTATGGTGATCTTTTTAGATATGTGTTAGCCCATTGGGATAATTTTATATAACTGAAGTACAATGATACTCGAAAGGTTAGAATATCATGCAAAAGTTCATTTATTTCAGTAATGCAAAATAAAAGGGGAAACTAATATATGAGATAGACGCATTAAATGCAAAGCAAGATAGTTCAAGCCGTGATTTGTCATAAGTGCGATGATTATGGCTTACATCTCATGAAAACCCCAAATCCACAATCTCAGTAAATTAGAATATGACATGCAATCAATAAAACAAGGAGTGAACATAGAACAATATCGGACTTCTGAAAAGTATAAGCATGCATATGGACTCAGTACTTGGTTTGGGCCTTTTTGAAACAATTACTGCCTCAATGTGGCATGGAAGCTATCAGCCTGTGACACTGCTGAGATGTTCTGGAAGACCAGGATGCTTCAATAGCAGCTTCCAGCTCTTCTGCATTGTTTGGTCTCATGTCTCTCATCTTTCTCTTGGCAATGCCTTATAGATTCTCTATGGGGTTCAGGTCAGGCGAGTTTGCTGGCCAATCAAGCACAGCAATCCCACGGTCATTGAACCAGGCTTTGGTGCTTTTGGCAGTGTGACCAGCAGATGACATGGCTGCCAAAATCAACACAGACTGTGGAAACTTCACACTAGACTTCAAGCATCTTGCAGTGTGTGCCTCTCCATTCTTTCTCCAGACTCTGGATCCTTGGTTTCCTAATGAGATGCAAAAGTTGCTCTCATCAGAAAAGAGGACATTGGACCACTGAGCAACAGACCAGGTCTGTTTTTCAATATAGCCCAGTTAAGACGCTTCTGACGTTGTTTGTTGTTCAGGAGCGGCTTGACAAGAGGAATACGACATCTGAAGACCATGTCGAAGATCCGTCTGTGTGTGGTGGGTCTTGATGCACTGACTCCAACCTCAGTCCACTCCTTGTGAAAGTCCCCAACACATTTGAATGGCCTTTTCCTGACAATCCTCTCCAAGCTGTTTCATCCCTGCTGCTTTTGTACCTTTTTCTTCCACACTTTTCCCTTCCACATAACTTTCTATGAATGTGCTTTGATACAGCACTTTGGGAGCATCCAACTTCCTTCACAATTACCTTTTGAGGCTTTCCCTCCTTATGGAGGGTGTCAATGATGGTTTTCTGCACAACTGTCAGGACAGCAGTCTTCCCCATGATTGTGATTTCTACTGAACCAGACTGAGAGACCATTTAAAGGCTCAGAAACCCTTTGCATGTGTTATGGCTTGCTTAGCTGATTAGAGTGGGACACTATGAGCCTAGAATATTACACCTTTTCACAATATTATAATTTACTGAGATTGGGGTTTTCATGAGCTTTAAGTCATAATCATCGCACTTATGACAATTCACGGCTTGAACTATCTTGCTTTGCATGTAATGCGTCTATCTCATATATTAGTTTCCCCTTTTACGTTGCATTACTTAAATAAATTAACTTTTGCACGATATTCTAATTTTTCGAGCATCACCTGTATTCATCTTGGAGTATTTGATATGAGTTTTGTAGTTTCTGGAAGGTTGGGATTTTGTTATTTGGGGTAATGTCACTTAGGTGTTGGAAACCCTGTCTTGTCCACCATGTGAGTCACTCTGAGGATTGTTTATTATAATCAGTAGGTATCATCCAGGTACTCTTTAGAGGTACAGTTGAAGGAATAGAACTTACGTTTCTAAATATATATTCACCTTCAATACCAAATGCCTCCTTCATCCAAACCATATCACATACAAACCTTGATCATGAAGGAGACTCCACTCACCATACACACACTAGCCCAAAGATATCATCCATGCCAACAACTAATTAAAGAACATATGTTAATAGATACATGGAGATCCATACATCCAAATGATAGACTATACTTTCTTTTCTCACCCCATACCTCCTACTCTTGACTTGATTACATATTTCTAAACCCACAATTAATCAGCAATTTAGAATTAGCCACCATTCATAAAATTGCTTGGTCAAATCAAGTTATTGTAGAATGCAAACGAACACTACAAGTCCCTCTCCTAACTCCCAAAACAATGACTTAGACTCCAACACTAAAATGGCACTCAAGCTATTATTGATTACTTTCAATTCACTCATGGTACTCATGATGTGACTATATCTATTTTATGGAATGCATAGATTAGAGGAAAAGTTATATGAATAGCTTCTAATAAAAAGAAAAAAATTCACAACTCAGTTACATACATTAGACCAACAACACAAGATCGAACCTACCCCCACATTTCTCAAATAAATAAGACGCACAAAGGGAGAACTAAATCACCTTATGACAGATGCAACTTTAAAAGCTATCACATGGAGTAAACAAACATTTTTCAAAAAAGCTAATAAACCCGACACCCTACTGGAAAAAAGTCTAAGGAACATAGGTAGACAGCATATGCTCAAATCCATTAAAGTTAAAACTCAAAAATTGGAAATACATCTATTAGAGCATACCACTGCTCCTATGGCAATTGACACACCTAACATCACACAGGTGGTTGAAATTCAGTCTGATGTAAGTGACCATGATCCTAACATCACTGGAGGGTTGCCCAGTATATCATGCTCCTCCTCATCAGATGCTGATGAATAAATCATACTGTAGCATCATGTTAGTAGCCATGGAACCTCTCGGTTAATTACCAATCCTATCACCCAGATGTACTCCTCCACTAACAAACTCTGCACATATCTCTCATTGCCCCCTTCCTACCCTAAACTTGTTTTATTATTATTTCAAATTATTCTTTAAAAAAAAATCTAAATTATTATTATTAAATTATAAATTAAACACAAGTTATCTAACTGTGTCTCTGTTGTTATTGAGGTGAATCCACAGCTACCACCCCTTGCATAGTTAATGTTTCCCTTTTATTTACAGAGCTACATGGATCTATCTTCCCTTTGCTTTTGACCAGGGCCGGCCTTAAGTGTTCCGGCGCCCTGTGCGGTATTCCCCTGTGGCGCCCCCCCCCCTATGTATGTATCTCTCTCCCTTGCTTGTTTGTCCCTTTCCTCTTCATTGCCCTGTCTGTCTCTCTCTAACTCCCCCATACCTGTTCTCTCTCTCCCTCTGTTTTTTCTCTCTCCTCCCCTTCCTCTGTTCTGTCTCTCTCTCCCCCCCCCGTTCTGTCTCTCCCCCCTTATGTCTCGCTCTCCCCACCTGTTCTGTCTCTCTCTCCCCCTGTTCTGTCTCTCTCTCTCTCCCATTCCCCCTGCTCTGTCTTTCTCTCCATCCCTCCCCCTGTCTGTCTCTCTCTCCCCCTTCCCCCTGTTCTGTCTCTCTCTCCTGCCCTGTTCTGTCTCTCTCTCTCTCTCTCCCCCTTCCCACTGTTCGGTCTCTCTCTCCTGCCCTGTTCTGTCTCTCTCTCCCTCCCTCTGTTCTGTCTGTCTCCCCCCCTGTTCTGTATCTCTCTCTCCCCCTTCCAGATGTTCTGTCTCTCCCCCCTCCAGCTGTTCTGTGTCTCCCCCCTCCCTCTGTTCTGTTTCTCCCCCCGCATCTCTCTTCCAACCCTCCCCTGTTCTGTCCCCTCCCCTCCCTTTGCCTTCAAAGGTGGTTACAGAGAGGGGGCGGGGCTAACCGGCTGAGCGGTGTAGCTCCACCCCCACCCTGTGAAGCAGAGCAGCGTCTGCTTTACGGGGAGCCCAGGTCAGCAAGAGAAGGTGCTTCTCGGCTCCCCATGCTTAATGCAAGCATGGGGAGCCTAGCAGCACTTTCTCATGCTGCCAGTGGCTCCCCGTGAAGCAGACGCTGCTCTGCTTCACAGGGTGGGGGCGGAGCTACACCGCTCAGCTGGTTAGCTCCGCCCCCTCCCCGGACCCAGCAGAGCATGCCTAGCAGAGGGCTGGTGAGGGGGGATTTTTTGATCTCCCCCATCCAGTGCCTTTACTCTTTTTTATTTTTTTTTGACTTTTTTTTTTCTTTGGGGTGTTGCGCCCTCTGCGGTCGCACAGGTCGCACACCCCTAAGGCCGGCCCTGCTTTTGACTTTTCATTTTTGTGTGTTAAGCACATGCATTTATCTGCATGATTCTTTTGTATGTGTTTTTTTTCCTGTACCTAGTTGCGTATAAGTGGAAATATAATTTTTTCCCCCAAATATGTTAATTGTGTATATTTGCATTGGAATTGGTATTAGGGCATATTTGTAGTCATGTCCATGTAAAAAAAAAAAAAAAAAGGTAGTTTAAAACATATATATTTTTAATCTCTCTTTATTAGAGTTTGCATTTTAAATATGGGTACTTATTTCATGTCTCAGTGATGTGTTTTTTTTTTTTTTAAATTAGAGGGCTTTAAAGCTGAATTCTCAATTTCAGAGAGAATTAAAATGGTTATAATGTGGCTGTTATCACCAAATCCAAATGGTATTCGGGGTTGATCGTTGCATATTGTGTATCCAAACTTTTTATGGCAACAATGTTCTGATCCTGATACTTTGGTTAGTGAACAGCCCAAGCGGCCAATTCAGGGACAAGACCTTCATGCGTTAGATGATAAGTAACTGAGGTATCACTGATTTTAAATCTAGTGAAAGTTTATTCTATGGTCTGTACAACTATTTAGTACATTACAAAGAGTTTTCTTCAGTATTACTGAGATGGGCTGCTTCCCCAAGCAAGTAAATTGGAAGTATCTTAGAAAAGATGAATGTTAACCAAATCAAAGGTACAGTCAGTGATCTACAACTGTTTGAAAATGTGTTATTGTAGATGATTGCTTGGAACAGCATTCCTTTTTTCGAAACTTTGTGATG
Organism: Pelodytes ibericus; assembly: GCA_036172795.1. Lineage (NCBI taxonomy): Eukaryota > Metazoa > Chordata > Amphibia > Anura > Pelodytidae > Pelodytes > Pelodytes ibericus. Next base: position 81,704,622 of record CM069859.1, read on the forward strand.
TGTCAATGTAGATCTGTTTCCGAGTAACCTTTCCCTTTCTGGCGTTTTTTGTTTTGAAGTGATACTGTTATATGTTCTACTTCTTTGTTTTCTAAAGCATGTAGGAACTTCAAAGCACTGTGAAGTTTTCAAGTGATTTCTATTTCTCATCCAGGCAATTACAGTGTCAATTGAAATTGGGACTTTGACTAATTTATAACACATAGAACCTTCATCATTACTTGATACAGCAAAGACAAGAACTGTGGCTTTTTAGTAAAACTGTCAAAGCCTGGTTATCCATATTGACTGTTGCCAACTGGACCAAGGTCCCTGGGGCAGCCATTTTGATGATCATGCTGTTTCGGTGTAAAATATATTGACATTGGTATTGTGGTATCAATAATAAATCAATAGGTTGACATTTTTTTCTCATGCTTTGTTTCTCTTACCACACTATTACATTGGACTGTCCATTTAAAAAATAAACTATTAATTCACAAAAATTACCTGCAAGAGGTAAGTGTCGGGCTCCACCTACTGGCAAGGTAACTTAATAAGCAGCTGCAGATATAGATAAGGGTGTTCCAACCTTGAAAACTTGACAAGCTGGAAAAGTCACGAATAAAGTAGAAAAATGTTGGCACTTCAATTTTCAATTCAATTTTTTTTTTTTTATTTATTGTGTGTACCAGGGAACAATTGCAGGGACACATTTTTTGTGTTTTGCTTTTTTTCAACGCTTAATCATAAATGCCACTTATGACATATTTAAAACACATTTTAGGCATTTGGTTGCAGTTCTGCTAACACAATGTATAGATTATTTTCAGTAATTTTTTTATTCTCTACATGCACAGTAAAAACAATTTTCAGATGATACAGTCCCTTTAAAACAGATTTGTCCCTAAATCTATGCTTTTGCTTGCAATTCTGCCAGCACATTCTTTAAATACACAGCACAGGCAATGTTTCCACAATGGACTCCCTTAATTTTTTTTTTCTTTTAATGAGGCAAAAGGTCACTCTCTGTTACAAAGTGCCTTCTGTCTAATTAACAGTTTCCATAGAAGATGTCCTTCTTTTATGTGTAATTTAAAACAGAATTTGCAAAGTGTAAACATTCAAAAGTGTTATATATGACTAAATATAGTTGTTCCTTAATATATGCACCATTGGAGTATTTACAAATACATTTTTGTAGACTTAAAATGCAATAATAAATATATTAACAAAAATGTAGGATGGAAGATGCAAACTTGTGCTTCCAAACAACCAGCATAGATACGAAGACCATCAGCTGCTACATATAAGGTGAATGACAAATTGTTTGCAGTACATTGTTAATTAGTAGAGATCAATTAATAGCAGTGAAATTTTTAATATGTTAATGCAGCTCTAGTTTGGAATACAAACAAAGTGGGTAATTCTTTTAACCTTGGTTAGAGAGTATAAATGAAGGACAAAAAAAATTTTGCAAGCACTTTTTTTTTACCCTGGAATTTAATAGCATTATAATCATTTATGGTTCTTAGCATCCAGATTTATTCTGCCTGCATATAGCATACAAATTGAAGTTTTAATTTTACAGTTACTGTAGTACAAACTATGACAAGACTGCTCAACCATTTCAAGGAAACCTCATTACAGAAAAGTCAGATAGTGTTCTTCTATCACATCTAAAATCTGGTCTTTAACTGACCTGTTTTCATTGCTGGGGAGAGAACTTTAAGATATGTAGATTTTTTTTATGACTTTTTGACTTCTAAAGGATCATCTTCCTTTAGTGAGCTGATAATTTAATTCCACAGGGGATAGTCACTTGTGCTGTAGTAAAATACAATAACACAGTAATATATTTTAGTAAAATCGGTGTTAATTGTATTTTAGTTATTGTGCTTGTAGGAGGGCTAATCAATGCAGTGTGCTATATATCCACTGCACTAAATGTATGTGAGGTAAAATGCAGTATATTTTGTGCATCAGTGTTTGTGTTCATACTAGAATAAAGCATAACAGTGGATAACCAGTGCTCAATACAAAGTGCAATTTCTATGTGCAAAGCAGAACACAACACATACCGTATTTGCTCGAATATAAGACGACTCTGATTATAAGACTACCCCCTGACTTTCCAAATGCTTCCCCTCCCTTCCCCCAATGTTGTCTCTCTCTCTCCCCCTCCCTCCCCCCAAATGTTGTCTGTCTCTCTCTCTCCCCCTAGCATTGTCCGTTTCTCTCCCCCGCCCCCCAGCGTTGTCCGTCTCTCTCTCCCCCCAACTGTGTCTGTCTGCCCCCCCTTCCCACCAAGGTGTCTCTGTCCCCTCCCTCCCCCCAAGGTGTCTCTGTCTGTCCCCTGCCTCCCCCCAAGGTGTCTGTCTGTTCCCTCCCTCCATCCTTCCCCCATTATGTTTCTGTCCCCTCTCCCTGGTGGCTAGTGGGGGCAGCCGGGGGATGTCTGCACGATATGTGCAGACACCCTCCATGCTGCCCAACACTTAAGTCTATTATGACGGACAGCACGACCTCCCGACTTCCGGGAGTGAATTTCACTTACTATTTAAATACATCCTTTTTTTAAATACAAATATTCATATCAGAGTGATTTATCTGAGCTCAAGTAAGCAGTTATAATGGCACAGGTTTTAATATATATATTGATAAAGGGCTTAGCAGCCTGAAACGACGGTTACCTGAATTAAATCCTAGATGACTGTCTTCAGAAGTCCTGTGAGTGCATTCTTTACCTTGTTTGGATTTTGTATGTATTGATGCGAACTGCACCCAGGCATGTTGTATACTGACGACTAACGTTATGCAGAGTGCTAGTACTTTGGATTGATATATATAAATGTATATATAAATTGTGACCTTTGTGACCTTAGAGCTCTGGTTAGAGCTATGTAATTACTTTGCGTTACATCAACATTTATTTATATAGTGCCGACAATGTTATATTGGTACTTAGTGTTACATTACAACATATTTTGTTCTGATTGGGGACTCATATATATTACAATTATAGGTGCTGAGGCACCACTGACTACATATTTATTTGGAGGATGTCATTCCTTTAGTTGTAAAATATTACATCTACAGTTTAGTCATGAGTACGTATGTAAATGTTTGGATTTTTTTTGGTTTATTTGCTGGTGGATATTATTAATTTATTTGATTTTTCAGATTTAATCAGAAAAACAAAAAAAAGTACATTGTTTAGTGAATCTGCTGTTGGAGAAGGTTTTGGGCATACTAAGACTATGTGGTCTACTCAAAGAGCTTACATTTTTGCAACAAAAATCTGACTATGGAATTACAACCCCATTCGGATAACTTCAGATATCCATTCAGGAGTTCAGCCAACTGAAATAATAACCTGAATCCTCCTCATGAAATTCTGTTGGGGAATCTGCCCAAGTTTATAAAAAAAAAAAAAAAGCGAAGTAACATAAATTAAAATGAAATAAAATAAGTCACAATAAAATGAAATAAAAAAAATCACAATAAAATAAATATAAAAAAAAATGTAACAATAATATTAAAACAATTCTATATGAATGCTATAAAACAGCATAACAGCACTTGTGGTATAACAATACCAGTTATGTCATGGCAGCTATTACACACCACTTGTAAGTACAGTGGTTGCAGAGAATGCCACTGCAACTTGACCAGCTTAGGCAACCTCTGCGATCACTGTACTTATAAAGCTGGTATGTGGATAGTGGAGGTGTATTGCAATTGTGTTATCATCTGGCCAGAGGGTCACATGGCATTCTTACCATAGTAACACAGTGGTTTCTATTACTGGAACTGCCTAGCACATTCATAATTATAATAGTACCCTTTCATATCCACAGTGGACAATGGTACATTGGAAAGTAGTGTGGCCATCCACACCATGGACATGAAATGGTAGGGGTATGATGGCAGAAGGGTGCATATAACCTAACAGATGATAATAGTGAACCCATAGCTGGCATGATATCACTGGTACTGTTATACCACATAATGTTATGTTGGTGTATAAAATAATATGTGTTAATGTATGTATGTGGACATTCCCTAACTTTTACTGGGTTATATATAGGCTATTTTAGATTAAAGCTGGGACAATTTCAGGAAGATCCCCGGACTAGATAAGGACGAAATTCAACCCACAAATGGCAGAAATTAGCCATACTGAATATCCAAATTATGAAATTTTCCTCAGTTCCACTATTAAGCCCTGATTTTGTGGCAACTCATGGCATATTGAGTAGGCCCCTATGTATCTGTGCACAGGCTCAGGCAGTTTATGAAAAGGTAAGCAATCTTTAACTTTAATCATATTTTAAACAAGCGCATGGGATCAGAACATCATATTTTACACCTTTTACACCTGATGTACAGCACAGAACTAAAAGTATAGATGCATTCAATATAGTACAATTTTATTTTTGAATTATTTTTATTGGTTTATGGAAGACCTGGTCAGTTTGAGAAAGAGAACACTAGAAATCATTTTATTCACTTAAATAATGTCTGTTTTAGCCTGGAAAGAATCAGAAAGAGAAAAATAATCACGCTCTTGAGCCAGAAGCGAGACAGCTGTCATAAAAGTCAAATGGGATAGCACAAAGTCAGCTAGCCAGAAACAAGGTCAATTAGTAAGGAATCTGATAATCACCAGTCACACTGAGGGGCAACTGGTGCTGAAGATACTAGTTAACACCACTCAAAGTCAATCACTATACTATGGAAACATCAAACTCAATATAGATCAAACATCCAAGAACCCTGCAGCAAGACAGAAAATAGGACAGAAGTGAACATGATTGTTAAGCAGGTCTAATCCCATGTGCCTCAAAGGCATGTGAGGAGTATGAATAAGTTTAATATGAAAGTACATAATGTAGACTATAAGATTTTATCCACAGTGTGAGCAAAATGTCTAAAATCTGTAGCATATATAAAAATTGCAAAAGAAAAAATGTTTTTTTTTTTTTTACATTTCAATGAGCAAAACAATATGCACACTACCGTGGATAAATCAATTAGTGGTGTGTTACACTCCAATGTACTCAAAAAATACATTTATATAATTACTTCTCAACAGAGCAGGTGCCGCTACAATTAACAAGCTGCCACTCAGTGGAAATCCTTTTCATGCAACATATGGTGAACAACTCTCAAGCGAAGAATCTAAAGAATAAAAGAAAAAAACAGAATAGGGTAATAGCGTTTTACAAAGTACTTTAATTTCAACAAAGGCATGTTCTATGATTGCACTTGTATCAGACAGTTAAGTTAATCCTGTACTGACTGAGCACTTACAAAGAAAAAATATTTTATGACTTTGGAATCTTCTTGAGCCTCATGGCATTTACAAATTTACACTAGTCTTCAAGTACACATGGGGAAATTGTCATTGTTCCAAAGTTAAAAATATTATAGAATACGTTAAAGTAATTTGCATGAAAGTTATATTAAAAATGACAGTTTATTTGAACAATTCTCTGTTTATGGTCACAGATTGATAATAACATTTAAATATGTATTTTGCAATCATTTCATATCATAGGGTAAAATGCAAATAAAACAACATTGATGTGACCTTATTGAAAACAAACAATAGGTTTAAGAGGTAAAATGCAGCTTTGCTGAAAAATAATAATGAAAAATGCGAGAAGCATCTAGATGTTAACTAAAGATTAAAAAGCCCATAGAAGGAGTAGGCAATTAATGTAATATGTTGATATGCTGGTATAAAACAAGAAATACACAGTAAATAGATACATTCCTATGTCTTTAGTCATAACTAAGTTCCAGACATAATAATATCAACCAAGTGTTTAACTAAATAAGGTACATTGAAATATTTTATGTTTTTCTATTTCCTCTTTGGGATGTTACACAACTCCCTCCCATAGAAAACACGTAGTACAGTGGTATATATCGTAAGAAGTCCAATAGAAATGAAGTCAAAGCCAGATCATCAAAAATAATATGGTACATTTCCAGACCTTTACAGAGGTTGCTGGTAAACTCATTTCCTGTGTCCAAGCACTTAATCGTAGGCGCTTAAACAGTGGACTAACATAAGGCGCATTATTTACTGTGTTCTCAATACAGGTGATGGAAGGAGTGACCTCAACAATGTCTTAGTGCCCACTCCTTTGCACTGAACATACATAAAAAGGTTAAGAACAATGTAACACTATGCAACACCATGTTTCCTGTATTATATGTATCTAATAGACTTTAACAGCTACAATGCAAATAGAACACAAATGAGGATTTATAAATCACATCATCAAAAATGACTATGATGTGAAACAATATGATAAGGTATGCTTTCTTCAATAAAGAACTTCTAGCATAATAAATACAATTAGATGATATATGCAGTGCAAAACAGTTGTCATTCAAATATGACCATTGTATTCAATTTAGACAATCCAAATTGCTCTCCTCTCCGGAGCCATTAAACAAAGTACAATACATCAAACTCTAGGTGCAATCCCTTAGGCCTCCTATTTTGCGGCTAAATGATCCATTTCACTTCCAAATAGTTTAGTCTCTCAGGGAGGTTTCCTCCACCCTCTGTAAGACATGCTTTATCTATCCCCTGGATGATGCACTTACTGCTGTCACCACCATTACAATTAAGGGAATGTTACTTTATCACTGGTTGCCGATGTGTGTGCAACATATAACCTGACATTCTAGTCATTTGCAAAAAGGTATGCATGTGCCTGTTGTTTTAACATCCTAGTTTCTGTAATTTATGTAATGTTTTATGGCATTTTGGATGACACTTACAGAGGTTGTTGACACCTTGCCAACCTGTAAATTCTTATGTGTCTTCCACAGATGTTCACCACACTTGTACATATCATGTGTCTTCTTGGACCCCAGATTTGACTTCTGTGGTGTCGCCCAGTCAAAGAGACTGAGAGACACAACAGAACCAGTGGTTTTAGATTTTGTGCCACTGTTCAGGATCCCCTATAACAGTGTCACTCTGTCTCACATAATTTAACAAATAAGCAGATGGTGATCAACTATGGTTTTGATAGAATTAAACTGTGGGCTGTAGTTGGTACTTAGAACTAGGAGTAAATATGTATCTGTATGTTTGATGCTTCCATTTGCTTGACACAAAATCTGCCACTGAAACTTGCGTCTAGAACTTTCAGAAGAATCAATCAGTTTTAACAGCCCTGAGAAAAGTCTCTAAGAACAAAGATAGACTAGCCAAGTGCGAGGACATTGTTCCTGAGACTAAATTAATCCACAATAAAGTCAATCTAAAGTACATTTCTTCCTCATGTGTAATAACTGGTGCATTAGTATGTTTTTGATTAAATGATTAAGATGTGAAGAAGTTTGTGGAAGATAGCATTTTTACTATTTTCTTTTCTAAATTATGTCTTACTGACCCTGTACTACTTTGCCTACAATATAAGATCCAGCAGTGTACCACTGGACAAATCCCTAGAGTGTTCAACGTGATATGGCACACTTGAACCAGCAACTGACCATGATGGTGTTCAACCAAGTACAGTTCCATGTCCAGATGATGGAGCGGTCACTAGTCACTTAGGTGTGAGAGTTGCACATCTAGAGGAGATTAAATTGATGTACCGTCAGGAGTGGAGGGGGCGAGATCTGAACACTACAGCCCCATTTTTACAAAATAAATAGTATGTGAACCTGCACTCAAATTTCAGGTGTCATGGTCGAGAACTTACCCAGGACTTCGGTAGTATAAATGAAATACAGTGACCAGAACTCAAAGTGGAAAAAAAAGTGTGCTTTTTACACTAAATAAAGTGCTGGTCACTGTATTTTAGTTATACATTGTGAGTTATATGCATGCTCAATTGGCCGTGAAGTGTGCTAAATTTGAACATACAGCAGCTCCAGAGGCAATTCCCAGACCTAACATCACTCCATCAGCACAGGTGATTGGAAGTTAGTTTGGTGAGGGGAATGATGATATTGACATGACTAGACAGTTGCCTGGTAGATCCTCCTCATTTGATAATGGTGTGGTTAAGGAACCATACCAGGTGTTATACATACTCTTATTTAAACACAACTGGTCCCTAAATCCTGGACTCTTGAGTGCCCTTGAGGACAGGTTTGAGAAGCACTGATCATAGTAACATAGTAATTTAGGTTGAAAAAAGACACAAGTCCATCAAGTTCAACCCTTCTACCTATCATTACAGCTTTTGATCCAAAAGAAGGCAAAAACCCCTAAGGAAGCTATTTCAAATTTTGCCTCCTAGGAGGAAAAATTCCTTCTTGACTCCAAGAGGCAATCAGATTTCTCCTTGGATCAGTAAGCTCTTTTATTAATGCTTATTCTATTATTAATAGCCCTGTATGTTCTGCTTTCCTAAAAAAACATCCAAACCATTTTTAAATGCATCTATCTATTGTGGTTGATAGCACTACCTCTCTTGGCAGTGAGTTCCATAACTATATTGTCCTAACCGTAAAGAATCCCTTCCTTTGCTGTCTATAAAATCTTTGCTCTTCCAGTCTGAGGGGGTGGCCTCTTGTTCTTTGTACATTTCTGTTAATGAACAGGTCACTGGAGAGCTCTTTATATTGGTCCTGCACAAATTTATATAATGTTATCATATCCCCTCTGAGATGCCTTTTTTCTAACGTATATAAATGCAATTTTTTAAGTCTCTATTCATAACTAAGATCCTCCAATCCCCTTATTAATTATGTAGCTCTCCTTTGCACTTTTCTTGTTCCTCAATATCCTTTTTAAGGACTGGTGCCCAGAACTATACTGCATATTCAAGGTGAGGTCTTACCATTGATTTGTAAAAAAGCAAGATGATATCCTCCTCCCGTGAATCTATACCTCGTTTTATACATACCAATATCTTATTGGCCCTTGCAGCTGCTGACTGGCATTGGGCACTGTTGCCAAGTTTGTTATCTACAATTATTCCTAAATCCTTTTCATTAGTAGTTTTTTCCCAGGGAAATACCATTTAAAGTAAATGTTGCTTTGTTATTATTTTTCCCATAATGCATAACTTTATATTTGTCTATATTGAACCTCATTTGCCACTTTTTTGCCCAGTCCCCCACTCTGTCCAAATCTTCCTGCAAAGAAAAAACATCAAGATTAGTCTTTGTTGCCTTACCTAATTTAGTGTTGTCAGCAAATACGGAGACATGGCTCTCAGCACAACATGGCAGATAATTAATAAACAAATGAAAAAGAAGAGGGCCCAAAAACAGACCCCTGAGGTACTCCGCTCAATACCCTTGTCCAATTTGAGGATTTTCCATTTACAACAACGCTTTGCGTTCTATCCTTTAGCCAATTTTCAATCCAAATACATACATTTGCCCCCAAACCTATTTTAACCTTTTGTGTGGAACTGTATCAAATGCTTTTGCAAAATCCAAATAGATCACTGCCACACCAAGATCTATATTTTTACTGACTTCTTCATAGAATGTTATTAAGTTTGTTTGACAAGACCTGTCTTTCACAAAACCATGTTGACTTTTACTAATTAGATTCTGGTTCAAGATGTATTCTTTAGCAAACCTTCAATCGATGAAAATGAAAATACCACAAAGGATGTATACCAAACAAAGTGTTCAAAAAAACCTCTTTATTGTCATGGGTTTAATAGATGGAACAAAGTTGTATATGTGTTATAAATCTTTTATTGAAATATGCCAAAGAATCATATCTTCCTTCATCTGACCCAACATTTTTTATGTTTTAACAGCTTTTTTTTATTAAAGCATTTCTATTTAAAATGCCTCCACTTGATGCAATATTTTATTTAAACATAACTTTTTTTGCTGACTAGAAGAAGAATGGCAGAGGCAAAATACAAATTAGACGTTTTTATCATATGAAAGAAATGAATCAAAATAAATTTGAGGGATTTCCTTTTGTATAAAGAGGGAAATAAAAGAAAAAGGGAAATAGGATATCTGTAACTCACACAATTGGTATCATTAGATTTGAATTTGTAGTGACTAATGAGGTAGAAATTTGCAAAATTACAGTGCAGTTTAATGGCAGACACATAATGTACAGCAATTTGCAGTGCACATTATTGTGTGTGTAATCTTATAATAATCTGGTTTACTCATACATGCTTGTCCATTCTTTCAAAAGAACTATAAACAGAATGTAACAGAATGTGAAATCTGTTCTTTAACTGCTCCTGGTACACAATAATGCAATTTATTGGAAAACAAACGAATGCAAAATAAAATGTGCACATTTAACAGTAACCAAGAAAGTTGATCTTATCAGGAACAAAATAGGTTTATTAGCCAGTTGTGTTGCCTAAAGTGAAATATTTGATTTGCATCAAAAATGCTAGGTAAAACTCTTTATGGATCACACTTAAAAATAATCCATTGGCAAACTGTGTAAGTAAAAGCAATAGAAATGATAGAGCAGGAATATTTGGGCCATGATGTTTTTCCAGAATTATGTTCTAGCAACTTTGTTTTTCTCTTATTTATATCAAAAATGGGAATATAAAGAGTGGTTGTGGTAAATTCAGCCATCACAAATGAGCTAACTGAGCTAACTACAAGTTATGGGACAATGTTAAAAAACACACCATCAGCCTAGTGTCCTGAGTTCACAATGTTCTCAGAAGAAATTACCAAATCGTCTACAGTTCATGTAATTTGTGTGTAAATCCTTGAGCAATATGCCATTAATTATATGTTTATTTCCAGGTTTGTCACTTCTCATAAAATAAGGTGCAAGGAATGCACCACTGATTCATGGTGTTGAAAGAGAGGGGATGGGATCCTAATGAACTCAATCAGACAATGAAGGTTAAACATAGACAAAGCAAGAAACAAAAGACAAGCAGTCATGAATCAAATAAAGATAGGTATTTTAGATCCATGTAGTGCATTTTATTATTTTCATAAGTTTAATAGATAGAAGGAAGCTGTTCAGAAAGTTCAACAATGACTAAGAAGCTTTTGGAGCAAAGTACCAAAGATCAGACTATTAGTTCATCAATATCTCATTCAACTAACAGAAACATAACAGCCCCTTGTACATTAATATATGCTGCTTATAGTCTTGAGAGCCACAAGGCTGCATACACAATTGGACATCTATCACAAGGTGATATCAAAATAAATCAGATTTAGGCAGTAGTCAGCTTCAGGAAAGTTGTCATATTAGCTGACCACATACTTCTGGTAAGATTAATGTTTAATTCAGCAATTCAAACCTACCTATTTTACAAAACACATCCAGCATTGCTTTAAAAAGATTACGTAATCCACACTTGCATAATCTATCTGTGTAGTTTATAGCAATGCTGCTTATTTTGGATAAATTCATGGCTTAATTAGTGATACAAACAGCTACTTAACCAACCATGGTAATACAGGTCAATTTATATAGTAGATAGCAAACTGCATAGCAAAGTAAAATATCCTTATTAAACATATTTTCTTCTCTTGTTTTTGCAGATCCTGCATATGCAATGTCTACCTATTGGTCTGATTGCTATAACTGAAAAGTTACCTACAAAAATTAATAGTGGAGTTGGAAAGACAGGCAAGGTGGGAAATGTTTCTAGCTTGGCTATACAGTAAAACAATTTTTTTTTGCTGTTTACTTTTCTGATGACCATTGTTATTTTTTAGTGAATAGACCCCCCTGTGTTTCCTTAAACATGAAGAATAGTTATCCCTGAGCTTCCCAAAACATGTTACAAATTGAACTAAAATATTAAAATGCTATTTACCATGCATTACCATACATCATATGAAGTTGTAATGTCTTAGAGTGAAGAAATTCCTTGTAAGCAAAATAAAAAATTAAGTTATTAGTTGCAATTTATTTGCATTCTCTTCAACTAAAGCTAATAAATAACATTTTTTTAAAATAAATTCAATAATTATAAGAACAATATTTGAGTAAAACAAAAATGTGTATTTTATCTACTTTATCCACAAAAATCTAGACATTTCAGTGTTCTAGTGGCAGAGTGATCTGGCCTAATAAGAGCGCTTCACTCTTTTCTGTGATGATAAATGATATTAACACACACTATGCATAGATGATTTATGTTGATGATATAGCTCTGCACAACATTCATTAAACATAATAGGAAACAACTTGAGAACATGTTGGAAAGGCTTGGCAATCGGTCAAAATGCAATGAAAAATAACCCTTGACAAAATTAGTAAAAAGGATGGTGCAGAATGCTGATATAAATGAGCACGCCTCAATGAGATTAAAACAGTTCCAATGTTTTGACATATGTCTATGGCAGAGCAATTTGCAATATTTGATTTATGTATTAGCATTACTACACAAATGTAGAAATCTTTTGCCCAGCAAAATGATATGTTTATATTAAAATCAAAGAAACCAAATCAATTTTAGAATTTGGTGTAATGTATATATTATTAAATAAAATAAATACAATTATGTGCTTTGTCAAGCAATCTGGAACCAAATGGTTTTGAGAGGACAGAACAGCCTTGATCAACACTTATTTAAAACCATCATAATTATAAAGCACTTTTTTGTAAAGTATTTTGCGAATTCTCTTCTTTTCCATAATGTGGTTATTTTATTCAATTGCATATACTTGCATACATTAAAAATACAACTTATAAACAATTACATTACAGTGTGGCAAAACATTTTTTTTAACCTTCAATAGTTCATAAATTATCATAAGATTGTAGGCAATAATTTGTTCCTGACATTAAAACTAACTATGCATAAAATCACTAGTTGATGCTAAGTCACTGGAGTGTTATTCTGAATGATATAAACAAATTAAAGTCACTGATCATGCACAATCATCATCAAATATCTTATCAAGTATACAAAATTATCCATGTAGGACTAAATGGAAATGGGAGGTATGATAGACATCACCTTTAAAATACATAAACACATTTAACTGCAAGAACTCGTGTATTGTACAAATTTTAAGTTTTAGTCAGGGATAGTGTTTGACAGATTAAAGATTTCTCAAAGGGACACTTTCCTCTCTAAAGAGTAACATCTGAGTAGAAATAAAGTGCTAAGACAAATCAATTCACAAAAAAAGTTTTGCACAAAAAAGTAAATAAAGTACAATACTTATAAATGGTTGATTTTGATCGATATTCTGATAATAATATACAATATTGGTGTGTGTCACCAATAGAAATGAACTCACATGGAATAGAGCCAATAGTACTGGCTCTAAGTATCCACACTTGTTTGGGAGTCAAATCCCTATCATACACTTGTATGCACCAGCTGATCTGGTAGCTTTGTAAACTTGCAACAGTGGGTGGGCATAAAAAAGAAAGAGATGGGTACCAGTATAGTGTAGTAGTTATAAAACACTTTAATTGGCACTCAAATATATCAAGGCTTACATTAACAAACCAATAAAAGCACAATATGATTACAATCTCCAAACCTCCAAATGAGGCAGTTCAGTCTCAGCTCCACTGAGCGATATCAGCTGGGCTGTAGGGAGAATGGAAGATGGAGAAATGGATGGTAGTTCTGGGTACACTTCTCAGAAGTAGTCACTCTCCACCCAATGTGTTTCGCCCAATCAGGCAATACTTTGATCGCCTTGAAGTAGCCTGATGGGCGAAAATGCTCATGTTCCTTAGGTGCAGATGACAGGATTTGGCTAAACATGGGAAATGAAGGCGAGCAGAGTCAAAAACAACCCTAAGACATTAGATGCGGTCAGCAGGACAATTGTAGAGAGATTACATTTTAGGTAGCAATCAGACATTCAGGTGACATTCAGGTGAATATGGCAGACAGACTCTACAATACACAACACTGGAGAGGGAGTGTGGTCAGGGGAGGAGCGGTAGATATGGCTGGCATAGGCATATAGGTGGTATTTGGAATCCAAAAGAGTTGATGGTGTTTTCCTAGGGAAGAGGTGTACAGGAAAATAGACCCCCTTGTGTTTCCTTAAACATGAAGAATAGTTATCCCTAAGCTTCCAAAAACATTTTATAAATTGAACTAAAATAAAAAGATGCAATTTACCATGCATCATATGAAGTTGTATTGTCTTAGAGTGAAGAATTCCCTGTAAGCAAAATAAAAAAATGTTATTAGTTTATTTGCCTTCTCTTCAACTAAAGCTAATAAATAACATGTTTTTTTCTTATGAAATTCAATAATTATAAAAACAGTATTTGAGTAAAATAAAAAGTGTATTTTAACCATCTACTTTATCCACAAAAATCTATACATTTCAGTGTTCTACTTGCAGAGTGATTTGGCCTAATGAGAGCGCTTCACTCTTTTCTGTGATGATAAATGGTATTAACATTTTGGAATCCTAAAGAGTTGATAATGTTTTCCTAGGGAAGAGGTGTACAGAGAAAACAGCAGAGCACCATTGATCAACCATTGTGGAACATCAACAGAGAGCAAAATAATCTGTTAAGAAGGAGGTGGTGGTTAACAGTGTCAGAGGCAGGATGTTAAATTTATATCTTATCTCCATAAATGTCATAAGGTATGATTACTCCCTAATCTTTTGTAAGATTGTTATTCCTTTATTTACCCAACCCTTCAGGTTTAATTGTTGTATGCAGGCTTCCAGTTCTTGCAGTGCAGAATACCATGATGTCTCTTTAAGTACTGGGACCAATCTTAGCAGCTTCCTACATACTTGAAAAGAAACTTCGGTGGTATGAAATACATTTATTTTACTGCTGGATTTACTCCATAATTTGTAGCATACTTGGGCAGTTCTAAATATGGGAGCCCCATCCCTCCTGCTTTATGTGTATTATATAAAATAGTTTTTTTAATTCTAGACTTGTTTCCTTTATTTACAAATTTATTTATATCCCTCTGGGCTTCCCAAAAATTACTTGGTATTTTAAGGATTTTTGGTATCACTCCCATTTTAATCACTGATATTCTACCTGTCAATGATATCTCTGTTTTTGTCCATTTATTCAGATTGTGAATACACCTTAAATGTATTCTCTGATAGTTTTATCCCCAGGTAATCAATAAAATCTATTTGCCAGTCAAATTTGTATTTCCCTTTTGCTCATATGCTTGTGATTTTTGTGTGTTTATTTTATGATATGACACGTTCCCATAATTATCCAATTGTTCCATCAGTGCGGGGATAAAATTAAATGGTTGAGTCAGAGACAATAATATGTCATCTGTGAGCAGCCCTGCTTTTATTTTAACTCACCTTGGGGTGTTCTATCCCTCTTATGTTGGTATCTGCATGAATTTTTGCTGCCAAAGGCTTCAGCGTTGGGTACCATTAGAAATTAGAAGGTTCTCCGATTTAAATCCTGAATACAAAACTGTTGCCGATGGACGTCCATACATCACCAATATCACTTTTATTATTTGTTTTGGGAAATCAAATTTAAACAATACGAGTTTCAGGAATTTCCAATGCAAGCGATCAAACACAAAGTGTCTAATTAAACTTGAACATTTTCTTATGTTGTCTCCCGTCTGTCTCTCTCGAATAAACCCTGTTTGGTCATTGTGAAGTATTTCTGGTAATACCTTATTCATTCTGCTAGCAAGTAGTTTTAAATATATTTTTAAATCTGTATTCAAATTGACTGAAAGTCTGGACATCCCTCAGCCTTTTTTCTTGGTTTTGGAATGGCCATTATCACTGCTCTCAGCATCTCATCCAGACAACTCCCTTTTTGCATAAATGTGTTATTTAATAAAGTCAGATATGGTGCTAAGATTAATTTAAAACATTTGTATTAATGGTTATTGAACCCTTCTGGCCCTGGTGATTTAAATGGCAGTTTAGGTTAAGTTTTGATGAGCATTTTTGTATTGTGGAGACCAAGAGAAAGATTGGAATATAACACATACTACTGTGGTTACAGCAGTCACCACTGCAGCTGGGCCTGGTGCTACAGGGAGCCCAGCAATCCCCATCACTACATAGGTGTGGATTAAGTACTGTTTTCATTAGTGTGTTAGGTTTGTTATATGTAGGAGGAACCCAGATGCTGACGAACCATGCTTGCTGGAGCAACACACAAGGAGGAGGACCGAAGGTGAAGACAGAGGCTCCCACAGGGTTGAGTGCAAGCATGGGTGATCTAAGGATGACTTGGAAGGACCCACAACTTGAGGGTCTCTGTACGGATATCAGGGTTGAAATACACAGCCAAAGGTCAGGATGCCGGAGGTTCACCTAGTCAAGTATGTGGCCGAGGTCAGGATACCAGAATACAACTTAGTTAATTTGGAAGCCAAGGTCAGGATACCAGAAGAACCAGGGAGAATCAAAAAGGGAAGCAAGAGTCAATAACCAGGGAAGACAATACTTGGGAAAGCTTTGAGACTGATCTCAACACTATGAATAGCACATTAACCAGGGAGCCCTCAGGGCTTCTATAGTGCAAAGGGCTATGACATTTGCATTACCGTGGTAATTTCTAACATTATAGTTCTGTCTTTAATCTGCATGCACATGCTTTAGTGGAAAGTATGCCAAAATGTCAGATGGAGCGACGCTTCATTCAAACTGCAAGCAAGACGGAGGAAACACCACACCGAGCCTACTTCCTCACTACCCGCCAATGAGATGTGAAATGGAGTTTAGGTTAGTTGCGATTCTGACATAGTGTCTTTGAAGTCCTGCCCTCCCACCCTCCCATTTGCCTGCTCTATTCCTCCTCACTTTTCTCCTTACTCTCAGTAAGGCCCGTCCTCCTGCCCTTTCCTTTTGCTCACTCTCCTTCTCCTCCTCCCTGTCCTCATTACAGCCAGTGAAGTTCTGTCCTCTTTCGCCCCCCTATTTTCTGACTCTCCCGCTCCTCACTGTTTATCCTGCCTCTGAGGCTACAAGCAGTAGTCATAGTAATAATGCAAGCACAACCTGCTTGCTCCCCCTCCGTGTGCTTAGTGCTGGTGACATTTGACAGCCGGCATGGGACTACAGCACTGAGTATCAAGCCTTGGTGTACACAAAACATGACTGGGAGCCCCCTCTCAGTCACGTTTTGTGTACACCAAGGCTTGATATGGCCTGCTGTATGCTAAATTATACTAAAATAATTAATATATATTTATTTAGACAAACAAGACTAACAGTACAACAATAAATTTCTTTGATTCGAGAATACAGATAAATTATGTAAAGATGAATACCAAAAGAGGTAATGATATATATGATATACTTTATTTATACCTCTCGCGGTAAAAACAATATATCTATAAGGATATCACAAACAAAGTTACAAACATACAACTGTTATATTCTATATAGCATTGAATTAATTAGATATCACGTGTACTTAACTTCAGAGAAGTTCAGCAAAGCACATGGCTGTGTCCAAAAGGGCTCTTGATTCCAGGTCGATAATGATGATTTTGAAAGAGGTTCTGCAGCAGTTACTTTCTCCTTTAAGTTACAATACTAGGCATTAAACTAAACCCTATCTTCTTGGCACTTAAACTTAGCCCAAACTGAAAGCTTTATTTTTAACTAGAAATAGTTTCAGAGCCCTTGATTCCTCTGACCATGCTGCTTCCTGGTCATTGCACATGTGTACCCTTTCCTTCCACCACACCAGCTATTGTCCAGACTTTCCTCCCCCTCCAGGATTTACCTGGTGGAACAAAGAGTCATCATTCACTCCCATCACTCACTCCCTAGTGACATCAGTTGGTAGGAGTAATGCACTTCTTACAATACTACATAAATCCGGTATCAATGAATGCCATAGTCAAAGGAATGGTTTATCTAAATGGAGGTACTTCACATCATTAATATACACTTATGAAGTTGCTTCTGTGTTGTGAATCACTAATTAATGACTTTGCAAGCCATATCCAAAACACTCACTGAAAGTGATGGGCACATATTGTGATCGATATGATACATATGAATGAAGACAGGTTAGAGGATGATCAACAATACCTACGTTTTTACGTTTTTGCAATAAGATGCCATGGTCTACAGTGTAAATGGCCTTAACAAAATCAAGGAAAATAGCTCCATATAGCAATGTGGAAAATATATTTATATTTTATACTGAAACTTTTCCTGACTATTAATCCATGGCAGTATTAGATTTCCTGACCACTATTGCTAGACCTCTCGATCCAGTTACCCTTTTCTTATGCTGCTACAGAAAAAATACATACAGGTTGAATGCTATCACAAATAAAGTGCAAACCAGATCAAAGGAAATGCTTTGGGTGCCGCAACCACTAACATCCTCCTCACAGAATAAATACAATTCATCTATGAGGTTTATTTTGGCTTTTGTAATACTGCCAGGAATTAAAATCTAGGACAAGAAAATTATAGTAATTATGAATATGTATATGCTTCATAATATCATTGCAATGGAAAACAAGATTTTGTTTGCATTTAAAATACATATATTGTAACTTATACCTGGAGATAAGTCATATTTAAATGTACATGTTTCCCTTTAAATGTTTTATACATATCACAACTAACAAAAAATATAAAAACATGTTTGTTTACAACACAGAAAACACTGTTTTGTAGATGAAACATTTTAAATAACTAAAATAATTCTGTCTTGAAAACATCTAATATAGTCACTCCTGAGCATTATATCAACACACATTACTATCACTGGTATTTCAAAGCATTTATATGTCACTACACATTATTTTTTATGCCATCCTCAAAGAGGTATTGCTTCTCTACAACATGTTTTCATTAAGATGCAATATTGATATTTTATTGAATAAGTCATTCTATTCCCTGGTTTCATCTGGCATTAATTTCTTTGGGTTATTATTTAGGTTCTCAAACATTTTAAATTATTTTAACTTTTGCTAATTTATAAATTTGCACTTTTATCAATGTAGAAATACGTGGCGGTTTTTCATAGGGGAATTATATAATTAAGTAGCACACAGTTAATGGAACGCTAACTGTAATATTTTATGAAATCTTAATGACAAGTAATACATTTTCCAGCCAGGATAAATGTTTTTTTTTTTATTATTTCTTTCTTGTTTTGTACATGTGCACTAGCTGCACAAAATAATTGTGCTTATTCTAATTACACACAATAGTGTTTTTGCATAAAAACACTATGTGTAAAAGCATATTCCAAAGGTAAAACTTGCCACAAGTTTAGTAACATGTAAAAGAAAAATAGAAGTGTGATATTGGTAAATTATAGTGTGACTAATTGCACTCACATATCCCCAATATTTGATAGGCGTATCAGCAGTAGGCAATCTTCAGACTCCAAATCCCAACAGCAGATATCCAAGGAAAATGCTCCAAAAGAAAAGAAAATGAGTCAGCAGCAGATATATTATAGTTAAATAAAATGTATTTTATAACTTACAGTTTCATAAAAGCAGATGTTTCCTGGCATAAGTTCCAAAAGTGCATATAAAGTTCAAAAAGATCCAAATTTTCAGTGTGTTTCCCCCTTTTGGGCTTCAACCAGACAGATGTGGAGCTGTACAAATGGGAAGTAAAAAAGTTGTGGCTTTACTCAGTTCTCGGAATTAATTTACACATTTATGCCTAGCAAAAGTGAATTTTGTGATGTTTCGGCATCCATATTGGAGTTCCTGTTACTTCCATAGTTAGATCTTGTCATACACTCAAAACCCACAATATTGTGATGTAAGGAGTTACATATCTTCCTTATGGTCAGATCATATCAGATGTCATATTATTCTTTTTTTCAATTAGGAAACCAGATGTCCATTGTTTGTGATAACTTGTAGCAGCATATTTATCCAGATACATTTATCATAGTACTAACTTTACTACCAGGCTGTAGCTTAACACATATTTAACACGTAGAATTTTTTTCACAAGGCAACCTTTCTGTGCCAGGGTGGTATACAGTGATTTTCACTGGCCATCCTGATGGCACTCACAGGGTTTTAACTTATTACCGGTTTATTATTTCATTGAATCATCCTTCAACAGCTGGGCAAGGAAGAAGTATTTAAAATACATTTTAGTTATTTAATTTATGGGGTTAGGTGCAATTGGGCTGCCCCTAGCTATATGGAGGTGGGATAGATTTGTATAATTAGTATGTTGTGGGGCCAGTGGGCATTCAACTGGGCACCATGACGCCATTATTTTGTAATGGGGCCATACTAAGTATTTCACAGGACAGCAGAATTCTGCTGGCCCACAGAATGCCATCATTTTTTTATTATTTGGCACAGGAGAATTTGGTTAGGTATTTGAAGGGGGTGATAATATATATCCAACACTTATTTTTATAAGGGTTAAACCTTTTAGTTCTGTGGGGATTGCTGTTTGTGTTATCTACAGCACCAAACCACATATAAACCAGGATTCCAGACAAGTCCAGTCATCTTCTAAATTCTCTCCTGTTGAAGCAGCGACAGAGTTTCCTGTGAAACGCGTAGAGACTACAAATTTTGGCTGCAGTCCCCTCTCTGATTGATGGACACATCTGCTGCCTCCTGATCATTTCTACAACTCCAAGAAAATACGGTCGTATTTTGTACCTGTACTTCATTGGAATTTTGATGCGCTTTTAACTTATATATCTTGTGAGTCTGATTCTGCACAGCAGGTGTTAATCCAACACTGTTTTTGGTCCTGCACATGTTTGTTTTTCTGTTCTTTTTTTCAGACTAATGTTATTAAATCACTTTGAAGACAACACACCCAATATGAATATTATTTGCCTACACTTGTGAGTGCATATAGTACCTCAATCACCAGATCCCTCCTGTGTTTATTGCATATTGCACTATTTTGTGTTTTATTTTTTTTTTAAAAGGAACCCACTATCCTGCGCCATTCTGTTTTTTACATGTATACCATTATCTACAGCACCAACTGGGATAATGTGCATATATTAATTGTGTTATGCAGCTGATAAATTAGTGGGGAATAATGATGAATTTTTTGTCCATTAATTTTTACAGTCCGCCATTGCATTACTGTTTGTGCAGTAATTACCACACAGAACAGTGTTTTAAGGCTGTTTTTTAACTGCTGTGGTAATAATTTTACTGTACCCATTAATGACCAAAGCAGTTGGAGGTCAACTTTCATTTTGAGACAAAGTCAAATTCGGACAAATTATTGAATTTTTGAGACTAATTTAGTTTTGCAGTTACCATTGTTTTTCTTATTTTGTGTGATCTTGAAACAGGCCCATACAATGTTTGTTGCTTACACTCAAGGTTATATACATCGATCAGCTAAAAAATTATGACCACTGACAGGTGACAAGCCAGTGGGGGCAGTGTGATTTTTTTGGGCAACATTCTTCTGGGAAACCTTGGGTCCTGCCATTATTGTGGATATTACTTTGACAGATACCACAGGTGGTATGATGATTGTGTATGAATGTATACATGCTCAGTAGAAACTGCTCTCTTGGTACTTGCTCATTAACAGAACTCTACAAAAAAGCAAGGTCATTCTTTAGTACATAAAGAAATAAAATTTCACCTACAGCAGATTAAATGTTTTTTTTTATTTATAAAGAGCAATAAAGATTTAGAACTCCCTGCCTAATAAGGCTGTCCTAGTAGATGACTTCAAAAGAGGTCTGGATACCTTCTTAGCAAAGCAGGATTTACAAAGTTGTAATAAATAAGAATTCTTAGAACTGGTAATCTAGTGATCCATTTTAGTAACAAGAAAGGTTTTTTTTGCTTTCCAAGCAAAATGATGCAAACTTCATCTACATTTCCTGTAATGGTTAATTTATCCTGTCCATTCACGAAAATTCGACTTTGAAGGTTTACTTTAATTTTTACACTAATTCAAATTTGGCACCCATGTTTGACCCAGTTTTGAATCTTCCCCGATTGAAAGTTATGGGAGGTGAAATTTTTTTTTAAGACTAAGTCAAATTCGCCAAAATGATTGAAGCTATATTTGAGACTAATTTAGTTTTGTAATTACCATTTTTTTTTAAAATGTGTGTGAACTTGAAACAGGCCTATACAATGTATACCTGTTATGTTGCTTAGACTTAAGGTTATATACACCGATCAGACATACAATTATGACCACTGACAAGCCGGCGGGGGCAGTGTGATTCTTTGGGCAACGTTCTGCTGGGAAACCTTTGGTCCTGCCATGCATGTGGATGTTAACAAATACCACCTACCTAAGCATTGTGGCAGATCATATATACCCTTTCAGGGAAACTGATGGAATTGGCCTTTTTAAGCAGGATAATGAACCCTGCTGCAAAGCCAACATGCTTCAGTAATGGTTTGAGGAACATAACAATGTATTCCCAGATCTCAATACAATGAGCACATCTTCAGAGGGTTAGTGGAGTCCATGCCTCAATGGGTCAGGGCTTTTGGTGTCAAAAGTGGACCTACACAATATTAGACAGGTGGTCATAATGTTATGGCTGATCGGTGTATGTTTTAACTACAATTTATGTGCCTATATTTTAATTTAAATAGTATGAACAGGTATAGAATTTCTTTCCTTTTTACACTATTCAAGTTCTAAGCAAAACAAATGTAGTTGTTGCAATGGTGTATCTCCTATCTTGGAACATCTAGGTTTGCTTTGATACCTACAATATTATTAACCCTTTTAAATCACAATTATTTTCAATGTTATTTTACGCTATTCAGAATGCATTTAGTTAGGTTTCTATAAAACTTTAATTATGTCAGTTGTTTATTTTCACTGCTGGAGAATCTACTCTATCTTGATACCTTCATTGTAATGAACACTTTGCTTGTCAAACCATCAAAATGCTCTGGTAATCTATGGTACTATATGGTCTTTAAAGCCCCCATTGTAATACTTACGGTAATTAAGTATTGCTACTTAAGGGGTTAAATGCACCTTGTGTAATGCCAACCCTAACAACAATGTGAATCCATTTTATTGTATGTCTAAAATAAATGACATTAAAAATTCCAAAAGTGATGGACCACTTAATCAATGATGGCAAAGCTTTTTGAGCAAATAATATTTTATTCTAGTCCACTGCTTTTCCTGAATTAATGGATCCATTCCTTATGGTACAGGTGGTATTGAAGATTATATTGATCATTTTCAATTACCTGTTATTGTCATCCAAAATTTCATTCAATATTGCAAGAGTTTTAATCCCAATTAAAAAAAATATACACTAGTTTTTTATTTGATTGACATTTCCACAAATTGTATTCAAAATATTATAACTATATAGCTAAATATGATAAATGACTTGTACAACTGTAATGTAACATGTATCTGAATCACATTTTGTCTACAACTATTATATAATAGACATGGGCATTAACTTTCAGTTGAATTAGTTTTCGGGTGAAAATTTGCTTTTTCTACCATTTGCTCAAATTCCAAATATGAAGCTGAACGAAAGAATGAATGTACGAATGCTCGTTGAAAGAAAATGTAATTCATTCATTCCTCCATTCAGATGATGTTTAAATAACATGATTGCATCACACATAGCACTCACTAATAAATATATAAAAAAGACAGGAGCGCAGGTAAAGTGATATCAAGTGGAAATAAAATATATATGAGTAGTGAAAAATAAGAAAACTTGGGGAAATAACAATAAAAATACTTATGGTAAATAACAGGAAATTTTTGATTGAAGATCTCAATAAAGACAAGGGTACCCAAAAAATAGAAAAAATACAATAGCGTTCTCTGTTTGAATAAAAATTCTAAAGCTTGATGGATAGTAGGAATTGTACACACACACTGGAGAGCAGTATACTGCTCTTTATATAGGTAAAAGGAAGATCCCCAGGAATTTGAAGGGAACAAATAGCGTTAAAGATACTTTTGTAGATGTTATTCCTGGTCTATATCGAGATCTTCAATCAAAAATGTACCTGTTATTTACCATAAGTATTTTTATTGTTATTTACCCAAGTGTTCTTAATTTTCACTACTCATATATATTTTATTTCCAATTGTTATCACTATACCTGCGCTCCTGTCTTTTTTATATATTTTTTACGTCTATACATAGGTGGAAATAGAGGTAGCTTTTCCACCAGACAGTGAGCAGCAAATCTAATTTTAAATAAATTAAAGTAGCGCCTATACACTGTTTATAAATATCTTTTAGCACTCACTAATACATGCTCACACTAATTCACACAAACACATTCTCCCATACACTCACTAATACACAAGAACACACTCTCTCACACAACACTCATTTATAAACTGAACCTTTAACCACTTTTTGGATGAATATGTTTTAGTCCAAATTCTGAATTAGTTTTCGGGTGAAAATGTGCTTTTTCTGCCATTTGCCAAAATTTCGAATGCGAAGCTGAATGAAAGAATGAATGTACGACTGCTCGTTGTAAGAAAATGTAATTCATTCATTCATCCATTCGGATGCTGTTTGCATAACATGTTTGCATCACACATTGCACTCACTAATTCACGCTGGCACCGACAAACACAAACACACTCTCACACATAACACTCACTAATACACAGAACCTTTAACTAGACCTGGACATTACTTTTCGGATTAATATGTTTTCGTCTAAATTCTGAATTCCCTAATCTAACTTTGTTTGATTTATTCTGACATGAACTTCAGTGCAACTGCATTCAGCCAAAAATAATGGAAGCATTTCAAGTCTATTATATAATCATATACAGAACACTAAGGGATACTGATGTAACTGAAGCTATTTTCTCAAATTCATCCATTAGTGGAAAACTTAAGAGAGATAATGCAACTGGATGGAAATGTATAATTTGAAGAACAAAGAAAAAAGCAGGCACATTTGGGGAGATGAAAAAAATGACATAATAATGTATATGATAATTATGCTGTGACAACCTATTTGTGCTGTCAGAGCAGTTCAGGACTTGTTCAAACCTTGAAATATAGATAGATAATTAAATAGGTAATGTTGTTTGACTTTGCCCTAATAACATTAGAATTGCTTTCCTTTTTACACTATTCAAGTTCTAAGCAAAACAAATTTAGTTGTTGCAGGGGTATATCTCCTATCTTGGAACATCTAGGTTTGCTTTGATACCTACCATATTATAAACTAATTCACTAAAAAGTGAATTTCAGGTCAGTTGAGGTGAGATGAACATTTCCTTCACCAATTTAACTACACATTGAGAAGGGATATACCATGTGAGTCCCCCACTGAGTAAACTCGACAGTTTTGTCCCTGCACAATGTACAGCTAAATTGGTGTGATGAAATATTCATTTCACCTCAATATGCCTTTTAATGACTAGTTCCCAAAATGTCAACTTATTGCATGTCAAATCATCTGCAACATTTGTTCTAATACATGTAAACTGCAACAATACTTAAGCATATAGTAAAGAGAACTACATTTTTAAACCACTCCCACTCCAACACAGGTCAACCACATGGTAATATATGAGCAACAGAAGAAAAATTCTCTATTCCTTGTTTCCCTTGACATATGAGTAAGAAAAAAAAAGACTATCCATCGCTGGATAATCAAATAGGATTAAAGGAGCTAGAACAGAACCAACTATAGTTTGAGAACTGCTAGTGCTATCAGCATCTGGTATCTTCAATATAAAAGTTTACATTTGAACATACTACCCTTTAGGATGTTTTTGTGTTTTTGATTCACAGGCAGGAACAGAAGAAAAACAGTGAGGCCTCCAACTGCTCATAACACACTATTGTAATTACTTCATTTAAAATTGTGGATCTCTTTACTATATCATTAATTGTTATTGTGTTTTACCTAATCATGTATATTAACAAATGTTGCAGTTGCTTTGATATTTTGATAAATAATTTACTATGAAATAAGTTGACACTTTATTTCCAAGTCCTGAAATGGTTTGGAAGTGTTATTACTCATTAATTTCCTATTTCCCCACGTTTTCATGTATATTTTTATTACCGTATATGTTCCTTCACTCAGCACATTAGAATACTTTTTATTCAATCTCCAAACAAAACATAAGGAGCATAAATACAATGGGTCTTAAGATTTTAATTGGTACCCTCATGGTATACAAATACTTTTTTTAAATTCGATTTTAAATATTTTTTTAATTATATGGGCAGGTTTTTCACTGTGTCTAGCTTATTAAATGATGATGGGAGCTATGCTGTACCATATATATTTTTCTGTTCAGTTAAATGCTTATGGGAGCAATGCTGTACCATGTGTATGTGTCTTGCTCTATCTATGCACTGATGTGACTGGTTAACTGTAATTAGACTAATACCTTCTGCAAATCCAGTAACTTGATAAATTGATGGCTGCTTTGTTTTAAATCTGCTATGTACACAAAGGTAGGTACATAAAAACTGATAAATTAGTGTGCATTGTCCTGTTTGCATCATTACACAAAAACATGGACTGTAGTCTTTACAAATGAATGCTGATTCTAACTAAAATAACTAGAAAACTAGCTTACTAATGTATTTGAATATGAAGCAAGTTGAGGTTTAATGAAATGTGCTGTAGTTGTGTGTTTCGGTTACATTTTTTTTAAATATAGTAAAATTGTTGGAAATTATAGTATTTTATTAAAAATGCTAATTTGTTATAAATGCTAAATAATGCTTTACAAACAAGGGACAGAATATAAGTTCCTTTAGATAGCTGGTGGCAATATTTCTTGTCTTAAAAATATAATGCTGACAAACAGCAATACTACAAAGATAGATGTTGCTTGCTTTTTTTCTCTTATATAATATATGCATTTTGCCAACCTTCACTTTTGATAAAAAATACAATGAATTTCATACATATATACATTAAATCACCTAAGCGTCCGCTTGTCCAGTTTTTAGATAATAGGGATACAGTAAAGAAGTAAATAGGCTGGCAGAGACAGATGGAAGTTCAATGAGACATAGAGATTGTGAAAGATAGGAAATAGCATAATGGAGCAACAAGCTACAGTGCTGATTATATTTATAGAGTGACCAGGTTTATGAGACAGTTTTACTATCTCCAGTAGCCCTGAATGAAGCATTTGTCATAAGTATCCTAAATGTTTGTACTGCGTAGAGTAGATAGAAAAAAAAGACAGAAAATGAGAAATACACTCTCTCTTGAGGAATTTATTTCCAATTTATAAATTTCTCCAGTAGAATGACAGCAGATGAGAAATTCTTAGTATAATCATCCTGGTACAGAGAATGTCCCTGAGGCCATTTCTTATCACTATATAGCACCACAATGTTCTCTCTAGATTTGAATGCAATTTGTCTTTAAAAATATACTTTGTCTGGTGTGTGTTTGTGATAGTACATGCCAAAAACTGGCATTAGGACATTATTTGGCTAGGTTTTATTCAAAATGCATGTTTATTCCTTAAAAATACATATTGTGGGATTGTTGTCTTCTAATGACATAGAATGTCTCCTGACTCTCTATTCTCACATTGGTTAATCATTTTTTTTTTATATATATATGGCTAAATATATGGTATCTTTATCCACATTTAATGTACTGTATTAAAACAGACTTACTGCATGATGAAGAGATGGAATATAGAATGTAGGTCTCTTCATGGCAAGCTCTAGCGGGTGAAAAAATGTTCAGCACATTTTTACAATATTTAAAAAAAAAAAGAATTGAGAAAGGTGATAAAAGCTCTTGTTTTATGCTACATGTTGCTTTCTATGTCCATTAAGGAGTGGTATGTGTATATTCTATACATTGCTTGTATAAGGTCTTTAGGACAATTGAAATTGTCCCCTTTACAATAATTTGGTGCTAATGGTAGTAGAAGAGTTCTAGTAATGGCTGATTATAAATATTCTAAAGTTGCATAGATAATGTTCCAGTGACTGTTAAAAGAGCAGTTCCTCCTACCTTCTTTGTATGTTGTACATGTTTATCATATATGTGAATTCCACTTATTTTTACTTTAACATAATTTGCAGTTCTCGTGTTGTTTTCCATTGATTTCACAGTGACATCCAATAAAGAGGGCCATTTATGCCTTCATAGCAGATGTGATTTATGGAACCTCAGATGCTTAAATGCAATGTTACCAATTGCATAGTACATACTCTCTAGCACATTTAAAAAAAATATCAATGTGTTGACTTGGTTTAAACATGTTAACCAGACAGTGGAGGCATTCAAAAGTGCTAATTATTCTGCCTGTTGTGAGACACAGTCCATTTTAAGAATGTTTAACCCCTTAACGCATATGGACGTATATATCCGTCCTGAAAAGCATGGTCCTTAAGGACCATGAGGACGTATATATACGTACTCCGTTTTCATGTAGTGTTGCGCTCCTTAGCGCAACACTACATGTCTGTAGCTACTCTTAGAGGCTGCTTCGGATCCGAAGCAGCCTCTGAGAGGGCTTTCAGACCCCCTCGACCCCCCCCCCCCCCGCGCGCATACGATCACCGCGAATGTGATCATATGCGCGTTAACACACATAGGCAGTGAAAGCTGATCACTGCCTATGTGTGTTAAAGTGTTGCAATGATGCCTCTATCGAGGCATCATGCAACACATTCTGTGCCCCTCTAGGCAACGCGATCACCCGGTGATCGTGGGTGTGTGCTGTTTCGGAGGAGCATGCTCCTCCGATACAGCATGCCCAGAGGAGAGCGACGGAAGAGAGAAAAGAAAAATCTCTTCCGTCGCTCTGAAACCGCTACTTGACTGCCCCTACAGGCAGTTAGACGGTATTACAGTTAAAAAATAGAAAATTAATTAAATAAATACATTAAATAAATAAATAAATGGAAAAAGCTAATGAACCTAGATCTAGGGTTAGGGTCACAAATAGGGTCATAATTATGGTTAAACGGGGGTTCGGATGATTACAAGGGTTAGATTAAGGGGTGGGGTCAATTTAGGGTTAGATTAAATTTAGAGTTGGGGTAAATTTAGGGTTCGGGTTAAAAAAATCACTGTAGAAGAAAATGGTTAGAAAACAAATAGTAGAAATATATAGATGGGGTATTTTTTACCATTTGTAATTGTGTAAAAAAAAAATCAGGTCGAAGTTGGAAAAAGTGTTTTTTATGGCATATTTTCATCATATTTTATATTTTGTTTAATAGTAAATGATATCATATGATGAAATTAATAGTATCAAATGAAAGCCCTATCCGTCCTTTAAAAAATGATATATAATTTGTGTGGGTGGACTGAACACAAAGAAAGAAATTCACAGTTCAGTAAACATTTGACAAAAATAATGGAATTCTGGTCTTCAAGGCACATCAAATGCAGCATAGCACTCGGTCACTAAGGGGTTAAGAAATTAAAGTACCAGTCCCAACTGCAAGAATGTATTTGTGAATATAAAACTTAAATACGATGATTAAAATGATGGATTTATTAGCATCAAATGTTAATATATTTATCATATTTGTACTTATTTATACTAAATTACATGATTCTGTTTCTTTTTTCTTGTTTACATACACATGTTCATCTGAGTCAAAGAAAGGCGTTAGGCAACAAATGTATTTTAATTTGTCTTATGAGGTGCTATTTAACATTGCACAATCTGTGAACATAAACAAAGGTACTGTGGTGTTATTTCTTGTTCACCCATGCATATTGAACAATAAACATACAAATATGTGTGTAGAATAGTATATATAAAAAAAATTGCATCTGAAAAAAAAATCCAAGGAGTTAAGATTCTTAAAATATTCTAAACTTGCACTTGTTAGATATTAGAGCACCGTTATTATCCTCTCAAGGAGCTACTTCTAAAATCTTATGATATTCCCACACTCCTCGCATGACTTGAAAACTAATAAGAGAAGGCTATCAGAATGACTTTATGTCCCTTTAAAATCTCTAAACATGAGAACTGAAGTGTTTCAAAGATATAATAGTCGCAGTCTAATTTCAATGGAAGATGCATTTCTCATTTTAAGAGGTTTATTACAAAGGTCACCACTGAATAAATAGCATGTGGAAATAAGATACTTAATGGAAGTGCAGAAAACTGCAACCGTGCATAGAAATATTACAAATGAGGGTTATACTGTGAATCTGTAGTGCTCATTGAAAGAGAGCCATGATTATAATTTTTAACCATCTAAACATTTTCTATCATTGTTCCGCAGAATGTTTCAGAAGAATGAATTCTATATTTTTATGCACCATTTTTTTTATCTTCCCAATAAAAACACACATCATTTGGGGAAGACTGCTCATCTGGAAAATAAGAAAGCTAAAATGAATTGTCTATATTTCAAAGACATTGGATTAAATAAAGTGAACACTTGATATAAATATGTATAGCCAAAATATAGCACATAGTTAAAAATACTATGTGTTTCATTCATTATGTAAAAAGGAAAATATATTGTGCCAGTAAAGAACTGTCACTGATATTTCTTAGTTTGTAGTATTCACTAGGTTGAAATTGAACAAAACATCCAATAACAATACAAATGCAATAAACTAGAAAACAGCAAAGGTATCAATCACATTTTGTATTTTAAAACTTTATTTTTTTAAATAAATTCTCTGGTTAGTCACTTCATTAAATGCAGTAGTATAGTCAGCAGAGGTTCTATTACCTGGGAATTGGAAAATCTTGAGTTATTTGTAAGTCAACACTTACAGGCAGCAGGTCACAGACAGTACTCAATGAAATAGCACATGTTGTAAAACAGTATGTCATACATATGTTTCCTGACACATTCTTTACTGTTAAATTGACATTAAATATGAACATTGATATATTATCAAAGGTGATAAGTAGGTTTGAAAATCAAAAGCATTTATATGTATTTACATGTCTTAGGCATTTACAAACAGGTAAGGAAGGGATGGAACAGAAAATAGAAAATGTTAAGCATATGCATGCCTATAGATTCGCTCAGTTACATGCATACACAGCAAAAAAGGAAGAGGAGGTGGATGTGAAAGATCAATTCATGATTCAGACAGCAGACTAGAATTCTATATAAGAACTGCACATTCACCACAATGATTTCTAAAATGTAGGCAAAGCATACATGAAACACATTCAGGTACTTTAAAATGCATGTTTTACATTTTGCATTGCTTAAAATGTAACATGCTTACAGCTTACAGATGAAATTGTGAAATTATAGCAGTTTGCAAGAAACCAGGACTGTCCACACTAGCTAAATAAATTTCAATTTCCTCTTTTTTTGTGTGCTGCAGGAACCAATGAGAATAATGCCAGTCAAATGAATAAACTTTTCTGTCTCTCTAGTGAGGAAATCGTACTGTGTACAAGAGCAAGGTCTCTTAGATTCCACACTAAAGAACAAAAGATTATTTTACATCTATGTTGTGTGGTAAATAAATATGTCATTCAAAGGCTTAGAGAGGGATGAAACTATCTATTACATATTTTGATCACGCAGAAGGCAGCTTCTGAGGGATTCCAATGGCTTTTAAACCTGTCATCTGAGAGGTGAATGCTGACTTTACTTGCAGGTGAGCGCTGACTTGGCGTGCTAGTGAATGCAGATAATACTGGGTGGGAAGCTAAGATTCATACTTGGTGGGTGAGCCCCCAAGTTAGAAGTCTTCAGTCCTACAAGAAATTCTAGTGTAGCACTGGTCTAGAAAAGGATGAAAGAAACCAAAAAAATTAACCGTGCAGGAATACAGGTAGCCAACCAGAAGCATAAAGAATAGTGTTGAGAGAACCCGAAACGCACTGTTCGGGTTCGTACCGAACTTTACGGTTTTTGGACCCCGGACACGGACATTTCCCTGTATGGGGTTCAGTGATTACATTGTATGTAATGCTATTGGCTTTCTATAAACCAAAATAGAGTCCCCATTCATAAGAAATTCTTATGAATGGGGACTCTATTTCGGTTTATAGAAAGCCAATAGTATTACATGTATTGCATAAGCCGAAAGTCTATAAACCGAACGACATTCGGTTTATAGACTTTCGGTTTATAGAATAGCAATAGCATTACATTTATTCTAAAAAACGAAAGTCTATAAACCGAATGTCTTTTGGTTTATAGACTTTCGGCTTATGGAATACATGTAATGCTATTGCTATTATATAAACCAAAATAGAGTCCCCATTCATAAGAATAGGTCAATTGACCTATTCTTATGAATGGGCACTCTATTTCGGTTTATAGAAAGCCAATAGCATTACATAGCTATTGGCTTTCTATAAACCGAAATAGAGTCCCCATTCATACGAATAGGTCAATTGACCTATTCGTATGAATGGGGACACTCACCCACATTTTACTTTTTTACAGCCCTCTAGCCCTTTCCAGGACTTTTTTAGAGGCATTTTAGTGGCCAAAAGTTTGTGTCCCCATTGACTTCAATGGGGTTGTGTTCGGGGTCAAGTTCGACCCCAAACCCTGACTTTTTTCCGAAGTTCGGCCGAACCCGCACATCCAGGTGCCTAATAAAGAACAAATTTGGAGAGGTATTTAAAGGCAAACTGCCAGGGGAGAGGTGACAAGGGGAGCAAGAATGCAATTTCTCGCAAGCTGTTCTATACTCTCTCTCAGTGGGCTGGTGCTGCACCACTTTTCACTTTTAAACACCTCAGTCTTTATCACTTTCATTTTTTCTATCCAATTGTCTTGTCTGCCTATCAATTTATACATTGTATCTGTCAGAAAATCTGTGTTGCATGTCTATGTGTGTCTGTCTCTGAGGATATCAGGTGCCCCCCCCCCCCCCCCCCCCCCGCCGAGACAACAGTTGCCACCCCTCCCCTGGAGACTGCAGATCATTGGGTGCATAATGAGCTCAGATGAAAGTCAGAGAATATGGAGCAGCAATGCCAGAAACAGAACAGAGGCCTCTAGTGGCTGCAATAAGAAATAGTAACACAAATAAATAAACTAATCCCTCGAGGTCAAGGTACAAGTGTGAAAGCTGTGTGTAATATCAATGATTTTCCAGCCTAAGTTTAACTGTGATGTTAGTCCTACAGGTGAAGTGAGATGAGACTGCTAGACAGGAACTTCTAGACTACAAGCAGTATTCAGGAAGACCACTTAAATGAGTGTGACTATTGCAGTGGTAACTTGAATAATAGGATGTGAGGTATAGTCATTAGACACCACAATGACTTGTGGTGAACTGACAACCCAGTTACAAACATTAAGTCACAAAAAATGTGAATTGGAGAACTTTTTTCTTCTCAGCTGTCAATTCACCTCAGTACACTATGTTATGAACTACATAATTATGAAATATAAACATTGATTAGGAACCTCAAGGGAGCAAGAGAAAAATGTGTTTGTATTATACAGTTTTGTGGGTTTAGAACTTTCACTTCAGTTCCCCCTCCAAGAGAGAACATATTCTTGGATACCTTTTCTATTGTTTAATGGTTTTGGCAAAATCCCAGTAAGTACAAATAGGTTTTAGTGACAAGTGCCTGTTGGTGCAATGGGTGCATGGCAAGTAGAGAAGGCAGAAAAAAACTAGATCTCATTGGGGAGGCACAGGCAGCACAGGCATCTTCTTCTACTGCATCTCACGTCCCATGAGATGTGAGCATGACCTCCCGGGGCTCTCACTTCTGGAGATGCAGGGCTAGCGAGAGGCAGACTAGGAAGATGTCTGTGCTGCCTGTGCCCCCAGTTCTATCCATGTTTTTCTGCCTTCTATTCAAACCTTTTAAGGTCTGATTACAGGGTTGTCTTGATTTTTTTGTATGCTGGCTCATTTAATCATCATCAGCACAATCATTGAGCACTATCTGTATATAAAAAATGGATGGAAACTGGAGAACAGGTATTACTAAAGGAAGGAAACAGAGAGCTAGACAAGGATGTGTATTTATTGAATAGAACAGGGAAGGACCAAAGGCCGTCTTGCTTTTTAGTAGGACAATCAGAAGAGCTATGCTTCATTGGAAGTATCTGTAGAGGATTATCAGGGATGTATAAATTTCATTTCCATCATTAAAAACATGCTCCATATAATAAAATTATATTATGGTTATCAGCTCTCAGTTATAATAAGTTACAATGGATTAACTATACTGTTAATATCTACTTTATATAATATCTAAATGTAACAATATATGTTTGTATATGAAAACATACATGCACATTTATTTCTTGAGATCATGGTTTACTTTACATACACAACATGAAATATATAAATATTTAATGTGGTTATAAACAGGTATGATTTAAACTAGGTACATTATTAGGTTGTGGTTTGAAAATATTTTTGCTGTCTGTAAACCATATTTTTCTGGTTTTGTTTTACTGCATTCTTTAGTTTAGCGATACATATCTTGCATGGATACTCACTACAGGACCCAAAGTGTATTGCTAATCTTTAGTGTTAAAGCTAAGATAAAACAATAACAAAATAAAACATGTGGCATCTTTATAGTGGTATGAAATACTGTATGTATAATAATTAGTAATGAATGTCATGCTTAATGGCATTACAGGGATTTCTTTTTTTGCAGTGCACATTTTTAATTGTGACATTTATTTAAAGATACACAATGCATTGCAATCTTAAAATGTAGTATAAGGTATTTTGTCTTTTCAGCTCATTATATTGTATCTCATGCATTTTGCATGATTACAAACAATGCTTGGTGTGTTTATACTCAGTGTGTGCAGCATGGCATATTTTTAATGATGGTTAGGTATGACATTTTTTGAATGACTGGCAGGACATATTTAGGACAAAATAATAAGATAGGAAGAATGATGTCCATATTATAATGAGAAACAAAAAGGTTTGAAGAAGTGCCTAGGAGATAGCAGCATGGTGATATATTATTAACAGTAGCTGTTAAGGAAAAATACATATTAATCTCTCGTGCCATGTTAGTAGTGAGCACCACAATTTTTTTCTATTGAAATGTGCATTTGCCATTATACTGGTTACTCCAGCTCTCTAACTTAACTCGTGTTTCTTTTTTTTTTTACGGGAATCCATTACTGACAATTTTCATTATGTTGAAGGGTTCAGTCATGAATTCTACCTCAGAAGACAAAGCATCATTATGTAGGTAGCAGAGACTTTTTCCCACAGAAATGCTCAATAGACAGTGCTATTACCACAATAAGGATTTGTTTACAGCTACATGCAAAGGTCAACTGAGCAATTGGACAAGAACAAATTTTGACTCTTATGGAAAATGCTGTAGAGGGGAAGCCTGGGATAGTCCCAGAACAACCACCATGCCCTTATCCTTAGAGTGCCATGGTTCAGGTAACCAAAGGAAACTAATCTGGGTCTGAGGCAGACATAGCATATAAAATACCAGGAACATAGTGACCGAACAAAAGCCATGGGTCAAATATAAAAATAAAAAAAATGGGAAAAGGAGTTGTGACTAGAGTTGAGCGGACACCTGGATGTTCAGGTTTGGCGGGTTCGGCCAAACTTTTAAAAAAAGTCCGGGTTCGGGCTCGAACTTGAGCTTGAACCCCAAACCACATATTAATAATGAGGGGGGGACCTAATGCCCCCCTAGGTCCCCACCCATTGCCGGCGGGTGTGGACCTTAAAATAATAACGAGGTGGGACCTAATGTGTGTTGCTGCATTTATTAACTATATCAACATTAATTAATTTTTGGTTTCTTTTTGCCAGTTTACACAAAACGCTCACACACCCCTGGGAAAGCCAATTGTATTGGGTTTGCAGTACTCTGGGTGATTTTTGGAAGTGGTGAAGATGCCGTTGTTGGAGATGTAGAAGAATGCATTGCTAGTAGTGAGTGTATAAAGTTGGGTGCAGAACATGAAATCAACATTTGCATTGGGATTCATTCATGAAAGAGGGAATAGTATCAGATATGGATATTTCATGCAAATCCATCTTTCATCAGTGAAGCACAGTCTGTTATATATATTTATACTGTTGGTGTTAGTAACATTTGACTTACCAGAGGCAGGTGAAGAGGTAGCTGCAAACAAGGCCAGCAGAGCCACGCAACCTGGAGAAGTCCGAAGAGGGGCTGCCAGTTGTTGTGTGGCTTGTAAAGGCCATGGGGCCTGGTCATCACTTGATTCTAGGAATTGAGAGGAAACGACTAAAGATGCTAGGAGTAAAGTGAGAGAACAGTGTTATTACACATGAAATCACAAACAGAAAACATGAATGTGTGTTCAGTACTTATGACCAGCTACTTCTTGGTCCTGTTTACCCTCCATCCCCATGACAGTTTCAGTCCTCATGGCCTCCAGTAGCCCTTTCTTGAAGTGCATCAGGTCAGCAGGCTCTGGAGAGCCGCCACCATGTGTCACTTACCTGTCTGATCGCCACCTGGGATCTTCACCACCGAGGTCCTTGCAATATACCAGACATGTTTTTGGAGTTCAGAAGTCCCGGAAGTAACCGCGATTTTATGTCGCCGTTACTGGCAGTGGCCATCTTTTTGTTTTGTATGGCGGTAAACGCTGAATTTGAATATTTAAAGGTGAAACACCAACATTGGGGCCCTGCCCTCCACCCCTTTTAGGGTGTTCTCTCATTTCATTACTATAAACACCTGGCCCACACTACCCCCATTGCCTGTGCATACTGTCTTCTCTGTAATTAGGGCTATGTTTATCTTGTTTGTTCTGACTCTTGGCTACCATACTCAACTATGATTGCTCTCTGCCTGTCTCGACCCTCGGCTACCATACTTGACTACGATTGCTCTCCACCTGTCTTGACCCCGTCTACCAAACTCTCGACTACTATTTGTCTCCGCCTGTCTCAACCCTTAGCTACCAAACTTGACTACGGTTGTTCTCTGTCTGACCCGACCTCCGACTACCATTTCTAACAATGCTCACACTTAGTTCCTGGGTTACTTTAGATAGTGCTTGGGCTGCACATGCCCCTGGCAAGTAGTATCCTGGGCTCAACCTTTGAGTACATACTTGCTGCACATTACACTATCTAGAGGTAATCCGTTCTAGGGATCCCAGATATCCAGACCAGAAGCCTGATGGTCACACTAGGGTGTTGGGTAACTGCTCTGTTTAGCTTCCTCTTCATCTTCAATGAGAAGGAGCACACACAAATTAATTAAAACATTGGGAATATATGTATTATTACAATCAAATAAGAATTGCAGATAATTAAAGCAACTGTGAATACTCCAATAAATGTATTCTGATTTTTTAAATTACTTTTTTGTGTGCTCTTCCTATTTGTATTGTCTAAAATGGGGGTACTGACATCTATTTCTTAAAGCTGGGCCTATATCCTATGGTGGTTTGGTTTGTTTTTGTTACATTTTTGATTATTTTCTGTATTTCTGGGCTTTTCTTTATTATTTTTACACTGTGAAATCACCCATAGGATATAATGGGGATTTCAAGGATACCACTTCAGTTCAGTGCGTTTGGGCATATTTATACTGCATTCAGTTTCAACATATATGCGTGTGGAATTAGCTATGATTTCCGGATCATATACAGATGTGTGCCCATTTTTGGTCCGATTATTGAGTCAACCCTCTAGTTTTCAAACCTTTTAAAAAAACTCCCTAAAACACACTCCAGGCAAGCATATCAATTAATTATTAAACTCTTCATTTTATATCCAGCCATGTACCCTTCCATGCCTTACCCTTAATGCCCTCCATGATTACTGAGAATTTTGAACTGACATTTGGTGATATTTTTTTTAAAATGAATGTTGATTTGTCAATTGTTGCAAGAATTTTTTTTAAATCCATCCCATTGTCTTGTTTATCTATATATCTTATTTTATCATTTCTATTTCTTATTTTATTTAACAGCTAATCCCACCTAGCTGGAACACACACAATTAATCTTTGGCCAATCCCGCCTAGTGTCAACCATCCACATTACTGTTACTACATAAAACTACCTTCCCTCTGACTTCTTCACTCCCTTATGTGCCACATGATCACCGCTTGAAGAACCACCTCACAATCTGGCTATAGTCCCTGGTAGCCCAGCTTAGTTTACTCTCCACATAAGACAAAATACACTGGTCACTTCAGGTTCAGCAAAACAAGCTCTGATTTATTGAACAAAACACACAGCATTTATACACTGAAACATCAAGATAAAAATAGATTAAACAAGGAAAAATAAACAGATTCAATTTTACACAATAGAAAACATAATTGAATACGGTGCCAGAATAGCTGGCAACTAATCAGAACATGTGAACGGTTAAGGGCGACCAATCACCAGCAAGAGTGGGCTGTACTTGGGCTTTAACTAATCTCTTTAACTTGACAGCCAATCAGCACAGTGCCTACCTGGTGCTTTAAACTAGCAACCAATTGGTGCTGTGCCTATAATTTAGAGGAACGTAGCTCAGCAGCTGGGCTTAACCTTTATTATGTACGGCCACTGAAGTTACATTCCAGGGGTAGTGATTATACTCCTTTTCGAAGGGGTACAATGTTAAAACTAGTGTGGTGGTGCAGGGAGGGAGTACCAACACTTCTCAGTCACGGATGGTTCTGTGACAGGCATCATAGAACATATTATGATTACTCTATGACTATAAAACATTTTCTCTTACAGACTGCAGTTTCTGATAATACTTACTTTGTGTTTAATGGAGATTTTGTTATATGGGGTACTGGGAAAAATTGACTTGAGTCCATTTTGTCAATGGCTTTTGTCACCTTGTTTTAGCTGTACATTGATTAAATGTTATACATTTGCAGGTTTGTTTCCAATCTTGCCATGGATTTTGTTATCTACATTAATAGCCTGAGTTTGATTTTCAAGTTTGAAAAGCTAGAAACTAACAGTTCTTTTTTTGGATTTTGTCTTGTCATCTGATAAACTAGGAGGGTCAATTCCATAAAACGTTTTGTTTTAGGAAACAGGTAGCAGGGAATACAATTGTCCATGACATAAGTTTCCACCCAAGACATGCAGTCAAAAGTTTCCCAATAGAGAAATTTGTCAGGTTTAAAATAAACTGTTCATCTCAATGAAGCTTTGAAAAGCAGGTGTTAGAGGTAAAGCAGTGAATTAAAAGAGGGGGTTTAAATAGACATATATAGATCAGTAAGTGCTAGAACCAGAGATGAACTATTGGAAGAGAAATCACTTTTATGTAACAGTGTGAAGAGACATTAGAAGCATTTTTAAAAAGCATCTTCATAGTCTTTGCTCCAACTCAGTTTACTTAGAAGTAGTAGCATCTGGTTTGAGGTTTGTCTCCTATTGAGCTTTTACAATTGGCATTAGGTTTTTTTGTATCAGAAACAGAGTCACAAGAAAGTAACTAGCAGCAGGTGAAGGGCATGTATCCATGTGTTGTGTGAACTGTATCTCATTATATTAAAATGGCATTTGTGTTCAGACAATTTGTAAATTATCCAACAAATTCTGTGAGAAGAACAACATGACATGAAAAAAGGTATGTAAGAATGTGACAGACACAATTACATTAATTGTAGTGTCACACTTCTTGGAGTGTAATTGAGGATGTAATTGGCACTTTTTTATTTTTGTGGTGTTGAGGTGGTTCATAAATCAGTGGGAGGAGGAAGCTTATTAACATAATTACATAAAATAGAGTTTACTGAATCTTTCATTTAAATTCTAGGCAGCCTGCAGGTCTAAATTCCTAATATGATGTCACTTGGCAGTTTGAATCAACAGGGTTTATGCTATGATTTGAAAGATGCATCAATGTACATCACATTGTGTTTTATGATCTATTGCAATGTGCACATTAGGTGTATGTTGGGTAGCTTTTCTAGACCAATGACATTGATAAATTAGAACAAACAAAACCGGGAGGAGAAATATGTAGAGAGAGAAGTATAAAAGAAGATCTTATAAATGAAAGGATTATAAAACTAGATGAAAAAATTGCTAATACTAAGGCAGAAAAATATATTAGGGATCAAAAAGATAAAGTGACATGTTTTTTCACAACCAAAAACCGTACTTTGAGAAAAAAAGGGAACCCATATAATCCAAGAAATAGGAACTTAGACTCCCAAAGATTATCAAATCAATATACAAGAAAAGACAGACATGACGAGAGAGATCAGTTCTCCTCCCCTAATAAAATACGGATGGGAGAAAGAAAGAGACCAGAAATTAATCAAAGAACTTTGCTCCCGAAAGGAAATGAAAGTAGAAATTCAGCGATTAATCACAATATAGAGGGATGGGGGGAGAATCCCTCAGATATGTCACATCTTAGAAGTAGAAGAGATTCCTTAAGTTCAGAGGAAGGAAACTCTAACAGAAATAGAATCTCTCCCGAACTCCCATCTCAGAATAGGGCCCATAGTAGATCACAGAATACTGTCATAAAGTCATATCAACAAGAGAGGAATGAGAATGGAACCTATCATCAACAAAGAGACGAGAGTAGGATCTTAGCCAGCACCAGGTCTTCACAACATTCTGGCTAGACCAAAAGAAAGATGGGAGAATCACACAATACTTCATTCCAAGAACCAGAGGATGGGAGCAACCGAACAGGTTTGCTCCCTTAAGAGAAACAGACTCTCCGGGGAAAAGGAAAAGATGGGAAGATCTAGAAAATTAGGAACATTAAATAAACAAGAATTACGACAAAGTGGGATTTTCAATTTATCCTCTAGAACAATTTCCCTAACAGAAGCTTCAGTTTTGAAAAAGGGTTTGAAATTTGCTCCACAAAGACCATGCAACAATTTTGAACTCTTTGTAGATGCGCAAAAAATTTTGAGAAAATTAACCCTCAAACGATTTTTCAACAAAAAAGAAGGGGCCATGTCAAATATCACAAAAAAAGACAATAGTCCCAATAGTAATAAAAAAGAATTTAAATTACCATCGACTTTTTATCCCTCTTGGGAAAAGGGTAACTTTGTAGAAACATTCATCCATCTAGTTGAAAAAGATTTTAAAAACCTAACGACTAAAAAAAAGTATAATATGACTAAAGATGAATCAAGAGCCCTAAGAGAATTAGAATTAGATACTTCAATTGTGATTAAAGGGGCAGACAAAGGGGGGGGGCGGGGTATTGTCATCTTAGACAAAGTTGACTATCTCCAGGAAGCTTATCGTATGTTAGGAGACAGCATCACATATGAAAAATTAAAAATGGATCCCACAAGAAAATTCAATTTATGGTTAGAAATATTGGTAAAGAATGCTCTGGACGCTGCAGTTATTACCAAAAAGAATAAAGACTTTTTATTAAAAAAATATCCCACCATTCCAATTTTTTACTATCTCCCCAAAGTACATAAAAATTCCGAGAGACCACCAGGGAGACCTATCATTAGTGGGATTGGTTCTCTTACTGCAGGTCTCTCGGAGTTTGTAGATTATTATCTTCAGCCTTATGTCAAAAAAACTTTATCTTATTTGAAGGACACTAAGGCTGTCCTACAAGAACTGGAAAATATAGAATGGAAAGACACCTTCAGGTGGGCCACTTATGATGTGACCTCACTTTATACAATAATAGACCACGAGTTAGGGATTCAAGCTATTTCCAAAGTTCTATTGAGAGATAATTCGATTGACCCTCAATTTGGCCAATTTCTATTAGATGCTATTCATTTTATTTTACATCACAATTACTTTATGTTTTTAGATGATTACTATTTGCAATTAAAGGGGACCGCCATGGGCACCAAGTTCGCGCCAAGCTACGCCAACCTGTATATGAATGATTGGGAAGAAAAACAGATTTGGACTAACAATCCGTTTGGTGCGAATTTGGTACTATGGCGGAGATATATAGATGATATTTTGGTAATTTGGGATGGTGATCAGATCTCTCTGGACCAATTTTCTAGGTTTATAAATCTCAACCATTACAATCTGTCATTTACTCCAGACAGTAGTATGGATTCAATACATTTTCTGGACCTGACCCTATTCCATAAAAAGGGACATATAGAAACAAAAACTTTCTTTAAGCCTACAGACGGCAACGGCTTTATAGATAAAGCCAGTTGCCACCATCCAAGATGGCTTAAGGGTGTACCTAGAGGAGAATTCCTAAGGATGAAACGTAATTGTACTAGAGAAGAAGATTTTATAACCCAGTCAACCAAGATTAAAACTAAATTAATGGAAAAAAAACTATAATAGGTTTGAATTAGACAAAATCCAACAAGAAATAACTAAATTAGATAGGAATGAACTAGTAGGCAATACGTCGAAACCAAATCCTAATAAGAAACCAGAATTAGCTTTCTTAACACAGTACAGCTCTCAATCCTTTCAGGTCAAGAGAATTTTAGAGAAACATTGGCATATTTTATTGCAAGATAATGTTCTAAAAGAATTAATCCCAAACAAACCTCAGATAATTTATAAAAGAGCTAGAAATCTGAAAAGCATTCTAGCCCCTAGTTTGCTAAAGAATGATACAAATAAAGCACAGACAGATTGTGGATTCTTTAAATGTTTCAATTGTAATAACTGTACATATAATCCAAGAAAGATAGATACTTTTAGTAATTTAATTACAGGAGAAAAATTTAAAATAAAAACAAGAATTTCATGTAACACAAAAAATGTCATCTACATGTTACAATGTGGATGTAAAAAACAATATATAGGGAGAACCTGTAGGAAGTTATCAAAGAGGATTGGAGAACATATGTATGGTATTAGAACCAAATCCTCTAAACATCCAGTTCCAGTGCACTGTAACAATTGTCCCGAATTTAGTTGGCACACATTCAAGTTTTGTGGACTGGAGCAGGTATATACGGGAGTTAGAGGAGGAGACCATGTCAGAAAACTATCACAAAGGGAAGGTTATTGGATATTTAAATTAGATACATTATCACCATTAGGTATGAATCAGGACTTTGACATGGTCTGCTTCATCTAAGTTCATGTTTTCTTGATTAGGGGGGTAGCAGTCTTTTTAGGGTAACCAGGGAAGACAGAGAACATAGAATGTTGGCTAATAATGAGGGTTTTTATATTTTATACTGTACATAATGCATAGGATATTCCTTGATCTTGGTTGCCGAACACTCTTGATTGTATTGTATGATTGATACTATAAAGGACAATGTAATTGTATCCCGTTTTGATACTGCGTTTATGTATTCTTTTTCTTTTAGTACATGTATGCCACATTATCTATAAACCGCATATG
This sequence comes from Pelodytes ibericus, assembly GCA_036172795.1. Taxonomy (NCBI): domain Eukaryota; kingdom Metazoa; phylum Chordata; class Amphibia; order Anura; family Pelodytidae; genus Pelodytes; species Pelodytes ibericus. The sequence continues at coordinate 81,747,626 of CM069859.1, forward strand.
AAGAGCTTTTATACAAACTAAGTGTGATGAATTTGAGGTTATGTTAAGAACGGGAACTGCTAAGGAGAATGAGAACATCTCAAACCGTCACCTAAATCTAATAAGATTGAATTTCTCAACAATGATGGGACCATTTCGGTTTAATAGAGAGAAAACAGCCTTCGAATTAGATGAACTGAACAGAATTCGTATGTCAGTTGTTACAATGGACTTAAAACCTTATACGAACTTGTTGGGAGATCGACATGAGAATAACTTTCGGTTTGTAAAGAAAGATCTCACATATATGGAAACCGAAGTGAATTTGCCAAAGATGTATAAACCGACATGAGTTTAGTTTCGGTTTACGAAGAGAGAACGTACATCTATTAAAACTCAGTTGTTCCACGCATGCGCACTCTTGGAACGCAAACAAATGAATGAAACGCATGAAAATCATTTACACATGCGCAGATTTGGATTTTTTTTACCTGTGATCGCAATTAGAATTAATTAGATAGGACTGGATTGGACAATGGGAGGGGAGGGGGTATGTATATATATTTGTGTAGCTACTGTTTTTCTCTAGACATTCATTTAGCACCTGACTCCTGAGGAAGACTATATAGACGAAACGCGTCGAGTCCAGGTGTTTTTTTAAAACCTTAGATATTTTTTATCTTCTACTACATGGAATGCTTTGGACTGCTACTTTGATACCCCGATTGAATCCATCTTCAAGGAACTTCAGAAGCCGAAGGCTCAGCCCGACAACGCTTTTCTATTCTTCGGGAATTGTTCCAGTCAGGGGTAATCAACATTGCAGTAGTGCTTTTTCTGCACGTAGAGCTGGTTCTCTATGTGCATCGAATTTTGTGAGTTTTCATACAATAAATTATACGTGAACTATTGATATTTGCAGTACTACACTATTGTATATTTTCTTCCCTTGTTCCTGTTTATCCATTGGTCCATATCCGAGGGAGTACCCTGTCCATATCTAGACTTCATTAGACGGTGTCAAGATATCCTGTATTTTTTCTAGACACTGTCTTACAATCTGATTACAGTATTGTGATAGGAAATCTGGCTCTGACAGGATAATATATGAATATGTGCACCATTCCCCATTCAAGTTTACTGGTTAGTTTTCCCCCATTGAAAAACTTACTGGTTATTGTTATCCTTTTTATGGCAGAATAGAGTGTTAGATTACACTATAATTGTGACTTAGCATAGATCGGTAATAGGCCATTTAATTAATTTATTGTTTGGGAGCATTAATTAGTCAGCATTCAGTGTTTTTATTGGTTAAATGTGGCCATGTTTATTGATCTAAATTTCCAAGCAGATTGCACTCTCATCCAGAGAGTCCCTCCCAACACATACAGGTGTTTGCTTGGTTTAAGTGATATTATTGTTGTTTTTAGTATACATTATTATTCAGGATAAATGGGTTGTCAGACGAAATAGCACCTTTTATGAAAAAATGAATAAAGCTCACCGCAGGCTGGATCCTAGAATCAAAAATATGTCTTTATTTTAGCCCGTAGCTCTGGACTGAAACTTCTTGGAGACAATCCACAATTAACCCCTTCATGACCAGACTGTTTTTGGAATGTTGTGCGTTAATGACCGTGGCTGTTTTTACACTTTTGAGGTGTTTGTGTTTAGCTGTAATTTTATTCTTTGTTATTTGCTGTACCAACACATATTATATATTGTTTTTTTTCAGGACAAGAAGGGCTTTCTTTTGATGCCATTATTTTGTTTATATCATTTATATTATTATGAAAAAAATAGAAAAATATGTTGAAAAATTTATAAAAAAAACACTTTTCCTGACTTTTATTTGTAAAATCTTTTACTAAGCTACAAAAGCAAATAAAAAAACCTGCTAATTAGATTCTAATATTGGTTCTGAGTTTAGAAATACCCAATGTTTATATGTTTTTTTGCTTTTTTTTTAATGTTGTATTGTAATAAATACAAGTAGCACCTAGCTGTTTCAAAACCATTTTTTCCAAAATTTGTGTTACTGACATTGTAACATCGATATTAGACATGCATTGCTGAATTAGCCCCGCATGTACACATTTTTTTTTAAAGTAGACATCCCAGGGTAGTCAAATTGGGGTATTTTGACACTTTTCATGCAGTAATCTTCCCACCAATCTTTGACAAGTTTTGGCGTAGTCATTTTTTTGTGTTTTTTTCCCCACACTCTTTGTATTTAGGTAAGAATTTAAAGGGGTTGTTCTGATTTTTTTGCCAAACAACACCCCAATATATGTTAAGCAACTTCCCCTGAGTATAGCGGTACCCCACATGTATAGGTTTTCTAGTGTTATGTGGCAGGTAAAGGGACACATTTAGGATACGGTCATTGCAGCTTTAAAACATGTATTTATTATGTAATGCTTGTGACTACATTTCCTATCATGCTCAGCCAGCCAAAAGTGACCGTAGCATCATAGGGAATGTAGTCTATAGTAGGAAGCACAAATTGTTGCTATCCTTGCTATCCTGCGGCTGCATGGATGATATAACCAGCTGCTGCGGGCCCCTATCTACTGTTGGGGGGCCAATGCAAGGCACTGGCCCCACTAGCAGTTTTTTTTTTTAATATAAATTATCCATAGAGGACCACCAACAGACCTAACATGTCACTGGTCCTCTAAGGATTAACGTCTTATTTTTATTTAATTTAATAGTATTTATTTATTTATTTTATTTTTATTATTATTATTTATTTATTTAATTGTATTTACTTTTTTATTTATATTAGACTCTAACTTTATCACTATGGTTATGGTTAGTACAAACCCTAATTCTAACTCTAGGATTAGGGTTTTGATGATCTCTAACCCTAACCCAAGGGTTAAGGTTAGCAAAATAAAAATATAAATAAAAAAATATTTTTTAATTTTTTTTTTTTTAATAAAAAAAATACCTGTGGGGCCTGGATGGGACCAGGGGTGGCTTCCGTGGGGCCTGGATGGGACCAGGGGTGGCTTCCAGCACTATATTTAGTCTCTCCCTGCCCCACAATCGCTGTGGAGCAGGGAGAGATTATAGCTGTCAAAGCAGGCAATTGCTTTGACAGCTATTAACATCCGGGCACTGTGATTGGCTGTCACGGTGCCCGGATGTTTTCGGGGGGGCCTCAACCGACATGGCTGAAGTGTATCGGTATCGAGACACAAGTCGTTGTTAGCGCGATCGCGGCATGCCAGAGCGCATACCGCGATCGGATCTGCATGACGGTCCTGGACCGTCATTGGTCACGAAGTGACTTTTTCCTCATGACGGTCCAGGACCGTCATTGGTCACGAAGGGGTTGATAATGCTCAGACACAACACCTTACGTGTTTCATTCAGAGCATGAACTTAGTCGTAGGCAGTACATTATTGTGTTGGAAAGTGGAAAAGTAGCTTTGTGACTAAAGTACACAAGCTTTCTGCTTGTGCTCCCCTAAAACTGCTGTTTTAGTATGGTATAGGTACAGAAATAAAGATTATTACTTAAGTGAGCCATTTTGGTCCCTGCGTTGGCAGTGTTTCAGATTTCACATAGAATACAAGCTCAATACCTCCAGACTGTCCTACAAGATCTTTCCTGTGTAATAACAGATTCATAAGAAACCAAACAGATATTATTGCCAACTTTATTAAAACAGTAGAACAAACACACATTATGAAATCCTGGCTACAAGGAAATACAGGCTAGAAAAAAAAGTAGATGTTCCAGGCAATTGGTAATTTCTTACCTTCATAGAAAAAGATCACAATGGATAGAGAACTGTAATTTGTGTCATTTTGGAACATTGAATCTATACCCAATGCCATTTCATACACTCCAATTTTTTGAATATGTAACTGCCAGAATTTCCACAGATTAAGGATTACATAATTTATCTTGAATCTGTAAAGGCATACATCCCAGGATTTCCTTTTTATGTAGGAAAGGACATTTATCCCTGTTTTATATCATTTTTTAAATGTAATATTCAAAAAATATCCCTTACCATGATACATGTGACATGATGGTGGGAGGCTACATATAACATAACAACTGTTTACAGTGAACAATAACTGATGATGCGATGCCAACCTATATGATAATATATGTATATTTGTATATGTGTACATTCTCTAACTTGTATTAGAGCTACTAAGTGGTGTATGTCATATGTCAATTTTATATTACATGATATGTTCATTGACGTGGTAATTTCACTATTTGTGTGCTAATATCATATTTTAATAAAAAATGACAATCATTATAATCAAATTGTATTTAATTTCAGACCATTTTGGGAGAACTTCCCATTGACTTTCATGGTTATTTTCGTATAGCCGTGGTCCTCCTGAAATGGCCTCAAAATAAGGCAAAGTACTCCCCATGGACTTCTGTTGGGTTGACTTTGGACTCTTCTGTAATAGCCGAGTATGATGAAAAGGACTGTAGGAGGTCACACGGTGCAAGAGGCAGAGTCTTTCCTCCCCCTGATTGGGATCATGTCGACAGTAATACTGATTTGCATATAGTTATGTATACAAAAGGCAAGTGTAATTGTGACTGTTGGCTGGATCTCTATGCAGGATGCAGAATTAACAGGGCTGAGGAGATGTCTGATTGCTTCTGTCAGCCAATCAGAAGTCTACCTTTTTAATAACAGCCCAGGGTGCTCTTTTTCCACAACATCACAGTACCATCAATCCAGTTTCTTCATATACAATGGACTCTATTGACTAGCATTACTGGACATCCATCATTATATCACCCTATAACCAGGATTAAGGGACACTTTCACATTGCATTACAACTCCCTTTCTCCCCTTAGCATCACAAGAGCCTCTCATCTAGTCTATTTCCCTTATTTCATATATATAGATTTATTACATGTGGCTCCCCTCCCTATTAACAATATTTTTATATACAGTATTTACAGAATTCACCAAGCTCTTTAAAAAAATCACAAATGTTTGTAAATGCAGACAGCGTGGCTGGGTGCTTGATTTTATATGTCTGTGGCAATGGGCCTGATTGAAACACCTGAATTTAATAATTAAGTGGAGGTCCCTAATATCTTTTCCCAAATAGTGTATTTTCAGTGACGCTCTACTGACTGTACTGTTCCTGGTTTCTTTACGCATCACAACTGATATTTTGTGTGGTAAATTTTTCTAAAATATTTTTCAGAAAATCATTAAAAACACCTGAAAATCACAAATAATGACTAGAACATTTAATTTCAGGGGATTTAAATTAACATTTATTCTGAATTTCAAAGTAAAGATGTTTTAATATGCATTTAACCATAATATATGAAATACTAATCTCTGAAGCTTGATCTTCTATTTTCTGATCTGAATGTATTCAACCAGATATATTTCTTATAAGTTAATTTAAAATGATGCTACTGACAACACAAATTACCAGTGGAACTGCACTAGAACGTGTGATTCTTGTTTTGAAGTGAGGAGTTATATGGTCTCTATAATAATGCTCTCTGCACCTAATTAGGCCTTAAAGGTCATCATAAAAAAAAGTACAATGATAATTTCAGTAGACATACATTTGACATGTCATGATTATGTGCTACTGAAATAACACAAAATAACATTTGACAATAGCTTTTAGTTTATATACATATATATATATATATATATATATATATTCTTTTTTAACAGGAGTTATTCAACTTAGTCTGATTGAGTAACTCTTATAGACGTTATTACCAGGTTAATGAAGTAGAATACATGTTAATGATGCAATTACTATATGTTATAATGTACTTTAAAATTACAAAGCATGTGCTCTGTTGATTTTTTTGTCTCTTGACTTGCTTTATTCTGGATAATGATTGTTCATAAATATTTACTGAACAGTTGTACATACACTGGAGACTGACAGTTTTCAATAAACATTCATTGTGATGCTTCCAGTTCCTTGGAGGTGCATAAAACAGTTTTCGTACTGCACATTACATGCATTTTTCCATTACACGTAGCAAAAGTGTCCTTGACATTCAAGAGTTTGCCATACATATTTTACAATGCATCACTCGAGGGTGTATTTGGAAATACCCTCCATTTGCCTTTAATAATAATGAGTTGTCATATGGAATCCAGATCTTGGTTAATCTAACATAATGTACACTTGATGAGTTTTATTATCTGTAATATGATGTCCAATAGCCATCACAACTATTTTCCTCTTCTGTCTTGCATTCTCCCTGGTATGTTTCATTGGTGTCCATTCAATTGAAAGGTCACAATTTGCTACTTTTCCTTGTTATGGCTTTGTGTACCGGGAATATTTCTCATTTTTAAAAAGTTTTGCATCATTTTAAGTTTTTAAATCACCAAGATAATTAAATTGTGAGAGCTCAATCAGAAAGGAAACAATCAGGTTTGGAGTTAAAAGTATAAATGTACATATTGTGTTGTAGTTTCTTTTTATTATCAGTTCTTTGTGTTTTCACAGAGATAAACAATATATAGAGTTATTTAAAACATCTAGCATTGAAAATGGTAAAAATCCTTCACATTGTTATGATGAAACACATTTCTTATTTGATACAGACATTTAAAAAAAAAATACATTCTCTTTATACTACTATTTAGCTACTGAATGGGAAATCAGTTTTCATTATGTTGTATTATCTACCAATGTTTCTTATTTTATTTAATTACACATGTTGTAAAATTGTATTTTGTCCATAATTTTGTATTTAACCTAATGTCATTTTGCAATGTGATTAAATATAAATTACAAAAACACAGTGGGTATCTTTGGTGGATATAATACTTCATCTAGCATGATCTATTGTGGTGGCCTGTATAACTCTTTCCCTGCTGGTTACAAGAGCCTCCATTACATACATGTATCTTCTGTAGATCTGCTCAATCTCAAGAGATGATAATTTTGCCTCAGTGGACTTTATATAGCTTATGCTGTGCAGCTTCCAAAGAGGAATGACAGGTGAAAGAAGTTCTCTTAAGGGGACTGTTTAGTGCCCAAAATGCATCTTTTAAATATTACTGCATATTAATGTGATTTCAAAGTACTTTAAAATGCATGTTTCACATGTTTTACATTGCTTAAAATATAAAATACTTAAAGCTATTGTGAAATTACAGCAGTTTGCAAGAAACCATGACTGCCCAGACTGAGTAAAGGTAATTTTCCTTTTCTTTTTTTGCTGTAGGAACCAATGAGAATAATTGAATTAAATTAATGGAATGTCCTGTCTCTCTAGTGATGTCATCAAACAATGTGTTTAACTGTTAAGAGATCCTACTGTGTGCAAGAGCAAGAGTCCACACACTGTATTTAATTTAAGGAGCACAGGAAGTGGCAAACTGGATACCCTCAGTGTCTATATAATCAATGCTGCTGAACCTGCAGTAAACACGCAGACTAATCACTGGGGGGGGGGGGGGGAGAGTCAAATATTAAAACTGTGATTTATGCAGAATGCCTACATCAAATCACACTGGGAGAAAAGCCTGTGCGCTATACAAGCAGTAATTTTCATCTTGCACCAAAGTGAGAATGGCGACCTACTGTGTCTTTAAACAAAAGAGGTAATAATCATGTTATATAGCTCCTTGCAATAACTTCAAATAGTTAAAAGGTGATCAGGCATATCTAGGAAATACAATAGAGGTTGTTGAGTGGCCAAAATATTGGAGTAATTTTAAAATGCAGCGAAGGTGAAAATAGAGCATACCACTATACCAAGTAAAAAAGAACAGGATAATTGTGCTCCAGGTTGAACCCCCATAGCTATGAAGCAACCCTTACTATAAAAACTGCAGTAGGAAAACAACTGCACCTACTACCTATTTTGACTGGAACTGTCCCTAAGGCCTTATTCAAGCCAACATAGAAGTTGAAAAAATCAGACATTCTATCCAGCACTCTAATCTTGTCATGAAGGATTTTCACATTAATTTTGATAACGCAACTTTAGTAAACAAATATGACAAAGCAACCAGTTAGTTCATGCATGGCCGAACGAGTTAAGAGCAGATGTTTTGATAAACAAGCAGGACTGTCCTGGAAGAGGGAACATGACAGCTCTGGATCTGCTCTAGCTCATCGCGTCCTGTTGCTCCTCTATATATTAGGTTCAAAAACGATACTGTGCTCCTGTGTGAGCATATAAAGTTTTTTTAAATTATTATTACTATGCTGTATTCCTACCCCTCTTGCTATTTATATGAAAGACAATTTGTTTTCTGTGATGGTTTTATATTTTTCTACAATGAAGCTTAGATTTTAACAACATGCTATGAACTCTGGTGAAATTCATTGATGAGATTCTACAAAGTGGTGCACTGACCTTGCTCAAAAATTCCTTTGATGATGCATTTTCTGACAGCTGGAGACACAATGGAAGGAATTGCAATACCTGAATTAATTTATGAGGGGTCTGCTAATAAGCCAGTGTCTAAACTTGCCCTAACATAAAGTGTACTTCACTGATTGGGGAAGTTGGGTGATCATGCTCATGCAGATGCTGCACTTTTCCAAATTTCACTTTAGCATGCACTTGGGTTTGGGAAACATTTTTTTGGCACTGCATATTCCATTGAACACATTTGACACTGGTTTTGTGAGATTGGAAATCCTCTGAAATATACAGTAAGGCTCATTCCAAGCAAAGACTCTTTCTAAGCAAACGTGATCTTTCTACTATTATGTTCCTTGTACCCTTATCAGCCCTCCCTCTCAATCACAGTTTCTGAGTTGCTACTGTTTTCTTGCTATTGACCTGAACATTCCATGTGTACATATGTATGCTCGGCCATTGTTTGGAGGGAGTCATCACTTGTGCATGTTGCCCAACAGAATGTATAATTCATATTCAGTGCAAAATCAGTTATTTAATCAAGGTAGTTCTCATGGGACATATTCCTTTATTTATTAAATGATTCGCCTGGCCTTGTATTCTACATTCTGCAAGGGGGCTTGTAAAAGTTAAATGTCTCCAGCAAAACACTGGCTGACCTGGCATTTTTTAATATAATTTAACTTTAATATACACAAGAAAAAACAGTAGGAGTAGTCCTTTCAGTTGATCTGCAAAAACATCCTTTCCGAACATAGGTTAGTAGTGCAACTTATATTCTGATTATGTGTTACTGTCTTACAATTGTATATAGAAAATATAATTTGAAACTGAAACACCTAGACTAACCAATATATAGAGACCTTATAACAAATCTAATCATTACTAAATTTGCAAAACAACAAGATGCTTGTATTCTATGCATTTTTTTAAATTAAGAAAATCCTTTTTTATTCTTCTTTATAGCACTTTTGGTAATTGTACGAGTTAATTACGTTCTGGTGGTCTATTTTAAGCTTTGGTTTAGTGAGAGGTCTGAAAGGGCAGTAATTAATTATATTAAATTAAATATCTTTAGCACTGTCAAGGTCAATTGTGCATCAATAGCCACTTCATGTCCTAAGCTTTTGGAAATGCACGAACTTACAATGAGAAAACATCAGTGATATCAGGAAGACATACTTTAAACGGTAAAAATAGCAAGTGGAAGCAATATAGATGACCTAAGTTATCTTGAAAGTATGCACATTTATTGAACAACTACAGCTTTTCCACTCACCCTTATACATTTTGTAATCATTTAAAGTATGTCTAAGTAGTTCATGCTCAATGCATTACACTGCTTACATGTATTAGAAATAATTCAAATAAAACTTGAAATATTAAGTAAAGTGGATTAGTGAATGTGGCGCTTTGGAGTGTTTTTTATATAATGCTGCAAACCCACTTGAGTACAGCCACCTTAAACTGTACTAAAACAAAGCTTAACATAAAAATGGTGAGGGTAAATAATATAAAAGACTTGTCTTTCTGTTTTTAAGAGGCATATTATAGGTTCATAGTTAAAGGATAAAACTTACCAGGAAAGGTTGAAGCATCTTAACATGTGTGGCTTGGAGGAAAGACGTTACAGGGGGGATATGATAGAAACATTTAAATACATAAAGTGAGTCAACACAGTAAATGAAGAGGGTATATTTAAAAGAAGAAAAACTACCACAACTAGAGGACATAAAAATCTTAAATTTTAAGAGGTCTTAAATTAGAGGGGAAAAGATTTAAAAGTAATATCAGGAAGTATTACTTTTCTGAGAGGGTAGTGGATATATGAAATAGACTTCCAGCAGAAGTGGTAGAGGTAAACACAGTCAAGGATTTTAAGCATGGGTGGGATAGGCACATGGCTATCCTAGATATATATAGATAAGTTAGGGAACTGGGGATGAATACAATTATTTAATAAATTGGGAAGACTAGATGGACAGAATGGTTCTTATCCACACATTGCATGTTTCTATTAAATAAAAAAATAAAAAGGATCTTATGGTGTAATAAATTGGCACAACAAGAGATGTGCAGTACCCCCTAATGAATCTTATATTCAACAAGAACACTGTAAATAGTTTCTAATATTTGTCCTGATATTAGAAGTGCAATGCTATTTAAAAATCCTTTTCTTTTTCTACAAAATTTGCGATAGTGCCATGTTTTACACTGATATCTGTATTAAATCCATGAATGACCCCCCCATATGTACATATTTTTCAAAACTAGACAACTCAGGACATTTAGCTTGACACTTTTCATGTAGCCATTTTACCACAGTTTTCAGCAATACAAACAAATGGTGATTTTTCACACAGATTGCAATTCAGGTAAACATTTTCCTAAAAATGTGAAGGATACTGCCAAACTACACCTCAATATGTGTTCAGCAACATCTCCTGATTACAGGGATACGACCCATGCAAAGGTTTGTTAGGTTATTTGGGGGCTAAAAGGTGACATTTGGAAGGTGCACATTTTGGATTTCAGACTTGGAATTTTGACATGCACTCAACCTGGGCCCATGTCCCATTTGGGACATTTTGTAAGAAGGCCAGTGAATGTTGCCCCACAAAACCAAATATTTTTTAACACTAGGCCCCATAGGGTATTTCAAATGGTGGTATTTTAAAACTTTCCATGCACTAATTCTGACACCAGTCTTTGTCAAAATTTTGGTTAGTAATTTTTTTGTGTTCTGTTTCCACATACATTGTAATTCAGGCATAAATTCAGTTGGCTTGTTTGGTGGTTAAAAGGCCACATTTGTGAGGTGCACATCTCACATGTAGTCTACCTGCGCCCATGTTTCCTTGAAGAAAGGGCTTAGCAGCCCCTGATACATCACTGTATCAGTACTGGCTAGGTCTGGGGGAACAGTATTCTGGGGGTCAGGTGTCTGTGTGGGGGCAGATGGCTGTGTGGGTGATGCATTAGCTTAGTGTGGGGGCTGATGGCTGTGTGGGGGATACATTATCTATGTCTGGGGGCAGATGGTTGTGTGGGAGTAATACTTTGGCTAGATCTAGCTTCAAATGGCTGTGTGGGAGATGCATTGGCTAATAATGGGGGCACATGGCTGTGTGGGGATGCATTGGCTAGGTCTGGAGGCAGATTGTTGTGTGGGGGGATGCATTGGCTATGTCTGGGGGCAGATGGCTGTATGGGGAAATTCATAGGCTAAGTCAGGGGGCAGGTGCCTGTGTATGGAAATGATCATCATTTTTATTAAATATGAAAAACACTGTTTACATGTGAATATTAACAAGAAAAACTTTTTTCCTATAGGGTAGTCTTATATTCAGACCTTTTCTTTTTTTCCTTAATTAATATCCAAAGTTTGGGGGTAATCTTATAATCAGGGTTGTCTTATATTCAAGCAAATACGCTATTAGTTTTTGTAAATAAAATGTATTTTTTTTGTGGCATACCAAATTGCATGTTTACCTCTCAAATGACCAGAGAAAAAAGCTCCAACCATAGCCACACCTTAAGCCATTCTGCCCTCGACCAAAACAACTGTCTCTCTTTGGCCATTTGAAATGTTGATTTGTATGTGTCTTTCATCTTCCGCTTCTTTACAACTACTTGCTTGAAAGTATTTATGGCTATATTATAGTTTGAATATCCTATTTGAAGTATTCATCACTATTTATACACTGATTTATATGGTCACAACTAGCATTGGAAGTCTTAAAATCATAAAATGTATGTACTTCAAACTGATCAGCAACTATTGCAGCAAAGAGCAAATGTCTAACCTCAATTACCAACAATGTTTGAAAGAATTAATCTGGAATGCAAAATAAGACAATTCTTTCCTTCCACACAACTTGCTCTAAAATGTTTCAATTAAAATTGCTTTATTCAATAAAAACAATTTGTTCAAGTTATGTGGTTAATATGGCTTATGATAAATCCTCTCTAAATTATATAATTTAAAACATGTAATAATTCCACTGTTGTATCCAGTGGTCGTTTCATGTTTCATTTTTTTCTCATTAATAAGCTCACATAACACTAATGTAGGCATGTTGATACTCAATTACTGTTGAAGAGGCATATTTATTATTTATTTCAAATAATGACTGCCTATAATACAAATATGTATCTAAAGAGACAACTTCAGAAGGAACAGTGTGTACATAGAAAGCATCACTATCTCCTTTGATATTGATAATAGTTAATATGGTCCCACTGTGAGAAAATATATAATATAACACAGTGCTATGAAAAGGTATTTGCCCCTTCCCTATCTCATTTTTATCTGACTCCTGCTAGACTTGCCAGGATGTATCAGTCAACTGATGGGATCTGCTGGAGATGTGGGGAAGCAGAGGAGACTTATCAACATATATGGTGGCAGTGTAGAGAAGTAAAAATTATGGAATATGACCTTAGATTTTTTGAATAGAGCGGGGGTTAGAGGCTTCCTCAGGTCTCCAGCGGAGATACTGTTACATCTCCACTGGCCGGCCCTAAACACTTCTCAGATAGCTCTCACAATACATACACTCCTAGCCACAAAAAACGATTATAGCCAGAGAGTGGAAACAAAACAAACCGTTTGAATGGAACCAGGTCAAAGCCCCGTTAAGCTTCCAACTCCAAATGGAAAAAGAAATGGAACAGAACAAGAAAAGATTTCCAAACCAAAAGCAAATATGGGAATATTGTCTAGGAAAATTAGACTCAATCTCCTAAAGATTAAAAATGACACGGAAAATGGGTGATAGAGCTAAAGGACAATTATAGAATGATGCCATTTCTGCCCTGACACCGCCCCTCCACGGGGTCCCCAAAATCCTCTATCAACTGTTTGTATAAGGTGCCTATGTCGATGTAAAAGAACAAATGGAGATGGAAAAGTGGATTACTTCGCTCTAGTGCTTGAATGTTCCTCTCTCCTTCCTTTGGCACCCTAATGTATGTAATTTAATGTAATGTTTATGTAACTTACTGACTGAGCGCAGTGTACGGCTCAGACAATGTAATTTTTATTTTTTTAATTTTTTTTGTGTATGTTATTGAAGAAAAAAAAACAAATAAAAAGAAATGAATTAAAAAAAAAAATGTAACCATTTTTAATATAAGACTACTGAAGACATGAGTAAACACAAAATACAGCTTTTAAATGATAATTTACCGTATTTATCGGCGTATAACACGCACTTTTTCTCCCTGAAAATAGGGGGAAAATGGTGTGTGCGTGTTATACGCCTAAAAAAAAAAAATCTAAAACTAACCTCGTTCCTGCTCTGCCCCCCGGTGCTCTGAAGCTGCGTGGCTGTGAGGGAAGCGTTGTGAGCTTCCCTCCAGCTGCGCAGAACAATAAAGTTTGTTTAAAAAAAAAACACACTTTATTGACCGCGCGGCTGGAGGGAAGCTCACAACGCTTCCCTCACAGCCACGCAGCTTCAGAGCACCGGGGGACAGAGCAGGAACGAGGTAAGTGCTGGGGTCTGGGGAAGGGGGGGGGGAGGAGGGTGGCATAACGAGCATACTAAGGGGCAATATCCTGACATATTGGGGGCAATATCATGGCATATTAAATGACATATTGGTGGCAATATCATGGCATATTGGGGCAATATCCTGGCATATTGGGGCAATATCATGGCATATTAAATGGCATATTGGGGGCAATATCATGGCATATTGGGGGCAATATCCTGCATATTAAATGGCATATTGGGGGCAATATCCTGCATATTAAATGGCATATTGGGGGCAATATCCTGGCATATTAAAATGGCATATTGGGCTTCAAAGTTATTTATTTGAAATTTAAGGTTTTTTTCCTGAAATTTCCTTCTTAAAATGAGGTGCGTGTTATACGCCGGCGCGTGTTATACGCCGATAAATACGGTAATTAATGAAAGTAATGAGTTATTCAAAACCTATACCACCCATGTGAAAAAGTTATTGCCGCCCTAACCTTAAAATAACTGGTTGTCAGAGGCATTGCTAGGTCTTCAAAAGATCTGGGCTGCAGCTCGTGGCAGATTTGATAGAAGTGGAGTAAATAAGCTCACATGCTTAGGCAGGCATACAGACGGATATATGTAATGCTAATTTACAAAAAGTATATATGGGTATATATCAGGTTTCAATAAACCACAGGAGCCAGGTCGCCATGGCGACCAGAAAATGTAATCTGGCACCTTGCTGCTGGGATATATATATATTTTTTTTATCCAGAGGATTGCAAGGAAGCACCACACTATAGTGTTTGAGGGCCGGGTGTGCACAGCAGGGCTATAATGACGATGGTCTGTGCCTGTGTGAGACACACCCAACTGTCAGACACACATAACAACCACAATGTCTCACACAGACACACATAACAAGAACCCTGTCTCACACAGAGGCACATAACAAGAACACTATCTCACACAGGCACACGAGGGAGCACTGATTGAGCTCTGAGTGTGTTTAACACACACAGAGCCAACGATGCCTGTACTTCCCTGCTGAGGATCTACACAGCTCTACAGGTTGGGAGGAGGGACCTTCACCTAGCACCCCAGGGCAGTCCCCCCCCCCCCCTTCCACCGATTGAAAAAGAAAACTGAACTGGAGACTCTGTACTATGGCCCGAGATTCGGGGCTATAGCTATAGTAGCCCCCCCCCCCCCCCCCCAGCGATGTCACTGCTGGTTGATGGCAACAACTACAATCAAATGTATGTGATAACTGACAGTGGGTCTTTTAAATTATGGTATAGGAAATTTGGTCCACTCTTCTTTGCAGAATTGTTTTAATGTTTCAGCCACATTGGAGGTCTTTCAAGCATGAGCTGTCTGCTTAAGGTCACTCCATAGCATCTCAATTGAATTCAACTCAGGGCTTTGACTAATCCAATCCAAATCCTTCAATGTGTTTCAGACGTGTACATGCTTGTGCGTGTCTATGGCGGACAATGGTGCAATGCCAAGCAATGTGGCATCAATACTGTGGACATGAATTTTTTATGTAATGCAAATGGCATGATAGTGGTAGGGTACATATAACCTATCAGCTATTGAAGGTGAAAAATTATCTCAAATCTTGTCTTAAATCTAATGTAGGCCTGAAATAATATGTGGGGTCTTAGGAACCATTTTGTTTCACTTGAAATGTCATATTTGTGAACTATTTCCTATGTTAGATCACAACAGCAATTTCATTTACACAAATTACATACCATCCTGGCAGATTAAAATAATATAGAGAATGTTTTAACATTACAAATAATTGTGAAGACCTTCTGCCAGCCAGCTAACAAGGTTGATCATTTATGAAAACCACAGCTGGTTAGTGTGTCTCCTAAGGCCAGAAGAAAAATTAAGGTAAATTACATTACAACACAATTTCATTGCACGTATCTATCTAGCTGAGTTTTAATGATTTAGCTTAAATTTAGCTAAATGCAAAAAATTACTAGCCTGCTGTTAATTAATAAAATCTTCCACAAATACTAATGAAACATAGCCATTTCCTTCTCCCAACTTCTTTAGAGTCTTAAGAGGTTAATCTATAATTAGAATAATGGTAACTTTTCAAATCCAGAGATTTCCACATTAATACATTTTTCCTCTATTACTACATGCTCCCAGCTGTTCTGAAATAGAATAGTACTAATAGGACAACAAAGTTGATTTTTTTACAGTTTTCGTACTTTGTTTCCCTTCTGAACTTTGTATCTGTAGCTTCTATTTAAAATTGCACCACAAGTCTTAAACTTCATTTAAAAAAAGGAAGTCCAAGAAAATTCATGAAGTATATATTGCTATTTGTAATTTTGTAAAATAGCTTTAAACAATTCTGAGTAGATAACTGATGTCATATCTATTTCAACCCAGCCAAATTATGGACTGTTAGGAACAGTGCACAAAAGGCTTCTGTTGAAATGATTGCAAAATTGGAAAATATGCTGTATTTTCATTCATTCCTTATTGACAAAGCTGCCTTTCAAAAAGCCTAAGTAGTATTATTTAGAAGAAGAAAAAGTCATTGTAACTGTTCCTCTTGAAATGCTTTACTCAGTATCAGAAACTGACGTTTATCAAATATCCAAATATCCATATTTCGAGTTGCTTAAATCCAGGGGGGGAATTCTAAGGCACTTAAATAGTTATTTCAAATATTATCATATCTATTGTTATTCACAAATCAAACAATGTTATATTACTGAACACTCATTGTAGCATATGCTATCTATCTGTTCTGAAAGCTTATCTTTTAATGATAGTCCACAAAAAATCAAATTACCCTTGCTATTTATGTATCATTGCTGTATAGCATGAACAAATCCTTCCTCTGCCCATTGTCACTGTTTACTTCTACCACACCTAGAACTACATTTTGGGATCTACACAGGTAATCCTGATCTGGATCAAAATCAGCCCAAGACAGGGCTAGTAGCCAAATATCAGAGAAATCAACAATAAGACTACCTAATATGCCCAATTTTCATTCATATCTTATGGATTCCCATTAAATTGTCCGAACTTGGCTAAAATAGCTTATGTTTTGGGCATTTCATTTTGACAGACAATAACTGCGAAATTAAATCAAGTTATTAAAAATAATAAGTACAACAATATTTTAATCTGTAATAAAAATGTAAAAAAAAAAATTAATAATAATAAAAATGAAAATAAATGTAAAATAATAATATAATATGATATGAATGTTATATATATATATATATATATATATATATATATATATATATATATATATATATATATATATATATAACATAATGTAATGAAAGTTATGAAATGGTCATGTATATACATGAAAATACATTACCATAAATATGTTTTTACATCAGCATACCTCTCTTATGGTATACCAGGGCTGAACACTGGCTATTGTTCTCCATCAACAGCTATTTGGTTTATCCTAATATAGAAGCACAAGTGAAAAAACAAGTGGCCTTAGTATGAGGATTCACTAGCACATACTTTTGAAGGTGGGAATCACTCCTAGTTACCCGTAGGTGCTCTCTGTTGATGGCAAGTGAAAATGAAGGTATCTTTCTGCACTAGCAGAGGAAGACTGTCAAACAAGACAGATGCATGGGGCAAGCCAACGGTGACAACGCCAATGGGCACATGCATCTGCATGAGCTCTGCATATATCTACAAAGATACATGTCAAGATTACTATGGTCTAGTGGCACCAGCTTTATATAAAGCAAAACTAAATTTAGTGCCATTTTAAAAAAGGGGTTTAGTCAGTACATAGACAGCTAAATATTGGAGATGAGCTATGGTTGCTGTCCAAGGTCTTTAATTTTGTTTTTAATAATGTGAGGCTCTGTTTACAAATGTTTACCTTTACACCATAGCGATAGGACTTTATAACCTTAGAGTGTGTTAATAGATTTTCAAGAGAAATGGTCTGTGGTGTTTCCATTTGGCAGCATATGTAAATGAACCATTCTACATTGTAGGAATTAATTTGCTTCTCATCCCACAATTTGATGTCATAAAAAGGAGACAACACAAGCAAAATTAAAAACTGTGAACTCTGCTAGTTCAACCTATAAAAAAGTTTACTCTTCAAATTCTCACTATAACTATATGAAAACCTTCGCTAAAAATTAAATGACATGTGAAATTAAAAATATATATGATGGAAAAACAAGCCAGTTCAATATTTGTTTAAACTCTGTTATTAATCCCTTCACTTTTAGTGAATAGTCTCAATTATTTTGATGACAGTGATCCTTTAACAAAAATGGGAGCTTTACAGAGCATGTGCAATGCACTAGCAGAACAAACTATAATAAGTATACTGAATGAAACGTAATGCTATGTTAGATTAAAACAAACACCCATTTAACATACATACTAATCAATTATATAGTTTTGTAGAAAATAATGTACCATTTGGATTTAGCTTCCAATGTAATATTATTTCTGTTTATCAAACTTTTTTCTTTTCTGTTGCCAGAATATATCTGTATCTCTTTCTTGGCATTTCAAAGGTAATTAGCATTTTCAACAGAAAAACAGTATTATGTTTTCTATTCTAGAATGATGGTGTTCAAATTCAACAAAACATTCTTATTGATCGGTAAATGTAGAAAATGATAATGCCTTCAATATAAAGGGTTTTTTTTTTTGTTAAAAAAAAGTGTTTTTTTTTTATCTAGGAACTTTCAAAGTTTTCAGAACATAATTATGGCTAAAATAATTTAATGAGGCTCATTAGCACTAGCAGATGTTGACAGTGACATATTAGCAGAATTCTCATTGGCATTTTTAGCTATTTCTCACCCCCCTCTTTAGGACGGTTTTTACATTTTTTCCTGAGCCATGGATTTGAGTCACACATACATTTATCAATTATGGTCTAGGACAATGCTTTTCCTGTGTATACATCTGTTCCAGGCCTTTTCTTGTCTGACCGGATTAAAACTTTACACCCAGTAAAACAGAATGACCTTTGAATTTGTATATACCAGGGAAACATGACACTAATTAAAGACTTCCTTTCCATTTTCTTATATATGTCTTAACTGTCTGGCACACGAACAATACATTTCTATATTATCTTGGAAATATATTTATTTATATAAATTTGAATGATTTAAAAAAATAAATAAATTAACTCATTTAGAGAGGTCAGCATTACGTAACAATAAAAAGCTATATGATGCATTTGCTTGGGCAGATGGTATTTTATGTAAATTAATTTTGGAAAGAGTAGAGATGCCACATGCCAAGCCATGGAGAAGGAAGGAGATATTTTAAAAGAAGGGGAAAGGAGAGCTGCTAAAACACACAGCAGAGGAGAAGGAGGTTCATGCTACAAGCTGATCATATGTATAGTCATCTAGTTTTTTCATCTAGGATGGGTACTTTTAAATTAGCTTTAAGAGAGATTAGCAATTGTTGTTTGTTTGCTAATATTTCTTTGTATTGTACTTACACAGCTAACATAAAATAAACACTTTTTCAGTGTCTGTTACTATTTATATAGTTACCCGGTGAGGCACTTGCAGGCCCATTTTAACAAATAATGAGAGCCTTGAGGTTGCTGAGGACCCTATAGAATGGGTCCATAGTTTCCCCGCCTTCTGGGCGCGATGAAGTTGTAGGAGGGCCTATGCTTCTGAAGGAGGCTACCACTTCTGCGACTGGGATGCCTCTCTTTGCTGGACCCATCATTGTAATTAGGTAGCTGGTCCAAAACCAAAGCTATAGGCTACAAAGTGAGCCTTTGGTGGCTGATTTGAGTTGGGTGAAGCAGGAGCTCTAGGTATATGCAGCCATTCAGCTCAACAACTAACCACGCCCCCGGCTTGCCATCTTTTTAAATTTGGCAGTGATTATTTTGCCTGCCAACTGGTAATCTTAGTCTAAAATGGTTGTCTGGCCATATGGTCATTCCTCAACAATGATAGGCTTAACAATCAATACTTGGAATTTTTACTTGTCTGAAATCCCCAACAGGATATATTGAGCGATTGTGGCTACCAATTCTTTTCCCGCTGCATTTGATTTCAGAAGATATCAGTGTGTTATCAGCTATGATTTTTAAAAAATTATTTTTAGGCACATCGGGGCAAACTGGATAGCGCATAATTGGGTTATCAATATTTTTCGTCAGATTGGACTTTGTATGCACCATTTCGGGGCTGAATATCGACGCATATTTGGTCGATCCTTTAATACCTGATAATGACTTTGTAATCAAATAAATCTAATATTAATTCATGCAGTTGTAATAAGCATGCCCTACTGAGTAAAGTGATCATAAGGAGGACCTATCTACTCTGCGTCAAGGCTGACCTCCTGGAGTTATTCCATTTTAACGATGGTTTTATAGCCAAATTTTAGCAAACTGGTATGACAACCCTATTTATCTCAACCCTCAACACATGAAAAAAGCTAACTAAACTTGCCAATACAACTTTGTTCTCTGAAAACCTGAATAGAAACATACAACGATCAGCCATAACATTATGACCACCTGCCTAATATTGTGTAGTTCCCCTTTTAATGCCAAAGCAGCCCTGACCCAATAGACCTCTGAAGGGGTGCTTGGTATCTGGCACCGAAACGTTAGGTAGGTAGTACATGTCAAAGTAATATCCATATGAATGGCAGGACACAAGGTTTCCAATATTGGCCAAAGCATCACACTGCCTCTACCGACTTGGTGCCTGCCAATAGTAATAATGTTATGGCTGATCAGTGTATATAATCAGTGTTTATAATCAGGCCAAAACACACAGCACTCTGATAACTGCCTGTCGTATTGTCTATTTGATCAATGAATGGATCTTAAACGTTTTAAAAAATATGAAAAGTGTTTTGTAAATGGAATCAGTCCAATTTCTAGATTTCGTTGGTACAGAGGAAGTCAACCGTAAGGCTTATCCAATGATCACAGCATTTGAGCAGTGACTATTAATCCTTAATTAACCAGAGTAATTATACACTTTCAAGGGATTTATTGCTGTGATGAGCCCGGTATGTATCAGACCGTCAGGGGGTTAAAAGATAACATTGATTATTAAGATTTTTATGAGCTTAATCTCCCAGTTTCATTGACTCATTGGTTTATATTTTAACATCAAGCTTATTTTAGTTCTTGCAGGACGCTGTGAAATATGGTTATAATGTAGCTCAAAACAGGAGATTTCTTTTCATAACATAATCATGGATGCTTTCAAAATGCCCACAATCGTGCACTGCTTTACATTCAGTGCGCATATTATTTTAAATGATTCATGCACAGGGTCAAATATGTGTCCGTAAAAATATTTAAAGATTATAAAATGGTTTGTCAGACAAGTTGTTTGATGAATAACCTTTTATAAGAGAATGTCAGAATATAAAAAGCAATAAATAAATAAAACATCCATGTTGAACTCAGGCAGCACAAAAAAAGACAACAAGTGGCATTGTAAACATGCAAATTAAAGGATGACTGAATATAAACAAAATAATATGATTCACTGAAAGTTTGGATCAATTAGTGAGTTTATATAGAAATCCTTTAATCTTAGGTCACATGAAGATCTGACCCATAATACTTAACAAATACCGTATTTGCTCAAATATAAGACAAGGTTTTAATAAAAAGACCCCTTTTTTTATATTCGAGGTCGTCAAATTGAGGTCAGACTATAAGACTGGGATCCAGGTCCCCCAAAGAGCTGCAGGGGTCCTAGATCCCCCTCACTAACAGCCGGTGGATGTCTGCGCAATGCGCACAGACATCCTCCGCTACTGCCCGGCATGTCCGTCGGGAAGTGCCGGGCAGCAGCGGAGGATGTCTGCGCATATTGTGCAGACATCCTCCAGCTGCCCCCACTAGCCACCAGGGATATTTGGGCAGCCGGGGGATGTCTGTACGTATCGTGCAGACATCCTCCATGCTGCCTGACACTTCAGTCTATTATGACGGACTCAAAAAAGAAAATGTGAGAACTCTGGCGCTTAATCTAATCCAAAGCAGCACCAGCCTGTGTGTTTCTCTGTGTACACACGTGTATAGTATAGCAAAAGTAACCCAAAACAAAATTGAGGTGGTAGGTGCGCTAAGTGAACCACTTTTACATAAAAAATACCGGAATATAATAATTGCCTGGGATAGTAGAAATCTGGCACAAATGGATGGTCTTCAGTGTTTTACAAAATATATGCAAAGAGAGAAAACAAAACATAGACCATAGTACAATATATCTTGCCTAGAGGAAGCCTGCAAACAGGCGAAACGCGTAGCGTGACTATCATTACTGCTGTTTTTATTCACACACGGATTTTAATTCATGTCAAAACGGACTTTTGACCTTTTTATATGCATTTTTGCAAGCTGTCTCTGAACATTACAGGGGACTACAAGCTGCAAGATTGTTCTTTCGTTTTCAAGAAGCATCCACATGTGTAAGATACTATTGTTTTTTATATTAAATTGTTATTGGATATATACTGATCCTTTTCTCTTCCTGATCCTTTTCACTCAATTTATGAGCATTGGAGGAGGAACAAAGAGGACTTTCTACCATACTATAAGAGCCTTTTAACCTGCTGGGTTTGTGAGTGTAATACTTTATCTCACTTATACCATACTAATATCAAGATATATTGCACTATGGTCTATGTTTTGTTTTCTCTCTTTGCATATATTTTGTAAAACACTGAAGACCATCCATTTGTGCCAGATTTCTACTATCCCAGGCAATTATTATATTCCGGTATTTTTTATGTAAAAGTGGTTCACTTAGTGCACCTACCACCTCAATTTTGTTTTGGGTTACTTTTATTATGACGGACTGGCTGTCTGTCATAATAGACGGACGTGTTGGGCAGCATGGTGGATGTCTGCACGTATCCCCCGACTGCCCCCACTAGCCACCAAGGAGAGAGAGACAAGGTGAGGGGGAGGGAGGGGGGATAGAGACATGGTGAGCTGGAGGGCAGGGGAGGGAGGGGGAGAGAGAGAGAGTGAAAAGGAGGGAGGGGGGGAGTGAGAAAAGTTTGAGGGGAGAGAGAAAAGTTTGGGGAGAGGGAGAGACAACGTGGCAGGGAGGGGGAGAGATAACACTGGGGGGAGAGAGAGACAATGCTGGGGGAAGGGGGAGAGAGAGAGACAAAGCTGGGGGGATGGGAAGAGAGAGGTAGCAGTGGCACATAAAAGGAAATAAAAACAAGAAATCCATTTTTTCTATATCATAATTTGTATTAAATATTAAAAAGCAATTTTTATGTGAATATATACAAAATAATTCCTTCTTTAAATTTCTTCTTAAAATAATTCTTATATTGATAAAGCATGCGCCCAGCAATATAGACATAATACGCATCCCATGCCAGTTTAAGAATATGTGCTTGAAATCTTGATTCTTTGAGAATATTTCCAGTATTTACTTATCTGCTCTCTGAGGAGCATCATGTTAAGGAAACTTGGACTTAATACTTCCCAGCATCCGTCAGAGACATCAAGCTTTGTTTACTGTATTTATCTGGGACTGCACTTAAAGCAGTATAATCTTATAGATGTGTTCTATAAGTGTTTTGTGACTTAACGTATGCAGCTGCCACTAGCCAAGACCCTGGGGTATTCAGCAAAGAAATTGTGCATGGTGCAAATGGCTCCATTAGGGCCAGTAAAAAAATGAGACACACATTTTATTTGATAGTGTTTTCTAAGTGGATTTCTGATGTTTTATATAAATATAAGTTAATTACATTATGCCCAGTTCTCTTTGTCTTTTCCATACTTATTTGTAAGCACAACCTAGGACATTGCAAAAGAACTATATTATGTGGGTGTAGTGATGTATTTAGGCCTTTGAGGACCATTGTAGGCAAAATGTAGTTATGGTTAATTGAAATATAGTATCAAGTGTATGGCATTTTTAATAGAAATACTTTAATGAAAGAATACAAATAAAGTACTGAGCAATTTTTGCTTTCATAGCTCTATTAGGGGGATGACCTTGGGGGTCTCATGAAGGCAGGGCCGGACTGGCCTACCGGGATACCGGGAAAAATCCCGGTAGGCCGTCATCACTGGGGCCAAAAAAGGTGATAAGAACGCGGCCGCGGTGGCCGCTTTAAGAACGCGGCCGCGGTGGCCGCTTTAAGAACGCGGCCACCGGGACCGCTTTAAGAACGCGGCCGCCGGGACCGCTTTAAAGACGCGGCCGCCGGGACCGCTTTAAAGACGCGGCCGCCGGGACCGCTTTAAGGACGCGGCCGCCTGGACCGCTTTAAGGACGCGGCCGCCGGGACCGCTTTAAGGACGCGGCCGCCAGGGCGGCTTTAAGTTTGCTCTGCCTCCCCCCCCCAACTTCCCCCGAGACTGTCTGAGCGCCGGATGTAGGTGACATCCGACGCTCAGGGAAAAAATGAATAACGGTGTCCTGCCTCTGCAGTTATCCGAGGCAGACACCGTTTCATCCTTACAGCATTTTTTAAACATTTTATTAAAAATAAATTGTGTGTATATGTAAGTATGTCTTCGTGTGTGACAGTGAGCATGTGTTACTAGTGTAAGTGTATCTGTAAGTGTGAATGTGTAACTTTTTGTCTGTAAGTGTGACTGCATGTAAATGTACCTATATAAGTGTGTGTATTTTTGCAAATGTGTACATCCACCTCCCTGCAGACAGCATTTAAAAAAAATAAGTGTGTATGTGTAAATGTGTCTGCATGTGTGACAGTGGGCATGTGTTACTGTTTGTAAGTGTATCTGTAAGTGTGAATGTGTAACTTTGTGTCTGTGAGTGTGACTGTGTGTAAGTGTGTCTCTATAAGTCTGACTGAGACTGTGTGTAAGTGTGACTGTATGTTAGTGTGTGTATTTTTGGATATGTCTGTTCACCGCTTGGTCTGTACCAGCCACCTCCCTGCAAACAGCATTTAAATAAAAAAATCTGTGTGTATATGTGTGTCTGCGTGTGCGACAGTGTACATGTTACTGTGTGTAAGTGTGACTGTGTGTGTCTGCTATTGTGATTGTGTATGTCTGTAAGTGTGACTGTAGGTGTGTCTGTGTAACTGTAAGTGTATCTAAGTGTGAGTGTGTATTTCTGTATGTGTGTGTATTTCTGTATGTATGTGTGGCTGTGTGTGTGTAAGTGTGACTGTCTGTAAGGGTTTATGTTTGTGTGTATCAAATATCAAACAATATCAGAAAATGTAGCAGTGCAGTGTCTACTGTGTGCCAGACTACTCTAGCGACCAATGCGATATGGCCGCCTTTTCCCTCCTACACGATGCTGGAGCCTTCTTTCGTGCTGGGGCAAGGCCTGTGAGTGCAATCTAATTGATGGGGTAAGTCCTGAGTGCTGGGGGAAGTCCTGTCAGTGCATTCTAAGTGCTGGAGCATGTCATGTAACTGCAATCGGCTTTCTGAGGTGCTGGGGCAAGTTTTGTGAGTGCAGACTGTGAGCTGGGGTAAGTCCTAGGTGCTGGGGCAAGTCCTGTGAGTGCAATATGAGTTTTAGGGTAAATCCTGTGAGTGCAATCTGCATGCTGTTTTAAGTCCTGTGAGTGCAATCTATTTGCTGGAGTAAGTTCTGGCTTGGGCAAGTCCTATAAGTGAAATCTATGTGCTAGGGTAAGTCCTGCCTGGGGCAAGTCCTCTGAGTGCAATCTATGTGCTAGGGTAAGCTCTGCCTGGTGGAAATCCTGTGAATGGAGTATGAGTGCTGGGATAGGCCATCGGTTGGGCACGTTCTGTGAGGGCAGTCCGGGTGCTGGGGTAAATCAATATATCCATTCAGTATGTTCAAAAGTTTAAATCTCACACATTGCCCTGATATTTACCCCATGCACAGGGCAATTCCTATAACCTTGTGTACATACTGGGGTACTTAAATATGGCAATGTGCATGGGGATTATATTAGGGCACTGTGTTTGATATAGCCTTGTGTACATACTGGGGGCATATATTGCCCTAGGCGCAGGGTTACATATCCGTGCTATGGGGCTGGTATAATGATGTCATGCTATGGGGCTGGTATAATGATGTTATGCTATGGGGCTGGTATAATGATGTTATGCTATGGGGCTGGTATACGGTTATTTCCAGGGCTGTTTTTTTTACCCAGTCCGGCCCTGCATGAAGGAAGGTATGACTCATGTGACCCAAGATTCTAAACAACATGTCCACCCCCTGCTAGTCCTATAGATGAAAAGGGGGCTCAATAAAGCACTTAATTTATATTATTTCATTAAAGCATTTATTTTTAAAATGCCTACATTTAATGTAATCTTTCAATTAAACAGAGCTTAATTTTGTATTATCCTAACACATGAACAAATGAATGCACCTCCCACACTTCAGACGATTGACTTAATGCTCGTATGATGATAGAAACTATAGCCATATAAAAATAAGAAACATATTTTGATAAAAGGATAGGCTGAAACAATATTCATTTTAAGCATGTGGCAGAAGATTTTCTGACATAAACTAACTTAGGTAAAATAATATTCTTATGGTTCAATGGCAATGACTGCAGACATTTAAATAATATGACAATACGCCAGCCCAACACTAAAGCTCTATTTTATATAACTCATGACTGCAACGTTTTTTTTATAATTATTTTTATCACCATTATAATAATTAAAACTTGGCAGCAATCACCTTATTTAAGTTAAATAATACTTATGTGCTGGACTATGCTGGCACAATGTATGCTGTCTTTAGTGCCTGGAACTTCAAGGTCAGTTCCTACATGGACTGTATCTTTCCTTGCACAAAAATACAGTGATAAAATAACAATGATCATTAAAGAAAAGTCAGGCAATTCATCTATCTTGGACAATATATGCTATCTGCATAAACTCAACTAAAACATCAACTAAATTTCTGGTACAGCAAGAATTAGAAGATCCTTTTCTTAAATAAAAACCTTAATTTGTTTGAAAAGTTGCCTGGGTCATAATACATTACCTCACTAAGGAGTGCTGTGCATTGTGTTTATCATTATATATTTGAGAAAGGCATAGTACATTTTAACTGCATAAACTACAGCTGTGCTGTATACAGATGTGCGGTATACAGATGTGGGTTTCTCTACTTGATAACTAGTAAGCAGGGTCCTAATTAATGTTTAAATGTTTTACTCATTGACATACATTCCCCTAATGGTCAATTACTCCTTCTACATTTTCCTTACATAGAAAGTAGAAGTAATACTGTATATGCATTTTCATTTGTGTGAATTGTGAAACAGCATAAGAATAGTAAATAGTAGGACAGATGTGCTATACCCTTTGCTATAATAGACTAATTAAGAAAGATGCCCAGGGATGCCTTGTTCTGCACCATCAAATCTGCATACATTGAATATTGTCCATGATGATGATGATGTCTTTTTTTTAATTTACATATCTTAACTTTGTAACTCTCTTACTGCCCTGAAATATTCATTCTGTTAAAGGTTTAGGTTTTTACTCATTGCTTCTTGATAACATATTTAGTCTCATAAATGATTGCACATAGTTTATGCAGTACTAGGTAAAAATCCTGCCACAGGGCATGATGACTTAGGACAGAAGGGCATGTGGCTATGTACTGAGAGAGAAGGCGCTTTACTATGTAAAGTCTGAAGCCGTAGGTTGAAGTGAAACCGCCACCAACCTTGCTTTGTCCTGAGCAGAAAACTGAGAGAGAGTTATGAGCCTTGAAGCATTTTCCACCACAGTGCTGAGGCATAATCAGAATGAAAAGACAAGATGATGCGGATATATACATCAAAACAAAAGGTGATGCGCTTATAAGTGGCAAAGAAATTAATTATTAATATACTTAACGCAGGTTGCTTACATAAACCAGAGCCCTTAAACTTTGCTCTAGTTTTTAGGCTCTGGGGTGCACTTCAAACTCCACTTGAATGGAATATGGGTAATACATGTGTAAAAGAGGAAGGAAGTGCACCTCCTTAGCACAGAGATAACCCTAAAGGGAGTCACAAGAAAAGCGGCATAGTGCAGACTATAAAAATACAAACATTTATTGGCCTCCGCTACATGAGGCTTACTTTAAGAACAATTAAAAATTGAATATAAAACCCTTGCGGAAGTTAAAATCCTTCAGATCACCAGTCCCGAAAGTCACAAATACAGAGGCGAGTATAAGACGCGGCGTCCTGCAGGAAATCTTGATGCTTCTCTCACTGAAAACGAGCAGCTGGTATGTTATCCTGGATCCACCCCCTCTCCTCAATGTGCAGACACGTTTTGTCGTATACCGACTTCCTCAATGCCTGTGAAACCCCTACTGTGTCTGCTGTAAACCGAATATACAACCAAATATAATTGAACTTTTGGAGATCGGTGTTCCCACCAAAATATGCTTGCAGCTATTTAGGGCCTTCGAGTCTTTAATGGATGGTGCAATCTTAGATTATCTTTAATATTACTAACAAGCCATACATGCCACATAGGAACTAATTTGATGTTGCCAAGTTATTGTCAAATTAATAAATATTTGAAAGTTGGCTTACCTACATATCACATTATTAACCCTTTAAGGACC
The DNA here is from genome assembly GCA_036172795.1 of Pelodytes ibericus. Taxonomy (NCBI): domain Eukaryota; kingdom Metazoa; phylum Chordata; class Amphibia; order Anura; family Pelodytidae; genus Pelodytes; species Pelodytes ibericus. The sequence goes on from CM069859.1 coordinate 81,776,024, forward strand.
AGGGATTTTCCTGGGCCAAGGACCAGAGCGTTTTTCAATTTTTTATACGCGGTTTTTTAAACATAATTTTCCTCTCTCTCATTTAACGTACCCATACAAGTTATATGTTGTTTTTTAAAGGACAGTTAGAGCTTTCTTTTGATACCCTATACATAAAAATGATTTACATTTTAGTATTAAAAAATACATATAAAAGAGGAAATATTTGAGGAACAAAAAGTTTTTCCCAATTATTTTCCCAATAATAAGCTACATAACTAGTGCAACACTAACCCACTTATCCCCCCTAATTAACTAACTAATAAAAAAGAAAAATATTGGTTCCCAAACTCCCCATAACAAAAAAGACAGAAAAAAACTCTGAAGAGTGCGATGTCAGATCAGTAAAAATCATGCAACAGGCATGCAGGGGTTACATTTTATTAAATAAATATATTAAAATTATATTTATTAAAAAAAACACGTTATAAATTGTAAAAATAAAAAAATCTGTTAAAAAAAACTAAATGAGGGCCATAAAGTGGAAGGAAACTAATCACAGTTAAAAACTGTGATCAGCAATGAAAGGGTTAATTTTTTATTTTTTTTAACCTCTGTGTATGTTATTAATTTATTTTTACTTACAGGTCACTCTCTGTGCTTCTCTATAAGAACGTGAAGCACAGAGAGTGAATTAGAGGCAAAGTCAGTGTGTGAACACACTGACTTTGCCATCTAATTTGCATGTTATCGCAGTGATCACGTTATCACCGCGATCACATGCCCGGAAATGCACCGATCGGGTCCAGGAGCTTTGCCTCGGGTGCGTGGCTTAGTCCTGGACCCGTTGCATACTAGCTGGCGGTGCCCACGGAGCGCACCGCCGGCTAGACTGCATGACGTGTTAAATCGTCATAAGGTCGCTAATGCGGCGGCTCTTACGACGAGTTAACTCGTCATAAGGTCGGGAAGGGGTTAAGGTCCCCTGAATTCCAAAACAATCAACAGATTGTAAACGTCTGCATATAATCACCATTTGAGTCTTCAGTAGACCATGTGGGACATGTATAAACACAGCCCACACATGGATTGCACCCAATTATGGCACATTGTCAGGGTAGCTGTGACTTTAAGAATATTTGGAAACTCAACTGCAGAAATAAATGACAATCCACACAAGGTATATCGTTTAAGCAATTCTTGTATTAAAGTTTAGCAGCAAAAAGAAGAAAAACTGACTGATATTGATTGCAGAGAAAAAATAAATGGTTTGAAGTAATATGGAAAAATATTTGTAACTTGATTGAAGTATAAAGTAAAAAATATGATGGAACACTTGATTGAAGATATGGAAGGTACTTGCGATTAGGTGATAGAGAAAAATGCAGGATAACAGGGACGGTCCGTATTCAGAGGATTGGAGAAGTACACAATTCGATTCAGGAAGCCAAAGGTCAGGATTGGAGAAATCAGAATGGTCGAGGATATCCGGGTCAGCAACAGGTAATCAAAAATGAAAGTAGCAAGATACTCTAAGGTAGCTTGGAGCTAAGGAGTCAGGAACAACAGCTGCTAGAGACAATACTCAGCAATTTGTGTCTGTTGCAGACTGTTATTTATAGTCACAGGAAGATCGCGTCATTGAAAGGGGCGTGACCTAATGAAGGGGGCGTGGCCTAATGACGCGATCGCGAGTAAGCAAAAATGAAAGCCTGACACACAATTGGCATGTGCATCTATGTATAGACAACAGATTCCTGACAAATTTTGGGAGTCTGCATTATCTAAGCCTAGGTTTAGGTTGTGCCAATGCAGTTTGGCAGAAATCCCTATCCTGCCCTGCAAAGTGCCAGGAGTTATAAGAAAAGCTCAATTGCTGTTATACAAATCAAAATAGTGATTGCACTTTGTAGAGTGGGAGTCTTGATACACAACCCCTATGATTTTTGTTAAAGTTGGCTAGCAGTAATATAACTAATTGTTAAATAAAGTTTGTTCCCAAAAATATGGTTGAAAACTGTTTCTTCTGCAATACTACAATGCATATGAATGTATTGGATAATTAACTTGCAGGCACTGGAAACAAAGGTTCCTTTAACATTACTGCAGAACACTATAATCTACAAATATCTCCTATTCCCATTGAGGATAATTATCTGCAGTGCTTCTATCTGTAGCGAAATATTTTTTAATTCAATTACCTGCGGACAACTATCTATACCTGTTAATTGGTTTTGACTTGTCAAGCTGTGGTATTTCTAGGCTTTCAATTTATACTTCCACCAGAGGGAATCTTTTTTTGCAAACATATTCCAGTTATAAATAATTCTATCAGCTGGTAGGTGTTGTATATTGTTATATTTTTGTGTTGGAGTGTGACTAACTTCCATTGAGAACGGTCGTTTCATATGAACTAATTCTGTTAATTTGGTGCAAAATACCTAACTTTGTACCAAGATGGTGCCCAAAAAAAGAAGAACTGTATAATCCAGACATATTGAAATCCATACATAATGTCTACTAATGTAAAGGATCTAACAGTTCAAGGTTAAGCCAACTGGATAAAAAGAAGTCCTATTGTACCTAAGGATATAGCGTTAAACACACTGTGGAAGAAAACCTAACAGATACAGCTAGATACATTTCACAAGATATTTTTTCTAGAGCATTAGATAATTTATAATAGAATAAATTTCAAATAAAAACATTTAAAAAATTAAATTTCACAGATTTCTGCAACAATCTTGTTATAATATGAAAGTATGAGGTATTTTCTGTCAGAGCTGGAGGATTTGAAAACCCAAAAAAGTCTGCTCAGCAAGAACCTTACAAAGATGGAAGATAACCTTTTTTTGGAGGATCATTTGAGTAGGAATAATATCAGAATTAGAGGAATTTTGGAAACTATTTCAGAGAATGCACTACATAATTACCTTTTGGAGCTCAAATCAAAGTATGATGATCCCAAGATGATGTGACATGAAAGGCTATATAGGATCATTAAACCTACAGACTCCTCCATGACTGATGCACAAAGGGATGTAATAATATGTCATCAAATTATGGTTTTATTAAAGATCTTTTTATAAACGAGATATGATTAATTTCATCCAAGGATATAACAATTAAAGATCTCTTGGTATTTCAGGACTAGTCTCTGGCCACCAGCCAGAATATGAAGCAGTGAATCTACAATTAGCCCACTTTATGTGCGGATGATGTTCTTCTCACTCTATCCAATGGTTGATACATTTAGGAAAAATGGGAGTTAAACGATAAAGCGACCCTTTCCTTTTCTGGGTTGATTTGGATACAATAAAACATATATGATTTCTAATCCAGTAAATAAATATTGCCTTAAAACTCTGCTCAAAATGAGAAGGATGATGGTCTCAACACACCCTATTACATTAACTATCCACGTTGAGGTCTTCCATTACTATATTAAATATATTAAGTTGAATTCTTGGAATTTACTTGGATTCCCATTTTCTTTCATTTAATGATATTAAAAATCAATATAACTTGACAAGTAGGGGGCAAGGTTTCTTATTTAAGAAAACAAAATATCCTAAGATGAAATCCCATATTGTCGCATTGTCTGTTGGATAGGTTAATTGACAAACATTATAAAACTATAGTAATTTCTAAAGTATTAATCTTGATTTGAAACTCTAAATAGCTTTAAGCTTTAACCCTTAAACTACAAAATGGGCACTGGACATGAATACTTCCTGTCCTTTGGAAGATAGGTTCCGTTCTTGTCAGAAAACTAGAAAGGTAGTATATTCCACAAGTTTCAGTTCACAGTTCTACAAAGGTGGAATATGGTCCACCTTTGTAGAACTGTGAACTGAAACTTGTGGAATATACTACCTTTCTAGTTTTCTGACAAGAACGGAACCTATCTTCCAAAGGACAGGAAGTATTCGTGTCCAGTGCCCATTTTGTAGTTTAAGGGTTAAATCTTAAAGCTATTTAGAGTTTCAAATCAAGATTAATACTTTAGAAATTACTATAGTTTTATAATGTTTGTCAATTAACCTATCCAACAGACAATGCGACAATATGGGATTTCATCTTAGGATACCATATGTAAATTTGACCAATTATGTACAGACAATGTTGACGTTACAGGCAGAGGTTGGGACCATGCACCACAGGTGGCAGGGATGCAAAGTGTTGGACTTGATTAGAAGTGAAACTGCTGGCATATTTAAAGATCTTTTTAGAAATAAATGTTGTTCCCGCAGATTTTTCTATTTCATATGGATTCTAGTTGCCAACCACAACAACAAACATCTTTTTATCAACATACTATTAGCTAACAAATTGCACCTGACAAGAAACTGGAAAAATATATTCATACCATGAAGACTGAATATCATTAGACAAATACATTATCAATTTGAAATGGAACAATTCTTTTTTGGACAAATACAAATCTACAGAATTATTTTGAAGTATGGTCTCCATGGGAAAATAATCTACCTTTGCTAAAATGACTAACATCATTTACGTTTCATATGAAGAGGCCAGACTCATAATTGTATTGCAGGGTTAGATTGAATCCTGAATCTATGAAACTTGGGCTTTGCACCCCTTTGTATCTTTTTTTCAGATCTGTTGCCTCACATGGAAACCATACATTACTACATTGTTTCATCTTTCCAATTTTGTACTTATTTATTTCTGTTTTTCTTTAGATTTTCTTTTTTTTTCATTGTATGTTTTTGTCTTATAATTTTTTATGTGCTATCTTTATACTTTTTTTGCAAAATGGAATACAAATATCTATTAAAAAAAAGGAAAATGTCATGTCTTAGATGTTATGCTTTTTTTGTTAATGAAAAGGTGGCAACCCTAATCATGACATGCGTATGTACAGCTAAAGAAAAGTAAAGGAGAAAAGTAACTTCCAGTCTTTGCTAAAAGAAAGATTTATACATTTTTTAAATGGTATTTTCTACTTTATTTAGAAGTTTTCTTGTTGTTTTTTAAATAATGTATTAAGAATGTGCGTAAATGTCATAATACAGTGTACATAAATATACATGTAGTGAAGCTTAAAAGCAGCATTTTATGTTCTACAACCAGTATGTCCAATTGTTTGAACATTCAGCAATGACTGACAGTAAGAAACATGCTGAATTCTGCATGAAGGTCATTTGAGACTCAGAGCAAATAATGACCATGGGAATAGTAAACATTTTAAAGTCAGAAACTATAAATTATAGGAATTATGGGAATATGTTAGCTCTGAAATTAAAAATCAAAATGGATGTCAAGGAAAAAAATTCTACAATTACTTGCCATGGACATTTACCTCTGCTCTTTCAGACACATGCCATGACTATCCATCAGTAGTAACATTGACAGTCTGTGTCAAAGGATTATAAGAATCAATCCACTCTAATATCTATCTATTATAAATCAACAAGGTCACATAAGAAACTAATTTTGCTTTCCAGTTGTCAGTAACCATTTCAAAATAAGACAAACCCAGATAAAACAATTACATTCTCGTCCACTGAAAACATCATTCAGCATTCATGTTTAAAAGAAGAACTGGCATAGTGGCATTAATTCAAGAGTGAGATTCTCTGTTTGTTTTGTGTCAATTTAAGGGCAGAATGATTTAAGCATATATTTGTAAATAAACTAATTTCATTTTTTAAATAAATTCAGAATGGGTTTTCTTTAGCTATTTTTTGCCTTTCTGTCTTTCTGTGTATTTATCTATTTCTTAGGGATTCCATACAGAAAGTAGTTTACGGAAAGGTGGTAAAAAAAATGTTTTTGTGGTCAATATAAAGATTCTTGTGGTACAATACAATTATATTGATATCAATGTCATTTAACCACTTTCCGACATTGGACGTACCAGGTATTTCATCACAAAATGTCACTTAGGGACAATAAATTACCATGGATGTCCTGCACTAAAACAAGAATAAGCAGCAATCTACTGTCACTGTTGGTGTTGCTATGATGCCTCAATGTCCAGATATCATGCAGCACTTAAATTTTCCCCACCCTGGCAGCGCGATCACCCCATATGGTGATCTCGGGTGCCATATTGGAGAGGAGCAGTCTTTTATCCATATTAGCAAAATTACGTTTAAAAAAATGGAAAAAACTAACCATAGACCTACTAACCAAAGATCTAGATTTAGAGTTCCACTTAGGGTTACAGATACGTTAGGGTTAGAATTATGGTTAGTGTAAGGGTTATATTTAGGGTTAGGGTTGGGGTCAAAAGTTCAAGAGAAAATGTTTAGAAAACAAAAATCACTTCTTTTGGTTATTGCCCTATAACGTGGAACAAACAGAAAGACATGGAAAGATGGATATTTCTAAACTCATGACAAAATTGAGAAGGGGTCTTTTTTACCCTTTGTACTCATGTAAAAAAATTCAGGTGAAAGATAGAAAAACTGTTTTTTTTTTCAATTTTTTCATCATACTTTATAATTCTTTTATAGTAAATTATACGATATGATGAAAATAATGGTATCTGAAAAAAGCATGAATAGATGTGCAGACATTCATAAGAACCCTGGTCCTAAAAATATATTTTTAAATAACCCTATTAAAAAATCAGTGCACAGGAAATTGTGTTGACGAGTAACATTCCCCGATAATGCAGCATTAGCTTAGGAGTTCTTCATGCTTCCACTTCAACATATGCTTGCCATACAGTTCTTTGAGCTGCGCGCCCACTGCTGATGCTGGCCACATGGAGTTATGGCTGCCACTATGACAAAGAGAATGGTTCTGGGCAGCCAACCATTCCCAGTTGCGAACAGCCTACAGGAAAATTTCACGATTGGTCAGTCCGGCAAAACTTCACTGACAGCAATTCTAAGTGACCAGGCTCGTCTGGCCCCCTGTTGTTCTGGGCCTGGTCGCAATGGTGGCTACTGTCACCCCAGTAGTTATGCCACTATTGGCAGAGTGTTACACAAAAACAAATATTAGTTTAGATACAAAAGCGAAAAAATAAAATAAAATACAATAAAAAACCCTGCAGGAAAAGCTCCTATTTAACTCCTATACTTAGCTCTCCTGTGAATATGTATAATACATGTAAAAAGAGAAAAAATAAAGAATACAATGTGTGACTCTGTAAATTTAATGTATTGTGATCACCACGTGCCGTAAAATCACAGTTCCACTAGCGACCACTGTGACCATAGTAGTTATGCCATTGTATGTGAGTGTATATTAGTGAGAGTTGGTGTGTATTAGTGAGCACTATGTTAGTGTGAGTTTGTCTCCAACCCTGTGCTCAATGCCCACCCAAAGGTCCAGAAATTAGGGATTACACATTTGTGTCTATGATGTTTTGCTTTGTTTTAATCCCCTTAGACCCAACTGGGTAATACCTAAATCCTGGACTGTTGTGAGGACAGGGCTGGATACCACTGTATTAGTGTGTGTTAGTGTATGTTATGAGTATGAATTTATCACTAATACCTGCTATAAAACTATATTGAATGCTAGCTACAGTGCTGATGTCAGTGATTAAATCTGTTTAGCTCATACAAAAAAGGCTCAATAAAAGTGAGATGAAAATGTCATAATATCTAAGAACAAATACACTACCACAATGTATTTAAGGAATAGTATAGTTCAGTACTGGCTACACTAAACTTAATTAGAAAAAAGATTTATGTTGTACAAAAAAAAAATCTACTTTATGACATAACATTTTGGTAATGCCAATTCTGTCCCAAAGTTTCAGTGCCACCTTTGTCACTAAACATCTTGTCAATCACATATTTGTCCCATACTAGCCAGTCAGTTCCATCTTTGTGTCCTTACAGCTCATTAGTGACATCTTTGCCTTCAAACAGCTTGACAGTACCATATCTGTCTCCTTAAAGCTTGTCAGTGACATCACAGACACCCAGAGCTCCAACTTAAATTAAGACACAAGTATAAGGGGGCTGAGCTTCATGCCTGTGCTAATTCAGTTTACACAGGCCAACTTGATATACTGTTTGCATCTTTCCTTTGTGTGCATTATTATTTTTTGTGGAAGGCGACATTTCACATTGATGAGTTCTCTATTCATGTAAGAATCACTGAGTGGAAGTACTGTGCAAATAAAGTTCTGATTTCCAAGAAACCATGGGCGCTCAGTCTTTCTGTTGCCAGCACCACTGAAAAATGGAGCCAGCGAAGCATGGTAAAAAAAAGGAGTTATACTTAGATGAGCATGTGTGGGTAAAAGGTAATAGTGTATAGTCATATTTTATTACCATCCGTGGCCTCAGGCCAGAAACACACAACTAGAATCCACTAAAATGTGGATCAGGCATCATGTTCTTCATTAGACCATACAATTTAGTTATCTGGTAACCATTTAATTTTCATTAAGTATGCCTAGAAAAAAGAGGAAAAAACAATACTTTAACAAAATTTACCTATAATGATGAAAAAATGTATACAGTGCATTTTCTTAGTAGGACAATGAAAACAAGTTGTGTTTGTTGTTAATTGTCCTTAAACCCCAAGTGAATTTCAGAACTGCTGAATGGAAGCAATAGACGCTCAGTAAAAGTACACATTTTGAAATACGTTTAAATTATATGAAGCCTGATGGATATAGGTTTTCCAGAACTCCAGTTCTTTAATCATAGAAACATAGAATGTGTCAGCAGATAAGAACCATTTCTAGTCTGCCCAAGGTCAGGTTTGAAGAACATCTTTTCTTTAATAGAAAATTATTTAATCACTGGATATGTCAGTAAGTTTGATCTACTTGAAGCCATTGCAGTCTATCTATACCATATTTCCTTTTAATAGCGCTTAACAGGTAGAATAGCTTACTCCTAAATGCTTAAAAAGCAAGGTGCACAAATGTCAAGGCTAATAGAAGGAATTATTGCAGATTTGTATTAAAAAATAACATATAGAGACAAGCAAGCTCTCTAGCCAATTGATGATTGAGTAGGATAGGTGTCCACAAGTACAGGAACCTTTATATCCTTGCTAAATGTACACAGTAGAGTTCCCCTTCTCAGCATGGTGAAATGCACAGATGTGTGCCTGAGATATTTAAAATTAGAGCAATGCTTGCTAAAATGGAAATAGAAAATAAACTGCTACTTCAAGAAGACAAGACATATAGAAAATAACAGTATGTCAATCCTGTTGTTTCAGAGTAGTTTAGTTAAGTGTTTGACCAAACACTGATGACATTTAAGTAATGCTAGTTCTCATAGACGAGTCATGACCTATCAGAGCAAGTGCATTTATACTTTAATACTGAGCACCTTCTGAACGATTATTTGGGGATTTCTTCAAAATAAATACAGAGCTGCATAAAGTGTTTATTCATAGATACAGGTCGAGTATCCCTTAACCAAAAACATATTATCCAAAATGATCTGTTATTCTCAAAAAAATTCACCTGTCGGAATGCAAGCACACAACAGTTTACTCAGCATCCAGCCTGCTTAGGCTGTATTATAGCTTTTCCATGCATGTTCAGATTTCCTCACAAAAGTACGCCCATAAAGGGTAAATACAATAAACGTGTCCAGGCCAGACATGCTGATAGCAGGTTCACAGCGATGCCTCACAACACAGCTACAGCACAGAAAAGGTGAGTTATTTGCTCTATACCAGATTTGCATTGATTTTACTGTATTTCATGAGTGCTGAGAGAATTTAATATATTTATAGATAAAAATGATCCATTATCCAAAATGTCCCATTTTCAAAAATACTTCTAGTCCCAAGCATTTTGGATAAAGGGTACCAGAGAACAAATATGATCAAAAATCAAGCCAATGGTCAGGGCAGGCAGGTGGCAGAAAAAGGATAAATAAAGGAGAAAAAAGCCAAAAGCCATGATAAGCAACTGACAGGCAAATGCTAAATCCAGGAGGAAGCCAAGTCACGGAACCAGAAGAACTCAAGATACAGAGCAAGGACAGGAGCACGGAGAACAAGATCCAGAGCAACAGTATAATTCAGCACTGGTTAATGATGATCACTCCACTCTTCTGCATAGCTTATACTCTACCCAGTGCACACATGTGCAGAGCACACTGCAGACCATGAGTAACAGTAGGCTAAGCATGCTCCAGCATCTCTAAGGACAGCTCTGCGAGACCCGCCCATTCCTGCCCTAGGAGACTGAGGTACCTGCCTCAGGAAAGCCCTCACCTCTATTCAGAATGCAAAGCCCTTGGACTCCACAGCAGTGGTTCAACACACCATAAGGATTGTGCTGGAGACCGGTAAGTACCCAGGGATGTGCATAGCCATACCTGACAGTGCTAGAGACAAATACATGGTGCCATATAGGTTCCCTAAATATAATGTGTGCCAGAGACATACACCTCATGTCCTTTGACTCTCTATACCCCATATTATACTTGTCTGTCTCTCTCACCTAATATTTGTGTCTCTCTCTCCCATAACTCTCTTGTTTCTCTATCTCCCAAATGCCACTCCATGTCTGTATTTCTCCCAAACCCCACTGTCCAACTTTCTCCCCATATCTGTTTATTTCTCCCCATCGCTCCAATGTCTGTCTCTCTTTTCCCCACTCCACAACAACTGTTTCTCCCTCAGAGAAAAAAGTGTACTATAAAATTATCCATTCTTCCCAGTTCATTGCTAAAGTATGTATCTTCTTATTCATTTTTAGTTAATTGCTCTTCGTCATAAAACAGCGTTATGCCAACCCTACTTTTTTTTACACCTGTAGAGATGTACTATGTAAAAGTATCTCAATTGCAACCTGTCAGCATGCATTTTCCACAAGAGTCCAAGATGGCTACTGATAGTTGCATTGCTCACCTGTTCATATTTGATCTGCACAATCTATAGGGAGGTATTCATATGTGATCCTAGCAGCCATGCTACCATTTGCTGTAAAGTCTAACTATGTAGTAGGTTAAGATAAGTGTAGCTTAATCCAGTTGACTAATTAATTTCTTTACATTGCCACTTTTTCTTACAAGACCAATATTTTTCTTATGTCTTGATTTACATCTCCCCCCAAAAAAAAAAAAACAGTGTTATCACCCATAAACAAGTCAAAATTACCACCAAAAAAAAACTGTGGAAGATGGATCAACTACTTCAACAACCTTACCCAATCCAAATATTAACAATTAATGAGCACCACAGCTGACTTAGCATTAATGACAAAACTAATGCAGGATAGACACACATACACTTTCACAATCCTACTAATATATGGGACAAAAGAGGGATAGATGGTATAGTGCTTAGTGAGAAAACAGCAGCAGATGACTACCCCACGGTCACAATGCAATAAAATGCAATAAAAAAGATTCAAAAAAGATAGTGAGTTAGATGTCACAAAGTTTACCAGTGTGAGTATAATAACCTAGTATAAATCAGGGATTATTCTTGTATATATTGCACAAAGTGTGCCAAACAGTGTGCCTATAATAATCTGGTATATGTATCAGGGATTATTCTTGTATATATTGCACAAAGTGTAACACATATTGCGCTTATAATAACCTGGTACATATCAGTGATTATTCTTGTAAGGTGGTTTTTGTTATTCGGCTAGGGTAAGTGCTCTGGCCCCAGGAGGGACTATTGTTTTTATAAATGTTTAACTTTTTATTTTCAATTCTCCAGATCAGATTCAGAGAATTGAAATGCCCGAAATTGTATTCGGGGGTGATTGTAAAATATTGGGTAGCTGAAATAGTATGTTTTTTTTTTAGCAAGCTTGTATCAATCCAGAGGCTGTGCTTCGGTTTCAGAGTCATATTTATCAGTATTGTGTAGCTGCATTTTGGGGATTAGTTTGATTGGGCAGTTATGCATTATCCAAATCCAGTCCAATGTATACAGTCACAAACACTGGTTGTTACTAAGGCATCATGTCCCAGAGATCCACTTTTATGTATAGTAGGGTCTAATATTTGCTTAAAGCCACTCAGTTGAGTTCATCCCAATCCACAATGCACCTTGAAAGAATGAGGACAGAGCGTTTATCAGTAATAAAACATATCCCATCTGTATTTAAAGACAAGCCTAAGACAGTTAGGGTTTTTTCCCCCGTCCCCCCCGAGAGACGACTCCCCCCCGGAGCACAGTATTTCTGTTACTTATATGTAGTATGATTGTATATTTATGTTATGGAAATCCAATATTTATCTATTTTTGAGTGTTTTTTGTATTAAATGTTTTTGTATAATAAAGATTGGAAATATAAAATAATTGGCCAAAGGATGCAATCAAAACAAGCGATTGAAGATTCAATCAATTAAAAGGAACTCCGGAATTTAGATTGTCTGATGGCTTAAAAAAAAAAACAAATCCCATTTGCTGAAACAAAGGATCTTACATAGAAATTGAAGAGTTCATGTGTAAAATCGGTACAAAAGAGGGCCAGAGCAAATCAATGATAGGAAACCGAGTAATATGTTGGACAGACCCACGACACCCATTATTTTCTTTTGACATAAACATCATAAACCCTCATTTTATATTCAACAATAATACAGAGACAGGAGGTCTGTTAGTATTGTTATATGTTAAGATTTTATTGCAAAAACGTTTTTTTTTATTTGATAAAGTTTCTAAATTTGATACATGTATTATTATATTTTGGACTACATGATTTTTGTATTTGTGTAATTATAAAATAAAAAGTAAAAAAAAAAAACTGTGATTAAGTTTCATTATTACATTTCTAAATAGCCTTCATTATTGTTAATTAACTGCTATGCCCCTTGAGTCGATTCCACACTTATACTTATGAGACACATTTTTATTAGCATAATTGGGAATATTGCAAATCTCTAAATGTGTATGTTTAAATAAAACATAAATGGCAAATAATATATGATCACGTCCAAATGTATTCCCCAGTAGATATTCTACTAAAATTAAATAATTGCTGACAAGGATCCATTTATTACCTAGACCTCTACTAAGAGTCACTTTCAAATTTAAAAATGATTTTAGAATTCGATTACTTGTTGGTTCAATAACTCTGTTGTTACTACGATACTATGATAAGGAAAAAATATATATGTTTACATGGATACTTTGGTAATAAACACTGTTTTGTTTTAATTAATAAGAAAGGTGTTTCCTTGAAATGTTTCTGTGGAGAAAGCTATCTTGCAGAATAATTTAAATCAGTCACACCTTATTAAACAAAATGATCAATGCACTACAAAATGTGTTAGTAGAATGTGAAAGTATATTTGCATGTAAATGATTAAACAGGTTGGCAGACCAGTTAACATTTGTGATGGCTGGGTCATTAAACAAGTTAAAGAAGCTTAGAAAGGATATAAAAAACAGTTATAGGATCTTAAGATAGCAACATGACTACCCTACTGTTATTAATGGAGTATAAATATATAATGATATGGTCGTATAATCCACATTTTCAAAGGAAGTATTCCCAATATTTGTGTTGTATACCAATTTATGTTACATGTAGTATACCTACAAAGAGTTTTTTTAATGTTCCTTAATTAATTTCATATGTACTTTAGTAATTTGTGTAGAGGATCTGATTATTTTTCAAACCACGTCAATGTGTGCACAGTTCTAATCAGTTTAGATTCATTATAACATGGGGCAGAGGAATTCTGAACTAGTATAAAGCCATTGAATATGCTTTCAATATAGTCCCAAAGATTAATTTGCATAAATCAGATATGTACAGTGTTTGCTATTAGGCATTCTTGCAAGCCAGCACAGCATCAATGTTAATCTGATGTGTTTATACTAAGTGAACTGAACTCAACATAAAGTTAAATGAAAGGGTGGAAATGCATAAATCTCCCCTTGGGATTATAGAAACTGCCACGTATGCCATGGAGAGGCATGAAATTAAATTGCAAGATGCTGTGCCAGGCAGTTTGTCTGAGGTTGTTAATCAAACAAAATGCCTGTTCTTTCTCTTGAGACTCACATTCGTTAATGGTTTCTGCTGTGATATCTACAATGCAAGCAGTTGAGAGGGCAAAGTAATAGCTAAAATAAATTCACTTATGGAACATGAAAAATTATCAGGTATGAATGTGAAGGACCGTGCGGCTAGAACAGAGCAGGTAGGAAGCCACTAAGAAAAAAAGATGATTTTCTCTACTGGAAAGGTAAAACACATGTTCATGGCACATACATGTGCAGTTTTAATAGATCATGTGGCTCTCAGTTTTCACATGCAACGGGTCTTGTTTGGTGTGTGATGGTGAAGCATATATATGTACTGTGTATGTGATATTTGGTCTACATCAAATAAATGCCTTGTATGTATCCATGTTCTCATCTTGGAAACTAGTATTTAAATGGACCTATAGAATATAGAATTGTACATATTCATTAAGTGTCAGATAATGATTTTGATATAAGCAATTCCATATTGGTGGATTTTATTTTGTACAGAACATACTCTATTTTAAATGCAATTCGTATATTAGATTGTAAATTGTTTGTAGAGATATCGGTGAGAGAAATATGTTTAAGATATCATATGTCCATGGACCAACCAAAAATAGCTTCTGACAATAGCTTCTGACAAGATGACTAGTATCCTTAGATGGTATGTGCAGTCATTTTCTGTCATATTTAAAATAAATAGAATCTATTCAATGCGATCAGTTATCACCAGCACTGCTTTTTTATTTTTGTCTAATAATTTTTTATTGAGTTCACAAAAATAAAGCAGAAATACAATCACTGCATCAATATCTAGAAGAATACACAATATTCAATGTATACAGTTGGTATACATTAGAGAAGCAAGTTCTGGAACTCATACATTTTTTATAAACAAAACAACGAAAGAAAAAGAGAGGAAGAGGGGAAAAAAGTACAGACTCAGAATAAAAATACAGGCACATAGAGTATATCAAGTAAACAGGGCTATAACAAATTAGCATTCATGTCGGAAATTCTAAAACAGAGACAGAAATTTGCATAAGTGGAAAGATAGAATTAAACCTCTGTCATTTGAATGTAACCATTTTTCCATAACATCTGAGATTACTGAAG
Organism: Pelodytes ibericus; assembly: GCA_036172795.1. Classification (NCBI taxonomy): domain Eukaryota; kingdom Metazoa; phylum Chordata; class Amphibia; order Anura; family Pelodytidae; genus Pelodytes; species Pelodytes ibericus. The sequence goes on from CM069859.1 coordinate 81,791,027, forward strand.
GATCAGAACCTTTATTATTCAGAGACATTTTAAGAAAAGTAAACAGCAATAAAATTGTATATTGCCATTCTTTTTATTATTATTATAATTCTTTATTAAGTTTCTATCAAAATATTACAAAAAGGATATATAATGAAAATGTTCTCTCACATTAAGTTCACCATTACAAAAGTGCAGTGCAATCAACAACAAAAACATTTGGAATCCATTTAAAAATAAACAAAGTATTAGGATAATAGGAGGGGAAGACAATTTTAATTATCCATATCGGTTCTATTCCCAAGGTCTGAATTGTGGCTGATCTAATTTTGCGCCTATATCGTCCCTTAATTCCATTCTTTCAAGTATTTCACAGACCTACAATCCATTATGTAAAAATATCCCTAAGTAATTGTTCACCTGTACTATCACCACTCATCCATCCATACCTTCACACTTACACTCATTTATTACTGGGCTGCCATCCAGGAGGCGGAGGGGACACAAATCCCTCTAAATGCGGTTATCGGCCCAGAGGGGTGCGAAACTCTGCATTACGTCTCTGTCGCCAACCTCATTTCATGCACTGGAACTTAATTCAAAATGGTGGGGGCCTGGTTACCTAGGAAAACCCTCAACCTTTTCTATTCTTGCCATTCTTTGATTGTTGGAACCCTATTGGATTTCCAGTGTCTGGGTATGTGTCTTTGCTGCATTCAACATAAGAAAAAAACATTGTTCTTCATACTTAAACACATGTGGTAAATCAAGGTGTAGGAATAGTGTGGATGGACACTCATTAATCTGAAAACAAATAAATGTATTAATAATATTAATAATGAATGACCAATAAGACAGAAATAAATAACACGGATACCAAATATGTTTTAATGGGCCTTTTGCAGACCCACATCTCCAGCACATCTTAGAAGTAGTGACATGCATTTCGACCAAACTAGAAGGGGTATAGTACCATCTCATTAGCATTTGATATTCCACATCCAATGACTGAGCGCATATGGAAGATTTTCTAATATTTTTTCAAGTAACTTCCCATTGAGAATCATCAAGTGTGAGATTGAGCTCAGATTCCCAAGCCTGAAGATAATTATGTATTTTAACTTAGTGCTTGGTTGACAAAATCTTATATATAGAACTTAAAAATGTATTTGTACATCTAGAAGAGGTTATAATATGTTCAATATCAGTAAGATCATGGATAACGTCTGATAGTGGTGTCAAATTTAGCAAGAAATGTTTCAATCGTAAATATTTCCAAATATCATTATTATAGAGACCTAAAGATTGCTTCAAAGCTGGGAACCCCTTGAAACAACCGTTATCAAAGAAGTTATGTAATTGGACTGAACCATTAGCTGTCCCTGCAGAGAACTCCTTAGATAGTGAAGAATATTGTGTCTGTACAGCACTAAAAGGGTGTAATACAGGTGATGAAATAGAGCAATAGAATAAACACAATTCCAGGAATCATACAAAACAGTCCAAAACAGGTGTTTCTAACAAAAATGTACAGGATTATCTTCTAAAAGCACATCTCTTTCCTATGTAATTCAACTCTTATGAAACTGATTTTTATACCAGTCAGGAAGAGCAGTTACGATAGCCACTTGGTGGTATCTTTCAAATGAGGCTAATCCCAGTCCTCCTCTAGACTGGTGAGTGGTCATAGTAGACCTATGTACTCTGGATGTTTTTGGATACCATAGAAAAAGTTTGCTGATTTTAGTAAAAATGGCTTCCACCACTTTCAGTGGAAGTATTTGAAATAAAAATAGCAACCTGGGGGAGAACATTCATGCGCATAGTATTTATTTTACCTAGCCAGGATCCATATAATGATTTCCATCTAGTCATATCTCTTCTAAATCCTGCCAAAAGTGAAGAGAAGTTAGGAGGGATTATGTCCTGGTGATTAGGTTTAATAAAAAATGGCCAGATATTTCAATTTGGAAGTCCATGTAAATGGGCAATTAGGTTTGACAGCCATTAGAGTCTGAGAGGCAAACAAATGTAAATGTTTCAGATTTGGAGAAATGTATTTTAAAAAATGAAAGTGTGCCGAATCTGTCAAATTCCTCCAGTAGTGGACACGGGGATGATGCAGGTTTAGTATTAGTAAGAAGAATATCATCGGCAAACATGGATAATTTATAATCAACTTTGCCAATACAGACACCTGAGGTAGCAGGATTGTTCCTAATGTGGGCTGTTAATGATTCTAGGGCTATTATAAAAATAATGGGTGACGGGACAGCTCTGACATGTTCCGTTGGAAATAGGATATTTTTTATCTTTATGCGTGCTGAGGGATTGATGTATAAAACCATAATTATGTCCACAAAACTGGGCTTAAGTCTGTGGCACTCCAAAAGGACTTTCTGTCTCTTGGTTATAGAATTTAGCCCTTTAACATTATAGGAAATAACATTTGATAGAGCTTCATCGGACATTAATATATGCAATATTGCGTGTATGTTAGCAGATACAATCAAAAAACAGTTGTGCCATGTAAAACAATCTTGAAAAAGATAGAAAGAAAGAAAGAAAGAAAGAAAGAAAGAAAGAAAGAAAGAAAGAAAGAAAGAAAGAAAGAAAGAAAGAAAGGAAAAGAAAAAGAAGAAGATAGAATTAAGAAAATAGAGAACACTAACAGTCCAAAATAGGACAACAACATGAACAAAATCAACAATGCACTGTGTATACCTGTAAAAGAACTCAGGTAATCTATAAAAATAAAAACCAAACAAAAGTATATTGGTAAGGAAATTGCACATAAACCACCAACAAAAAAATAAACATTTCGAACAAAAAAGAATTTAAAACAATGCAATCGACACAGGGAGTGATAAGAACAGTTGTGCAAGAAAGAGAAACACAAGAGAGCAAGTACAAACAGGTAAAACAGAGCTCTTTCTGCAGGGTCCATAAAATCACATAATATAAGAACATTATAGTTGAGATGGGCATATATATATAAAAAAGAGGGAATACATAAATAGTATTCTTAGACTTAAACCGTGACAAGAGATGTAGTAGACTCCGAATGGGTTATTTAAGTACTATACTATAGTTCATGGGCATATATAAACAGTATATTATGAAGTGTCAAATATTTTGCGTTTCCCTCTGGTATCAAGATCATCAAGTTTGTATTTTGTCAATGTCAATCATGGTCTTTCGGTTATGGTCATCAATTTTAGACTGCCACTCCATCCACTGGTCAGTGTCCTCTTCCAGAGAGCAAACTATGGTGGCTAGGCCTTTAATGTCTTCTTTAACATCCGCTATTTCACTCCGTATCAGAGTTTTCCGGTCAGCAAAGAGAGATATAATATCCTGTTTGGATGCAGGAGTGTCTTCTGAATATGATCTCTCCTTAAAGTTATCAGATTGGACTGCGTGGAGGCCTCCGATGGAGTGGAAGAGGGAGAGTGCGAGAAGGATTCTGGTGGGAGCGCCATCTTGGGTCTTGATCACTTAATTTTGGACATCAAGTAAGTTTCAATGGTTCTCCCCTTCAGAAATATTTTAGATGATTTGTGCTTGCTCCCCATAGTTCTGGGGTTATGATGCAGCATTTCACAGATCAATTTGTCCAGTTTGTAAAAAGTCTGAATATTGGACCATGCGACTCAGAGCTCTCTAGTTTGCGTCCGACATGTTGCGTTGCTCGGTCACACACCCCACCAGCACTGCTTTTTAATTAACATTTTTTTATTACTGTGAAAGTAATTTAGTGATCTGAGATAAATTACCTCACATTGTTGCATACAGCCCAATGTAAATTAACATTATGGTGAGCCAAACATGGGCATCCGCAGAATTTTTTTCAGGGGGGGCATAATTTTACTTCATCCTTTCTGCGCCGCGCCTCTTTTTGACAAGTTATCATGAAGTGGAGGAGCTTTGCCATTATCAGTGAAGGCATACAAAGGGTTGATAAACCCTGCACCAGATACAGATCCACAGCACCAGATATAAACCAACCACACTAGATATAGTCTCACTGCACCAAATATAGATCCACTGTGCCAGATATAGATCCACAACACCAGATATTAACCCACGGTACCAGCTAAAAACCCATGACACAAGATATAAACCACAGCACCAGATAAATATCCAAAGCTCTAGCTGAAACTCCACAGCAACAGATAGAACAACATAGCAAAGATATAACCCCATAGCACCAGATAGAACACTATAGCACACAATCTAACCCAACAGCACCAGATCCAACACTAAAGCACACAATATAACCCAACAGCACCAGACACAACACTATAGCACACAATATAACCCAACAGCACCAGACACAACACTATAGCACACAATATAACCCAACCAGGGCCGGCCTTAGGGGTGTGCGACATCTGCAAGCCGGTAGAGGCACTCGATCGGGGAGATCAAAAGATCCCCCCTCACCAGCCCTCTGCTCGGCAAGCTCTGCTGGATCCGATGAGGGGATGGAGCTATCCAGCTGAGAGGTGTAGCTTCGCCCCCACCCTGTGAAGCAGAGCAACGTCTGCTTCACGGGGAGCCGCGGGCAGCAAATGAAAGTGCTGCCTGGCTCCCCATGCTTGCATTAAGCATGGGAAGCCGAGCAGCACTTTCTCTTGCTGATCGTGAAGCAGACGCTCCCTGCTTCATAGAGCGGTGTCAAAGCTACACTGCTCAGCCGGTGAGTTACGCCCCCTCCTTGGATCAACATTTGCAGGCAAAGGGAGGGGGGAGAGAGACACAGAACAGGGGGAGAGGGGAGAGAGAGAAAGAACAGGGGAAGAGAGAGAGAGACAGAACAGGGGGAGGGGGAGAGAGAGAGACAGAACAGGGGGAGGGGGAGAGAGAGACAGAACAGGGGGAGGGGGAGAGAGAGAGAGAGAGAGACAGAACAGGGGGGGAGAGAGACAGAACAGAGGGGGGAGAGAGACAGAACAGGGGGGGAGAGAGACAGAACAGAGGGGGGAGAGAGACAGGGGAGGGGGGGAGAGAGACAGGGGAGGGGGGGAGAGAGACAGGGGAGGGGGGGAGAGAGACAGGGGAGGGGGGGAGAGAGACAGGGGAGGGGGGGGGGGCGGGAGACAGAACAGAGGAGGGGGAGGAGAGAGACAGAACAGAGGGAGAGAAAACAGATATGGGGGAGTTAGAGAGAGACAGACATGGCAAGGAAGAGGAAAGGGACACATACATAGGGGGTGAAAGAGAGGGGGTGAAAGACGCGGGGGGGCACCACGGGGCAAGCACTATAGCACCAGATACAACACTATAGCACACAATATAACCTCTCAGCACCAGATACAACACTATACCACACAATATAACCCCACAGCACCAGACACAACACTATAGCACAGAATATAACCCCTCAGCACCAGATACAACAATATAGCACACAATATAACCTCTCAGCACCAGATACAACACCATAGCACACAATATAACCCCTCAGCACCAGATACAACACTATAGCACACAATATAACCTCTCAGCACCAGATACAACACTATAGCACACAATATAAGCATGCGGCAACTGATACAACACTATAGCACACAATATAACCCCACAGCACCAGATACAACACTATAGCACACAATATAACCCCACAGCACCAGATACAACACTATAGCACACAATATAACCCCACAGCACCAGATACAACACTATACTACACAATATAACTCCACAGCACCAGATACAACACTATAGCACACAATATAAACACAAAGCAACAGATTCCCTAAACACCCAAATTCCTAAAACCATGACATTTATTTATCTCTTTCCCCCTTTTTTATATGTTTTATTCCTCCATGTTTGCCATCTCTTTCCCCATCATTGTATGTGTTTTATTCCTCCATGTCAGTGACCTCTTTTCACTAGACATGTGCAAAACGAAAATTTTCGTTTCGTTTTCGTTCATTTGGACGAAAAATTATATTTATTTAGTCTAAAACGAATTTCGTTCATTACTACATTCGTTTTGGACGAAATTCGTTCTTTATTATATATATTATAACACAAATAAATACTAGCTCTATGCATCTCGTCAAAAAGAGAGTCCAATCACCAGTCATCAGTCCAATCACCATAGAAAATTGTCCCATCACTTGCAGAGTTACTGCAGAGTTACTCCCATGATTTCCATTTGTCTGCCTATAACTTTCAAAATTCTAATCAACAAAAGGACAGTAATGATGACTCATTACTGGCTCGAGGAGCGTGAGGTAGCACTGGATGTGGTCCTGGTGTGTTTAACACACAGACCTGATGCTTCCGGAGTCTCCCCGCTGAACCAAGAGCTACTTCACAAGGTGGGGGAAGACTGGAATCGCCCCCCACAGAGCCAGTACAACAAACCAGACACCTTGACAAAGTGGTCACCCTATATTTCCATGTTTTGGCTCTAAAGCCCACATTTTATGTTCTGCACCACTGTTATATTGTCAGGTGCATATATACCCTGTTAAACTGGGGCCTTTGTATTAGTCCGTTTCCCGATTAATGTTGTTCCACTTGCATATGACTCCCTGTATTCTTTTATGTATTGCATTTTTCTTGAATACTCACTTGCTTTCCATTCTGTTCAGGACCTGTCTGTAGGTTTCAATCTTGGATTTGCTGAGAATACCCAACACAATCTGGGACACCTAACTTGGGGGCTCAGTGACCCAGAATAATGGTTCCGGTATTCCTACTCCAATTGATTTAATATCTTCAGCACACATCCAACCTATCCTGTCTGAGAGCTACCAACCTGTCCTGTGTGAGAGTGGTACCTTTAAATCCTGTCCAAGAGTGCACTTGCCTAGTCTTAGTTCCCATCCAATTCTGCCTCAGTTGCCAGTCTTGTCTGCAAATTACCAGCACTCACTATGCATTGTTGAGCACAAACAGACTCCACAACAATCCCTGATATCCTCTTCTGCATTGTTACACTCAGGGTAGATGTGTTCAGTCCTCAGTGTATTACAATGACTTCTCACCAGAAGCTTAACCTTTACAATATCATTCAAGGAAAAAATAAATACCTTCTATTGCTTGAATTGGAGATGATATATTTGACATTACATACAGTTTTCAAGTACAGTCATTACATTATGTCCTCTAAACATTGTAATAACTTAGATAGTTGGGTGAAAAATTTAAAGATGGGGGAGGCAAAGTCTTTGTATCAATGTTGTTAGTAATCAGGAGGGAAGAAATGTCTGCATAGTGAGTTGTGTAAAAAGTTTACTGTTACACATGTGATGGACAACAATAGGTCAGAACCTTCTTTACGAAAATAAAATCTTGGTTTGCTGTATTCTAAACATGATGCTCAAATCAACTGTCTTTAACAGTTTATAAACAACGGATACACTTCATGATCTCCAATACTGAAGGTGGGTAAGTCTTCCCTTAAAAAGAGATATCCATGTTGCTCATAAATGATCTATCTACCTACCTATCTATCTATCTATCTATCTATCTATCTATCTATCTATCTTTCTATCTATCTTTGTATTAACTTTTAAAACTAGGAATGGAATGATGAATGGGCTATAAATGTGTGTTATGTGCTTGAGACTACAATGTATCCCGCAATGTATATATATTATTACACATAAAATGTCATCCAGATATGTATTTACATTTATTCACTAAAAGCCCATGTATTTGTTTAGCTACAATAACTAGTCTTATCCAGTAAATCTATAGATGCATTCACAACACATGCAATGATTGATTCACTACATCATACTTTAATATAAACAACCCTGTATTACTATATATTATGTGAATCTGATAGCTTCTTTAACCAAAATTCAGCAAAATGTATGTACTAGACATGTGCAAAACTAAAATTTTCGTTTCGTTTTCGTCCATTCGGACAAAAATGTTATTTATTTCGTCTAAAACGAATTTCGTTCATTACTGCATTCGTTTCAGACGAAATTCGTTCATTATTTTCGTTTCGTTTAATTTTATTCGTTCGTTTTATAGAATACGTGTAATACTATTGGCTTTCTATAAACCGAACGAGAGCCCCATTCATAAGAAATTCTTATGAATGGGGCTCTCGTTCGGTTCATAGAAAGGCAATAGTACTACATGTTTTCTATAAGCCGAAAGTCTATAAACCGAACGTTCGGTTTATAGACTTTCGGCTTATGGAATACATGTAATCCTATTGCTATTCTATAAACTGAACGTTCGGTTTATAGAATAGCAATAGGATTACATGTATTCCATAAGCCGACAGCCTATAAACCGAACGTTCGGTTTATAGGCTGTCGGCATTTCACTACACGGAGACAGAGTCTCCATTCATAAATTTATGAATGGAGACTTTGTCTCCGTGTAGTGAAATGCTATTGTATTCTATAAACCGACTCTATTTCGGCTTATAGAATGCAATAGTACTACGAATGGACGAATGAACGAATGATTTTCGTTTATTAACTATTCGTTCATTCGGCTTTCGTTAGCTTAGCATTTTCGTTATTCGTTTTTCGGACGAATGGACGAAAATGCTATTTTCGGACGAAAATGCATTCGTCCGAAAACGAATGCACATGTCTAGTATGTACTGATTTAGCAACAGAATATCGAGACTCCACAGCAATGGTTAAAATTAAAATTTGTTTACTTTCTTACATTCTTGACCATAAAACAAAAAAACTCACAATACATTTACCACATTTAAAGACATACAATAACAACTTACATATATACAATTTCTAATTACAAATATGGATCATGTATTACATATAACTACCTATATTGATATCTCCCAGGTTTATTTCACGGCTACTCTTCCATTCTTACTCTTCATTCTCTCCACACCTCTCCTCTCCACACCATCTCTCTTATTCCAATAACTTCCATAGAATCACATGGGATCATCTGTGATTGGCTGGTCTTGTTTGTCATCTATATCTGTGGTTACACAAGACACACCTCTCATCCCCTCTGGAGTCTTTCCCATGTGTACACAAGACAGTAACAGATTGTAGCCCTGATATGACAAACATACAAACATGCCCTTTTGTGTCAAAGAGTTCTCAGGAGCCACTATAGTCATAAAGACTGCTATCTGTATGTCACCTCCCTTGCCTAGGGCTGTCCCATTCAAAAGTTCCTGTCTCCTGCCTACATGCATTCCAACACATACACAATTGATATCACATTAAGTAAAGTTGTATAAATCAAAATAAGGCCTGCAATTTTCCATAGTATAAAAGTATATATACACGTTTATAGTTCATGCCACTCAAGGAAGTTTAATGGGATCCATAATTAATATGTAGGGACACATTCAGGCATATATTGGTGTGGTTTACCCCTTTTAAACATTTGCCAGAGGTGATATATTTAAACATTTGCCTCAACACTGCAACAATATACAGTATATAAAGTATCAGAAAATGCTGAGTCTCAAATAGGATCTTCAATATGATGAAATACAGACATGATACAAGATTTCAGGAATAAATATTGTTTTATAAAAGCATGTATCGTGGGTTTCATCTATTTCCATCTATTTGTGATCATGATGACTTTTAATTAGAGTTTTGAATTTTGGTCAAAAAGTTCTCTAGCTATATTGGAACACTTAATTGCAAGTTTTATAGTGGATAAATTGCTATGTTTTGATTTTCAGGTAACCGTCTGCTTATTATAAATTGCATGTAGTAGTTCTTAATCAGTGAAAGATTTAAAAAAATAATTAATTCATGATGTGATTTTTTTTTTTAAGTGTTGATATAAAATGTTAGCTTGCTGGAAATCAGTTCCTGTTATTTAAAGAGAATGTATTTGTATTTAAATCCTATTTATTTTTTATTTTATATATTTATTTTTTTTAATTTACATTTTATTGGCATTTTTAGGGATACAGAACAGAAACCAGAAAGCGGAAACATATTCATATATATGCCAAAACTATTATATAGTAATACAATATTAAATAATAATGCTAAAAATTAACTACTCTATTATAAAATCAAAATAACATTGTAAAAATAAAAAAATGTGTAACTCTTTCAAATCTTATTTATATGTTGCAGGGTTTGATACTCTCTGTGAAACTGTTTTGTTAACACAGTCATCTCCTGGGGCATCTCAGCCATCAAGATGCAACAGGGGTACTGCAAGGGTATCCCTCCATTATGTGGTGCAATAATATTTTAACATCAGACCTTCTTGTTGGTTAAGCAGGAATGTTACATTTATTTAGCTAAAAGGATCTCAACAGGAGTAGAACTCATCTGAAGAAACTCTCTATACAGGCTGCTCAAATCTGCTGGAGGAGTCTTCAGTAGCTTATAGAACACATATACTTCAAGGATCTCCATTATTGTAGGTGGGTACCCTAATACATCAGATCTTCAGGGTGGTTAACAGGGAGGGCTAAGGAAGGAGGGTGCAGCCAGATGCAAGCTGGGATGGCTACTGTCTCCTAACCTTGAATGTGACAATGGTTCGCTAATCACATTAATCACACTTAGACTGACATTCCAAATCCCTTTTATAGACGGGTTTTGAGCCTTCTAAAAAATGGGCAGGGATGTACCAGTAGTCTAGGAAGAGGTTTGGTGACTCAGCAGAGAAACATACTAACAGAGCAGGTCTAGTAGTCAGCAGATTGGAGACCTGAGTCCCATGGTCCCACTGAGCTCTACCTCTGTCCCAAAAAGGGGGACATACCTCCCAAATCAGGACTGTCCCACTCAAAGAGGGATAGTTGGGAGATATGCTAACCTATGCTAGGTATGTACCTGTAGATCTATCTGAGTGATTATTGTCCAAAAGTTCTTCCTGTTCCAGTATACATGTTTATCTTCATGTGAAGGCACATTCTTGACATGGTTGCATTCAATTGCCCTAGGACATTGGGTATTGAGCTAATGACTCAGGTATGGAGGGGAACCATATGTCTGTCACTTCCAACTAAAGCTATTAGTACTTCAGTTATGCCCCTTGAACAGGTGCCCCCTATTCAACCAATATATCTTTGGAATGTGGCAGAGGCCATGAAATAAGTGGCACACTTTAATTGCTGCAAACCAGTAATGAGACAGTGACCTGAGGGTCTATGTCATTTCTCAGGACCTAGAGGTGAATTCTATGAAATCTTCTGTTATGACAAAAAGGTACATGTGTCCTAAACCACCTTTAACCTTGGCCTGCGTCTGTGCACTGGTCCATACAAGCCAGCAGCTGATTCTCAGTAGTGCAGAGAAGCTGGAGAAGACCCTTCTCCGGTCACCTGATGTGGAGAAGTGCAGTGAGGTGAGTTAAAATGCATAAGTACAGTAAGGTGTATGTGTGTTTGGTAGATGAAGGCACCCACCATATGACTGCAACAGATCATGTGGAAGATCTTCTGCAAGAGAGAGGTCATTAAGGCAATCACACAATTGAGTAATGCAAACTGGTAATATGACTACAGTTGTTTGTAGGTGTGTATGGGTAAGTTTTTTTCTACATTTGTGGGTGTCATGCAAATTTAGCATTTCTAGTCTGGTTTTTGTGTTTGGTTTCTGGATCCAGCATGTTGCAGTAAATGCACACATGCCCTATTCCTTGGCGTTGATGTGAAATTCATGGATAGTTCAGTAGCAGCCGTAATACATTTGGGTCTTTTATTGTACAGCTCGAGTGTGTGTGTGTGTGTGTGTGCAGGGGTATTTACTGTAAACAATATTTTTTTTTATTTCATCTGGCATTGATATGTTCTAAATATGGCTTTTTCTGGTTGTATTGTGCATGTGTTAGGTGTTTGTTTACACTTTTTATGCTGGATTACGTTGTTTTTAATAAGCCGCAAAAATATTTCACCTATTTTTTAGGCATTGTACCAATTGCTTTACTGTTACTTTGTAATTAAGGTCATTGAGTCTCCTTTGAACATTATTCAGCATGTGTTTCCATATATGAGATGAGATTTATGCTCAAAATATTCAGACGTCATTTTTCGCATACCTGTTAACTGATTTAACAGAAAATCACTTTTGACCCTTAACTTGAAACTACCCCGAATATCTGTAAAACTGTGATGAAGTAGAGTAAAGCTAGTAACAGTTTAATGGTGTCTATCTAACTCCAAACCAATCTTTCTATCTGGATTGTACACACTAGAGCAAAGGTTACGCTCAGTAACTTCAAACTGTCCTTCAAACTGACGCTTGCAGTTACTCCTATAGCATAGGATTGAAAAAGCTATTTTTTTTAATTCTGAGTCATCATGCATGACTACCTCCATGATTTTCCTTCAAAAGTCAAAGCATGCTCTATTTAAAGCAGTGACATATAAAGATAGCAAACTTTTAGATTATTCTAAAAATACAGTGTGTTCCTATCACCATTCGATGTAGAATTTATTTTTAAACATTAGCTCACCAAAATTATTATCTATGACTACATGGTACACAATCTCACATTGCTACTGCTGCTAATAATCTTGCCATATTTGTCTATTTATACATAAGTTTTATTAAGTTTATTGGTTTTCATTTGCAGTTATCACTATTTATTAATATGGCGGGTTATTATAGAATAGAAATATACGTTGTATTCATTGTCTAACTATGTTTTATGCTTGATGTAAAAAAAATTAAGGTGGGAGTAAAAGCATTTTGTGGGGTAAAATGAAATGCCACTTTTAAGTTTTAAGAGTGAACTGCTTTTTTAATTAAATTATTATGAATAAAATAAATAAACTGAGGGGCCTAAGATGTGAGTGAGTTGCAGATAACTTGTGGGAGAGGGACATGTCTTTCATATTTTGACTACTATGAATTAAGCAGGGATAGCTGAGCTATAGAAAATTTTTTAAAGGGACTGTATCAACCAAACATTGTTTTACTGTAAATGTATAGCATAAAAAATGATTGAATATGATCTATACATTGTATTAGTAAAAATGCAAGTGAATGCCTAAATTAGGGGGAAAAAATATGTTTTATATGGGTCTGTGGAGTCTCCTGTTTATGACATCACCTATGGAGCAGTATGCAAATTACACATTTCCTAATGAAAAGAAGTTCATTTGCATTCCATACCACTGGTGATGGCATCTGTAGGAGACTCCACAGACACATGTAAAACACATTTCTTTTCTTAATTTAGGCTTTTGCTTGACATTTTGCGAATACAATGTATAGATAATTTTCAATCATTTTTTATACTCTACATTCACAATAAAAACTGTAGAACTATGAAGAAAATAAAAATGTGGAGAAACTCAAATGATTAGCCACACTGTAGTCAAGAATATATATATTGTTTTAACCTCTGTTATTGTTAGAAAAATAAAATTGGACAACAGTTTTTGATTTGATATAACTCTTTATTATGAATATTTTTACCGTAAAGGAAAACACTGAAAGCTGTTCGGATCTTCTCTAAAGTTAGGGGACTTGCCTGAGCTTTACTCTTGAAATTGTTCAAGGCAATACATGAGAGTGCAAGAAATGTACCTAAGAAAACACCTGACACATTTCAAATCAAGGCTTCGTTCTGATTGGCTTCTTCTCATTCATATAACATTAAAATCATGGTCATTTGTCAGAAAAAAAACAGATGAAAATAAAGTAATAGGATTCCATCTGCCTTAATGTGCAGACTATCTGGAGCAATGCAAGTACAAATGGACATGTCCAATAGCATGTACTTAATTTGAATTAATTAATGTCTCTACAAATCTATAGAAGAAGGATTACTACAGCACACAAAATTAAGGGATCAGCATTTTTTTTTCCATCAATGCTTTTTACCATGGACATACCAAGGACAAAAAGGTCAGAGTCTTTTAAATACCCTTCTAATAGATTATACCAGGCAACATGGAGTGATCTGTTGAAACAAAAATTTTATTTATACAAAATGTAGGACAAACAAAAGGCAATTCCCTTTCTACTTGGGTATAATGGATCATTTAAAAATGAAATGTTAGCTAAGAGTTTCTTCCCTTTATACATTCTTACTGATCAATTAAAAGGTAAACTAAAAAAAGTGTAATCTTGTGCAGACCATAGATGCATAGTTAAATTAGGTACAGCACATCACATTTAACCATTCCACTCGTCCATATTTGTTCATCCTAAAGAAATACAAAAAAAATGAGTACGAAGGCAATTAAAATGGCTAAATTGGAAAATTAGTAACTGATTAAACCACCAAAATTACCTATGATTAAGTGTAGTAACACGCAAAACGTGTGAGATGGTCTTCCCTTACCCAAGTTACAGTCCGTGGATGTCTATTTTTTATCCTGTTTGTCTATGGCATTAATAAAGCACTTTTTTGGATGAATTACCTCTGGAGAGTGGAGTGCACAATCTTTTTTCTGCAGAAAATGATATTGCTAAGTAAGAGTAACCAATCTACAATTGCATCTTTTGATCCATATGAATCGTGGAGAGCGGATCCCCCCATGGAAAAAGACTTCACTTTCCACTCAAAATTTTACAACACATACAATAGAATCAACAAAATCTTGATGGACAAATATACCTTGCAACGCACTGAACTGACTGACATTGGACTGATAGATCACATCATGCCCCAATTAGCCTGCAAGTCTCGGAATTACACTCCACCATAGGCACTGGAAGTTGAACGACTCTTTGCTGTCCAGCATTGGATTTAAAGACCATCTGAAGACCGCCCTAGACTCATAATTTCAACTTAATGATCTGGACGATACCCACATTAACACGCTGTGGAACGCTCACCAAGCCACGATACGAGGTCTCTGTATCCAACAGGGTTCCAAACTCAAAAGATGCAGACTGTAACGATGGAACAAAAATTGAAAAACTCTAAGGCACACTAACAAATGGAACCCTACTCCGCAAACTCTGAAAGATATACATTCCACTCAACAGGAACTCAAGATGCTGAAACTCCACAACCTGGGCCTGACTATGAAAAGGCTGAAACAATTGTTCTACAGCAAAAGGAACAAAGCCACTACAATGCTAGCTAACAAACTTAGGCATCATGACTCCCAAAAGAAAACTGCAATTGGTATTGTATGTAATAGTCAGTTCAAGACTCCCAAATGATGATGATCCCAAAGTTCCTATATTTACTTCGTACCTTGCAAATAGAGCTTCCGAAATTATAACTGAAACAAATGCAGAAGACTTTTATACACATTTATATGATTGAAATGGGCGGACAAACACCAGAGTATAGTCCTCAAAGTTCTCCAACTGCCAACAAGAGAAGGTGGATTAGCCTATCCAATGCTGAAAATTACTATGTGGTGTGGATGTCCCTGGAAGCCATTTTGTATCTCGGAAGCCATTTTGTCCTTCCGACTACATTTTGAATGCCTTCGTCCATGTTTGTCTTCTGTGATACCCAAAGAGAGTGAGAGGTAAAATGCATAATGTATATATTTCTCTTAGTGTTTAAAGATTACACAAGAAACCAAGCTTGCTTAAACTTTAGCTGAAAAGTACAGAATGAAGCAAGGTCAGCAACCGCAATGGTCAGGAGGTCTATCTGGAATTTTCCAGTTAGTTTAACTGGTAAACAATGTGGTTTTATAAAGATAATATGTGGCACTACGACAAATTATAACCAATCATAGGCTTTTATTTGCTTTGAATTATGAAATTATGCTGTACTGTTTTAATATACATTTGTGTGAATTCAGGGTGCGGCAGAGCAGTCTGTGCAAAGACTCTACCCTACGTATATAAGTTAGTATTAAACTTCATCTCTTATTCAAGTCAGAATCTGGGTCTGGTCTCGTTTCTTTGACTCTTCATTTCCTTGTGGAATACCCTAGGAAAAGGTGACCATTCACAATGGCATCTATATTGAGCTAATTTAGAGAAAAAAAAAAAAAAACAAGCCGGCTCCACTGACATGCTGATAAATTTATTTCATTCAGCGACTATAAATCACCGGGTGCTCCGTCCGTGCTGTAGCCGCAGCACTAAGTAATCCAATGAAAATGAGCAACAAAAGGACATGCACTCCGGAGTAGGTTGAATAATAAAGGATTGTATTAAATCAAGGAAACATCACGGACATAAGGGATAACAAACAGATAAAACAGATGCCTTACGCGTCTCACGTGTCTCCACGCTTATTCATAGGAGACATGTGAGACGCGTAAGGCATCTGTTTTATCTGTTTGTTATCCCTTATGTTCGTGATGTTTCCTTGATTTAATACAATCCTTTATTATTCAACCTACTCCAGAGTGCATGTCCTTTTGTTGCTCATTTTCATTAAATTGAGCTAAGCTGTCCATCAGTTATTCCCCCCCGACACAGCTTGTGCTCGATTGGAATAAAATATGCTATACCCTCTTACCATTCCTGAAGTACTCTGGGATACAACCAAGACTCACTTGGTATACCCCAACACCTTACCCATGACTAAAATCATGATACGCATATGGAACCAACTACTAACTGACTAATGATGCCCCTATTGACATACTTACCTGCATCATGCCTAGCATTAGTATGTCTGGCTGGAAGAATAAAGGCATTACTGCCATCCACCACCTCTATGAGGATTCAAAGATGAAACCTTTTCAAAAACTCCAACTGCAACACAACCTGGGCTCAGCTGAATTTCTATTATACTAAAGCATTAGGAGAATGTTGCAGGCCTTTGCTCCAGACCAGGGTGGCTCACTCATTCTGAATCGATTGATCAAACACTGGGGGTTGGGCATTAATGCAAAGAAATCTATCTCCTTTTGTTATCACATCTTTAATTCCAGCTACAATATTTTGGAACTACCGCACCCAATGGGAAAAAGACCTGAACAGGACTTAAAATGTAACCTAATGGAAACTGTCCTTCTCAGCCCTCAACAAAATGATAAGCTGTCTCAACTACATTGAAACACATAAGAAATTACTGCTACACTGGTACTTAGTACCTGCTAGACTGGCAAAAATATACAGGTCATGCTCTAATCTCTGTTGTAGAAATTGTAAAAATCCAATGGCTCCCTCAGTGGAACTGCATAACTTTGATATCTCCCTGCATAAATGTATGTATTGAGTTTGCACATTTAAAAAAAAAAACATTTGATACATTTCCATACAAAAGGTTACTCTACAAATTGACAGTAATGGCTGTTTGGTTGAGGCTGCTGTAATACAATGTTTTCATATTAATTTTGAAACACTGTAAAAAAAAAAAAAAAAGGGGGCCGAAAACATACCCCTGAGGTTAAAACCTTGGTTCAGTTTTAGAATTTTTCGTTTACAACAACTCTTTGCATCTTTTAGCTAATTTTCAATACAAATGCATACACTTTCCCCAAGCCTGATGCAGTTCACTGCATCAATCTCATTTGACTAAAGGGAAGTTAGATCCCTCCTATAAGTGCAGCAATAGTTTTAAACACATCAGTGGAGTGACTTTCAGCACATTTTAGGGTACAAGGCACCCCTTACTTAGATTTTTTTTTTTTTTTTTTGCCTTATATTGAATTAAAAGCAGGAATTATAGGTTGTACTTGATGGACTTAAATCTTTTTTCAACCTATATTACTATATACAATGGTAAGTCTAAAATTATCCGCACTAGGTTCTACACTATTCTACAGCCAGAGTGCAGATAATTTTTGACTCACCCTCATTTTAATATGTTACTGATATATTAATAATGTCATCTTAAAGGGAACAATGAATCCTTCTTTACTCCAAGGCAGTCAGACTCAACCTGGAGTCTTATACTGAATTAAAAGCAGGAATTATAGGTTGTACTTGATGGACTTAAATCTTTTTTCAAACTATATTACTATATACAAAAGTGAGTCTAAAATTATCTGCACTAGGTTCTACATGATTCTACAGCCAGAACGCTGATAATTTTTGACTAACATTCCTATTACTATGTTACTGATACAGTAATAATGTCATCTTAAAGGGAAAAATAAATCCTTCTTGACTCTAAGGCAGTCAGACTCAACCTGGATCAACAGTATTTAATTTCCTTTCACATTACCTATATTGATGATATATTATTTAATTGGCCAAAGCAACTTCAGAAAACAGTCAATTTCATAATTTAACAATCCTAGCAGTAAAGAAACCTTATCCGTGTTTAAGATGACCAATAAGATCAATTCCATCAAATAAAATTAATGCAATTACACAAAGCAACAGATAATTAAATATCTTCATTGGGTGTTATTTATTAAAGTCATTTTGGGACAAAGCCCTAACTGTGGCCTAAATTGTAGTCGCAGTCTATTGGTTTCTACTACTACTACTACTACTACTACTACTACTACTACTACTACTACTACTACTACTACTACAACTACTACTACTCCATTTTCAGAACTTTTCCCCAAAATAGATTTATAATTAACCCCTTTTGCATCATGCAAATCACAATATAAATAAGCACACATATACATGCATATGTTTTCACACAGTGTGGTGCGCATGTTCTCCTTTTCCAAATAGACTAAACTTTTTTGACATGACAGGTGCAACGGGTTGCAATCCCTGAGTTCTGAGTGTAGATCTGAAATTTTGGCTTAGCCCTGTAAGGACTCACGAGTATATAAAATAATGTGTACATAAATAACATCTTTATGTCCAATTTGTAAGGAGTATGTAATCAGTATGTATAACAAACAGTGAACCATGGTGAATTTATAAGGAAATCACAAAATGCGGGCAATAAATTGTCAAATATTAACCTGGCGGAAAAGGACATATGTAGAATGGTCCTTGCCGACCATGGACAAATATACTATATATGTCCTCTCTATCTAAGCAGTGGGTGTGAAATGAGGCTGTCTTCTGGGAGCCTGCTCAAAGCTCTGCTGTGGCATTTGATTGCTGTGGTAACCAATCACAGTGATCATATGCCATCTGTGACAGTGATGTTGATGCATGTTAGTTTATCTAATGTCACAGTTCAGCAAATAGACCACAAATGTGTTTTGCACAGCCGTTTATTTACGTAAAAGATCTTAATGTTGTCTTTCCTAAATAAGTAGCTTCTACAGTAGTTTGCAGGCTAGAGAATTGTCAGAGGAATGAAGAACATTCAGTATTTTAATCAGCAAGTCATACAAATGATCTATACCATGGGCTGATGAATTCAGTCCTTGAGGCTCTGGAGATTACTGGGATTTCTAAATAACACTTAACATAATGAGTAGCCTGAGTAATCATGGTGCACAGAAGAACACAGTATTATGTAAGTCCCTATGTACCACTATGCGATTTGAGATCTGTTATATAATAAAAGCATAGAGTAAGTTTAAATCCCTGTAAGTTTATTTAATGTAAGTCAAGGCTTATCTATACCATGGGCAAAATCACCTATACCAAGCATTGGTATCCACATGAATGAACATCAACTGGATTCAGGGGCACAATTAGCAATTCAGTAATACTGACAAACTGAGATAAGTAAGTATACAGTGTGTATATACAGTTTTGCTCAAAAGTTTGCATACCCCGACAGATATTGTGAAATTGTGGCATTCATTTTGAAAATATGGCTTATTAGGCCAAAAAACGTCTTTTATTGAAGGATAGTGATCATATGAAGCTGTTTATTATCACATGGTTTTTTGGCTCCTTTTTAAATGAGTATGATAACAGAAATCACCCAAGTGGCCCTGATCAAAAGTTTACATAGCCTTGAATGTTTGGCCTTGTTACAGACACACACAAGGTGACACACACAGATTAAAATGGAAATTAAAGTTTAATTTCCCACACCCGTGGCTTTTTAAATTGCAGTTAGTGTGTCAGGGTTGTCGGATTATTAATAAAATAAAAATATTAATATGAGTTATTAATTATTAATCATAAAAAATATGAAAATGAATTATTCATATATATGGGTCCGACTAAAAATACCCATATCAAGAATTCATTATGTATGTGAGAGTTTTGATGACCTTTTTACAAAAGTAAATACAATGCAACAATTATTAATAAAATAATAATTAATATTGGATATAGAATAAAGATCAAACGGTAAGCAAAATAGCATAACTACAAAATACAATATCAATAGATGTTAATCATAATTCACATGTATGACTTATAACATAAGTAAGTAGGACAAAACATGAATTATGCAGCTATGTACCTATATCAACATGCATGTAGAATAATTTACTATGCAGTACGTTTTTTGACCATAAGATGGCCATGCATTTTATTTTGATTCAACCTACATTGATAATGATTAGTATTTAAAATGGTTAATGATAGTACACCATAATTACCTACAAATTAACAACATATACTCTGCTAAGGTAAGGTAATATTAATAAATCATATAACTACTCAAGGTGGCTAAATCTTAATCTGCTCAGTAAATGATAATGTATGTATTCTAGCTTAGACTTTAAGAATGAGAATCTTATATGACATATTTGGGTAAATAGCTAGACTATAAGAATTTATGGTTCTTGGTAATATCTCTAGGATATTCCTCTGGCTTTCTTCTGCAGAAAGGATGACAGATAAACACCAGACTAAAACATATAGATCCCAGAAATGGTGGGATTTAAGTTAAAATTACCCAAATATATATGCTAATTACATCCATAAAAAATGAGATTATGCTAGAAACAAATTACCACATTTATACATTACCGGCAGAGGTTGGTTTGCAGTTGGGACTCCTTCCATTGAAGAATTGAGTGATGGGAGTTACTCCTGGGACTTAGCTCAATACACACTAGTGGCAGCTCTCCCAAAATCAGTCTCCCCAGGTCTTTTCAGGTATCTCAGGTTCCCCCTCTACACCTCCAGTATTCACTTATCATCCCAACCTTATCTCAGACTCACACCCTGCGTCTGTAACTTCTAGCCAGATTGAATGGATGGGTGTATTTAATTTAAATGAGATGATGTCATGGTTTATAGCTACACCTGGATTGTGAGTATAATATAAGACAATATATATGTTTAAATGTCTAAAAGTGTTAATACAATTTGAAATTAGAGTAAATATGTATCATATTCTTATTCTTATCATTGCACATTAAATAACATGTATAATAAAATGTATATCACACTAATAAAACAATAAAAACAATATTCTAATTAATATGTAGGATTAATTATACTTTAAATATTTATTAGTAAAGGTGTGATATAATTATATATTTTAATGAGCGATTAGAATCAACTCAGTGTGTTTATAATAACCCTTGTTAGATTCTTCAAATCTAAAATCCAAGTAATCTCAGTGTGTCTGTGTCTGTCAGTTTGGGTGGGCTAGCAAGCTGAAGAGAAGCCCCCCTTCACCCCTTGTATGTATATAGACACAGCTGTGTCTTCAGAAATACAATGAGAGTCATAAATGACAAACAATGCCCACCTTATCTGTTCCGGTGATACGAGATAACAGAGTTAGGAATGTGTAAGACTTTCTTTTAGCTTCCAGGAAACAGAATAAGATTTGAGCACACAGAAGGATGTCCAAAAACTGACACAAAATGGAGGCTGCTGGCATCCATCTTGTTATCCTTTTCTTCTGCTTTATTCATATGTACCAGTCCCAAGATTACTGTTCAATACCTCTGACAGGGTTCAACACTGACCTTCTGACTCATGCATTTTAAAGTCATTATTTATGTGCTTATATTCCTCCTGCCTCCTCTAGAGGCCTCCCTACCTTACTTTGCTTGTATTCCTTCCCCTCTGTTTGGTGTCAGGTGGGCTTGTTACCTTTTTCTCACACCCAGGTTAAATAGCTGCAGTTTCTGGCAAACAGTGCTTTTTGCATTGAAGTTGGTGCCTGATTTCTGAGAGCTGCTGCTTCTGTTCCTGATACTCTCCTTAAAGCCCATTTGTATTGTGACCTTGTCCAGGAACTGGGAATCTAAACCTGAGTGGCTCAACCATCTCAGTAGATGATTTTCAGCATCTCCTGAGACCCTCTGAGTACATCAAGATCTCTTCAGCTAAGTTACTCCCGTTAAGCTACCCTTCTCATTTCTCACCCTCTCTAGGGTGTTCCTGCTTAGTCACCCTCTCCAGGGTGTTCCTGCTTAGTCACCCTCTCCAGGGTGTTCCTGCTTAGTCACCCTCTCCAGGGTGTTCCTGCTTAGTCACCCTCTCCAGGGTGTTCCTGCTTAGTCACCCTCTCCAGGGTGTTCCTGCTTAGTCACCCTCTCCAGGGTGTACCTGCTTAGTCACCCTCTCCAGGGTGTACCTGCTTAGTCACCCTCTCCAGGGTGTACCTGCTTAGTCACCCTCTCCAGCGTGTTCCTGCTTAGTGACCCTTGCCTCTGATCTTAACCCTTGCCTCTGGCCTTAACCCTTGCCTCTGGCCTCTTCCCTTGTTTAACTCTCTCCACCCCTACCTTTGTTTGTCTACAGTCCCTACTATAGCTCTTTTTTCTTACTGCAGTTCCTACTCAGAAATTACCTCTTGTCTCTCCTCCAATACCTAGCTCTGTTTCTTCATCTGTTCTCCCTTTGCACTATATTTAACATGCAACCAGGCACCTCCACTATCCTTGCACTTAAACTCCTACCTGACCTGGTAAAGGCCCTGACATAGTGTCTTTGTATAAATAGTCAATGAGTTTTTTAGTTCTCATGTGGATGCACTGAGGAGGGTAGATACCGAGCCATGGGGAGTCAAAAGACCTTCATAACAAGGTGATGGAACATTATAAAGATGGAAAAGGATATAAGAAGAATAGAAATGAAGGCTGTGCCTGGGAAACTCTTGGACTTTCTAGCATGACAATCATCCTAAGCAGAAGGTCAAGTTGACCCTCCAGTGGTGACAGCAGATAAAGGTTAAGGATCTGGAGTGGCCATCACAGTCTCCTGACCTTGATATCATTGAGCCACTCTGGGGAGACATGTGGTTCATGCAGGACGACCAACGACTTTGCATGACCTGGTGGCATTTTGCCAATCAAATGGGCAGCTATACCGCCTGCAAGATGTTGGGGCCTCATAGACAACTATTACTAGCATCCTGTAATTTATGCTAAAGGGGACAATACACACTATTAAGAACTAAGGGTATGCAGACTTTTGAACATACTTATCCTTTAATCAGGGTTTAAACTAAATAAAACACAAGTTCCATCAACCTTATAGAATGTCAGAGTTTGTTGCACTATAGTCTTTTCCTGTAGCCTGGCATGCTGCTTCCAGCCATCAAAAGAAAAGAAAAACCTTTTGCCTATCTACCAGGCCAGGATTTGATTTACTTCTGCTAATTACTTGCAACTGAGCAGTGTGTTGGAGTCAGTCAGAACTCATGGCCTGGACTCTATTTCTCTCAGTTGTCTATAAACTGCAGAGTGGAACAGTGTCTTGACCCACTCTCCGAATGCTCAACCAAAGGGGCCCAAATCAAACCATAATTTTCATTATATTGCATACAGAAGATGTTCCTACTGGGGCTAAATATCATATGCCTCTCAAAAAAACTAGACCATGCACGTTATCGTACAGTATATAAACAGGTTTTGACAATTACTTAATCATGGTTTAAATAGATAAATGTAATGATAAATCATAATTTTTAGAAAGTTTAATTAGAAGTGATATCATTTGGGAAACCTGATTGTATTTGCAATAGTATATCCTTTTTAATTATTCACTGTGTATAAAGGTATTTTTATTAGTATTTTCTAAAAATAAATGTAAATACTGGCTATCCATGTGTGGAAGCAATATGTCATTTCAGTTACATGCTTCAGCAAATCAACAGTACCAATTTTACAGGTAGAAAAAAAACCTGTGCTACAAGATAGATGACAGTCTTGCAACAAGAGTTATACTGAAGAGTCATAATCCAAAGTAAATTCAACATGTAGGCTAGGTCAGAGAATAAGCATCGGTGTAGACTACAAACAAAAAAAGAAACAGATAAAAATCTTAAATTACAACCCACAATCAGAGAAACTATATATATATATATATATATATATATATATATATATATATATATCTTAGTCAATGCTCACTGTGGAGTAAGATTTTAATCATATTAACTAATACTCACTTTTTTCTGTTTTTAAATGTGCATTGACTAAAGACCCACTGCTGTGTTTTAGTTTTGCAAAAAGTCGCCTTCATGATATGTCATTAAAGTAAAATCATCTGTAGACTGTGAAATAAGTGTATAGTTGTCCTATGGCATAACACTCATTTTGGAGTATATCCTACTTATTTAAGAAAAGGCCTTCTAATGGCCAGCTTGTTCAGGGTGGGCACCATAGTTGGAGAAACATGCACATTTCTAAATTATCAATTACAATAATCAGGTACAAAACATTCTGCAAAGGATGGCTGAGCATGACTTTTTGATGTCTTTGAACCAATACATTTGGCAAAACAGAGGACTTTCCTAAAAGCACCTATACTACAAGAAAGAAGTGTGTTTCATATTTGAGAAAGAGGAATATACAAAAGACCCTGGAATAAAACTTTAGCTTTTAGAAATCATCAGCATTTGCAGTATAATGTCTACAAGTGTACACAATAAAATGTTACAGGAATCAGTTTACAATTATCAGCTACTGTATCATGTCAGCTTGAATAAATAGTGCACTAATGATCTGATACAATAATCACATTGATTTTCATAGACATTTCACATTATTTTATAGGGTTTATTGTAAATGTAAAATAAAGAGAAACAAATAGATGATTTTAAAAAATTATAAAAGAGTCATCATGTTCCATTTAGAATAGTATTTGTTGTTTCTACTAATATGGCATTACTTTCTCTTGTAAGAAAGAATCTGTATGTAATATCCAATTCATTGTGTTAAAATTAGGTGACAAAAGTTTAGCAAATTAAATTGTTTATTCCCATTATTTGAAGCAAGATTAATTTAGATTACAATTAAAACACATTTTGTCTCTGAAATTAGATTCAAATAGCTGCCAGCTTGAATTGTTCTAAATATTATTAATTAAATGTAACACAGAATATATTTCAATAAGTCCTTTTTGCACAAATGATTACCTTTTTCATTTGAGTTATTTTCCCCTTTCCCCCAGGATGGCTTTTGTGCTTTAAAATATGTGAAAATTTAAATTATTTTAGATTCCTAGCACATATTTTAGTGTCGATAATTATACCAAATGGCAACTCTAATTAATTCTTTTGGATCAGAAGTCAGGTAGCTAATTGATTTCTGATGTAACATCATATTAATGACATATAGTTCATCCATTTCAATGGTTACCCTATTTAAATTCAGTTGGGACACTAGGGTAAATGATTGCTTTTGAATGTTTGTGTGCATTTTTTGCATATTATACAAAGGTCAAGTTAAATGACAAATTTTAGAATGCAAAGAATCAAATCAAGATTTTATTGTTATACTTATACATACATATTTGCTAAATCGACACTTTGGTGTACGTTGATGTCTAAGGTCTGTGTAGCACACATGCCTTTTTCAGTGCCATTTGATGTAGGGATTGTATAACTATCATATGTATTGTTTATTTACTCAAGCCTCCCTTCAGTGGTCATTTGATGCTCCACCCTCAGTGCAGACGCATAGGGTATTTAGCAGAGAACTGAACTGTGCATGTGTTTGTTTTTTTTTCCATTTCAGCACTTGCCTCTGCAGCTCAATTCATGAAAAGAGAATAAGAGAGAAAGAACAAACAGTTTAAAAAAAAAAAGGATTTCTCACAGCCAGTGAGAGTGGGCATTCCTCATTAACTTCATGACCTAGCAAAGTGTAAACTTAATGCATATTAAAGTACATTTAAGTACTTTACAATACATATGTTACATTTTTAATTTCTGAAACAAATGAAATAAAGTTAGATGAACATTTTGGAGTATTCAAATGTGGGCACCCAAACTTCCCATTAAGGTTTTGTTATTATATTAAATACATTCATTTTTTTTTTTACAATTGTAAAGACGTTCATGAAGAGGCAAAGCCTTGCGAAATGCGTAGACGGAAGGGGGAGGAGCTACAGCACAAGTCCCAAAAGTGGAAAAATCGGAGACTTCCGAAAAAGCTATTTACACCATCGCACACACATCTCTTATTTAAGCACAACTGCACTATTTTATATTAACACTTGCTTATTTACATCATTGTTTGTTTCTACTCAATTTTTCCTAGTGTCTTTTGCCTGCCTGAAAGTTCTATTGCCGAATTCAAGACTACCTTGTCACACTATGCCCATCATCCTGAGCCTGGATCTTTAGGCTCCACCACATGTGAGGGGTCATTACCACCAAAGGGGATTACTGAAACAGTCTGCACAGTTTGTTTTGTACTGTTTTTTTCTCTTCTAAGTTAATGTTTTGTACCAACAAATCAAAGTGGATAAGATAAGTTGATATATCCCTCCCTCATTAGACCAATCTTAGAATAGCTTGTTTTTTTTGTGATTAACTTAATTGTGCCCCTGAGGAAGTCCAAATCGGATGAAACGCATAGGGCTGTACTCCTTACACTTTGATTTCGGACGAAGCTGTTGGCAATCTCGCCCCCATACTCCAGAACACCATGGCATAGACGCTACATAACTCAACACCACGTTATTAATGTTGAGGAAGCTAAGCCAGAATCACCCTGTAACATCCTTGTGGAGCTCTGGCAAAACTGCAATCGATTCAGCCTCATAACAGTGTCTATGGAGTGTGAGATCACCACAGCCTTGTGGCTATTTGTTTTAAAGCACTGGATTTTAGGCATTTTATTGTAAATGAAACTCATTTGTAAGTTGACCTATTAACACATTTTCTTATTACATTTTACAATTAACTTGTAAGCAGTATTATACTATTTGTTCCTCCATTTATGTTTTTTTCTTATATCCACTACTGCAACCAAACCTCTTCCTCCTGCCTTCTTTTCTATTGTACACTTTGGGAAAGTGGAGATCCCTCAGGTGGGGAAGTATTGTTTTTTTTTGCTAATCACAGTGATGAAATCACGGGTTTCTGCAGGCCTTTGATCCCATAGCATTGCATTGTGATAAGACCAGAGAATATAGTGGCAGGGAACTAACTGATCAAGATCAAGCAGTAGATAACATCCAATATCATAATAATTTAAAACCTGTACCTTTCCCATAAACTGTATTTAGATTAGGTGGCATCAATTCCCCATGTAGGAGGAAGTGCTTAACCCCTTAGTGACAAGACATTTTCACCTTGACTTTCCCTTGGTGACAATGGCTGTTTTGACATTTCTGGGGTGTTTGTGTTTAGCTGCAATTTTCTTCTTTCTCACATACTGTACCCACACAAATTATATGTTGTGTTTATCGTCATAAGAAGGGCTTTCTTTAGATACCTTTATGTTCATCATTTAATTGAATTTACTACAAAAAAAATCATAAAATATGATGAAAAGTTGAAAAAAAACACTACTTTTTCTAACTTTGACGTAAAATATAATTTACACAAATACAATCATTAAAAAATACCCCATCTAAATAGTTTCTAAATGTTGTCCCGAGTTCAGAAATATGCATGGTTCCATATGTTTCAGTATTTTTTTGCGAGTTATGGGGCAAAAACCAAAAATAGTGTTTTTTGGTTTTTTCCTATATTAACCTTTTGACCCCAACCCGAACCCAAAATGTAACCCTAACACTAAATTTAACCCCAACTCTAACCCTTATGCTATCCCTTAATATATTTTAATTTCATTTTACCCTATCCCATATGCTAAAAATTATTTAATTTTAACACTATAGGCTAATCTAACTAAATAACCAGTTTTCAGCTAATTAAATATTTTTTTACATTTATTTTACATTGCTATGCTGCTTAGCTACCTCTTGGGGCAGTCAAGCAGCATATTCATTTCCGTAGCTCAGACCACCATAGGGCATAGC
This sequence comes from Pelodytes ibericus, assembly GCA_036172795.1. Lineage (NCBI taxonomy): Eukaryota > Metazoa > Chordata > Amphibia > Anura > Pelodytidae > Pelodytes > Pelodytes ibericus. The sequence continues at coordinate 81,818,845 of CM069859.1, forward strand.
CATATTGACGGAGTATATGGCTCCCTGGGGCGATCGTGGGTTCTCCAGTAAAGAAATTTTGGTGCTGGCTATTGCCTCGACATTGAGGCACTAGACCAGCACCGTTAAAGTGGTTTTCGTGATCGTTGTGTGTATGTCAGTGTGAGTGAGAGTGTGTGTGAGAGTGTGTTTGTATGTAAGTGTGAGTGAGGTGTGCTTATCAATGAGAGTGTACATGTGTATGTCAGTGTGAGTGAGGTGTGTGTGTCAATGTGAGTGAGAGTCTGTGTATGTATGTCAGTGTGAGTGAGGTGTATATGTCAGTGTGAGTGAAAGTGTGTGTTTATGTCAGTGTGAGTGAGGTGTGTATGGCAGTGTGAGTGAGAGTGTGTGTGTATGGCAGTGTGAGTGAGAGTGTGTGTGTATGTCAGTGTGTGTGAGGTGTGTGTATGTCAGTGTGAGTGAGGTGTGTGAATGGCAGTGTGAGTGAGGGTGTGTGTGTCAATGTGAGTGAGTGTGTGTATGTCAGTGAGAGTGTGTGTGTGTATGTAAGTGTGAGTGAAAGTGTGTGTTTATGTCAGTGTGAGTGAGGTGTGTATGGAACTGTGAGTGAGAGTGTGTGTGTATGTCAGTGTGAGTGAGAGTGTGTGTGTTTGTCAGTGTGAGTGAGAGTGCGTGTGTATGTAAATGAGAGTGCGTGTGTATGTAAGTGTGAGTGAGGTGTGCTTATCAGTGAGAGTGTGCATGTGTATGTCAGTGTGAGTGAGGTGTGTGTGTCAATGTGAGTGAGAGCGTGTGTGTGTATGTTAGTGTGAGTGAGAGTGTGTGTGTATGTCAGTGTGAGTGAGGTGTGGGTATGTCAGTGTGAGTGAGAGTGTGTGTGAGAGTGTGTGTATGTCAGTGTGAGTGAGATTGTGTTTGTATGTAAGTGTGAGTGAGGTGTGCTTATCAGTGAGAGTGTGCATGTGTATGTCAGTGTGAGTGAGGTGTGTGTGTCAGTGTGAGTGATAGTGTGTGTGTCAGTGTGAGTGAGGTGTGTATGGCAGTGTGAGTGAGAGTGTGTGTGTATGGCAGTGTGAGTGAGAGTGTGTGTGTATGTCAGTGTGTGTGAGGTGTGTGTATGTCAGTGGGAGTGAGGGTGTGTGTGTCAATGTGAGTGAGAGTGTGTGTGTATGTCAGTGTGTGTGAGGTGTGTGTATGTCAGTGTGAGTGAGGTGTGTGTAGGGCAGTGTGAGTGAGGGTGTGTTTGTCAATGTGAGTGAGAGTGTGTGTGTATGTAAGTGAGAGTGTGAGTGAGTGTGTCTGTATGTCAGTGTGAGGGAGGTGTGTGTGTCAGTGTGAGTAAGAGAGTGTGTGTGTGCAGTGGTGTATCTTGATTTTGTGCTGCCCTAGGCAGACAAAATCCGGGCACCCCCCTACCCAAGCTGCACACCCACGTTACACACATAAGACATGCCCCATCATTCAGACTCACATCAAGCTCACACTCCCATCACACTCAGTCACACACTCCTACTCCCATCACACTCAGTCACACACTCCTACTCTCATCACGCACACTCTGACTCCCATCACACTCAGTCACACACACTGTCTCCCATCACACACACTCTGACTCCCATCACACTCAGTCACACACACTGTCTCCTATCACACACACTCTGACTCCCATCACACTCAGTCACACACACTGTCTCCCATCACACACACTCTGACTCCCATCACACTCACTCTGACTCCCATCACACTCAGTCACACACAGTCTCCCATCACACACACTCTGACTCCCATCACACTCAGTCACACACAGTCTCCCATCACACACACTCTGACTCCCATCACACTCAGTCACACACTGTCTCCCATCACACACACTCTGATTCCCATCACACTCAGTCACACACACACACACACACACACACACACACACACTGTCTCCCATCACACACACTCTGACTCCCATCACACTCAGTCACACACACTGTCTCCCATCACACACACTCTGACTCCCATCACACTCAGTCACTCACACACACACACACACACACACACAGTCTCCCATCAGCACTTACCTTTCCCTGGCAGGCAGGCAGCATGGTCCCTCCATGCTGCCTGTTCGGCTTCCCGGCGATTGTGCCGACAGGTCACGTGACCGGGCGCGCGTATGACATCAGCGCGCCCGTCACGTGACTGTCGGCACTTCCGTGTCGGCACACTGCACGGGGAGCCGAACAGGCAGCACGGAGGTTTCTCTGTGCTGCCTGTTCGGCTCCCCGTGCAGCCTGGCAGGCAGAGCGATGGTGAGGGGGGATCTTCCGATCCCCTCTCACCTCCGTCTCTGCCTGCAAGCGCAGTGGGGTTTTTTTTATTTTTTTTTAAAGGGCCGGATTTTTTTTTTTTTTTTTCTTTTTCTCCAGTGCTGGGGGGCGCTGCCGCCCCCCAAAATTTGCCGCCATAGGCATCCGCCTAGGATGCCTCGCGGTAAATACAGCACTGTGTGTGTGTGTGTATGTTAGTGTGAGTGTGTATGTCACTGTGAGCGAGAGTGTGTGTATGTCATTGAGAGTGTGTGCCTATGTCAGTGTGAGTGAGGTGTGTGTGTGTCAGTGTGAGTGAGATTGTGTGAGTCAGTGTGAGTGAAAGTGTGTGTGTAAGTCAGTGTGAGTAAGGTGTGTATGTCAGTGTGAGTGAGAGTGTGTGTGTATGTCAGTGTGAGTGAGAGTGTGTATGTCAGTGTGAGTGAGGTGTGTATGGCAGTGTGAGTGAGTGTGTGTGTGTATGGCAGTGTGAGTGAGGTGTGTGTATGTCAGTGTGAGTGAGGTGTGTGTAGGGCAGTGTGAGTGAGGGTGTGTGTGTCAATGTGAGTGAGAGTGTGTGTGTATGTCAGTGAGAGTGTGTGTGTATGTCAGTGAGAGTGTGTGAGTGTGTGTGTGTGTGTGACAAATTGTCTGTCATTTTCAGTGTGAGTGAGTGTGTCTGTATGTCAGCGTGAGGGAGGTGTGTGTGTCAGTGTGAGTAAGAGTGTGTGTGAGTGTGTGTGTGTGTATGTTAGTGTGAGTGTGTATGTCACTGTGAGTGAGAGTGTGTGGATGTCATTGAGAGTGTGTGTCTATGTCAGTGTGAGTGAGGTGTGTGTGTGTGTATGTCAATGTGAGTGAGAGTGTGTGTGTATGTCAGTGTGAGTGAGGTGTGTGTATGTCAGTGTGAGCGAGAGTGTGTGTGTGAGAGTGTGTGTATGTCAGTGTGAGTGAAAGTGTGTGTTTATGTCAGTGTGAGTGAGGTGTGCTTATCAGTGAGAGTGTGCATGTGTATGTCAGTGTGAGTGAGGTGTGTGTGTCAATGTGAGTGAGAGCATGTGTGTGTATGTCAGTGTGAGTGAGAGTGTGTGTGAGAGTGTGTGTATGTCAGTGTGAGTGAGATTGTGTTTGTATGTAAGTGTGAGTGAGGTGTGCTTATCAGTGAGAGTGTGCATGTGTATGTCAGTGTGAGTAAAGGTGTGATTCAATGTGAGTGAGAGTGTGTGTGTGTATTGCAGTGTGAGTGAGGGTGTGTGTGTCAATGTGAGTGTATGAGTGTGTGTGTATGTCAGTGAGAGAGTGTGTGTGTGTGTGTGACAAATTGTCTGTCATTTTCAGTGTGAGTGAGTGTGTCTGTATGTCAGTGTGAGGGAGGTGTGTGTGTCAGTGTGAGTAAGAGTGTGTGTGAGTGTGTGTGTGAGTGTGTATGTTAGCGTGAGTGTGTATGTCACTGTGAGTGAGAGTGTGTGTATGTCATTGAGAGTGTGTGTCTATGTCAGTGTGAGTGAGGTGTGTGTGTGTCACTGTGAGTGAGATTGTGTTAGTCATTGTGAGTGAAAGTGCGTATGTCAGTGAGAGAGTGTGTGTGTGTGTGTGACAAATTGTCTGTCATTTTCAGTGTGAGTGAGTGTGTCTGTATGTCAGTGTGAGGGAGGTGTGTGTGTCAGTGTGAGTAAGAGTGTGTGTGAGTGTGTGTGTGAGTGTGTATGTTAGCGTGAGTGTGTATGTCACTGTGAGTGAGAGTGTGTGTATGTCATTGAGAGTGTGTGTGTATGTCAGTGTGAGTGAGAGTGTGTGTATGTCAGTGTGAGTGAGGTGTGTGTATGTCAGTGTGAGGGAGGTGTGTGTGTCAGTGTGAGTAAGAGAGTGTGAGTGAGAGTGTGTTTGTATGTAAGTGTGAGTGAGGTGTGCTTATCAGTGGGAGTGTACATGTGTACTGTGTGAGTGAGGTGTGTGTGTCAATGTGAGTGAGAGTGTGTGTGTGTATGTATGTCAGTGAGAGTGTGTGTGTGAGTGTGACAAATTGTCTGTCATTGTGTGTGAGTGAGTGTGTGGATAAAGGGGTTAATTCCTCTAACACTGCCTCTATCTATCTAGCCACCCAAAGAGTTAACTCATCTGACACTGCCTCTATCTGTCTAGCCACCCAATGTGTTAACTCCCCTGACACTGCATCTATCTGTCTAGCCACACAATGGGATAACTCCTCTGATACTGCCAATATCTGTCTAGCCACCAAGGGGTTAACTCCTCTGACACTGCCTTTGTCATTTTTTGCCCCAGGCAGCACACTGTCCTGGGCTGGCCCAGATCTCAAGAGCTACAATGCTTGCATTTCCCCCAAGTTTGAGTAACTCTAGAAAGCTTTTTTATTTTATTTTAGCTTTTGGGAATATAGACTATTGTATCTATTAGTAAATTATGATATTTTGTGTTGTGGAGGATGATGAGGTTGTTTCCCCTTATAAACCCATATGTCTTAATATTGCATTCAACTGGACTGGATACAAAGTAATTAGTTTGATGTTCTCCTTTCACAAATGCCAGTGCTTGTCAATAATTCTTAGTGGGGTCCACAATTAAATTTTAAACATCCTAATAGCCTTAAAATAGAGCTGTCAGAATGAATTCCATGCATACAGAACTTAAGTGAATGAAACACTTTTTTAAATAGAAAATGCGATTTGTTTTCATGCCACAGCAACTTTCAGCTACATATATCTGCCAAATATACCTTTACACCTTTCTGGCAGTATAGAAAATAATACAAATAAGAGAGAAAACTAAGCAGAAACAATTTGTTAGCTGGATCAATTCTGAAGCATGTGCTCCATCTCTTGATCGAGTTCCCACAGCTAAATCTAAAGCAAGAAATTGATAATATAAAGAGTATACTATTTCTGCAATAGAACCACATACCTTGTACATAAAATACTTCAGTTCAATTGTCACGACAGTTTCCTACTGATCAATATAGCTATTTGTAGAAATCCTATTTGTCAACAATTTTTAAATAAAAATCACACGTTATCATTTTATCACCTAATACATGAATATTTGAATTTATATCTTGAACCGTTTTGGTTAATCATTTTATAATTAAATATTAAATTATGTTTTAATGTTACAGCGAAATGCATATAAGTTTTGTATATCCCTATACCTTGCTTCATTACACCCTTCATAAAAGAAAAACTGCCTTAAATCAAGCTATGCTTAAATAAACATCTCATTTACAGTGCTAATTACAGTTAGTTAAATAAGGCAATTTTCCTTTACATTATGAGCTATATTTGTCGTAAAAATTATAGGTCATCAGAGGGAAGGTTTATCCATAAATGGATTGGATCCATTTTCCTGTAGTTTACTTATCTAGTTGACACTTTTGAGGTGATATTCTTGTACTGTTCAGCATCACTACTGTATCTTTGCAGTTCACGTATGTAAAATAATTATTTTGATTTGATAGATGGATATTTTCCTAATGAAGCATATAAGTTAGGAGCTTGTAAGTTTTTTTTAGAATTAAACCACATGATCAGCAATGAACAAATGTATTGGAGTGCACTATATCTTTTTTGTTTACAGTAATGGTGGAGCCATAAAAAATATCCAGCAATAATAAAAATCCATCCAAACATTTTTAAATTAACTTCGTTCAAACAAAGGTAGAATTATATAGTCTTAATAGTCCATTTATTACATATAATAATAATAATCAGTTAGGCTGCAATTTGATGTTGTATAAGCACATTTGGCCTTCAACCTACACATTGATCCTCTGTATTTTAACTGAATGGTCCCACACGAGTGTTTGAATTACCCTACTAGGTATAATTTAATTATTAAAGATAATTTTTGCATAGTTGCAATCAGACCAGGATTTGTAGTAACCGTCCTGATTTTGGGAATCCTGTCAATTTTGGGCTATCTCAGGAGTTTCATGCCTGCACTATGCATAAGCAGTTTTCAGGGGAAAACATACTTACACTATAGATTTCAATAAAACATCTAAATCATTGAGTGACACAGTATTACATGACCCTTGCCCTGACAGGTCAAGGGAATATTGGCAATAATAGGCTTGTACTCATTGTCTACCAGGATATTTTTTCCCAAATAAAATCTAATAGAAACCCTGGAATGATTTTCAAGTAAACTGCAATGATACACAGACAAGATGTTCTACTATGTGGCATTTCAAAATGTAACTTTTTGACTGGTTTATTTGAAACACATAATTTGTTTTCAACATTACTTTAAGAACACATTGATTGATGTTTTGTGTGTGACCAGGAGATACATGGAGCAGTGTCCCAACTCCTGTTGGAAGTTAACATCATATATTGGTGTGCACAATGATAATGCTACCAGTTGCCACAATTAACAATTTTTAAATTCCTCCATCGTGATGTTCTAAATCTAAAAAAGGCAAACACAAGGCTGTGCATAGTAACTTTGTTTTGGACCTATGCTACTTTAAATATTATTGTATAATTCTCCAGCAATGAGCTGATTAATCCCAGCCCAAGACATGCAGAATCAGTTTGTTACAGGACTACTTGTAACTGTCTGAAAGCAAAATGATTAAGGTGGCACCAAAGAACAATGTATACTTTTGCCTCACTAATAGAAGCAAAAGATAAAAATCCTTTGCCACTGTTCTTAAGTAAACATTATGTATATCTTTTCAGATACACATCGGTTTACTCTGAGCTCTGCCTCTCAGCTGAGGCAGAATTCATCTGGATTCTGGTGCACACTGATGACCCTGTGCCATCTGATTGGGGTCTGTCTGGGCTCACCATCTTTATGCTAGGGCAGAAAAGACCTTAATTTTCTAAATCCACCAACCTCTTATTAAGGTTTGAGGATAAACTAGTATGTACCATAAAATGTACCTCATACTAGTGCCATATTTTACATATATATATTATGGACAATTACAGATGATCACCTCTGGATTAACGAGGAAAATATTTGTAAATACTATTGAAATAGGTACATGGAAAGGTGAATTGGTGCAAATACACAGTAATAGCATATATTACATGAAAATGGATGAATTAATTAGCATTCCTTTCCATGGGCCATAGTGGCCTGAATGTTGCTAATCCACCTGTGAGATCCGAGCAGTCAGATCAAAGTACACATGATTCACAGACTCATACAAAGGAGTCACAACCACAACCATTGCTACCCCCATCTGTTGATGTCTTCCTTCTTCCTCTGTTGAAGACTTCTCCTGTGAACCTCTAATGTTTGCAAATGACAAAAAAACACATTGTATTTGCATCCACATACAGGAAAAATGTAAAACAAACTTACCAAGGAGGATTTACAATTCCTCCAGTAGAAGGATTTTGCCAAAACACAGGGGTATTGTGTTTGTCTATACCTTCTGGTCTCGCCCTTTGTACATTTGTTTTACACTTTTCCTTTATATGTGGATGTACATATTAAGTGCTTGGTGTTTTGTGCCAATTTTGTTATTTCTGTATTTGTTTTATATGGTTTAGTATTTGCTTATACCATGTGTGATCTGTTACTTTATATTTTATTTATTTTTCATGGTTTTTATGTATATATATATATATATATATATATAGAAAATCCAAGGGTGGTGCACTCAGCTTAGGGAGACAGCAAGATCGAAGTGCCCGGGTGCTGTGTAGCAGGAACAAACAGCAGTCCAACAGAGACAGAAAGAACACGCACTCACGGGACCAAATAAAGGCAATATGATCTTTAGTCGATACTCCAGACAACAGCAGGAACACGTAATCGACGTTTCGGTCCCACTCGGGGACCTTTATCATATAAATATATATATATTATTAATGAATATAATTTTTCAATACTTGCATATGTATATTGCTTCGCGGTGGTGGTTTAGGACCGCCTAGTGGCTTGAGGTTACCATTTATCTTTATTGTATGTAGTCAGTATATATGTTATATTGAAAGCAGGGCATGACAAGTTATGTGTGTCATCATGCAGACATGTGGCTTTATCAAACAAATGGTAACAAATGTATTATGTGAACTACATGTGGGTGTTATGTGTGGATGGGTATGTAATGTGTGGTCCGTGATGTATCAGTATTGTGATTGTGATGTATTGTGATTTGTCTTACCAGGGAGTTTCCTCTTTACTTTTGCACTACCATAGAAATCTCAAGGAAAAAGTTCCACTATTCAAGAGAAACTATGTAACATACATTTGACGTACACTGGAGTAGTCTCTAAGCAGTAGCCTCTACACAGTGCACTGCATCAGGTTCCACTTGTTTATGCAAGCCATGCAAGAGACAAAAATAGGATATTCAAAAAGTTCTGTAATGATGCATGTCTTCACATTTTAATATTGTCATATATGTATCAGTGTTCTTATTCTGTTAATTATAGAGAACATTTATGGTGTTTTTTAGATTTATTTACCGATTTAGTCCCAAGTCCATGCCTTTTGTACTAAAGCACCCTTTAAAATATTTTTTTTTCTCATTTTATTATTCAGTGCTTTTACCCATTTGTCTCCTTGGGGTTGTGTCCTTCCATATGATACTGAACATTTAAAGGAACATTGCGATCATCTGCTCTCGTGTATTCTTTTGAGCATTGGTTCTCAGACAAGTGACCCTGGTAGAAGTGCTAAAGTGCGGCACTGCTATGACTTCATACATAGATTTCCTGCAACTAAAACTTAAATGTGTATACTAAGCTAGAATGCTTTCATTAAAGGCGTATAGAGGATATTTAGAATGGAGTATGCACCTATTTAGAACCTCTCATTTGTAGTAGAGCAAGATTCTACTAACCAACTAAAAATAGTAATATTTTAACCTACAATATGTTCACTGAAAATGTATTAATGTAGGAATATATTAATCATAAAATAACATATAGAAAATGTGTGATTTCTAATTAACATTTTGAAAAGCATAAACTATCTTGATTAGTTTATAAATTGGTATTTCTACTTCATATGGGATATTGCATTCTATAAGGAAGGCTAGAATTTGCACATTTAATATGCCATTCATGACAATAGGAGTCAGTAGAGTTGCAGATCATACCCAGCTTAATGTAAAATACTATTGGAATATTAGATTATGATGTATGTATTGTGTGAGAAATATAGCAGTTAATAATTAGATAATTTTCTTCATTATATTTTAATGGTTTACAGTGCTAACACTCTGTGTTTTGAATAACCTAAGCTATGTATCACCAAAATACTGTATTGTTCCCAATGTGAAAGATTACATTTGATGAAGCACTTTACAGTTTCCCTATTGGCCTGGACTTCTGACTTTCAGTGAGTCACCGTTATGCATTTTAACTATTATTCATGTCAAAGTACTAGCAGTCAGCAATTATTTAATGTTTCCTGACATCAGAGAAAAAATAATTGAATTCTAGACAGCTGATGTCACATTCTGTAGAATAATTATATGTCTATGTGGCAAGAGTTACCCCAGCAGAGATGTCTCATTTATACTGTACATAAAATGAATCTGTTAACTATTCTTAATTATTTGCATTTTTTTTATTCAGTATGTTTTACAAAATACAACATAATAAAAAAAAGGGAAACAGCTGCGATACAAGTACCATAAATTATTATTTTAACATAGATATGTTTGTTACACGTTACAGCAATACTGATAATAAACGTAATTGTAATATTTTCAACAGTGCAGTATTTTAAATTCCAAATATTTCTCACATGATAAATGCAAATGTATGGTGTTTTCTTTGTTTTTCAACCTGTTATGTCTGACCGTAACCCTTGGATCAAATGATTATGTTTCTCAAGAATAGACTGATCACCTGTTCGGTCATATACTACACTTTTGTTAGGAAAGGGTCAGTCTGGCATGTACTGCACCTGACACATACAGTAAGGGGGGGAAACAAACAGAGATCATTGAACTTTTTTATATAATTTTTTTTTGCTTATGCAAATTTTCCAGACATTTATTTGTTTGTAATATAAACCTACTATTTTTCCTGTATGACAGGGAAGCGATTATGGTTGGTTTAACCAATTTTTGTCTAGCAAATCATCGTCCAACTTATGTGGAGGGCTGCATACGAAAGCATAGACTAGGGGGGGGGGGGGCAGACATTACACATTTCATGAGGTCATCAAGTTTAAAAAAAGTATGTATATTTGAGGTGATCCGTTTGGCACCATCACTATTGGCGTTGCTGTCATCATCACAGGGCCAATCACAGGGGACCATGGGTATATGGGAGTAATAATATCCCACCCTTGGCCGGATGAGCCTGCATGGAGGAAGCAGATCAGCATGAGGGAGAAACCAGCAGCTCCCTCCACACCACTGCCAGCCCAGGAGGGTGTCCCACAGAACGCCAGGGACTAGGCTATGCCACTGATAATTGCTCATTAATCTACCACTGATAATTTGTCCATTAATTTGCCACTGATAATTTGCTAAATAATTTGCCACTGATAATTTGACCATTAACATGCCACTTATAATTTGCCACTGATAATGTGTCCATTAATTTGCCACTGGTAATTTGACCATTAATAGCCACTGATAATGTGTTCATTTATATGCCACAGGAATATGTCTTCTTGAATTGTACAATCAGTAGGAACCTATGGTAGTTTTGCAACTGTGTGTTCATTAAATGAGTACACTTACATTCTTTAACAGACAACTTTGAGGGCAGAGTTTGAGGCTTTTTACTTTATTCTCCATTATGGATTTTAATAACAACTGAACTTAACAGCAATTTTGGGTAAGAAAATAAGATAACAACATGTACCACCAACTTCCAAAAAAGCTTTTCAGCTTTCATACTTTCATTAGTCCCTGGGCTTATATTATATCTTGGATAACCTTACGCCTATCCCAGATATGCTTAAACTCCTTTAAAGTGATTTATGTTTTAGCAGTACTTTAATTATATCATAATTACCTGTTCCATAGTGCAAAAATTGCATATACTTGTTTTTCTATTTTCTAATCTCCTGTTTCTATGTTTTGCTTGTAGCTTTAGTGCCACTAGCTGTTACTCTCGCATAATCACACATTGACTGTACAATTAAAAGATATGTAATTTTTAGCAGACTTACATTCCTAGAAATTGCAGAACCATGTCTCCAGAATTAGGGATTACATGGGGAGAATTGTATTGCGTGCCCAACGACTTTTGATCCCTTTGGCCATACTTTCCATTTTCAAACCCGGCTTTTTGGTGAGTCTGAACTTTCTTTAATTTCCCAAATTGCTTCTATTAATTTTGCCATTTAATTTAAGGTTTCAGTGAGACGTATTTCTGTTCATTTTTGTACTTCTCACAAACCCAATTGATGGTGTTGTCACAAAAGTTTGATTTACATGACAGTATTTTTATTTTTTTTTTTACATTTTTAGTTACACAGCGTCTTACATATATTGTTGACTTAAATTGATATAAACTTTAGAATTTGGACAGCACCCCAAAACTGCCATATGGTATTTAGAGCACCACTGGAGTGACCACAATTCATACAAAGCAATACAGAAATTCAGTGTGCAACCATAGTTTAAGACAGATTGTAGGAGATATTCAATTCCATGTATGTAAGATACAGAGATAGGACTCACCAAGTTTGGAGTACTTTGGCATAGTGGTGGGCTAAGCAAAATATGGCCATATATATATTGTGACAAAATCTCCAATATTTTTTCATCAAAGCTAGGTGCTTTTAAAATGATCAAAAATATTAATTTAAAAAAATTATGTTAAGAAGTTATATAGTTTCTCTCTGATTTTCTGTATTGCATTACAATAATATAGAGAATTTAAATAGAATGTCATAAATACATGTATTTAATGTGCAGGTTTATTTGTTGAAATGTACAGGATGGAAATACTTATAAAATGTGTTTTATTAGAGCTCACCTGATTTGTGGGCACTCACCTATAAAACATGGGTACGTTTTCTGGAAATTCAACCAAAAACTAAACAAAAATATATCCTTAAACTCATGGGAACACAATTAATTGGAATATGTTTTTCTTGCACAAACTGGTTACTGAAACTTTACCAATTACATTTTATCCAATAAGTGCTAGCTATCTGGCCTTTACCTACAAGTCCCAAAAGGCCTGAGCAGATAATTGCTTTTTAAATTCAGCTAGAGGCATAACAATGAACAATCAGTCATCTCAGTTGTTTGAGGATAATTTTTCTGCATTATCTCAATGTCATATATATGCTCAACATTGACATTCTCTTTATTTTCTAGTTAGTACATTTTAAATGTAGCATTTTATCATATGCTGGTATTTTTACATAATATGGCGTACATGTTATGATATATAAATATTATTATAGTAATCCATTTCCTGGGATGCATACCATTTTTGCTATTTAATTGAATGTACACGAGAAAAGCAAGAAAATAAAGAAGTTTAACACATATTAAAATGGAAAGTATTGCATATATATCAATTTTGACATGTACTGTCAAAATGGTCACTTTGTGTAGTTGCAATCTATAATTTAATACAAATTGCTAATGCACAAATGTATATGAGACTGGTTGACTGGTAGTATTATTTTAAGATAATACTTAGTGGCTACCATGTTAATTTCCATAACATTGGGCCTATTGCTTTGGTTTGGGCAGCTGCTTATCAGGCCTTCGGGGCAAATCCTTTGAAATTGGGCAGTTGGGTAGCAGTGATTAGCATTGTCCATTCCCTGCTCCTACCTTTATTTGTGTCTGGTCCCAACTGTTCCTTGTCTGGGATTGTTTCTGCCCTGGCAAATGAGGAAGGGCATGGCAATTCTATGGTGCATAATATTCATAAATAAAAGACAAACACAAGAAATATGTTGGAGAAAGGCCGTCATTTTTATTGAACAGTTGTAGGGGTTAGCTTTTAATAACCAAACTGTATATAAACAACAAAAAACATATGATAACTACTTTGCATACATTCTCTTAACATATACCAAATATCTTACCACTCAGTTCTGCCCCAAAAGCCTGAACTTCCACTTACTTAACGCCAATAGCCACCCCTCTGTCTAATTGACCATAAGGGTGACTTATACCCCCCCTTAAAAGATTACGACAAATAACAAAACATTAAATAAAGGAAGGGAGGGTGGGGACTTGACTGAAAACAGACTCCAGCATTTTTAATATATATTCTAACCCACTAGATCTCACTCTGCGCTACAGCCAATTAGCTGTAAACTAACAGCGCACGCCACCTAACTAAACTTAACCCTAGCCTAACACTACCTAAGCCCTAACCATTCCCATGGGAGCAGACATGCTTATAGATGTCGGCTCTTATTCTAAGATTTACAGTGATTGACCATCATTTTAAGAACAAAAATGGTTCAGTTTCTAATAATAATTTACATACTTACATAATTACAATTTTAAACATCGAATGCAATTATTAAGTTAGGTCCTGTGAGCTGCTTACAAAGATCAAATGCATTTCATTGGGTTTTTATTCTGTGATCACACAGTGGGAAGGTATTCCTGAAAGACATGTGCAAATATGAAAAGTCGGCATCAATAAATAATCAACTCAGTGCAATACTGCAATGTGACAATTACCTTTTTGTTTACTTTTATAAATGATAATGCTTTTACTGTTTGTACCTATATGTATTGTATAGTGATTTGTCCATGTTCCCCTTTGATTATTTCAATTTCACTATTCAAAACGAAATAGCTGTTTTACAGTGTAGATCCCAGATTACATTTATCTGTCAGACTGTTTTACAAAGGCAAATTACACGGTCCCAAATAGGTGTTATGTACAATCATATGTCAAACTTAATCTACAGAACTAATTTGCTCAATTACACTATCAAGTTAGTGTAACTGCTATCCAAAAATGATAGAATATTTAAGTACAAGGGTCTCAATTAGGAGATGGATCAGTATCATTTCAAACCCACATCTAAAATAATGTATTGCTTTTTTATGCAGGAAGACATGACAATTCTAATGTGTTTCCTTTATTTAACGTTTAAGGCAAGACATAGCCATTAAAAAAAAAAAAAAAAAAAAACTTGACATTTATAAGTAGTCAGATTTTCTGTAAAAATGCAGTCTATTACTTTAAAAGGTTTAAAAGCACCATAGAACACCATTCAGTAACAAATACTTCTAGTAGTGTTAGGAAACAGAAAAATCAATAATTGTCAGCATAGTAAACAGTAACCTACAACATTTGCATTTGTTGAATGATTTAAGATTTCAAAAGTAGATTTTAATAGATACTTTGAATTATTGTCATTGTATCTACAGTAAAACATACAGAATATTAGAAACCATATGTTTCCAGGCAAAATAGTAATTAATTCAGCTTTTCACTTTTAGTTTTAGATTTTCAGATTTTGATTTTTCGATTTTGCTAGCTTAGTTTTTTATTTGAAAAAGTCCCAGGTATTAATAATGTCCATTTATAATGTTCGAATTTTATTAGACTGCACCAAATATCCTGACAATAGGAAACGTTTCTGTACAGGAATACAAGTGTTTGTGTCAAGGCTTCTGAGGGTCCAAAGGACATCATTAAATTGCCTGTTAGAAAGACTATACAATGTCCACCAAGGACAATGTTGGTGCCTACCTCGGTAATAGTTATGCAGTACTTGCGTATGCAAATTTACAATACATCTATAACAAGACACAAGTAAAGTAATTGAGATATTAAGTTGAACTAGTACACTGTAACATACAGGAAGTTTCTGTTGTTAGACCTACAGTAACTCGCACTGGCCTGGATTCAATGGCACCTGTTAACAGAAAAACTGCATGAATCAGCAAATTAAAAGGCATTTCTGATGTAATGCCCAATGCTAAAACAGTTAACGGGTGCAGTAAAATCATGGCTGCGCCTATTTAAAAATACCCACAAGTTCACTGAACTGTGCGGAAATTGCTGCACGAACTGTGATTCAATGAGGAGCAGTAACTATTAACGGGTAAAAAATTATACCCCCAGCCCCTGGTATTTGGTTGGAGGTCTGGGGGCTATTTTACCAGCCCCCTTCTCCCCAATTTGCAGGGAAGGTGGTTGAGGCAATTTGCCCACCCTGGCCACTGATTTCAGGAAAGGAAGGAATTGTAGGAAACTTGGGGTGACTTTTACCCCAAACAACCATTCAATTAGGGTGTTTGTGGAATATTCCTATACTGCCAAACTAGTGTTTCAATGAATCATTGAATCTAGCCCAGTATGTTGATTCTGGATAAATTGGATCAGAATCGCAAGAATGTTTTAATGTTAGGTAAGCTTTACTCTTAACTCAATATCTCTGTCCTTTAGCTCTCTGTCACTCTCTTTGCCTTCAACAAATATGGGTACTTGGAAAATGTTGTACTTGATGAACTAACTGTATAAAAATAAGGAAAAAATCCAAAGATAAGCAAAGAAAAAGCTTATAGGAGGCTAAAGCATTCAATTATGAGAAAATTGTATGCAGCTAGGATTTGTATGCCTTTATAAAGCCACCTACATGTGAATGTGGTAACGTAATTCAAATACATTCAAAATCAATATAAAAGACTTTACAACCCACAGTCTTTTTATTATACAAAGTTCCACTGGATTGTTCTCTGTGATATAGAAGTCTATTATAATGTTATTACCTGGAAAATCAGAAAATTGCTAAAAAATGAAGGAGTAGCAGAAAAAGGGATAGTTTTTTTATATTTAGGAAGCCATTCCTTTGCTAAAATGCCCTCTAACATAAATGAACTCAAACTATATTTTGTTTATATTCAGAGTACAATACCAAGTGTCAGAAAACTGAATAAACTGTCTAATAATCATGTACGTGGCAAGGGAAGGATCCTCTAAACCAGACAACCACAAAATCCAGTGTAACTTATTAAATGACGTATATAAACAAAAACAGACATTATAGTCCACTCGCTGTCCTTTGCACTTGTGTTATCAGTACAGTACTATTAAACCTTCGCGAAAAAGGATGGGCCAGGCATGTCCAGCCAACGACTCTGTTACCTAGAGGCAGACAGCAACATTGTAATTAAAATAAAAACAGTCTTACTGAGTTAAAATGTAGGGTTATAATAATGGTTAGGGTTACAATTAAATTAGGGTAAAAACAAGGGACAGGGTTACAATTAAATAAAATAAAATGAATTAAGGGTTAGAGTTAGGGTTAAATTTAGAGTTAGGGTTACATTTAGGGTCAGGTTGGGGTTAAAAGGTGAAATTGTTATAAAACAACACTATTTTTGGTTATTGTCCTATAACTCGCAAAAAAACAGAACAAAATCCTGGAAACAGTCATATTTCTAAACCCATGACACAATTTAGAAACTATTTAGATGGGGTCTTTTTAACGATTCTATTAATGTAAATTATTTTTTAGGTCGAAGTTAGAAAACCTTTTTCTTTTTCATCATATTTTATGATTTTTTTGTAGTAAATTAAAAGATATGATGAACATAATGGCATCTAATGGAAGCCCTTCTTATTATGATAAAAACAATATATGATTTATGTTGGTAAATTATGTGAGAAAGTTTAAAATTAAAACTGTCAAAAAAATTGTCAAAACAGCCCATGTCACCAAGGGATAGACAAGGTCAAAAGATGATGTCACTAAGCGGTTAAAACATGTTGTTTTAATGCAGTGTTTACTTACAATTTCGTTTATCACTCTTTCCAATAAGGTATTGCTATTGCTAAAACACATATTTGGGAATTCAAACTCACCGAACTATACCTCAAATGATATCTGACAACTTTTCCAACACTTTTAAAGCAGTTAGGCAAAATTTAAACAAATGGAATAAATACTCTTTGTCATGGTCTGGTCGTATAACGGCAATTAAAATGTCAATCGTCCCTAAATTTTGGTATATTTTTAGAACTATCCCATTAAAATGTCCTAATTCGCTTCTAATAAAGGCACAGCGATTGCTTTCACAATTTATCTGGTCTCACAAAAAAGCCATGTCTCAGGAATGATATTGTAATCTGCGGTCAAATTTGGAGGGATGAGAGCTCCTAATCTTTTAAATTATCACAAAGCCACTATCCTGGCTCACTGCATAACCTGCCATGCTCCTCCAGGCTCCAAATCATGGTTGGATCTGGAGAACGCGTTTGCGTTTCCATATTTACATTCCCAACTTTTGTGGTTTCCTTCATTATATCAATCAATAAATTATATGTTATTACCCACATCCGAGGCATCCCTGAGTGTATGGTGCAGACAATGGAGAAAAAGGAAAGATTTTTTAAAATTAAGCTTGATGAATTCCTTACTCCACCTGATCCTTCGTATTAATATATGTCGCTGGTTGAAGAGAGGAATGATTACCTTTGGAGATATATAGGTAGATGACAAACTGGTTCCCTTCTCCACTATAAGAGACAAATATGTTTTAAATAATACTGACTCTTATTGATATCTTCAAATTTCCCATTTCTTTCATAAACATTTTAAAAAATGGTGTTACTTATAATACATTCTTTATTATTAATTTGAAATCATTATGTTTGAGAGCCACCTCATCACCAAAAGCCATTATTTTGTTACAATTCTATCCTGGAATTTGGTAAATGAGGCAAGTTTTATTTTTTCAAGGCATGGGAAAGATAACTAAATTTATAAATTTCCCCAATAGATTGGTCTTAAACATTTAAGCTATGCAAATGGATTTCTCATTGTTCCTCCGACTTTGAGTTACAGATGAAAATTCTGTATATGTGGTACCTAGAACCACACAAACTATCCAAATTCAATCACAAAGAGAGTAATCAATGTTGGAGACCTGTGTTACCAAGTTGGTACCATGGCACACATTTGGTGGTTCTGCCCACATTTGGTAAAGATATGGACAGACGTTTTTAATTTTGCCAATGAGTGTTTACATATAAATCTCAAACCTGATCCCAGAATAGCCTTGTTAGGTCTAATTCCACACCACTTCTCTAGATTGATAGTAAGGTTACTCATTCATTTATTAATTGCTACAATCACGGCTGTGGCTTGGAAATGGAAGAGAGCAGAAACCCCTGAGTTGAACAAGATATGGCAAATCCTTTAGGTGAGTTGTGAATATGAAAAACATTTCTCATATGCTCAAAATCTTGGTAAGTTGTATTGTAAAATTTGGAACCCATGGGTACAAGTCAAGGAAATGATTCCCTCAATTTGATTGGTATGTGAGGAATTTATTAGAGTGGTGTTCGCTGACCAATGTTTCCATTTTTTGTTTAGCTAATTCATGATTCTAACACCTTTTTTAGTTTTCTCCCCTTCTCTTACTATTTAATCCTAGCTATGGATATTATTTAAAACTACAGGTTACCTTCAGAGTGTAGAATGATACTACTTTGTTTGCTTGTAGCATATTAAACTATATGAGAGATGTATCGTATATATATTGACAGATTTTACGTTCTAAACTGTTATAACTAAATGTTATAGAAAAGTTTTTCTGAATATTTACTGCAATGTTCTTCATAGTGTAAACTGATCCCCATATTATTGCTTCCCCTTTCTTTTTTCTGTATCCCCCATACTATTTTTCTTTCCTATAAACAAATAAAAACTGAGATTCCTACCAAGAAATGGATGCCATTGTTTCAGTAGTGCTGCAAAGGTCACAGAAAATGATGTTCCATTTGTGATGTAAATAAAAGCAACTCTTTACATAACACAATTATCACCCTTGTGATTAGATTGAAAATCTACCATTGCTGTCTTACATGTCATTCTGCTTGCTGGGATAATATCATAAGCTATTGTATTATGCTCATCTAGATAATATGTTTCAATGACCATAAATTAGTGGTAAAATTAGAGGGTCGACTTCTTTGAGAAAATTGGGCTACACAGAGATGACCAAAGTGGTCTCAAATCGGCATGGAAATGGGCTGCCGAAATGGTACCACTTTGGCTTATTTTTGGGCCATTTTGATTTTCTTCTTTGTTATTTGCTGTACCCACATAAATTATATGTTATTTTTTATCAAGACAAGAAGGGCTTTCTTTAGATACAATTATTTTGATTAAATCCTATAATATACTATACAAAATAATAAAATATGGTGAAAAAAAAGTTAAAGGGCTTTTATTTCAAAAATATTTTAAACGACTACAAAACCTTATGAAAAAAACCTGGTAAAAAAAAACTATATATCTACTCCTGAATACAGTATTACCACCCCCGCTTATGTGTGTCAGATTGTTTGAGGGCTAAAAGGCCACATTTTAGAGGTATCCTTTTTGTTTTTCCAACTTGGAATTTTGACACGTAGAATAACCTGCGCACATGTCCCATTTGAGACACTTTTTAAGAATGCCAGTGTATTTAAGCCCATCAAACCATATATTTTTTAAAAGTAGACACCCAATGCTAATTCAGATATTTGCTATTTTAACACTTTCAATTCATCAATTCTACCACCAGCCTTTGTCAAAATTTGTGATAGTACTTTGTTTGTGGGGGCGTTTTTTCACATACATAGTACTTCACACATGAATTCACAGGTCTTGGTATGTGTCAATGCAAAATAACACCCCAATATGTGTTGAGAAACATCTCCTTAGTGCAGGGATATCACCCATGCATAGGTTTATCTACTTGTTTGGGGTTTAAAAGGGCACCTTTTAGAGGTGTGCTTTTTTTATTTTCCAATTTAGAATTTTGACATGTAGAGCAAGGAAAGGGTTAATAGCTTTTATAAGAGCCTTTGTAGTACTGTAATAAAGAATTAACCCTGAAAAATCCACAGACATGAAAAATGTGCTACTCTGATCAGTGGCAAGGAAAGAGTTAATACACAGGGTATGGCTTTTTATAAATGCCATTGGGTCTCACAATTTTATTCAATTGTATTTTAACACTAACTAATACTGATCTGTCTCCATCCCTCACAAAAATGCAAGTGAGGAAAGGGAGGCAGATCCAGATGGGTAAGATCAATATTTATAAATATTGATCTGACCGAGCGAATGGTGGTGCTCATCTGAGCAATCACTAAACCACCTTTACCACTGATCGGCTGTTATTGATCACTATACAGCTTCATAAAAATGTTTATGTTACACATAATCCCCCAGCTAATGTAATAAAAAATGTTTCTGCAGCCAGATCAATGCTTATGCAGTAGGGCAAGTGTTAAACCCAGGGAATGGCTTTTATAAATGCCCTTGGTTATTAAAATGTTAATTCATTTAAAAACGTACACTATACAATTCTGTCTCTCTCCCTCACTAAAGCTCAAGTGAAGAGAGGGAGGCAGATCTACACTTGTCAAAGGCAATACTACTAAATATTGCCTTTGACTGTGTGGTAAAAGCTTGTCTGACCATTTACCATACTTTCCGGCACACATATCACACTGATATTATGTGCCGGCATCCAGCCCCCTAGAGTAACAGAAGTGAAAATAGTATCACTTATATCTCTCTTGTCAGTAGAAGGGAAGCACCATCTATAGAGGCAGTGCTCCATTCTTCTTGACTTATGTGGTCACTCAGGAGAGTGACAACCAACAAAATCTAAGTTAGTTTGGTTTTGCTTAGCAACACAATCAGTACTTAGGAAGCAAACTTTAGATGCATTGCAGCAACACCAAAAGAGAATAGAAACATGCCAGGCATGTCAGTTGTCACTAAGTGCACACTTCTTCATGATAATTTGTTGTAAAGGGGTTAAATGGGTTAAACTGTGGACTACAGTTGTCCTGTAATGCATATATACTATAATAGTATGTAGAGTTAATATATTATAATTGTATTTATAAAACCATAGAATTTCTATGTCCAATCTTCCCGAAAGTGACCAAAGCCAGGCCAAAATCAGAAGTAATGGTAAATTTTGTGACAAAATGAGCCATTTTGTGTAGCCGAATTGTGGATTTCTTGCAAATTCAGCTTTATGCCAGATCAGGGCATATTGATTACATTCTTATAGATTTAAAAAATTACAGTAAATACCTCAGTACAGTACATACATATATCTGTTTTTTACCATCCACAGACATTCATAAAATCGCATCTGAAAGTTTCATCACTTAAATCCCGGAAGTTATAGCTGGCGTTCCTTTGATTTGTCTGTTTGGCCATGAATGATATAGTGCCATACACACATTTATGGAAAAAAGTATTGGGACACCTGACCATTTAACCAATTGGGATTTTATGACATTGTATTCTAAATGCACAGACATTAATATGTAGTTGGTCCCCCTTTGCAGCTATAACAGCTTCAACTCTTCTGAGAATGCTTTCCACATTATTTTGGAGTGTTTCTGTGTTATGGGCCATCCCCACATTGTTCCCACAAAGTTGGAAGCATAGAATCCAAAATGTCTATGTATACTGAATCATTAATATTTCCCTTCACTGAAATTAAGGTGCTTAGCACAAACCATGAAAAACAGCATCATATCATATCCCTCCTCCACCAAACTTTACAGTTGGCACCATGCAATCAAACATGTAACGTTCTCCTAGTATTTCCCAAACTCGTCCATCAGGCTACCAAACAGAAGCTCAATTTGTTATTCCACAGAACAACTTTCTACTGCTCCAGTGGTGGTGTCCTTTACACCAATCAATTTGACCTTTGGCATTGTACTTGGTGATGTGAGGCTTGCATGCAGCTGCTTGGAAATGAGAACCTATTCCATGAAGCTCCCACTGCACAGTTGTTGTGCTGATATTAATTCCACTGGAAGTTTGAAACTCGTCATGAATCAGCAGAGCACTGGCAATTACACACCATACACCTCTGCACTTGATGACCTCGGTCTGTGACTTTACATGGTCTTCTACTTCTTGGCTGCTGTTCCTAAATGCTTCCACTTTCCAATAATACCTCTTACAACTGACTGTGGACTATCTAGCAGGGATGACATTTCATAAACTGACATTACAAAGGTGAAATCCTATCACAGTATCACGCTTGAATTCGCTGAGCTCTTCAGAACATCACATTATTTTCGCAAATGTTTGCAAATGGAGACTGCATGGGTGCTTGATTTCATACAACTGTAGCAATGTGTCTGATTTAAATAACTGAATTCAATAATTAAGTGGTGACTTTTGTACCTATAGTGTTTATTTGTAGTAACCAATCGCTGCAGTTGTTGATGGTGAATATTGGTGCATTTAATGTTTTGTGTCATGTTTTTTTATACTGGGATAAAAAAAAATATAAGATGTAGCCCCTTAAGCAGAACCAGTGCTACCATTGTGGTTGAACATCCTACCTCACTGCCTTCTGTTGCCTTCACAGACATCTGGGCAGTAAGGGTTAGGGGGTGCATGTGTTTAGTCAGGCCTAAGCCAGCACAAAACCTAAATACACCACTGGGTATAAAACAAAATATTGACAAAGTGATGTATAAACTAAACTGAATGGAGAAGATGATAAAACAAAAGGTATATAGATGCATGATAACTGTTAGTAAGATCTGCCCTATATGTACTTTCATACTGAGATAAACATTCAATAATATACCTACATTTTTATACTCAATATAAAACATAGCTGATTATTGTTATTGCGGGATTCTTTTTAATTGTAAAATCATATTCTTCGTCATGAAAGCTTCCCAAAATTAGGAACGCTTAATATATATGGTTTCATTAAATTGCCAACAAGATATTGTACACAATCTTCTTACTGGATCAGTTCTTCATTTTTATATATTTTTCCTATAATTTTGTCCTTACATTTTCAATTGAATAATGTGATTAGACTAGAAACATGGTAATAAAAATATTGAGAACCAGTAACCTAAGATCATGTCATGAAACTTAAATGCCCTTTTCTCATCGTTTAGCAGGTAATATTAAATATGTGTAATTTCCTTTTCCTAATCTAATTTTATAGCAGCCTGTAGCAATTCTTCTCAACATTACTTCAGTAATTTATAAATACCTCATGTCAAAATGCTTTTGCTTTATCATAAAAGAAGAAAAAAATCTGCTTATGATAAGTCTCATCATTTTTTTTTTCACTTCAAGAAAATCCCCTGAGCGCATTTAAGCAATTTAAAGATGAAATAAATAAATAATGTATTATAATGTAATGAAAATTTGGGGTTAGATCACTGCAGTTAAACCAGAACATTGAATAACATTGCTCACTTTATGTAATTTTAGATGCCAATCATGTTTTTGCATCTCTTATTATTGCAGGACATTTTAAATATCTTGAGTAAATACTTTACTAAAATGGTGCCATATAGATATGGCACAGTTAAAGAAAAATGAAATAAATGTCTCAAACTAATGAAAAGTAAATTAATTGCATTTATTTTTATGAGGCAACCTCATCTGAAACCAAACTAAATAGATGTTACAAATATCTACAATATAATAAATGCCTGTACAGTTAATGAGTAATTAAATTAAAAAAAGAAAATTAGCTATATTCATATTATTATATTATATCTCTGTTCACCATTGCTAATTTATTAATTATCCATTTGCCACATTTCCTGACTCATTTTACTTGTTGACTTAGGATACACAATAATACTGATTTTGAGTTAAAATGTAATAAAGAGGCACACCATATATTAATTTTTTTTTTTTTTCTATCTTACTATAACAAGTCAGGGTTCTACCCAGGTAACTACAGCTAAGTTGCCCTCTTTAAGTGCCTACTCTTTTTAATCTACCCTCTCTAGGATTTTCTGCTTAGTTGCCTTCTCTAGGGTTTTCAGCTTAGTTACCCTCTCTAGTGTTTTCCTGCTTAGTTACCCTCTCTAGGATTTTCCTGCTAAGTAGACCTTGTTCTGCCCTTCTCAGGTCTCACCCTTATCAGTGTTTCTCTCTCTCTACCCTACCTCTGTATTTGTCTACTAGGTAGTCCTTACTAAAACCTTTTTCTTAAAATGCAGTTCCTTGAAAAAGTCCTCTTTTGTCTATGCTACAGTGCTTATCACAATCCTTATTTCTTTTTTTTTTTTCAATATCTGTCCTCAACCATGCAAAATGAATAATAACATACAACCAGACTCCTCATCTATCCCTGCACTGAAACTCCTATCTGACCATTAAAGGCCCTGAAAACAAGTTTTCTATTTTGTCTCCCACTCCTGTCACGAAAAACTGAAACATTTTACTACATCCCAGTTTCCTCCAACACTATTAATATAAACAAAGCAATAAATAAATTAAAATCTACCCAGAATCTTTACATCATATAATTTATAGATATAATCTCACTCTTGCCTCCTACTCTAGCGTAATTACCAACCACAAATCATTTACTTTCATATTGTTATCATTGCAGCTGGTATTTTGATAGAAACAATAAAAGTATCATTACAATTTAATATGGATGAAGTGCAAAAGGAAAAACAACCAAGATGACATGTAAAATAAGTAATTTCATGATTATATTTATTTGCAAATGAGGTCTGTTTTGGCACATGCAATTTATTTTTTATGAAGATGCACAAATACAATTATTTTATATATGACATGTTAAACTTTTCTCATAAGTGGCACATTGATTTAATTATAAGTCTAACAAACGTTATGGTCAGTACATGTAATTTGCATTTGTGATATTATTCTGGATTTAAAAGTGTAGACAACCAGTTTCTTTTATTAAATTATCTGATTTAGGTTACATTATGAAAAACACATTTCTCATAATATGCAGCATAATAAGATGAATGTCTCTATACATATTAACTATAGATTTACATGTGTATGAGTAGAAACAAATAAAAGAAGAGGAGTGAGAGGCAGAAAACAACCAAGTTAAGGGTTCCTATACCAATCCAGTGACAAACACGAGTAAATCCAACAATAGACAATCCAATGGACAAAGATAAAAAAAAAATGCAAATTTCAAATTTATGGTAATGTGTGTATTTCAAGATTTTACTATTCAATACCTGGAGCACCTCCAAGAAACACACAATAATGACAATGCAATAAAGCTTATAAAATGGAGTTTTCGCTTGTTGAAATATGGGATCAGTTTATTTTTGCCATTTGCACAATTGCAACTAAAGGTTTAGAGTCATCCTTTTCTATTCTTTTTATAACAAAACGGAGGTAGTTGTGCACTGAAAAACACCACAGTGTTTTAAAGGGACACTACCACTTACATAAGATGTAACTAGATTTTTCTGATGAAGTCTATTATAAGAATTCTGACTTATAGACTGCATTCTGTGTCCCAAGCCCCAAAGTGAGAATTGTATGCTGTAAAGTCTCTGGGGGGTAGCACCCAAAAGAACTATATTTCACAAAATGGAAATGCCCAGTCACAATTGTTTAGTTACATGTTTTATTAAATAGTCACATAACAAAAACAAAAGACATATCTGAAGCCAACAATACAAAATAAAAGAAATAAAACCTTTTCATTTTTTGGTGAGAGTGTCCCTTTTAAAAAAGTTACTATAAAATAAATGATTTTTTTTTGAGAAAGTCATTTTAAGAACTTTTGATATTTCACAATAGTAATTTTCTTAAGTTGAGACAAGTGGGCTTCATTAACTAATTAAGGCAACTATCGTGCTCAAAATTATTTGTTTGAAAATAATTCACCATGTGTTTTTAAAACACTTTATTTAAATAATGCCATTGATGCTTACTAAAGATATAACCAAGACTCCTGTGACCTTTATTTTATTAAAATTGTGCATGTCCCAATCGTCTAAAAGCCGTCATTACAAGTGCTAAACGCGTGTGATGTATTTGTGCATAAGCTGTTTTTAGAACTGTGGAGGAAATTACATGCACACATGGCAAAGCAGTTTCATTGTGAACTAAGGCAGTTGCTGCTATAATTCAGTTGAGGATTGCACAAATTAATGCACCATATAAAATTTGTCACATCGAAAAAGCCTTTAGGCACAAATTGAAGCTGCCAGTCTATGTTCAACCTTCAAAGTAATCCTTTAAACATTTTTACTAGGTCAAACTCTTTTTTAAAATAAAATTGGGTAAATTGTTAGAACTTGATTCTATTTGAAATGTGTATGACTTTTAGCAAGTGTTCAAACCACATCACACTAACTTGAAGATTTCCTAATATTACATTTCCAAGATTTGATTATAGCGAATGTTTCATTCTACAATTCTTTTGAGTAGATTATGTATTATGATATTATGGTATATGTAGGATGAGTATGGGGGCATAGGATGTGTCAAGGCAAATATTGTTTCCCGTTATTTTTGCTTGGCCATCTGAAGAAAAAATTTTGAAACATTGTATATTACATATTGTCTCTCAGAGTTGGTATAAACTAAAACATAAAGCTACATGATCGAATACATATAAAGGATTGCAGAAATCACTCCTACTGCATGTAGTATAGTATAAAGAGTCTGCATAAGTATGCAGGTGGAATTGAAGTGCAAGCCAGTGAGAGAACACATACCATTTTTCTGTATTACTGCCCAATGAGTTTTTCATATGTTTTTTTATAGATTGTGAAATAAACCAGAAGATTTTACCATTTGATGAGCCTGATACTCTGCTTGATTTGTGATAACTAAATATTACCAATTCACATATTTATCTGTACTGTATTACAATATATTTGTTTCTTTTTTCTCCTGTATATGTGCCTCTGTTCTGGTGTGGTCCTGCCTCGTTGAAGGATGGACGTGAGGCCTAAATATGCTAAGATTCTCTAAACAATATAAGACCATCCCATTAATGGTGTAAATACCCCTCTTTAGAGGTTTTTAACCCCTTAGTGACAAGACATTTTAACCTTTACTTCCCCTTGGTGACATGGGCTGTTTTTACATTTCTGGGGTGTTTGTGTTTAGCTGTCATTTTCTTCTCTCTAACATACTGTACCCATAGAAATTATATGTTGTTTTTATCATCATAAGAAGGGATTTCATTAGATACCATTATGTTCATTATATCTTATAATTTACTACACAAAAATCATAAAATATGATGAAAAAATAAAAAATATTCAAACTTTGACCTAAAATATAATTTACACAAATACAATCATTAAAAAGTCTGGGGGAGGGAGGGAGGGGGAGGCAACATTGGGTAGAGAGGGGGAGGCAGGGGAGAGAGGCAGCATTGGGTAAGAATGGGGGGTATGGGGCAGCATTGGCTATGTCTAGGGGGCAGATAGGCAAATAAAAGTAAGTAAACACAAGAAATGCCTATTTTTCTATCATCATTTTTATTAAATTTGAAAAAGTAATTTACATGTGAATATATACAATTTAAACTTTTTCCAATAGGGTAGTCTTATATTCAAACGTTTTATTTTATTCCTAAATGAATATCCAAAATTTGGGGGTTGTCTTATAATCAGGGTCATCTTATATTCAAGCAAAAAATTAACATAATACAAGTGGCTAGCTGGAGAAATTTTACACTAATTGTTTGAGGCAAGTTTGAGGTATATTTCAGTGTAAAACATAATTTTTCCCAATAATGTTCAAAGGACGGCAGTGTGCATGTTAATTAAGCTGCAGTAATGAGGCGTTATTAGCTGCGTAATACAGGTTTCATCAGCATGGGACCTTGTTTGCAATAGACTATGGTGGTTAAGTATAATGTTGTGGCATGCTGTAGCAGTGTGTTATCACCAATTGTGCCATTGTAACACGAACTCCCTAAAAAAAGAAAAGGTTAGTGCTATATATGCCACTCTGCTACCTTTTGGTTGCTTTTGTAAACTTAATACTGCTGCAATGCATGCATGAAGAAACGGGTCTGTAGTGCAGCAATACATTCTTTTATGTATGAAGCCTTTATACATAAACCCTTATGTTTTCATCTTGTAGTGTAAAGGGACTCAGTTAACGTAAACATTGGTAATACTATGAATGTATAGAATTAAAAATGATCTGGACATTGTGTTAGCAGCATTGCATGCAAATGCATAAAATAAGTGAAAAATGGTGTTTTAAATGTAACTGTGATGTCCCCTGCTTATGACATCACCTTGTGAGTTGATATGCAAATTAAATATTTCACACTGAAAATAATTGGCTTATCAAGCCAAGGGTTATTTCATAAGCAGAAGTCACCTTTTTAAAACACATTTTGAATTATTTTATGCATTTGCTTGCAATTCTGCTAATGCAATTTATAGATCACTTTTCATCATTTTTTATTCCCAAAGTTAACAGGGTTTAGGTTTATAAAAGGAAGAGACAGCGCTAGAGTATACCCCAGAGACAACAAGACAAATGATTAAAGAAAATAGGATATTTATTACAGATCACAAAATAAAAATATATATAAGTAAAAAGACCAAATAGAGGTCCAGTACCACTAGAAACAGATATAAGTAAGTGGTCACATAAACATAGAGACAGGATAAATACAAAGTCTGAATATATAAATATACATAAAAATACAAAAAAGAAAAACAATAGGTTAAAATGGTAGATACAATCTTACCCACTGCTAATAAAGTGCTGTTCACCTGGCCAGGTAACTGAAAATAGGTATAAAATGTATACACTACTTGCACATACACAATAACAATAGAACACCCTTCAGGACGCGTTTCGTAAGGAACTTCTTCAGCTGGTGGGTGTGTGTGCATAATGGCAGTGGGGAAAGTTCATCCTATATATAGTAGAGAGCCCCCGGATAACACATCTAATTGATAGTTAGAAGCAGCTGAGACTAGGCTGGAGGTAGTGTTATCGCTAAACCGGAAGTGGGTAATCTGGGAGCTTCCGGAAAACGGCATTGACGTCGTTGTCAAGGGGACGGCGTCACGTTGTCATGGTGACGCGTCATTCACTCGCATAGCCGGCATAGCGGGCGGAGGACAGCGAAAACACCATAGACAAGGGATGGCTGATGATGCAAATATCACAGGGGGAATGTATAATATAATATAGTAACAAATCATATCTCTCACAAAGGAACATGATAAAACAATTAGTAGGGTTGACCACCAAATAAAATAAATAAATGGCAGTATTAAATACAAGGAAAATACACAAAAGTGATCTAAGTATAAATATAAACATGGTAAATAGATCCTCTATATGTGCAAGAAATGATACAGACCACATGATCTCATATGATACAGAGTAAAAAATACACATGATACATATAATACAGGTAATATATAGTTGAGCAGAGGAATATTGTATATTAATAAGAAAAAATATATATATATAAAAAAAAAATATATATATTTTACTTTACAGGCAACATGTATGTATAGAATAATTTGCAGAGTATAGCACATGATTGAATTACAAAACATAATGATATACAACAAACATAATTATTTAGCAACTTTAACTCGCTGGTAATATTATGTGGCAGGCACGTCCTGGGAAAACACTCCCTTGTCAACATTGGAAGTGCCTGGCACCTTATTCAGTTATGATCGCTGTGGGCCTGCAGGCCATGGGCATCCAGAGATAGGGTAACAAGGGGCCATTGCCTCTCCTTGAAATTCCAACAGACTCCTGGAGCAGCTGCCTGCACTTATCAAATAATCCATTGCTCCTCTGAGAAGAACTATTACAGGTTGGAGAATCTCCCACCCAGGTCACCCTGTTGTCAATAAAGCACCTAAGATTAACTGGTGGGCACCTAGAGCCCATGTGAAATATAGCCTCTTGATCATGTAATGTATTACAAACTTAATTTTTTTTCCCTTTCTAATTATGTGTTATACATAATATTTTTTAATTTTTATTTAGTTTCTCTTATAAAGAAATCTAGTGAGCACAAAAAAGAAAAAAAGAGGAAGAAAGCGATAGAAAGTAAATATAAGTAGAAATGTAGACAGAAAGAAGATACAAATAGGAAATAAATAAATGTGCCTCAGCCTTACTGCAATTAAATCCACATGTCAGAGATAAACCCTGGGTCGTAAATCTCGTACACGGGACCCAAAACACCTCATGTGTTATGCATTGATCGTTTGATGAGTAGGTTAGTTCTTATCAAAAAAAAAGGATGTGGGATCCCTCTCAGCGAGAAGAGGCAAAAGCTCAATTAGCCAGCCCTTTAGGATGTAACCTACTCAGGAGAGGAATCACCGTCTTTTTGCTTGCTTGCAACATTACAGAGGAAACATCTCCATTAGCATATGAGACTGGTACCATCCATACGAGCAGTCCATACCCACATTGTTTGGCAGGTCTCCTCTGCACGAGGAATACAACAACCACAGACATACATTTCGGCCTTCACAGGCCTCGTCAGTGTGGCTGGTATATTTTTTCCACTGTGGGGTCAAAAGGTCTTGCACTTGTCTTTGATTAGTTGGTAGCCAGGCAATGTCTCTTATTGGAGGGGTTAGGGACAATTCTTCAAGAGAGACCTAGAATATTCCCAAAAGAGTTGGCCACTCCGCTATTCTTACTATTAATAGTTGAATCGAGTGATAGTATCTTTCGAGATCTGGAACTCCCATGCCTACCCTCAATCTGCTCATTATTCGATATGCTAGTCTATGTTTTTTAGAACCATACGGATTTTAAAAAGAGTTGTTAATTTGTTTTTGAAGGAAGATTTTGGGAGTTTAATTGGTAGAGTTTGGAGGAGGAACAGTATACGCGGTAAGATATTTATCTGCAAAACTGTTATTCTATCCAACCAGGAGAAGAGGTTGTGGGACCATTTTAACAGTTTAATTTGAATTTTAGCCAATAAAATGGTGTGTAGCTTGTTTGGAATAGATCAGTTATGTTTAGAGTCCTAAGTAAATCATATCCCTGCACGACTTAAAATTAAGCTGACATTCACACGTGCATTAGGACATTGATATTTAAAATCTCTGATTTTGAGGTGTTAATTGTAAACTTTGAGATTTTCCCAAATAGTTGACATTTTTCTATGATGTTTGGAGAGAATTCTCTGTATAGTATAGTCATTACTATATAGTAAGTTGTCAGAATATGCTGAAAGCTTGTGCTCAGCAGAATCTAGCCTACGTCCTGGGATTTGAGGGATTGTGAGGATGGCACTGGTGAAGAGTTCTAGGGACAGAATAAACAATATTGGTGACAGACGGTAGACCTGCCCATTCCTGTTTGAAATGGTGACTTGGTCTGATAGCAAGCTATTGACTCTAATTCTGGATGATGGTTTGTAACATAATGCTTCTATCCAATGTCATTTGGGGGCCTATGCCCCATTTTATTAGTATAATAAATAAGAAGGTTCAGCTCACCGTATCAAATGCCTTCTCTTTGTATTTTGATATTAGGAGAGTTGGTGTCTTAGTGGTGTTAGCATAATATATGAGGTTCAGTATTCTAGCAGTGTTGTCCTATACCATATGGCCTGGGACAAGGCCTACCTGATTGCCATTTATAATTGTAGGGATAACATCTTTCAAATGGTTTGCCAAGATTCTATAAAATAACTTGTGTTTGAGAGAGATTAGCCGGGGACTTGCACACGCCTCAGGGTCTTTGCCTTGTTTGGGTATTATCACTATTTGTGCATCTAGAGTCTTAGGGTCTAATCTGTTTACATCAATGATATTGTTTATTATTGACAAAAAGTGAGACGCGTATTGTCTTGTACAAGCGAGTATATCAATGAATGTGCGATAGTACTTTATTTTAAATCCAGGGCTATTATCTTATATCTTTTTTATAATATTTAAAAGTTATTCCATATTAACAGGGCTATCTAGTGAGTCAGCAACTGTTTTTGGAAGTTTCTGTGGTAAATATGAAGCTAAGTAATCTGATATGGATTTTCCCCTTAATTTAGTTACTATGATCTATAGTGTATAGTGATTCATAGTATTTTACAAAGCACCTTGCAATATCGCTCGTGAGATGTTTTAATCTGCTCTTAGAGTCACAGACTTTAGCTATATATCCTTGTGTTTGTATTGATTTTAGGCTCTTAGCAAAAAGTTTACTCGATTTGTTACTGTTCATACATCATTCTTTTTTCAAGTAAGTGTGCCCATACTTTCCTTTGGTCTAGTAAGTTGGCCAGTAGTGTAGTATTTTTGTTTTTTTAAGCTGGTAAATCACCTTATTGTTGCATTTGTCTCCTTTGTTATTATTGATCCTAATTGGATTAAGTAACCCCTTGCTACTGTTTTATATGCCTCCCAAAGAGTAGATTTTGATCTGACAGAATTTTCATTTTCATCAAAATATCTTAGTAAGTTTGTCTTTAAGTCTTTTTAAGTTTGTTTGTATGATTCCTCAGTAAGGACTCATTCAGTCTCCACATCCAGTTTTTCAGAGGCATGTTCAATGGTCTAATTGTGATATGAGGCATGATCGCTCCAAGTTATATTATCTATGTTAGAGGAATGCATGAGTATGTATTATGCAATGGGGAGTAATATGTGTAATCTTTACAGTTATATATACATACATCAACCAACTGAGTCTTATGGATTGCTTGTTTTACTTCATTAATTTTTCAAAAATAAATACTTGAAGCAATCTATTCTGGGGTCAGGTGGGAGAGTTATATACACAAGCACTATAACCACCCTGAATAGAAATTTCTGCTGGTTTTTATTTGGTGAGTACATATTTGGCGAGTACTCCCCTTGATAAAAAAAAGCATCCTCCCTTCGGTGTCTTAAATTACGGTTTTAAGTATAAAGGGGACATTTTTAGTAGTAAGTATTGTAACTCCTTTTGGTTTGGGGTCCGACAAGTTCGAGTAGAAGGTAAGTGAATAGTCTTTATTATTACATTTTAAACGTTTATTTTTCTTAAAGTGGGTTTCTTGCAGGAAACCAATTTTTGTTTTATAGTCTTTTAGGTCAGACAGTATCCATGAATGTTTTTGTGGTATATTAAGTCAAAACGTAAACTTCATTTTCACATTCATTACCTCAGAAGAAGCTGCAGTTTATGCAGCAAAACATTTCAGGTCCCTCCTCTTCTTGTTTACAGCTTTCTGAACTCAGATGTATTCTTTTTTTAACACAGAGGCAATATATTAAACCAGATAATGTCTAGTAGTATGGAATCACACTTGGTAACCGATGGATTATTATTTGAAAAATATATGTGTAGATCCACAGTAATTAGCAATTGGCGTGAAAGAAAAAGATTTCCCTAAATGAATCCATCTATGGATATAAAGCTAATTTTAATAGTAAGACTTAAATATGGACAAAAATTATAAACATAGTTCAGGAATAATAATTCTATAGACATAAATAAAACACAAAAACACATGGAAACAAAAACTCTCTCACTTGTAGCCCTTTAAAATACACTAGCAATATATACAACTGTAGAAGTGAGATATCTATCCAGCAGATAGATACATTTAACCCTTCATTACACTGTTCCACAGAATCATTAAACTCGCAATTAGCTCAAATACTTACTATATTAATTATAAATAAAGAATCTAGTATCTGAAGAAAGTGTATCTCATCCTCAAAAAAATCTCTCTTTCTCTCTTTCTCCACAATGTTTTATTTTCAAAAGTCTGGTTCTAAACTGGTTAATATCTGTTCTACAATTTTTTAAACTTTTTTTTATTTATTTTCATAGATAATATTCACTCTGCACAGATGGCTACATTTTAATTTTCGAGATCTTTATTATGCTTTGAACTATGTTTTACTAAAAGTAATAGTGTTTTTGATTTAGTGTGTAGGGCAATTATCCAAGCAAATGCAGTATTTCTTTGCCTATTTTCTACAGAAAAGAGTAAGGGCAAGACATTATAAAAATTGATTATCTAGTTTGCTTCATGGCAAACCATTAGAAAAAGGATTTTTTGAGACATTTAAAAAGGTATCCTGTGAGCCAAACAATTATGTTAGAAACATTGGCCTAGTTTATGAAATAAATATTTTATTTAATTAAATATTTTTAGTATAATTCATAATGGCATGGTGATCTGCATACTAATGGTGAGATGCCAACAAAGCAGATGTTGATTATCGTGGGACTTTGGTTACAGAATAGTCCAGAATTCCAGGTTCTAAAACAGGGTAACTGCTTGCTGTTTGAGGCTGTACCCCCAGGTGTGTGTGTGGCATCATACCTGGGACCTGTCAAAATTTCAACTTAGTGTTACATTCTTAACAATAATATTAAAACAACAATACCTACTATAATGTAAATATATCAGGTACAGATAGACTTTGAGTATAAAAAGCTGGCCTAAAAGGTGATAGTTACTGCAAAGACATGTCCCGGAAAGCCCGGGGCAGCATCACAATGGGACTTTTTGTCATGGGTCCCGGATAGCCTCAGTCTGGGATAATGCAATGTCCTGGATTTAGAGCAATGAATAAAGGAGGTCTCAGCCAATCAGGAGATACTTCTAAACTCTTTTGACTGAGAGTTCAGAAGCCAGTGTAAGCCTAAGCATGATTCAGGTGAGTAAGTGCTGAATACAGAGGCTGCAGAGAGAGAGGTAGGCCTGAATACAGAGAGGGGTTAATCCTCTGCAGCTGCTCAGGTTTCCTCATGCAGGGTATTCATTCTTGCAACCGCTCTTGTCTGCTCATAGAGGGGTCATTCTCTACAGCTGTTCAGTTTTCCTCATGGAGGGGTCATAGACTGCTCATGTCCAGTAATGAGTGTATGTATATTATAAATATATTATAACATTTGAAATAGACATGGTCCTAAAGACTTCCCAATAATTTAGGTATATATATACTGATCAACCATAGCATTATTACCACTGATAGGTGGCAAGCAAGCGGAAGCAGTGTGATTCTTTGGGCAATGTTCTGCTGGGAAACTATGGGTCCTGCTATTCATTTGGATGTTATTTTGACAAGTACCACCTACCTAAACATTGTTGCAGACCATATACACCCTTTCAACTATATTCCTAGTGGCATTGGCTATTTAAACATGATACTGTGCCCTACCACAAAGAAAATATGGTTCATGAATGGTTTGAGGAACATTGGAGGGTACACTCTGGTACCCCGACTGGGTAACTCCTTCAAGGTCCACTTCCTCAGGACCCTCAGCTCTCACCAGACCTGAGAACAGTGATTTTGCCTGGAAGCCCTTGATATCTCCACTAGTTGAGACATAGTGTAGGATGAGAATAATTAACTGCTTTATTGTGGAATATACAGACTTCTTAATACAGACAAACACATGGTCATAAACTGACAAATCAGGAACATGATAGGCACAGGGGAAACAAATCAATTATAACAAGGTAAGCCTAAAACTATAGAAAGCCTACTTTAAAAGTGCTAATTAAATTATAGTCACACCTGAAAACAGTTAATGTAAAAAAAATTACAAATTGTAATTAACAGAATTTATGAAAAGAAAGGGAAACAATGAATCCAATTTGCCAGACCTGGTACAGATATACAATAACACATGGTAATGTAGGACATTTGGACATGCAATGGGAGGAAGTCTGCCTAACACCTTTTAAAGGAGTCAGTTTACGAAAACATAACTTTACACTTAACATAAGGAAGTAGTATGACTTACTTTACAAAAGGACAGTGGGTCACTTACATACTGACATACTTACAGACTAGTGTTGAGCGAACCTGAACCGCACTGTTCGGGTTCATACCGAACATTGCGTTTTTTAGACCCCGCACCCGAACACGGACAATCCACTGTATGTTCGTGTTGGAGTTCGGGGTTCAGCGATTTAATGGCGCATTTTGAAAGGCTGCAGGGCAGCCAATCAACAAGCGTTTGACTCGTTTGCCCTTAGAAGCCATCACAGCCATGCCTACTAATGGCATGGCTGTGATTGGCCAGTGCAGCATGTGACCAAGCCTCTATATATAAGTTGGAGTCACGTACACGCACATCACATGAGCTCTTCTTAGTGTAGGGAGAGGATGCTGCAGCTGTGAGGGACAGATTAAAAAAGATTCTGGTGGGGAATCTGCAAACTATAGCGATTATTCAAACTACAGCAATTATTCAAATTACAGTGATGATTTTAGTGGGTGCTATACTACATATTTGTACCCTGCGTCCTGCACTTCATATCTGAGAGTCAAATAGAACCGTCAAATGCTGTGCTTACAGCGCACTATGAAAAATGCTTATAGTTTTGGGTGGGAAATAGTACATTTGCGTCTTGCGGTGCACTTAATATCTGAGAGTCAAATAGAACCGTCAAATACTGTGCTTACAGCGCAGTTTGAAAAATTCTAATAGTTTTGGGTGCTAAACAGTACATTTGCATCTTGCGGTGCAGTTCATATCTGAGAGTCAAATAGAACAGTGAAATACTGTGCTTACAGTGCACTTTGAAAAATTCTAATTGTTTTGGGTGGTAAATAGTACATTTGCGTCTTGCGGTGCACTTCATATCTGAGAGTCAAATAGAACAGTCCAATACTGTGCTTACAGCGCACTTTGAAAAATTCTAATTGTTTTGGGTGCTAAATAGTACATTTACATCTTGCGGTGCATTTCTTGCATTCCAATAAACAAAAAAAATACAAATAAAAATTGTTGACTATTGGCGGTTACATTGTTGCCTGACATAAACAATCTGTTCCTTTGGTGGGTGACAGCAAAGAATGAGGAGAGCGTCAAGTAAGGGACGTGGCCCTGGTCGTGGTGCTGCTGGTGTTGGTGGAGCTCCTGTTGCAAATAGGGGATGTGGTCGATCTGTGCCAGCTACAGGCACAAGTAAAACACCTTCCTCGGGTGCTAGTACGCTACAGAACCTTCAGCGTTATTTGGTATGCCCAAATGCTATTCTTAGAATGATGAGGCCAGAACAAGTACAGGCGATAGTAGATTGGGTGGCTGACAGTGCCTCCAGTTCCTTCACATTGACTCCCACCCGGTCCCCTGCTGAAAGCTCAGAGTTGACACCTGCAGCCCATGGCCATCTGTCTTTCACCTCACCCCCTTGCAAATCAGCCAAGCAGTCTGAGCCACAAGTCATGCAGCAGTCTCTTTTGCTTTTTGATGACTCTGCTGGCGGGGTCATCAAACCTAGCCTTGCCCCAGAAGTGGAAGAGAATGAGTGTACTGATGCACAACCACATATGTGACGCAGCACGTCTCTGATTATGACGAAACACAGGTGTCAACTGCTGTGGCTTTCGGCAGTGTGCAGACCTGCAAGGAGGGCAAGGTTGAGGAGTGGGTGGAAGATGATGTGGAGGATGATGAGGTCCTAGACCCCACATGGAATCAAGGTCATGCGATTGACGTGTCCAGTTTGGAGGAAGAGGCGGTGGTCGCAAACAGGCACCAGCGCAGCATAAGAGGGAGCAGGGTGCAAAACCGTAGCGGCCGTCCCCTAGACAGTACGCCTGCTACTGCCCACCGCACCCAGAGGCCGAGCACACCAAAGCCAGCTCCTAGGAGTTCCCTGGTGTGGCAGTTCTTTAGACAGTGTGCTGACGACAAAACACGAGTGGTTTGCAAGCTGTGCAATCAGAACCTGAAGCGAGGCATAAACGTGCTAAACCTGAGCACAACCTGCATGACCAGACATCTTCATGCAAAGCACGAGCTGCAGTGGAGTAAGCATCTCAA
This sequence comes from Pelodytes ibericus, assembly GCA_036172795.1. Lineage (NCBI taxonomy): Eukaryota > Metazoa > Chordata > Amphibia > Anura > Pelodytidae > Pelodytes > Pelodytes ibericus. The sequence goes on from CM069859.1 coordinate 81,856,566, forward strand.
AAGCCAAGAAAGGTCTCAGGCTCCTCCTGCTTCCTCTTCTGCTGCTGTCTTGGCCTCTTTCTCCAGTTCTGGAGTCACAGTGGCACCTGCCACCGAGCAAATAGAGGAAGTGGCAGCAACGCCACAACGTCCGCCACCATGCCCAAGCATCTCCACACTGTCCCATGGAAGCGTGCAGCTGTCCATCTCCCAAACACTAGAGAGAAGAAAGAGGAAGTATGGCCAACTCCACCTTGCACATGCTGGAGAGATTGTGCGAGCAGCAGCAGGTGATAGTGGAGTATCAGCTGCAGCACGCATGGGTCAGTCGCTCTGTGGAACAGCACCACTTCACCACCAATGAGTGGGCCTCCATGCGCGACCTGTGTGCCATTTTGCACTGTTTCGAGTACTCCACCAACATGGCCAGTGCCAATGACGCTGTTCTCAGCCTTACTATCCCGCTTGTATGTCTCCTTGAAGAAACGCTTAGGGCGATGATGGAAGAGGATGTGGCACAGGAGGAAGAGGAGGAGGAAGAAGAGGGGTCATTTCCACGGTTATCAGGCAAGTCATTCACAAGTGGTTTGAGGGCGGGTTCCTGCACCAGCATAGGCCAGGTACACAACTGTCAAGCCAGGGCACAGTTTTGGAGGAGGATGAGGATGAGGAGGAGGAGGAGGAACCGTGTTCACAGCAGGGTGGCAACCAACGCAGCTCGTGGGCATCACTGGAGCATGGCTGGGGGGATACAGATGATACACCTCCCAGAGGGAACAGCTTGTCCTTGCCTCTGGGCAGCTTGGCACACATGAGCGACTACATGCTGCAGTGCCTGCACAACGACTGCCGAGTTGCCCACATTCTAACTTGTGCTGATTACTGGGTGGCCACCCTGCTGGATACCCGTTACAAGGACAACGTGCCGTCCTTAATTCCATCACTGAAGCGTGATCATAAGATGCTCGACTACTAGCGCACGCTGGTAGACGCGCTGCTGAGGGCATTCCAAAATGACACCGGGGGCTCAATGGAAGCACAAGGCGAAGGCAGAGGAAGAGGTTGCCAACGCAGCTGGGGCACCGCCAGCACCTCAGAAGGCAGGGTTAGCATGGCCGAAATGTGGAAAAGCATTGTCAGCATGCCACAACAAGCAGCACCACCATCTGATATGCAACGTCTTAGCATGAGGCAGCAGTTCAGCAACATGGTGGAACAGTACGTGTGCACAGGCCTACACGTACTGACTGATGGGTCTGCCCCATTCAACTTCTGGGTCTCCAAATTGGGCACATGGCCTGAGCTTGCCCTTTATGCCTTGGAGGTGCTGGCCTGCCCTGCAGCCAGTGCATTGTCTGAATGTCTGTTTAGCATGGCAGGGGGCGTTATCACAGACAAGCACAGCCGCCTGTCCACAGCCAACGTGGGCAAGCTCACGTTTATTAAGATGAACCAGGCATGGATCCCACCAGACTTCTCTGTACCTTGAGCAGAATAGACATTTATACTCACCTCACCCAGTCATTGTTATACTCAAGTGCACTTATTCTTTGTTTTATGTTGTTATATGTCCCAATATTTTGGGGGCTACCCCAATTTAAAAAACCAAAAACAAATAAAAAACAGTGTTGGCTACCTCCTCCTCCTCCAGCGCCGCTTCCACCTACACCGCCACGGTCACCTCCTCCTCAACCTATGGGTCACTTAGTATAAACTAAAAGAGAATACACTTAGTATAAACTGAAAGAGAATACCCTGCACTCCAACCCTCTCTCAAATGGATAATTTTGTTAATCCTCCTGGCAGCCATGCTTTAGATTTAGATTTATGTTCTTCCAAAGCTAAAATCAAAGATTCCATCTAGTGCTATTTTGTATTTTATGTTATTTTAAGTTATTTCCCTATCCACATTTGCTTGCAGGGTTCTTGTCCTACTCTTACCCACATTTTTCTTTATTTTGCAGCCCTCTAGCCCTTTCCAGGACTTTTTTAGAGGCATTTTAGTGGCCAAAAGTTTGTGTGCCCATTGACTTCAATGGGTTTCGGGTTCAGGGTCAAGTTCGGGGTCAAGTTCGAGCATGGACCCGGACATTTTTTCGAAGTTCGGCCGAACCTGCCGAACCCGAACATTCAGGTGTCCGCTCAACTCTAATTAAGACACTTAACACGTATTAATGGGACAACCATGTGACCATGTACACCTAGTCTGGGGGCAAGTTGGGGGATGGTTGGTTTGGACTAATCACCGTGTACCCAAACAAAGCACAGAAATATGGGCCCCCATACCCACCACCCCAAAAACAGAATCCCTTTCAAAGCTAGGGCCCATAGTCTGTAGGGATGAGGCGGCCCTCAATTCTTCTAGGAGCTCCAATGATGGAGGATCCCATCACAATTATATATAACTCTGTGTGTAATCTTATCTGCTCCGTACTGTGTCCCTAAATTGCAGAAATAAATGTGGTCATGCTAGTGATAACAATGGGACAATTTGCCATATTTTAATGGGGAAAAATGCCCCAATGTCATCATTGAAATATTGTGTATGTAATACTTTCTTTGGGCTAGAATATGCTCTCAGCATGTATATGTTTAAGTTGTCAACAACCATAATGTCATCACCTTTTGTAAACACACTGGGAATGCAAGGTAGCTTTAGGCATTGTTGTTTCACCTGCATTTTACTGGGGTAATATGGTATTAACATGCAATGGAATATGATAATGCATGCATGCATATGCAATTTCCCTGTCACTACCATTTATCATATGAATACTATTTAGATTATACAATCATTTCATCTACACTTTAAATTACTTGAAAAGGGTCATTTTCTTATTTGTTTTTCAACATATTAAAGGAGAACTGCGTCAGAAAATGAAATTATGTTGAATTGAAATATTGTATTAAAGGGACACTCCCACCAAAACATGAAAAGGTTTTATTTATTTATTTTATTTTGTATTGTTGATTTCAGATATGTATTGTTTTTGTTATGTGACTGTATTTAATAAAACATGTAACTAAAAAAGTGTGACTTTACAGCACAAATAATTTCCTCTCTTTGTTTTGGAAGGTAGGTAAAAAGCCACCTAGTCCTGCCCACTATGATACACAGGAGCCAGTAAGAGAGCAGGGGAGTGTCTCATGAGATCATCATGTAGGCATTGGTTACAGTTGTAAAGTGAGACTGGCTGGAAGATTTTTGATGTTGCATCATCGGAAATATTCACAAAATGGGGCCAGTACATAAACACCTAGTTTTATTTTTCCTTTTATTTGCAATTAATTAAATCATATAAAAAAAAAAACAGTGGGATATGATTAATATATTTGTTTGTTTTATATGACCAGGTTATCTAGTTACATCTTATGTAAGTGGTAGTGTCCATTTAGGTGTGGTTGGTTCATACAGAATTTTTTTCATGAAAGAATATAACTAGTGCCTTCTTTGCCCCAAATAGTGCCTTTGAGAAAATCAGAGCTACCTGAGTAGACCTTTATGACTTCTTTGGCTTACTATAAGGAATCATTAAGTTCTGCTAACATTACTACAAAGTAATACAATAGTGGACACGTGCAATGACAGAATATTTTTAAATTATTGCTGCATATATAGCTCTGTTTCAATAGTTTATATTGAAAATCTGTTTTTAGCATCTGCTGGTCAATTTATTTCATTGTTGATTTTTTAGTGTAACTCTATCCTAATGGAACACACTCTAGGTTTATAATAATTAGTTCCTGACCTCTGTGAATTCCCCCCAAAATTCTAAAACGTCAGAGGTCTTCATACTGTGCAAGATTACTTAAATATTTATATCAGTCGAAACTAGTCATTATCAGTTTTGCTTTCACATTGTTTTTGCTGTTTTACTGGCTAGTACAATATTATTCTGTGCCAAAATGTTTACTGAAATTGTACCATTCCAAGTTTTCTGTACTCTACACTACTAATCAAAGAGACCTGGCATGTTTCATTATTTAGATAGAAAGAGGTAACTGATTATTTTCAATGTATGCTAATTTATTGCATTATGTTCAACAAAATAAAACCTCAAAAGTATTATGGCTATTTAACATTGATGAACCATACAATTAATTAGATTTAATATGTGTTTAAGTGGTCTTAGACAAATGTTAATTTAACTGCATTTTCCAATTGCTGCATAAACATCCTAATATTATTCAGTAAACCGAATGGCAGAGCATTTAACTTTAATTATAAGATATACCAGACCAGGATGCTCCTGGACCCCATTCATGTTTGCACTCAATACAATATTTGAGATATAAATCAAATGCACAGAACAAGACTCTTTTGCCTGGCATCCTGCTAAATGTAAATACATAAATAGATATTATTAAGCATAAAAAAGAAAGCAAAGGTCAAATAAAATAAGTATAGAAACCTTAAATGGATAATCATCTATCATTAGAATGTAATAATAATTACCCCCGGTGACCACTTGTGCTGAAATGTTAGGAGTCATAAATCTTGAACGCCGAGGATGTTTTTGTACCAGTGTGTATAATTTTTGCTGTTTTCTACTATTTTTAATGATTTTAAGGGTCTGTGGACATCATTGTTGGACGCCATCGTCTAGGCTGAGGAAGTAGTCGAAATGCGTCCCTGTTATTGGCGTCCAGTTTTGAAAGACCTGGCCGGGCTTTCCCTTGAATTCAATTTTATTCTCTCTTTTTGAGTTCAACGCACTCTCGGGCAAACTTATAAGGTGTGTATTATCTACTTATAATCTCGTTTTTCTAACACAGATATTCGGATGCTTTTATTGTGTTTGGGACCACAATGTTCCAAGTGGTCTAATTTATGTATTATATATTTTATATGTTGTATTTTGTCTGTGTATCTGTGTAATTGTGCAATATTATTCATTTATTTGTTTTATTTAATTACTTATTAAATATATATATTTTATACTACTATCTATTGATTACTGTAGTGGTTTGTCTTTATTGTACTTTATTTATTTAATATTTATTTTTTGTAACTGTATACATTCCAATATAGCGCTGATATTTAAGATATTTCAATTTTTTAATTGTATGTGCCATACTGGAAAGTTATGGTTAGGTTGATCATGGTAGTTGGGGTCAAAAAGTCACTATAGGTTATTGCCATATAACTTGCAAAAAACAACACGAATACTGTATATGAACATTGGGTATTTATAAACTCAGGACAACATATTGCAGGGTCTTTTTAACCAGTTGTAGATATGTAAAAGATTTTTCAAGTAAATGCTGCCAAGCCTGTTTAGTTTCTCTCTAGCTGTCAGTCTGTGCAGATCAGCAGTCTACAGGTATGCTCTTGTGTGTCTGTGTAGTTTCTGTTATTAGATTCAGTTTCTGGATCTAGTTATTATTAGCTAGTGTTAGGGCCTTGTCATATTGATGTAGTTGGTAAACTTATCATCATTTGACCATTTGGTGTAAAAAAACACCTCACCACTACTATCTCAGAGTTCTAGACTAGTTCCTGTATTTATGTATGTATTGCAGCTATGTTACCTGAGCCCTTAGCAATTTCCTTTGTTGTTCTGTATTTGTGTATACCTTTAAGTTCTGTGGCAATGTGGTTACCCTGCACCGGGCCTTGTGTCTCCACTCCTGCACAGTAGCTCCTGAACTCGGGCACTCAGGGTCCCATGCAGGGTCGGTCTTAGGGGTGTGCGACCTGTGCGAGCCCAGGGGGCTCCCTCCCGCCAAAAGAAAAAAAAAAGTAAAAAAAAAAAAGCCGGTAGAGGCACTGGCTGGGGGAGATCAAAAGATCCCCCCTCACCAGCCCTCTGCTCGGCATCCTCTGCTAGATCCGGGGAGGGGTGGAGCTAACCAGCTCAGCGGTTTAGCTCCGCCCCCACCCTGTGAAGCAGACCAGCGTCTGCTTCACGTGGAGCCACTGGCACCATGAGAAAGTGCTGCTCGGCTCCCCATGCCTGCATTAAGCATGGGGAGCCGAGCAGCACCTTCTCTTGCTGACCTGGGCTTCCAGTGAAGCAGACGCTGCTCTGCTTCACAGGGTGGGGGATGGAGCTACACCGCTGAGCCTGTTAGCTCCGCCCCCTCCCTGTATCTACCTTTGAAGGCAGAGGGAGGGGAGGGGTGGGAGAGAGAGACAGGGGCAGGGGGGAGAGACAGAACAGGGGGAGGGGGGAGAGACAGAACAGGGGCAGGGGGAGAGACAGAACAGGGGGAGGGGGAGAGAGAGATACAGGGGCAGGGGGAGAGAGAGACAGAACAGGGGGGGAGAGAGAGACAGAACAGGGGGAAGGGGGAGAGAGAGACAGACAGGGGGAGGGAGGGAGAGAAAGACAACAGGGGGGATGAGGAGAGAGAGAGACAGAACGGGGGAGAGAGAGACATAAAGGGGGGGATAGAGAGACATAACGGGTGGAGAGACAGAACAGGGGGGAGAGAGACAGAATGGGGGGAGACAGAACGGGGGGAGAGAGAGAGACAGAACAGAGGAAGGGGAGGAGAGAGACAGAACAGAGGGAGAGAGAGAACAGGTATGGGGGAGTTAGAGAGAGACAGACAGGGCAATGAAGAGGAAAGGGACAAACATGGGAAGGGAGAGAGATGCATACATGGGGGGGGGGGGGCGCCACGGGGGAGTCCCGCACAGGGCGCCGGAACACTTAAGACCGGCACTGGTCCCATGCCACCTGAACCCCATTCATTACAGGTTCCCTGCATGTTTTTCAAATGTACATAGTGCTACTGGGAGAGATCTCTCTCTAGCAGACAGTTAACAATACTCTGAGCACCGGCTGTGAAGGAGAATAGATATCTCTTCATTCAACACATTTACCTTGCATAGCTGCACATAACAGCTGCAGTATTAGGCATATCAGTTATGGTAGCTGGTTGCAGTTATTATCACACAGTGATCATTTATTGGAATAATAGCAATTTATAGTCAAAAACACAGACAGGGTTTACAGGACAATATTCACATTTTTTTAGCATAGGCATGCATATTGCAATAGTATGATAAACCCCCATAATTCACAGATTAGTGGTGTATAATTATTTAAGCCTTTTTGATCTAATTGGCACTTACAAATATAATATAAGTTGTTTGCATTCAGCGTATATCATGGTTGCCAACTGTCCCTAATCTGCATTACATTGTGCACAGGCAACATTATGTTTAAACTGTGTATGTCTTTTGACATATACAGTTTTAATGCTAAGAAATGATCTCCAAACACTTGATATCTATACCAGGTAGCCTGGAGCACAATTCTGAGAGATCATGCAACATTCCATGATATTATGGAACCCCACCCCTTTAGACTTCCTTCAGGCTCTATCCCTACATGTTCCGAAATACAGAAGAGAATGCTTTGAAAGTATGGAATGTGAATTAAGTTTATATACACCATATTGTATTTATTTTGTCCATGACTGGGTACTGTGTGCATTTTTTTTTATTCAACCCTAATGTACACATCAATGAAGGAGATTGCCTACTCATGCTTGAAATTCAGGCAAATGTTAAACACCAAATATGTTTCTGTGTATTGGACAGTGATGCCTTCTACTAATATTACATTACCATTTATTTATATAGCGTCAACAATTTACGTAGCGCTAGGTATAGAGGGAACTACATATTACGTTAGACAAACTAGAAACAGACTGGTACATGAGGTAGAGAACCCTGCTCACAAGCTTACAATCTAGAGGGAATGGGGTCCATAAGACACACAAGGGGTTTAGGAGGTCAGAGGGATTGAAGTTGTAATAACAGTAGTGTGGATGGGTGGCACTAGGTAAGATAGGCCAATGTTGAATAGTGTGTGTTTCAGCTAGGTGGGAACTGCTAAATGTGAAGTGACAGGTGTTCTAGTGGGTTGGAGAGAGCTGGTTGCTCTGCGGAAGGGAGTTCCAGAGAGAGGGGGCAGCTCAGGCGAAATCTTGGAGTCACAAGTGAGAAGTGGTGATGAGGTTGGAGGAGAGTTTTAGTCCCATTGAGGAGTGCAAACGTAGTGCAGGGAAGTATCGGTTAACAAGGGAGGCAATGTACGCAGGGGCGGAGGAGTGGAGGGCTTTGTAGGTTAAAGACAGAATTTTAAATTGTATCCTTGAGCAGATGGGGAACCAGTGGAGGGCGATACAGAGAGGAGCTGCCGAATCAGACCGATGTGCAAGAAAGATGAGTCTGGCAGCTGTGTTTTTGGATAGATTGCAGGGGAGACAAACGAGCCAGAGGTAGTCCAGTCAGGAGGCCATTACAGTAGTTAAGGCGAGAGATAATATGAACCATTTTGAGCACATTAACATTCCATTCTTCTCTGAATAAACCACAGTATAATTTATAAATCATCTTTGAACCTTTGTTGCAGAATGTAGCTAAAGTGGGTTTCAGATTTTGCTATGCTATAACTTTTTACCTTTTTTATTTCTTTCCAAAGTTGTTGTTTTTTATTTTGGCTAGTTACTTAATGTATCTATGTTTGCTGTTTGACCGCCTGTTTTTCAAACATGAAGTTGTAGGGTAGATGATTAATATTGAAACAAATGGATCGGCACTCAGACGTGGAGTAAGTATCAAAGATTTAATGAATGGTTGAACAAACAAGTAAACAGTCATACAAAAGCCCAGAATTTGTGGGCTTTTAGATGATAAATATGTAAAAGATCCTACACTTCGAAAAAGAAAAATCACAAATGTTGCTTTGTCATTGGCTAGTTTTTTGCTTTCTTTCAACCCATAACTGCTGTAAGCTCTAATAGGGTTAAACTAACTTTACTGTACATTCTTATAAAATACACTAGTGGCCCAACCAATATAAAATAATTAGTTTTTCATTGAATCACACCTTGCTATATTTCAATGTTAGATCGATACACTGGAAGAAACATGAATATGGTGCCTACAGGCTGCTATGACATTATAAGCCAATCACAGTGGTCGAAAGTAAAGATTCTGCATTAGTGCTTTACATAAATGTTTGACTGAAGTGAAGTATTTATTAACATAGTCGGGTCTATCTGAATTTAAAATAATACTGTATTTCTATATGTGCTGAATAGTATAATCGCAGTCACACCACAAAAAAACAAAAGTTTTAGATTTTAGAAAAAACGACTTTTCTAAAATTAGAATATTTATAAAGGAGTCATTATCAGACTGGAACAATTTAAATGGAGTCCAAGAGAAATGGGATTGTCTAAAAGTTTCCCTACTGAAGGCAATAGAAAATTGCATTAGATGTCAGTAAGAGCCAAAAAATTGAAGACACCACTGTAGTACTCTGCAGAGATGGCCAAAATAGTAAATAACAAACAGCTAGCATTTAATAATTATAAAAAAAACTCAGAGTGAGGCAGAAAGGCAAGGCAAGCTATAAGAGCTTCCATAGCACACGCAGAAGAGAAAATAGCCCAGTCAGTAAAAAAGGGGGATAAAACATGTTTTAGATACATAAATGAGAAAAGGAAAGTAAAACATGGATTAGTTAGATTAAAAACAAAAGAAGGATGCTATGTAGAAGAGGATAAAGACAGACTGTGCCTTAATTAATATTTGTGTTCAGTTTTTACAAATAAAACAAGGGAAAGGGACCTCACTTAAGGAAAAAGACTAATGAATACTTTTGATGGATGTAAGTTTACAGAGGAAGAGGTTTTACTACAACTGTCTATAGTCAAGACAAATAAATTGGTGGGCCCTGATGGGATACACCCAAAGTTATTAAAAGAGCTTAATGGTGTACTAGCAAAAACGTTAACAGATTTATTTAACAAATCGTTAACAGGAGTAGACCCAGGAGATTTGAAATTAACAAATGTTGTGCCCATTCACAAGAAAGGTAGTAGGGAGGAGTCAGGCAACTATAGACTAGTAAGTCTTACTTCAGTAGTGGGGAAAATAATGGAAACCATGTTAAAGAATAGGATTGTTGAACATCTAAAATAGCATGGATTTCAAGATCAAAGACAACATGGATTTATTTCAGGGAGATCATCTAATCTTATTGATTTTTTTGATTGGGTGGCTAAAATAATAGACCAGGGTGGTGCAGTAGACATTGCTTATCTAGATTTCAGTAAGACGTTTGACACTGTCGCACATAGAAGGCTTATCAATAAACTTCAATCTTTGAGTTTGGATTTCAATATTGTTGAATGGACTAGACAATGGCTGAGTGACAGGCAACAGAGGGTTGTAGTCAATGGAGTATATTCGATGCAAGGTCTTGTTACCAGTGGGGTACCTCAGGGATCTGTACTTGGGCCCATTCTCTTTAATATTATTATTAGTGATATTGCAGAAGGTCTGGTTGGTAAAATATGTCTTTGATGATGATACAAAGATTTGCAGCAGGGTTGATGTTCATGGAGGGTTAAGCCAAATGGCCCATGCTTTATCTAAACTAGAAAAATGAGCTGTGACAACTGACATTTAATGTGGACAAGTGCAAGATTATGCACCTTGGGCGTAAAAACCCAAAAGCAGAATATAGAATATTTGGTACAGTCCTCACCTCAACATCTGAGGAAAGGGATTTAGGAGTAATAATTTCAGAGGACATAAAGGTAGGTAGGCAATGTAATAGAGCAGCAGAAAATGCTAGCAGAATGCTTGGTTACATAGGGAGAGGTATTAGCAATAGAAAGAGAGAAGTGCCATTGCACAGAGCACTGGCGAGACCTCACTTGGAGTATTATACGCAGTACTGGAGACCGTATCTCCAGAAGGATATTGATACTTTGGAGAAAGTTCAGAAAAAGGCTACTAAACTGATTCATGGGTTGATGGATAAAACACCAGGAAAGGTGAAAGCATCTTAACATGTCTTGGGGGAAAGACGTAACAGGGGGCATATGATATGAACATTTAAATACATAAAGTGAATCAATACAGTAAAGGAGGAGAGTATATTTAAAAGAAGAAAAACTACCACAACTAGAGGACATAGTCTTAAATTAGAGGGGCAAAGATGTAAAAGTAATGTCAGGTAGTATTATTTTACTGAGAGGGTAGTGGATGTATGGAATAGCCTTCCAGCAGAAGTGGTAGAGGTAAACACAGTCAAGGATTTTAAGCATGTATGGGATAGGCACAAGGCTATCCTAGATATAATATAGGGAACTGGGGACTTATAAAAGTATTTCGAAATTTAAGCAGAATAGATGGACCGAATGTTTCTTATCTGTTGACACATTCTATGTTTCTATCTTCATGTAACAGCTTGCTTATTCTTATATGGTGCAATTAATGCTTTCAGAACTGGGAACTGCAAAAATAGTAAACTGTATTACAACATATATACAATATATGACAACTTGACACATGCATTATGTTGGTGAATAATTGTGGGACGTGTTACACACTTTTAGGGAAATCTAATTATTCAGACTTCTAGAATCTTTTTTTTTTTCTATAGTTCTTTAACCCCTTTGTGATGCATGGTGATTGGTAGCCAGGGACACAATGGCAGAGACCAGATCAGGGTCTTAATAGACCCTGTGGGTCCCTGCCAAAAAATCGTAAGACATCCCAACGTCACATGTGACCTCATAGAGGCATGCCCGAACCCAAAAGTTCTGGCATGGCGGTATTCAGCAAAATGTAGCCAATGCTCACTTTGAGCATTGGCTACATTTTCTCTGTCAGACTGAAGCCACTCTGACAGATGGGACCCGCTGCAAGTCCCTGCAGTGGGATCTGAGCACAGCTTTACGCGGTGGTTAAACCAATCATACGTATCCTGTTTTTCTTCTGTTAACAAACTCTAGTTTAAATGTAAACCGAGTTGCATTGAATCAATTCTCTGTTACAGTAAAGGTGTCAGAGTAAGTTAATATGGCCAAGAAACTACATATGAGCACACTTACTTAGTACTTATGACCCTTATCTCAAATTAGCTCCATTATACTAGCAGAACCAATGAATAGATGTAAACTAGAAATTAATACAGCAAGGGATTCCTAGAAAACAAGGGATAAACAGAGTCTACACTGAATATGATATAAATACAGAGATCAGTGTTAAAGCAGATAGTAACATTTGAAGCCTATGCAGGCCAATCTGTTCTAATTCTTCTGCTTCTATGCTTCTCTCTCTCCCTCTCTCCACCTTTTCCCATCTCCTTCTCTGGAATTACACTGTTTTTTGTTTGTGGAAGAATCCCATTTAGTTTAATACTACCATAATAATGGAACCCAGATAATGTAGGCTAAATATCTTTTGCAGGATTTAAATTTACAGTCAAAAACTATTTTTCAGTGCTTGGACATAGCATAAATGCAATTAATAATGTGCTATTATATTTTATGGACCTTGGAACATGCAGTGTCTTATTGAAAGTCCTTGATCAAGCTTTTTGATGAAATGTTGATGTTTAGAGACATCTAGTGGCCAAAAGATAAACAGCTTATACTTGACTTAGATTGTTCAAGAGTTCTTAGGAAACATTTTTATCTTTGGAATTAGGAAGAGTTTATATCACAGCGTAAAGTTTTGGATACAATGAGATTAAGGCATATTTAGGAGTATTGCATCAGAAGCTGATTTGATGTTTTCTTGTATCATGAATATGTAGGGCACCAGAGGTTACCAAGTCAATTTTGGATTTTCAACCAGATCCTTTTCATTTCACATGGTAGCATCCTCTGTTTTCTGAAGAAGAAAAGATGAATATATGCATATGAAAAACATCTAAAAATAAATGAAATGAATGGCAATGTAAGGTAATCTAAACATTTTATGGTACAGTACAGGCTTAAGGCGTTTTTACAATGTCAATCCCCCAATTAAGAAAAAGAAAAGGTATGGATACTGTGCTGTAATTTCAATTACATGATTACCATAAATTAGAAAGTCAGGGAATGGTAGTGTAGTGGAAGATATTAGAAAGTATCAAGATTTGTGAGATGTATTTTAAGGTTTGGCATAGACAAAACTTTCTGGTTTTCAAGACTGTCTAGACTACTTGGCTTGATCTTTTTACAATCTTTTACAGGATGGGTATACCTAAAAGTTGGCTGTATGGGTCTCATAGGAAGAATGTTAAGGGATATCAATTCAGGACTTCAACAGCAATGTGGCCAGAAAGCATGAATTTTGGAGACAGACAACATTATTGAACAACACAGAGGGACTTTCAGTCGCCTTGTGCTCTTCTGTGACACCAGTAATCTGCTCAATAAGGCTGTTCACTAACTAACAAGGCAATCCCTTCTGTTCCACTGTAGCACTGCAAATTTTGCAGTGAAGGAATGTTGTTTGACTTATCCATTTTTGCTATTTATATTAGAATCACATAATGCTACATAGGAGCTTCCATCCATATTCAAGTAAGTCCATCACATCTTTTTACCTTTATGTTCAAGTCCTCTGTGGATCCATTACATGGGTTGCCCCCCAACATCCCTTGTATTCATGTTTTTATAAACAATTTATCCACTGAATACTTTGCTTCAGCTGTACATACATATGCAGGAGACACCATCATCTACTACCATCATCTACTATCAAATTAAATATATCACAATTTAAATCTGTGTTGATCTGTTAACAAATGTTAAATATTAACAAAATGATATTGATGATATTTCGAACAAATAAAAAGTTACTTAAAGTAAACAATACCTAAGAAAAAAAAAAACTATATATAATTATAACATGGCCTTTGTGAGTTCTAATTTCATATTACCCTGAAGTTGGAGCCCAAATGCTTATTTAGTTGTCATATTATCAAAGTACAATCCAAACTCAGTCTGAGGTTTAACAAATCCTGTTAAATCCATTGAAGATGAAATTTGATCAGCAAAAATAATGCAAATTATTAGTTTATGGGAACGTTTTGCTAGAAGATTTCAGGCATACCACAATGTAACTACCTTATCTTTAAGGACACTTACAACATTGTTACAATGCAATAAGTCCTGTTTATAGACTGTTGAATTGCTATTTTAAAGACACAGAGACATCTCTACTGAGACTACGCTAAAGAACAGTACTTTATAGTGATTCTCCTTGTGCGACCACTACAGGCTCTGGTGATTTCAGTCCTGTCTATTAAGATGTTTGTAATGTAGACTGTATTTGTGGAATGTATAAGATAATTTAATCATAAAATAAGGTAATTCTTCAGTTTAAAGGGACACTCCCACCAAAAAATGAAAAGTTTTTCTTTTTGTATTTCGTATTGTTGATTTCAACAAAATGTCTTTTGTTTTTTCTTCTATGACTATATTTAATAAAATATGTAACTAAACAAGTGTGACTGGGCACCACCATTTTGGCTGCCACCTCCCAGAGACTTTAAAAACATTTCTCACATCGGGGCTGGGGATGCAGAATACAATCTATATGTCAGAATTCTGATCATAGACTTGCATTGAATGGGAGGGTAAAGTAACTATTACATCACAATGGGGCAGAGTTATGATCCTGTTTGATCAGGTTAATCTCCTCTGTTTGTGTTGGCAGGTATAAAAAAGTTGTACAAATCCACCTAGTCCTCCCCACTATGATACACAGGAGCCACTAAGAGAGCAGGGGAGTATCTTATGACATCATCATGCAGATTTTGGGTGATATTGCATCATGGGAACTATTCACAAAATGGAGCCAGGAGATAAACACCTGATCCCCCCTCCCCCTTTTATTTGCAATTAATTCAATCATATAAAAAATAAAACAGTGGAATATGATTTAAATATGTGTTTGTTTTAAATGAACAGGTAATCTAGTTAAATCTTAGGTAAATGGTAGTGTCCCTTTAAGTACATTTTTTGTTTTACATACATGCCCTGGACTCATTGTGTGAGTTATGCCTGTATATGTATTAAGGACATGTAATACATGCACAGATTCTTCATAATAAACTAAAGGGTCAACGGAATATACACCAATTAGTCCTGATTTAAATTTGGGTTGGTTATTTTAGCTGAATTCACGCATTTCAGCTCTTCTGAGCTGAGGTGGAAAATTGAGTAGAAAAGTGCAGAAGAATTAAAAAAAACATATATATTTATATATATATATATTTAAAAATGTCTTTATTTAAGTGAGAGTGCATACATAACAAAGATAGCAAGTATACCGGACTCATAGCAGTCAAAATGAGTACAATTAATAGCGAAATGGTATCTCTATAAACATATAATAATACATACAATGACTGACCACTGTTTCTGGTGTTGTACACCCCCTTATGCGTCGTTCATATTTTGCATCATAACCTTAACAAAACATATTATATATAAGACAAAGATTGTTAAGTGGAGGTGGCTGCTCCTGGGATCGGATGTCGGCCCAACAAAATTTGTGAGGAGAACCAATTGGTGATTTGGAAAGTTGACAAAAGCGATGACTGGACTTGATTGTCCAATGTATTGATGTAAGGGGACCATTTAGTAAACAATGCCTTTGTTTTGGTTTCCTTATGAAGTGAGGATTCCAACCAATCCATTTGTAATAAGTATTGAAGTCTAGTCAACACCATAGATAACAACGGGGGTTGGGAATGAACCCATTGTGATAGGATTGCTTTTTTAGAGATGGCAGACACTGTTAACAACATGGTCTTCATTTTGAATGGCAAGCTACTGTCCTGTTCGGAGAAAGGTGTGTTGAATAAGGCCCACTGTTTGGATAGGTGAAACGGGATATGTAATTGTTGGATAACATATGTGTGGATTTCTTTCCAGAATGTTTGCATGTAAGTACAAGACCAAAGACAGTGTAACAGATCGGCATTCGATTGTGTACATTTAGGACAATTAGAATTATCTGCCAAACCAATTTGCATTCACAGTTTAGGTGTCACATAAGCTCTATGTAATAGTTTCCAAAACGTTTCACTATAAGATCTGGACACCAGGGTTTTGGAGGCTAGGTTAGTGAGATCAGTGAGTTGTACTAAATTATTTTAAACAAAAAAATATGTATATATATAATTATACTATATTAATGTTATGTAATACTATATTTACTTTTTTACATTTTAATAATAATGTTTTTTATATACTGTTTATTTTCATTTACTTTACTTTTATATATTTAAGTAATGTATTATGTTACTGATTTTCATTCTATTTACACATCTGGCCATTTTGTGAGGACTTTGGCTATTCTGGCTAAAACTGAAGTCCTTCCATGGACTTCTATGGGAGCACTTCGGCCAAATTCGTAATAATGCTGTTTCTCCTGAAATGGCCCTGAAATAAGCCAAAGTCCCCATAGAAGATTATAGGGATGACCGAGGCTAGCACTTTGTTCATGTAATGGGTGTGCAATGTTGGTGATTGGGCTTGGCCTGGGGTGCTGGGGCATGTAATGGGTGTGCCATGTGAGCATGGGGCATGTCCTGTGGTGATGGGGCATGTAATGGGTGTGCAATGTGGGTAATGGAGCATGTAATGAGTGTGCAATGTGGGTGATGGGGCATTTCCTTGGGTGATGGGGCATGTCACTGGTGTGCAATGTAGGTGATGGGGAATATCCTGAGGTAATGGGGCATGTAATGGGTGTGCAATGTGGGTGATGGGCCATGTCCTGAGGGGACGGGGCATGTAATGGGTGTGTAATGTAGGTGATGGGGCATTTCCTTGGGTGATGGGGCATGTCACTGGTGTGCAATGTAGGTGATGGGGCATATAATGGCTGTGCAATGTGGGTGATGGAGCTTGTCATGAATGTGCATCTTTGGTGATGGGGCATGTCCTGGGGTGCTGGGGCATGATCTGGGGTATGTACTGGTTCTGCAATATGGGTGAAAGGGGGAGTGTCTAAATTTAGTCTAGATTTTAGTCCGCAAAACCAAAATACACCACTGGCTACAGTAGTCATTTACAACATTAACAATGTTTCCACTGTAGTGACAGCTAACTTTTTATTGGTAGTGTATGTTAGGGCTTGATAAATTCCCTGGAGCAAGGGTGCCATGACTCTTTAAATCCCTATTTCTGGCTAACTTTTTGATTGTTTTACATAGAGTGCTATTTTAAATTACAATTCTAGGATGAAAAACATATTGATGTAATAAATATATATTAAAAAAAGTTGTTTTTGTTAAGTTATATATTTCTTTACCTTTTAAACTTGCTTTTTTGCACATAGATCATCTTCATTCCCAGAAAATGCACATGAAAATGTAGAAAATGTGCACATTCATAATGAAAATGTAAATATGTTTACAACAGATTTTTTTTTGTTCTGTCATTATGAGCCACAGCATCTACTTTACTCCAGGTAAGTTTGTTGTAGTGATTAAAAATGCTAATAAATGTAATTCCACTTTTTATTGTGTGCCACTACAGCACCATCTTATGTTATATAAGGTAGTGCTCCTTTCAGAGACACTCTAGAATCTATGGATCTCATGTGATCTCATGTATCATCCTATTCAGTGTTGTCCAGTTTTGTACTGTGGAGGGTCGCACATATCAGCTAGGCTTTTAGCCTGTGGGGCAGATTTTATTAATTTCACAAGGTAATGCAATGAAATCTGTGTGTTTTTAGGCAGAATAGGAACCAGTATTTAAACACTAAGAGACACATCTGGCCTCTGGGCCACACGTTGGATATCAATGATCTCATGTTTTCTTATTGTGTAGTTCGTGCTCTACTATCAATGAACTGTTCTACATAAGTCTCCAGTTGCAATTTGGTCATACCATCCACATCAAGTTAATCCTAGAAACTAAACATCTTTGTGGGAAATGTTTTAATTATCATATACTAGTTAACCCAAAACTCACAGAAGAAAACAATAAAAAAGGCATATATAGAAAAAATATTTTTACTTGTGTATTATATTTATAATGTCTTTTTCATCTTTTATAATGTTTGGAGTAGCTGCTACTTCAAAGTTTATACTTAACCATCTCCCACTCCTGCCGTTATCACGATATAAATAACAAAAATAACAAGATTAGGCTTTTCACACCATTTAAGGGAGTTTAATCCACCAAAAAATACCGACATTTCAGCCCAGCACTGAGCTTTTTTCTTGAAAAAAGCTCAGTGCTGGGCTGAAACGTTGTTATTTTTTGGTGGATTAAACTCCCTTAAACGGTGTGCAGAGTCTCCTGTGTTTTCTTTTTGCTTTATGGGCGTGAATGATGCTCCCTCGTTGCACCCGATACTTGTAAGTGTGCAGACCCATTCATACTTTTCACTTTTCAAGATTAGGCTTTTGTTAGTTTAGTGATCAATTTCAAATAGGATGACTTATAAAAAAATAACTTTTATTTTATCTTCTTCAAAACAAATATTTCTCCCTATACCGTGCATGAAAAGTAATGTTCAAAACTCACTTTACCTAACCTCATTTAGGATGAAACTCACCAGGTTCAGCTTATTTGTGTTTTCCATCGGACTAGCAAACAAGTAATCTTGTTTTTTGTTAGTTATATAAAACTGTAACCGCCTGATAGTAAAGTATGATTTTGATGCCATAGTAGATTATGTGTTTGTACTTTGTGTATGTAGGAGTTATTTTAATTGTCTCAGAAAAAGGATGTTGGGAGAGATTTAGTAGACATAAAAGATGTTTTTTGTTAAATTAATTAATAGTCTGTTTAAGAGCTAGCTTGGTAATTATAATGCTGTTACTTTGTCAATGTATTGCAATTATTGTACTACTCAATTTTCATGCCCCTGTAACATTTGTATCTCTCAGAGTTTGATTTGCAATTGCATAAATATGGCATGGTACAGATAAAAAATAGCGCTTATCTGTACAGCAGGCTATGATCATATGTCTGTGACTCAAAATCAGCCGTTTGAAACACATTTCTTGTAAAAGGCTAAATGTCATGCTAAATATGTAATTATCATTAGTTTAACGTACTGAGCATATTCATAAAATGTTGTTAAAAATCTCAGTAATGTTTTTAAAATGTACAACATATATAGTATGTCCAGATTTTCAAACTATGTTTCTCTCTAATGATCATGGAAATCCTTTTTTAGTGGCCATTTAAGGGTTTTAACTCCTTCCATCATCAACCAGGTTTGTGAGAAATCAACCAGATTGGAACAGATCTAATTCACACCACACTGGATTGTAAACAGAAGTTATAGCCAACTTTATTTTATGCAATCAATAAAACTCCCGCTGAAACATTTAGGTCCAGAAGATGTTAAAGAAAAGAAGAAATGCAAGGAATGTGTACAACATATAATGTATCAGGTGGTTAACCTCAGTCATTGCAAGCATCTTGTTTTTCTGCTTTTTCTGATTCTTTGGTTCCTTGTTATTTCATTAGTAAAGTATCACTTGTACTTCAAGTATTTATTGATTTTCTGTCATCTGTTTTATTGCATTTGTAAATGTATTATGTTATATATTTCATTTACATTCTGGTGTAGTGTACATTAGTTATATGAACCAATAAGTGTTATAAGAGGTTTACTGTTGTTTATATACCAGTAAAATTGTGTATTGTAATTTTCTGCCCCTTCTCATCTTCTTTATCTACAATTTATTACATACATTTTATATTATAAGTGGCCACACCATTCATAAGTGTTTACTGTACTATTGTTGTGCCTGTCAGAACAGTTATCCTCTCCCCTCATACATCAACATATTCCATTAAGGGTCGACTAGGAACCATCTTTTTAAAAACTTGCAGCTTTTTCCTTCTACCTTTTTCTTCTCCCATTAGAGCGCAGTATACTTTTTTTTCTTTTGTACAGTAATACAAAGGGGCTAATTAGAACAACAGTGGCCTATCCACCGTGTGTGCCAGGTATGTGCCGCACACCTATACCAAATCCCACACAGTATTTTCAGGGTTTGAGTGCAGGGACAGCCCTTCTATGGGTTTTTTATTCTTTTTTTCTGGTGCTGATCATTTCATGGGGCACACCAATTTCCACCTCCTCCCAGCCCAGCAAACACCTGCTCTCAACGGTGACCCTCTTACTCCTGCTGGCGCTTTTAGCTTCAAAGTTCTGTATGAGTCTGTATGTGTGATTGTGTTTGTGTATGTGGCTGTGTGTGCCAGTGTGTTATAGACTGTATGTGTATGTGACACTGTGACTGTATGTGTGATTGTGTGTATGCGGCACTATCATGGTGTATGGGACACTGACTGTGTATGAAAGACACTGATTGTGTGTGACACTGTGTGTGAATGTATTACAGAGCACCTCAGGTCACAAAACTCATAAGTTTATGTGTATGGTCGTTTGGGCATTTTATAATTTGTCCCAAGCAGCACAATATCTTGGGCCAGCCCTGTTTGTGCACTCCAAACAGACAGCACACAAACCTCGAAAATATACGAGCTATAACTGAGAGACGGATGGCCTCATGAGTTTGGCATCAGAGTCACTCACTCTGTTCTCAATTCAACTAGCATGAAAAGTATACGTAGTTATTTGAGCCCCTCAATTCTAAATAGACCACTATATACCAGCCCTCACTATCAAAGCCCAGGTTATGTTTCTGTTCATATCCCTCAGAAGTTGAGTTGATTAATGCCATGACTTTCCAATAGCATGGAGAGAGTTGCAGCCATTATGGGGTGGATGGAGGTTTTTCAAAAGAGTTTACAAATAGAATAGAAAGCCAAAATATAAGTTTTGGAAGAGCAGAATTTCCTTTCCCTGACTCCATCTAGCACAGCACCACATCCTCTATACTATTAGTTGATATACAAAGAGTGGACACATAGAGGGAGTGGTAATCTTTTCCTGATTTGTAAAGTTCTTGAATTACCTAATCACCAAATAAAAACCTACAACTTACCTGCCTGTAAGACAAGTATACATGATCTTGGTCACATGACCTCTGGTAACCATTGATAATAGAATATCACTAGTTTGATGACAGACTGTCATTTTGTTGGCAAGGTTGCAATGTGATTGTCTAGATATCAAACATTAATTATACACTTCCATTTTAAAGTGGAAAGCAGATCATGTTTCCAGTGGTTCCATTGGAGCTATCATGTCACTGCATTATATCCAGAACTATGTACTATGTACTATAATGGGGTTTACCTGAACTTTTTACATCAAAATAATTACATGTCATTACATTTGATTGTACATAAAGACTGATATGTCTTCAGATACACTTTTACAAATTACAAGATAATTTATTGTATATTTATACTTACCAATTAAAATGGTCAGTTAAAAGTTGTTATGTTTCTGAAAGTGTATCATATCCTTGGGAACTCTGTTTAAAATCTAAGCCACTAAATTTGCAAAAACAATTGATTCTTAAACCAATCAAGACACAATCTGTGTATCTACCCACAGTATGCCCTAAGCATAGAAATAACAAATACAATTTTGTCTCCCTTGCTTTGTTACTCAGATCCAGGAAGGAAATTACATTTGTAGTAGGACATGTTTTCACTAAAATAGAGACTATGTGAAGAAAGTAAAATAATGACCTCATGTACATTTGGGACTTAGAAGTCTGTCTTCTTTTTCTTCTCATGCAGCACATTTAATTATACCTTTAAAATGTTGCCTGTATCACCTTCTAAAACATCACCCAGAGTATATGTGACTAATGGTACTGTGTGCATGTTCTGACCATTTCCCAGTACCACATAACACGCAGAACAAATGAATTATGTATATTAAATAGCTTGATTAAAAACCTTTCAGATACTGTGCCTTTTTAACTTAGAAAATACATGTTGTTGTTTTAAATACATGTTTTTGTGTTAAACTTAAGTTTTATTTGGGAAACAAAATGTATTGCTGATCTTTTATTACAAAGCCTATAAAAAAAGTTTGTTATAATGTGTATGTTTATGAGCACTGCCTGTTGGAAAATCCTCTATATAAAACAGCTATTGGCCTCACAGCAGAAGAATGTGTAAAGACAAGGGGAAGCTGCCTCTCTAAAGGTGGCATTATTAGACTCCCTGATCTGCATTAGAGTCAAGGTATTGCTGAGAGAGCAATTTTGAAATTTGTGATTGATTGCTTGTTTTCTGTTTTTGGTTTTCTCTGTTTCTCAAAAGAAATCATCTCTCTGAATCACAATGCAGTCAACTTGCTGCAAATCCTCCACTGCAATGCAGACCTATATCCTCATAATCACTTGCTAATGACTTTGATGAATAGACCTTTAAACATCAATTTGCATCTATGTGTAATTTTCTCTTTGGTAACAGCAATGTTTGCCAAACATTGAGTTAGTTTAAGAAACATAAGACAGGTGTTAGCAAAATGTGATTGTTGTTTAATTCATTACTATTGTTTTATACTGAGGAAGCTATTATGTATAGAGACTTTTCATAAAAAATAAGCTGACACGTAACCTGCAAGTATACTGCAAATATTAGGCATTAATAAGACATTAGGCATTACTAGCTGAGTTGGAAAATATCTCACAATTATATCCAACTTGGCTTTTAATAGCTTATTCTTACAGTTCACTTGCAATTCACTTGTCAGGGGACTTTTAGTGAATAGTCATATTCATATAATAGATCTAATTTAGCCTTATATATTCATATCCTAATCCCTTTTTTCTGTCCATGTTCTGCATGGTTGAAGCAATGCAAATATTAGCAATTATTGGTTATCTTGGTGTCTTGGCCACGGTCAACAAGGCCTGGGCCTCGGGTGGCACTTGTGGCATAAAAAAAAACTGCCTACACCACCAAAAGACCTGCTTTCTCTCCAACTCCATTTCTTTTAAGCCTACCGACTCCATTTTGTTCAATGCGCAACCTGCATGTCGTCAGAGCAAGGGTGATATTTAGCCAGGTAAATTGGCAAGCATTTTTTTTATACTTTATATCTTTATTTCGATATATTAGGTTATGACTTACTGGGAAGGAGAACAAAGGTGGCACCAGGAAGGTGTTCAGACACGAAAATTGCTCTGGGAAGTTGTTTTTGCACAAATATGACATTAAAAAGTTGTGTGAGCACAAAGATGGTGCTAGGAAGGTGTTTGGGCAAAAATATGGCACTGGGAAGGTGCTTGGGCACAAAGATGTCACTGAAAGGTGTTTGAGGACACAATGGCACTGGCATGTTTGGGGACAAAGATGGCACTGGCATGTTTGAAGACAAAGATGGCACTGAGAAGACGGTCGTGACAAAGATGTCACTGGGGTGGTGCTGGAAAAGGTGCTGGGAGAAAAATATGGCATTGAAAATGTGTTTGGGGACAAATACGTCACAGGGAAGGTGGATCCTAAACATGAAGATGTGTGGCCTACACAGTATATTTATCAAAGCAAAACAGGTTCTATTTTAGTAAAAGTGCTACATTTGGAGCAAACTATCATAGCATTTCATTGGTTATTGCTATGTTATGTTTGCACTTTTTTTTTCTGAAATAGCTCCACATTTTGTCTTGATAAAAAGTTAATGTGGGGTCATTTACTAAAAAAATAAAAATATTTGACTTTGCTCCTTTTGCAGTGTATTAAACATTATACTAAACATTTAATAATACATTTGAGCAAATTGAGAGTATAATTGGGCATATTTGCTAGTAAAAACAGGCATATTTTCATTTTTGTTCTGCCCTTTTTATTAGCACATGAATAATAAGAATTATTTTTCAGAAATTATTAGCAAAACTATTTAGCATGCTCTAATAAATCACAATAGATTACCACAACTGGAAAAATGCACACAAAATAAAAACACAGAACAGAACAGGAAAAAAACCAAAATATTAGAAATATTCATCAATTACTATACTCGTGTTTTACCTAAACTGACATGGCCTCCAAATTCCCCAGATCTCAATCCAGCATCTGTGGGATTTGCTAGACAAACAAGTCCAATCCATAGAGGCCCAACCTCGCGACTTAAAGGATCTGCTATTAACATATTTGTACCAGATACCATAGCACACCTTCAGAGGTCTGGTGGAGTCAATGCCTTGATGGGTCTGGGCTGTTTTGACGGCAAAAGGAGACCTACTCTGTATTAGACAGGTGGTCATAGTGTTATGGCTGATTGGTCTATATTTCATAAGAATGTAGTGCTAAAGTGATAACAAAGCTACTCTGTAACATTGAAAGTGTAGGTTCCCCCTGACACACCCAACATGCAAGTGAAACAAAATTTTAAAAAATGGAGCCCTAAAATGGAATGCTTATTCATGTTTATTAAAAATAAAGTATTTTGCTTAAATTATAAAAGCAGAGATCTTCAAACACCTGTTCTTCTGAACTTCTCAAGGTAAGGACTCCAAGGTGAGACTACAAAAGAGTTTAAATCTATCCACCGTTTATAATCATATACTGCTCAATAGTATCAGCATGTGTCTTTAAGACAGACCATTAGGAAAAATATCCGGGCCCAAATACACTGGATGAGGAAGGAAGGCAGTTCCAGCATTGTAGATGGCTACTCACAAATGAATAAATATTCAGCGTTCCATTTTTTTCTTCCATTTTTTTTATTTCATTTTATAAATCATATGTTGCTGAGTAGATAAAATTGTTTTATTTAGAGACGTTAACACAATATTAATACCGTATAAATACAGTAATATTTAATATTCGAACTGAAACATATGTAAAATAGAAAACAGTTGCTAAAATTATTTTTGTGATTAAATATTTCTAGGCATTTAGTACCTGATTATCATTTATGCCTTGGAGAAGTAATTTTCCTTTTACTTACTTTCTGTTGCTTACACTGTTGTGCTTGTTTTGTTGTCTTGCATTGTTATACACATAGAAGGCATACTTTGGTCACTTGATTCTGATCTCAGATCTCATATTTTTTTTAATTTCTTTATGTTTACTCTCTTAGTTCTTGGGATTTGAGTTATTAAGCCTTTAACAGCACATAAACAGGATGGTTAACAGCACATTATCAGGATGTGAAAATTGTAATCCCTAAAAATAAAAACAATATAGCTATATTTTATTGTAGACTACACTAAATCACCAGCTTTGTCAGAACACCTGCAGCTCATTTATTTTAATACTGTTAGGAATATCCATTAATATACAGTGATTATTCTAGATTTCGAAAAAATATTGAATCCTTCATGAAACTATTATTATTTTATCGTTTTGAAAAATAACCTTGGAGATTTTAAGACTTTATAAATATTGTGGTTGAGGTTCAGTCTTCCCATTCTGTATTGGATGAAGTTAAATGTAAAATATTTTAAGGCACTAAAATAGTATGGAAATAAAAAAAATGATTAATGTTATTGAGTATGTGTGACTAATTGTGTTAGATATGTTAGATGAAAATCTTTGGGTAATCACACTGACTGAATGTTGGATTTTACTGTTGTAATAAATGTTAAGTTTTATACAAGGATCCCGGGCATGGGGGGGGCATAGTTTTTATGCCCCATACAGTTTGCCCCATACTTTTCAATATGCCCCCACACTCTTGCCAATCCATCTCCAGATTTGCCAATGTTCCCCGAGATTTGCCAATATATCTCCACACTTGCCACTGCCCCCAGACTTTACAGTTCCCCCCAGACTTGACAATTTTCCCTCATACATCTCAATCTGCTTCCACACACTTCTCAATCTGCTTCCTCAAACTTGACAATCGGCCCCCAACAGTTGACAGTGCATCTCCAAATTCTCAATGTGACCCAACACTTGCCATTCTGCCACCAGCCTTACCAATCTGCCTATGCATCCCCACATTTCTCTGGTATTTAGTGGGGTCAGCAGGAGGATGTAGTTCAGTCCTGACACTTCCGCCAGGACTTCTGAGGTGAAACGCCGGGGGCATATTGAGTGTGTGTGTATGATATTTATACTTATATATATATGTAGATAGATATACAATACCGTTCAAAAGTGTGGGGTTATTTAGAAATGTCCTTGTTTTCCATGAAAGCATACATCAAATTAGCTGCAAAATGAATAGGATACAGTCAAGGCGTTGACTTTTAAAATTTAAACTTAATTAGCTAACACAGAAGTGATGTTTGCTAATAATGGGTCTCTGTACATCTATGTATACATGCCATTAAAAATAATCCATTTCCAGCTAAAATATTCAGCCATAACATTTGCTTTTCTTTCAAAAACAAGCACATTTCTAAGCAACCCTAAACTTTTGAATAGTAGTGTATATATAGGAAAATAAGAAGTAAATAAATATCAGATACAGATGAATTTGTGTTTGATTCTATTTAATCATCTATTGTCAAGGAATATCAGGAATGTCATGGTTTATTTAGCACAATATCTGAGATCATTATACTATATTGCCTCTGGGCTCAAAATATATCAAGAATGCTGTTTCCCTTTAAATTCTCCTGGTGCTTTATATACAGCCTTGAAAAACCCCACTGGGCAGGATTTTATTAAAAATAGATGACATTTCTATGTAAAATAATTTAAAGCTATCCTTAAACAGTATGTATTATCACTATATATTATGTTTTGGCTGTTATGTAAAATCAAGTGTAAAACAAATTATTAAGAACATACAAAAACATACCATGGACTATAATATGGTCCTCAAAGTCCATATTTTTATCAAAGTTTTAATGTTTCCGTAATGCACATTTACATAGAAACATAGATACATAGAATGTGTCGGTACTTTTTTTTAGTACTTTTATTAGTTCCCTGTTCCCAGTCTTATAGCTAGGATAGCCTTGTGTCTATCCCACGCATGCTTAAAATCCTTGACTGTGTTTACCTCTTCCACTTCTGCTGGCAGGCTATTCCATACATTCACTACCCTCTCAGTAAAGTAATACTTCCTGATATTACTTTTAAATCGTTGCCCCTCTAATTTAAGACTATGTCCTCTAGTTGTGGTAGTTTTTCTTCTTTTAAATATACTCTCTTCCTTTACTGTGTTGATTCCCTTTATGTATTTAAATGTTTCTATCATATCCCCCCTGTTACGTCTTTCCTCCAAGCTATACATGTTAAGATGCTTTAATCTTTCCTGGTAAGTTTTATCCTTCAACCCATGAACCAGTTTAGTAGCCCTTCTCTGAACTCTCTCCAAAGTATCAATATCCTTCTGGAGATACGGTCTCCAGTACTATATATATATATATATATATATATATATATACACTTCATTTTTTGTCGACATTTGTCCATTAATAACAGAAAATATCAATTAATATTTTATTAATTGGGGTATTGTAACAAAACAAGGCACTGCTGAGATTTGAACTCAGGATCTCCTGTTTACTAGATAGGCACTTTAACCAACTAAGCCACAGCACCTGATCATTGACTGGAAAGTAAAGTTCTTATCACAAGTTATTCGTATGAACATCTAGGTTTCTTTCATGTGATTACGTACCTTCTATAATCATTATTGACGTGGACCAAGTTATCCACTGATCAGTGATTTGTAACTCAAAAGCAATGCCTATGCTGCTTTCATGTCACATGACAGAAGAAAGAGACTGTCTGATGACTGTCCATTTCTCCTATTGGCGTCAATCTCGCATAACACAACCAGTCATTGGATAGAAGATGACCATCTCCTCCTTGATCATGGCAGACATCAATCACCGCAGCTAGCTTGTGGAGAAAGCTCAACTCAATATTTTTCACAAGTCTGTCATTAAAATGGCATCTGGCTGGTACCTCTACCAAAGATACATTTCTAAGGTCATTGGATAGAGCCCAGTGTCTAAAGTCTAAAATACATTTTTATAAATGAACACTACAAACTAACAAAAATTGATTCATGCACATTGAATCTGACATTTAAAAATGAAGAAAACATCTTTTACACGTTATTCAAATGTTTTACTTTTAATCAAAGTATTAATCAAATTTTCTTTTTTTTAAATTTCAGCAGTTAGATAACACATTCTAGAGAATTTGTGGGTCCAAATGAGAAAGACATTCTTTCTTCTTCTAAAATTGTCTTGCAATTATTGAGGAGACATTTTAAGGTTTGTCAATCTAAGTCCATAAAATATTTTTATATAGATTGTGTTCTGTTCACTAAAAAGTGAACTGTGGTGAACTGCAAGTGAATGGCAAAAAAAGGTTTTAATATCTGAGCTGAAAAGTTCCCCAACTCAAAAAGTAATTCAATGTGCCTTTTTTGATTAATTTCTTTTTTTTTTTTTTTTTAAACAGACTACTTCCCTGCTATTGACTTGGTTGTCTTGCTCTCTTGTTGAACCAATGCTTCAGTGAAATGGTGGGAAAATGTACTATGGCGGACCTCCTAACTGTTCCACTTTATATGTAAAAGTCACAATTTTGGGTCTCAGTCCCGCTGAGCTCTACGTCTATCCCAAGGTAGAGCTCGACTGGACAGCAGGTCCTGATTTCATTCCCCTACATATAAGACATTGCATAATGCATTCTGCAAATGCCAATTTGAGTGCATGCGTGATTAGCACTGACACTCGACCACCCACACTCCGCCCCCAGTGTCCCAGTTCACCAGGGTCAGAAGTTGTGAGGTGTGCTATGTTCAAGGATCTCCATCCACTTCTATTATTTCAAATGAACAAATGCTGGGACAGATGGTTTTAGTGATTGAACATAAATGAGGAGAAGCTAACATGCCCTAAAGTGAAAATATGGACTAGACTGTTTCTTTAATACCTTCATTTTTATTGTTACAGAGGCTGAAAACATAGAAATTTATTTATACAAATATGTATTTGGTTGTTCATGTTTGTGGTGAAATTAGGTAAATAAGTTGTATCTCTACTGTGAAGTTTGGTTGTCTCATCCTAGCATGATAACTATGAAAGTTATTTAGTCATTTAAAGTTCTGAAACAGTAATCCATTTTCAAGAGATTTTACAATAATGGTTTAAGGGAAAACAGATCCATGTGCAGGTTAAAGTCAATACTAATCAATACATATGTTTTGACGAAGCCATTACATGATTAGTTCGATAAACTATAGTAGATAACTGGGTTTAGGGACTAATGGATTTTAAAACAATTTTATAACAATGACGTTAGAGAAATTAGTCAATGTCTGAGTTAACACCAAAAATACAGCTGTGTAGCTCAGTATACATTTATAATCAGGTAATTGCTTTGTCAGTCTGTGAGATGCTTCCACAGTTCACTTTTATATATATATATATATATATATATTATTTTTTTTTTTTTATTGCACTTTATAACTTTAATACTGTACAGGGGTTTATGTTTTAACTGCATAATGTCTTTCTCCTTTCTCTTTGATCTGACAAATGCTATTTAAATATTAGGGACAGAACAAGCATATTAAAACATAATTTTCTTTTGCTGGCAATTAGAGTATTGAGTATCTTCCATTTTATCATATTATATGTTAAATTGTCTTTGTTTTTTTAATGTTATAATTCTATGCATATTTATTTGTTCTATGCATATTTATGTGTATTTATTTATGTTATCTATTATTTTCTAGTCCACACTCACTCTTGATTGCAAGCTTGTGAGCAGGGCTCTCTACCCTATATTGGTCTGTATTTGTTCATCAAATCAAAGATAGTCTGTAGTAGCCTTCTATGCTCTGTACCAAGTGCTGCATAAAATGTTGGTGCTAAATAAAAAAATTGTTCATGTAATGTAATATTAACAATCACAATTTTTTTAAATCACATTATCTGTATATGTATAGAACTAATAATAGTAAATGATTTGAAGTTAAACCAAATATATATGTATTGCCATACCTTATGTTGTTGTTTTTTTCTATAAGTATGGTTTACAGATTAACATATATATATTAACTCTAACATATCTTACTTTTATTCCATCTACTCTCTGAATCCAAGCATGCAGCTGTATAATTGACCAATCTTTTTAGGTGCTTCCTTGCAGAATTCAGAACGCATAATTAATTTGTGTTTAGAAGGAAATCAATGAATTAATCAATGTAATTCCTATGTGAATATATATATTCACCCATTGCATGTATAGTTATCATTTTGGATACTTAGTTGCAGTTTAAAAAAACTTAAAATGTTGCATTTTTCCTCTGAAGATCTGGCAAAATGTTGAATAAGAGAGTTCGTAGAAGTTAGTGAATTGATATTGAATAAATTAAACACATTATTCAGAATACAGACATTCTAATAATTATTGAACTTTAATATGTACAAAAAGGAGATCATTTTCAAGTCGGGCAGGGGCTTTCATACAGTCACAAAGTAGATTTATGAAGAGAAAGAGTCAATGTATGTTAGTTGTATGGTAATTTGAGATTGTATGCCCTTGGGGGAATGTGCTAGATATAATTTATGTTTGTGTAAAAAAAAAAAAAGGACTGTTTTCTAATAGCCTTCCAATACATGGCTACAGTATTTTAATAACACATGTGCTCTTGATTTTTTATACTGGCACTTAGTAAATTGTAATTTAATTAAATGAATTGCTTTTAATAAAGTGAACCTGTCATCTACAAAGATGACAATATCACTTCAGGTAATACAATGCATTCCCTAGAAAGAACACAAGACATTAAATTAATTATAGCCTTCTAAAAAGGAAACACACTTACAGTTCCTTTCAGCCAACTGTGGTCTGAGTCAAAAGGTACATGGAGAGTATACCCATAGACATATTCACATTCAGATACAACAGAAATAGCATACTATGGGTTCCAGTTTAAAACTTAACTTTTAATAAATATGTATTAAGCAAATAACCATCCAATTGATTTTACATGCATTATACGAAGATTTTGATGTGACCATTACTGTATTTAAAACATTCCCTGGATAATTGGAAATTCTAACCCCATGATGTACTTGATAATAAAAGAATATCAGAATGTACATTTCCTACTTAAATACTTAGTAGTTATTATCATAAACACAGAATAACATTCAAATTAAACTTCAGGAGTGAGCTTGAAAGACCAACCTGTTCTGTAAAAAAGTAAATAAATAATGTCTACTCCTTGTGGGACTTATTCAGTATTTAAACAATGTACTACAAATCTCTTCAAAATTTTCCTTGCATCAAAAATCATGAAAACTCCCTGGATATCTAAATCTCAAAGCATACAATTTTTTATTTGATAAAGTTTTGTACCAACATATGTTTGAAATTTAAGACTGTCATGTTGTTTCAGCTGAATTATAACATTGTCACCTGTCATTGTTTATATTTTAGAGTTTTTTTTTATTTCATTTCTTGTATTCAACCTTGACGGCATTCAGTTCTCCTTCAAGCATCAAACATCTAAAAAGGCAACCAGATTTATGAGGCTGAGAAATTTGAAGACCTACATCGTATGAATGAGACAGTAAAACTAATATTAACCTTCCCCCACTGCAAAGTCAATATCAAGTTGGATGATTTAAATGTAAAAATTATTTTATAGGCATATTTTTTAAAATTAAAACGCTCACAGTAGAATTGTTTTACTTTATATGTCTTAGTAAAGTCAGGCTATTTGTATCACACTGAGAAATGAGAATTTGCAATGTCCACAAAGTAAATAGTACATGCTTAATATTATGTCACCAAACACAGTATAATAAAGAAGAAATATACTTACAATAATTTGGAGAAATACATTGACTTTGCCAGAATCTTTGTTTAAAGTGATTATTGTGATGGTACACACACATTTTTCATTATAGAGTATAGATAAATATTCTGTATTCCTCCCACAGTACTTGAGTTTGTACTTCCTTTCTATTTGATGGAAGGAAAATTATTTTGCGGTGAAAAAGCCACAAAAAGCAATTTAAGACAAAGTTGTACTTATTTCATTTTTTTTTTCTTCAAAGAAAGACATCGCAAAGATGTTAGGAAACTAAGGTCCTTTCTTCAGGCAAATGTTGATCTTAACATTCTGTGAAAATTGTTTAGCTTTGTTACACATCCAGTCTATGAATAAAGGGGGAGGGGTATTTACTTACCACTCACTAGCTAGCCTTTTCGGAATATGAAAGAGAAGATGTGTAAGGATCAGTTCTAGTTTTAACTAACTTTAAAAAAAAACTCATAGAACTTCAGCAACAATATTAACCCATCAACAATGCTACAGGTAGTTTAATGCAATGTGGACTTTAATAACAAATAGTTCAAGTTTAACAGTAGGGGATAGTAGAAGTAAAAACATTATGTATGAACCCACCCACATCACCTATAATAGCTATATGATACACAAAGTAACCTTGTGTTGGTGAGAAATAACCCTAGTGATGAACATTTGTAAGAATCTTATATTTTAAATTCAGGGCCAGCTTGGTAAATGAATGAAGTTCTTCACTTTAAGCATTTCCCTCAGTGGATCTGATTTGGAGTGTTTTTTCACATGTTGAGTCCCAGCTCAGCTTTTCATATACGTCTGAGCCTTAGCAAGGATAAAACACATGGCATTGTTATGAATAATGCTCTTAATGTAGTCACCTGTCAACAAAGCCTATTATTGACATGATCTATCATGGCTAAGATTTATATTTATAACAGACACTTCCTCAATAGCAGCACATTGATCATGCTATACTTAAGCATAAGCAATATCTTTTATTATTTTCGGAAACAATATAGCTAATCATAAAAGGAACATTAACATGTCATAGAAAAATTAATTCCACAAAATACACAGAAGAAAGATAATAAACAGGTAGCAATGCAGGGGAAATCTATGAGATGTAATAATGTGATATGGAAACACTTGAATGTGAGTAGCATGAAGTTCCTCCTTCTCTGAGGAAGACATCAGTTAGAAGCTGAAACCATCATACACGAAATCAGTATAATTTTTGGATTTTTAAAATGTGTTTCCCATTATGGGCCTCAATGCTCAAAATAATATATGGAAATTGAAAAAGTATAACAGGTATGAGGTACAACATAAACACATTAAATGTAAGGCTGGTGTTATGATGAAAGGTTATACATTAGATACTGTTTCCAAAGCCTAATTAATTATGTTCTATATTTGTACTGTACAATTCAGAATGTGTCCTATTAACACAAAAAACATGATTGCAGTGAATAAACCAAAATAGCAGATAAAATCCTTAATATGTGCATATAGCTATTCCCCATAACTGGTTTGGTACGCAAGGATGTTTCACGCTAACATGGCATTTTTTGCCATGAGGACACAGTGATGGCATGGAACGTCCTCCATTAAAATGAGCAGTGGAAAGGATCAATGATCATTTTTACCACTCAGTCACTGTTGTTGTAATGCCTCAATTTATAGGCATTAGGCAACAACAAAATGTGCTGCCCAAACACCCATGTGCTGCCCTTTTGTGGGAAAGAGCTTCGGAAGTCATCAGTAGTCACTACTGTTGCTAGAGGCAGTCAGCAACATTACACTTAAAAAAATATTCCTACCAGGCTTGGTGAAATATCTCCTATTTTTTTTTTGCTTCCCAATACTTAATCATTTAGTGATAGGTTATTTTTCATACAGATTTAATGCACAGGATAAATGTATAGCTGCCATGAATTGAGGGGTCACGGGGGGTTAATGGGGGAAGAAAGTTCATCCTGATCTCCCCTCTTGTCCCCCCCTCTGAGGATTAACACTTTCTGCATTTAATTCTTGGCTTAAAATGATTTATGTTGGCTGTTATTGACATCAAAGGATTAATATGTAATATTAAGAGAATTGGAAAGTATATAAGTAATATTTTTTTGGGGACTAGTTTGGAGTTACACGTTTCTTCCCTTGCTTGACATAATATCGAACGTTGAACTGAGCATGTTTGATGGATAATTTTTTACATTGCACAGATCTAAACACACATGATAATTTTATAATTGGCACAAGTTTCTAACCTCTTTTTTTCCCCGACAATCGGTTTATACCCAATTTTTGTGTAAAACAAACTCTGTATGTTTAATGATCGGAGGGCTTGTGATATAATGTTAAGAGAACCAGAGAGTATATAAATAGTAGTACTTTGTGGTTTTGTTTTGTTTTCCCCAATACTTAATCACATTTTGAAAATGTTAATGCACAGATTTAACACACAGGATGTTTAAGATCTTCCCTCCTTACTGCCACCCTGAATTTTTTCTTACATCTACAGTGGATATAAAAAGTCTACACACCCCTGTTAAAATGTCAGGTTTCTGTGCTGTAAAAATATTAGACAAAGATAAATCATTTCAGAACTTTTTCCACCTTTAATGTGACCTATAAACTGTACAACTCAATTGAAAAACAAACTGAAATCTTTTAGGTAGAGGGAAGAAAAAATATAAAAATAAAATAATGTGGTTGCATAAATATGCACACCCTTAAACTAATACTTTGTTGAAGCACCTTTTGATTTTATTACAGCACTCAGTCTTTTTGGGTACAAGTCTATCAGCATGGCACATTTTGACTTGGCAAGATTTGCCCACTCTTCTTTGCAAAAACACTCTAAATCTGTCAGATTGCGAGGGCATCTCCTGTGCACAGCGCTCTTCAGATCACCCCACAGATTTTACATCTGATTCAGGTCTGGGCTCTAGCTGGGCCATTCCAAAACTGTAATCTTCTTTTTGGTGAAGCCATTCCTTTGTTGATTTGGATGTATGCTTTGGGTCGTTGTCATGCTGAAAGATGAAGTTCCTCTTCATGTTCAGCTTTCTAGCAGAAGCCTGAAGGTTTTGTGCCAATATTGACTGGTATTTGGAACTGTTCATAATTCCCTCTATCTTAACTAAGGCCCCAGTTCCAGCTGAAGAAAAACAGCCCCAAAGCATGATGCTGCCACCATCATGCTTCACTGTGGGTATAGTGTTCTTTTGGTGACGTGCAGTGTTGTTTTTGCGCCAAACATATCTTTTGGAATTATGGCCAAAAAGTTCAACCTTGGTTTCATCAGACCATAACACATTTTCCCACATGCTTTTGGGAGACTTCAGATGTGTTTTTTGCAAAATGTAGCCTGCAAAATGTAGCCTGCAAAATGTAGCCGCTCTACCCCATAGCCAAGACATATGAAGAATACGGGAGATTGTTGTCACATGTACCACCCAGCCAGTACTTGGCAGATATTCCTGCAGCTCCTTTATTGTTGCTGTAGGCCTCTTGGTAGCCTCCCAGACCAGTTTTCTTCTCGTCTTTTCATCAATTTTGAAGGGAGCTCCAGTTCTTGGTAATGTCACTATTGTGCCATATTTTCTCCACTTGATGATGACTGTCTTCACTGTGTTCCATGGTATATCTAATGCCTTGGAAATTATTTTGTACCCTTCTCCTGACTGATACCTTTTAACAATGAGATCCCTCTGATGCTTTGGAAGCTCTCTGTGGACCATGGCTTTTGCTGTGGGATGCGACTAAGAAAATTTCAGGTAAAACCGACTAGAGCAGCTGAACTTTATTTGGGGTTAATCAGAGGCACTTTAAATGATGGCAGGTGTATGCTGACTCCTATTTAACATGATTTGGAATGTGATTGCTTAATTCTGAACACAGCTACATCCCCAGTTATAAGAGGGTGTGCACACTTATGCAACCACATTATTTTATTTTTAGATTTTTTCTTCCCTCTATCTAAAAGATTTCAGTTTGTTTTTCAATTGAGTTGTACAGTTTATAGGTCACATTAAAGGTGGAAAAAGTTCTGAAATGATTTATCTTTGTCTTATTTTTTTACAGCACAGAAACCTGAAATTTTGACAGGTTTGTGTGTAGACTTTTTATATACGCTGTATATTTAACAATTTTAAATAAATATGATAATTATTTATTTATCAATATTGTTTTAGCATGTAAAATTTGTTTGGCCCGGAAGTGGCGAACATCTGGCGTCCCCCCATGGCACATGATTGTAACCCAAATACAACTACAAGCTTTCTCAGAGAAATTATTTTTTCCAAAGATATAAATATTCCAAACAGAAATATGATAAAATTCTTTTCTTTCCTTATACCCGTGCATTCATCATTTTTGTGTGAGTGACTTGGGCTTGGTTGAGATAAAATAATTTGCAAACTCTAGCCTGGCTGGGAGGACACTGGAGTGATTTTAATTATTCACAAATTGGGTGTTGTTTTCATGAATGAAATTGTTATAAATTGGAAGATAGGGATGACATTGGATGTCTTGTCACCCTCTCATGTGAACTTTTATAATGTATGAATGTTTTCTATGTCTGTTTGCAATTAAGATGAAAAACAAAGTAAAAGATTTATAAACAGAAAAAAACATTTGTTAGTTATAGATCTAAGGTTAGTGTAACAAGTCTATAGATCTAGGGTTAGAATTTGGGTCACAGTTGGGGTTAGAGCTAGGTTACGGTTAGTGCTAGGATTAGAGTGATGATTAGGCTTGGGGTCAAAAGTCAATGCAGGAAAAAAAAGTCCTTTTGTACCTTTGTTGTGGATCAAGCTCTAGCCTTACGCACTCATTCACTGCCATAGTCAGTTTTGTCTCCAGATTACTGGTCAGTGCCTACCCATTTCTAAATTAAATGGATGCAATCTCGCTGTCATGCCCCTCTGGCCCTTACCTGCAGTTCCAGTATTTCCAGGCATCCAGCAAGTCTCATAATTCATCCGCAATCGCGGAGTAGGCCGAAGCCCGGGCCTGTAGTACAATCTTCTATCCGCGATCGCGGTAGCGTGATTGGCCGAAACCAGGGCCCAAAGTTTCTACAAGCCCAGGATGCATCCTCCAGAGTTCACCCCAATCAAGGGGAACCTATTTCCAGCTGTAGGAGGGAGGTAAACTCTGCCAAATCTCCTATTAACTCCAAACACAGAGACAGAGGGGTATGTGCTAGAAAAGCACACCTCTCTAACATCCAATCAAGTAAGGAGCTTGTCCCACTGAGGGGAGGAGTGGAGACCCACAGCACTATAAAAACACCTCAAACTGTTACTTCAATGCTCCAGTGTTCCAGAGCTTTGGTTCCTGTTTGTCCTTGGACTTCAGTCTCCAGTTTCCCCTTTGTTGCTGTGCTACAGTATATCTATTGGATTTCCCGTTACCTGACCTTTGGCTTGCCTTCTGGATTACCCTGTTTGCCTGAACCCTGACCCCTGCTTAGATTACTACTCTTTGACCGCTGCCTGCCCTGATCTATTGGACTGTTCCTGACTTCGCTTTTTGGATTATTTTTTTGTGGCACTCTCGTGCTCCTATCCTTACCAGGGTGCTCTGCCCATATATACTTGTGGACCACCTGGTAAGGGTTACCAGCAAGAGATAGCATCCCCTGCTCTATGCTCCAAAAACCAATCCTGACACTCGCCATCAGCCTCTCAGGCCTAACTCACTTTTTTCACCTGGCTAGTACTTGTTCCACTTTGCTAAGTGGGCTATCCAACACTATCAAAAAGTAACTTCCTTCTATCTATTGTTCACTTCAAGGCATGCTAAATAGCTTTCATTAAAATAAAAGACAAATGAATACAAGAAAACTGAGCTACGATTATCAGTTAAATTCTACATTGATTATAAGTTCATGAAAGAAAAAAATGAAGATTCTGCAGTTTTTTTCTTCCCTTTGTTTTTTAACATTCAAAGAATAAAATGGGAAACTAAAATGGAAAGCTGTATTCAAAACAGATTGTTTTAATATTGTTGTTGCAAGCTTTTCCATACAAGAGAACATTTAAGCTCACCCATTTATAACACATGCTGTTTGAATTAACTACTAATGAGAAGCCCTTCACTTGTGTGTTTGTAGTTCAATGGCAGTACATAAGAGAAAACAACACTGAACAGATTTGTATTTGCTGTTTAATGAAGTTTTGTACGGAATATGTCATTACTGCATAAATTGCCTTTATTTGCCTATGGAGTTTATTTTAGTCAGATCAAAACATGTCTACTTTTGTTTGTTCAATGTTAAAAACAAAGGTTCCAGTTACCAAATTCTAAGCACAATTATTATTTTATGTTGGGCTTCATGACCACAATATCCAATAATAAAAATTGCAATGTAGCATTGTCAGAGGTATTGAAAAGTAATCTCGAGACTGGTATATATATATGAATAAAGCAGAAGCCAAGTATAACAAGATGGATGCAAGCAGCCTCCATTTTGTGACAGTTTTTGGACATCCTTCTGTGTGTTAAAATCTTATTCTGTGCCCCTGAGGATAAAAGGAAAGTCTTCCACATTCCTAACTCTGTTATCTGTAACCAAATATTTTACTGATAAGTTTATAGTATCACCGGAACAGATAAGGTGGCCATTGTTGTGCAAGGTTTATTACTCTAAAGCCACATCTCATTGTACTGATGCAGACACAGCTGTGTACATACTAGAGGAGAAGGGGGGCTTCTCTGCAACTTGCTAGCCCACCCAAACTGGCAGAAACTGACAGACACACTGAGATTAATGGGATTTTTGATTTGTAGAATCTAATAAGGGTTATTATAAATACACCTAGTTGATTCAAATCAAGCATTAAAATATATAATGATATCACACCTTCACTAATAAATATGTAAAGTATAATTAATCCTACATATTAATTAGAATATTTTTTTTATTGTTTTATTAGTGTGGTATATATTTTATTATACATTTTTATGTAATGTGCAATGATAAGAATACGAATATGATACATATTTACTATAATTTGAAATTGTATTAACACTTCTATATATTGCAACATATATATTGTATTATATTATACTCACAATCCAGGTATAGCTATAAATCATGACATCATCTCATTTACATTAACACACCCATCCATTCAATTGGCTAGAAGTTAGAGAAACAGGGTGTGAATCAGAAATAAGGTTTGGTTGATAAGTTGATACTGGAGGTGTAGAGGAAAAGGAGATACCTGAAAAGAGCTGGGGAGACTGATTTTGGGAGTGCTGCCACTAGTGGGATGAGAGATGGGAATGTTTTAGAAAAGGGCTGAGTTCTCTCCTTCTGGGGAGAACTCAGGAATATGAGGCTTTTGATAGCACATGTTCACTATAACAATAGAAATCTCCATACTCATAGTATTGAGCTAAGTCCCAGGAGTAACTC
This sequence comes from Pelodytes ibericus, assembly GCA_036172795.1. Classification (NCBI taxonomy): domain Eukaryota; kingdom Metazoa; phylum Chordata; class Amphibia; order Anura; family Pelodytidae; genus Pelodytes; species Pelodytes ibericus. The sequence continues at coordinate 81,895,382 of CM069859.1, forward strand.
CCCTCACTCAATTCTTCAATGGAAGGGAGTCTCAACTGCAAACCAACCTCTGCCGGTAATGTATAAATGTGGTAAATTATTTCTAGCATAATCTCATTTTTTATAGATGTACTTAGCATATATATTTGGGTAAATTTAACTAAAATCTCACAATTTCTGGGATCCATATGTTTTAGCCTGGTGTTTATCTGTCATCCTTTCTGCAGAAGAAAGCCAGAGGAATAACCTAGAGATATTAACAAAAGAACCATAAATTCTTATAATCTAGCTATTTCCCCAAATATGTCATATCTAATCTCCAGAGATTATCTAAGATTCTCATTCTTAAAGTTTAAGCTAGAATACATACATTATCATTTACCGAGCATATTAAGATATAGCCACCTTGAGTAGTTATATGATTTAGTAATATTACCTTACCTAAGCAGAGTGCATGTTGGTAATGTGTAGGTAATTATGGTGTACTATCATTAACCATTTGAAATACTAATCATAATCAATGTAAGTTGTATCTAGATAAAATGCAAGGCCATCTTATGGTCAGAAACGTACTGCATAGTAAATTATTCTACATGCATGATGATATAGGTACAGAGCTGCATAATTCATGGTTTGTCCTACTTACTTATGTTATAAATCATACATGTGGATTATGATTAACATCTATTGGTATTGTATTTTGTTGTTATGCTATTTTGCTTATAGTTTGATCTTTATTCTATATTCAATAAATTCATAATTATTTTATTAATAATTGTTGCATTGTATTTACTTTTGTAAAAACGTCATCCAAACTCTCACATACATAACGAATTCTTAATATTTTTAGTCGGACCCATATATATGAATCATCAATTTTCATATTTTTTTTATGATTCATAATTAATAACTCATATTCATATTTTTATGGTTATTAATAATCTGACAGTATAAGTGATACAATTTATCTGATGTGCTTTATGTCTTCTTTAAGCATTTGGAGGTTTAAATCAAGGAAATTCGAAGAGAAGTTAGTCAGCTTGTGGAAATACAGAAGGGTGTGGAGATTAAGACTAAGACCAGGCTACTGAAAAAATACAAAGGCCTGACTCCACCTGAAGCCCTAGAGACTCCTAAACAAAGGCTCTAAGCACTGGCTACCAGACTAAAGAGATACACTAGAGAAGCAGAGACCATAAAGATAAATGCCCTGTTCTCCAAAGACCCATCAAAGGTGTACTCCCAACTGCAGCACAGCAACACAGTAAAAGCTAACAAAAATAGTGAAAAAGTGCGCTTTAACCAACACTTAATATACAACAAAAAAGGGATTACCCTTAATATGGTAGCAATCCTCTTGGTAAATACATGGAGGGAAAAACAGAAAAATAATGATAATATAGTGTAGTATTTCAGTGCAAAACCAGGGAATGTGAAAAAGTGAAAATACACTCACATATCCCTGAGCAGTATACTGCTCAGTATATCAAGCCTCATGGGAGCCCACGCAGGGTAGATGATCCACGCGTATCCCAGAAGATGAGAGAGCAGAGGAGAGACGTTAGTAGGGGTATAAAATTTATTGTAGATAAAGTGTAAAAGATCTTACATTAAAAGTAAATAGGATCCAACAGGAATATGTAGAATACAATAAGTCCCAATGTCCTCAGATAGTCCCAGCAAGTCTCCTCCTCTCCACAACGCGTTTCGCCCAGTAAAAATGGGCTTTTTCAAGTGTGCACATCTGTTGGATCCTATTTACTTTTAATGTAAGATCTTTTACACTTTATCTACAATAAATTTTATACCCCTACTAACGTCTCTCCTCTGCTCTCTCATCTTCTGGGATACGCGTGGATCATCTACCCTGCGTGGGCTCCCATGAGGATTGATATACTGAGCAGTATACTGCTCAGGGATATGTGAGTGTATTTTCACTTTTTCACATTCCCTGGTTTTGCACTGAAATACTACACTATATTATCATTATTTTTCTGTTTTTCCCTCCATGTATTTACCAAGAGGATTGCTACCATATTAAGGGTAATCCCTTTTTTGTTGTATATTAAGTGTTGGTTAAAGCGCACTTTTTCACTATTTTTGTTATTTATTGTACCGAACCAGGAGTGAAACACTGGTTGATTTAGTTGCTGCTATTACTATCACATTTTGGCGCAGTGTATTTCTTGTTTTTCACAGTAAAAGCTAAGCCACCGGCAGCAGAAACTGAACAGTACTGGAAGTACAATATGGGAGAAGAAAAAGGCACATACCAGTGCAAAGTGGCTGCTGGACCTGAGAACAGACCACAGCAATCTCTCAGAACAGGAACCAGTCACCATCACAGTAACAGACATCCAACAGCATCAAGAACATGATGAGCTGGACTGCACTTGGCCCGGATATGATCCACACCTACTGGTTAAAGAAACTAACAGACATCCATGAACACCTGGAAGCAAAGATGAACCCCCTTCTATTAGCAGGCTCCCCCCCCCCCCCCCCCAGTCTGGCTAACACAAGGAAGAACAGTGCTGATCATGAAAGACCCCCATACGGTCAAAGCACCATCCAACTACCAGCCGATAACCTGCCTCCCTACAACATGCCAAGTCCTATCAGAGATCAAAGCTGCCAAGGTAAAAGACCATATGGGCACTTGGGAATAACATCAGAGGCTCAAAACACCAGTTGTTCATAGATGGAGCAGTCACCCAAGAATCCAGGTATATCAGACCAACCTGAGCACAGTCTGGATTGACTACTGAAAAGTCTCCACACACATGGATCTGTGAACGCCTGATGCTAGACAGAGTCAACAGTATACAAAGAATGCACACTGAAAATGTATATGCAAATATATATATATATATATATATATATATATATATATATATATAAATATTTATAACAATGTTTAGGAAGGAGAAGTGCAAAAAATGGTGTAATGGAAAACAGTTGTGTAATAACAAAAATAAAAAGCATAGAAACATAGAATGTGTCGGCAGATAAGAACCATTCGGCACATATAGTCTGCCCAATTCTCTAAATAATTGTATTGGTCCCCAGTTCCCTATCTTATAGCTAGGATAGCCTTGTCCCTATCCCATGCATGCTTAAAATCCTTGACTGTGTTTACCTCTACCACTTCCTCTGGAAGGCTATTCCATACATCCACTACCCTCTCAGTAAAGTAATATTACCTGATATTACTTTTAAATCGGTGCCCCTCTAATTTTAGACTATGTCCTCTAGTTGTGGTAGTTTTTCTTATTTTAAAAATACTCTCTTCCTTTACTGTTTTGATTACCTTTATACATTTAAATGTTTCTTTCATATCCACCCTGTTACATCTTTCCTCCAAGTACCCCTTCTCTGAACTCTCTCCAAAGTATACAATATCTTTCTGGAGATACCGTCTCCGGTACTGCGTACAATACTCCAAGTGAGGTCTCACCAATGCTCTGTACAATGGCATGAGCACTTCCCTCTTTCTACTGCTAATAACTCTCCCTATGCAACCAAGCATTCTGCTAGCATTTCCAGCTGCACTATTGCATTGCCTACCTACCTTTAAGTTCTCTAAAATTATTACTCCTAAATCCCTTTCCTCAGATGTTGAGGTTAGGAGTGTACCAAATACTCTATATTCTGCTTTTGGGTTTTTTCGCCCAAGGTGCATAATCTTGCACTTGTCCACATTAAAACGATGAAATGGAGTAAAAAAAAAGGTGGGGGAAGGGGGGAGAGAAAAAATGGGGGGTGGTGGTTATGCAAGGCTCTCCATAGATCAGACAGCATTCAAAAAATAAATAATATCCCAACCACAAAGAAATGAATAATCCTTAAAAAATTGTAATAATAGTCAAATACAATTGTCCAGACAAATATACAAACAAAAGAAAAATAAAATTAGTCCCCTCTTGCAAATATAACAGTTTGTAGTTGATAGGAGAGGGTTCTGCATCAAATAACAAATAATAGTAAAATAAAATATCTCATGGATCACAAAAAAAGACAAAAGACAAAAGAAAAAAGTGAAAAAACTTAATGAAGGAGAGGTGTGAAAATATGGCAACTGTCTCAGCCATTCAGTAGTACAGCATTTTAATTTCACGAAAGTGGTTGGGATCCTAGTACAACAAAGCACAATCTCCTTGTATGATGCAGATTGTTTCATTGTCCAAATGGATCAAGCAGAGAGCTTGTGGTGACACGGGGCAGTGTGCTTGGATACAAATCCTTCCTCGGCCAACATTGAATATAGGCTTGTATCGTCCCCAAAACAGTTAGGATACAATTCTCAGGCAGAAGAGTTCAAACACAGCGAAAACATGATTTTTTACATGTACATGTGATTAGTTAGACCTCATAAGTTCAAGCAGTAATATGATCGGTAGCTTTGTAGCTTTATTTGGAAGAATATTAGATTGGAGGCAGGTTTCTGCATATGGCGGATTGAAAATGGCAGTAAACAGTTTTGGCGACAAGTAGTCAAGAGATAGTTTATGATGCGTTCCAATTAGGCACAGTGTTCTTATCTGTGTCTTGGTCAGCGACCGAGTGCTGTGTTCCCGACGGCCAGCTGGGCATACCGGGCTTTCTCCTCGTCCAGGCTCCTGTCGAGTGCCACTTCGCACGCGAGCCCGTTCCGCACATTTTCTTGGTAAGTGTCCCGTCTGTTGGCCTGGCCGGTCTCCGGGTTCTACAGGGTCTTGTAGCTTCCTCCGGTGACCACCGATGTTCGGCCTGACTCACCTCTGTAATGGCGGGCGCGTCCATCGTGCAGCAATTCGCACCAGACTCCGGGGTGTGGGTGGAGAGCCGGAGATGGCATGTATTCCCTTGTTCACCATTTATCCGTGCTCCGGTCAGCCAGATCAAGAGGTGAGGTACCCGGTATCGGTGAGAATCTCAGCCTCTGAAGAACCTTCGGAGCAGGAGCTCACCTAAAACGCGGCCATTTCAGTTAGGTCTGCCCCCGGAAGTCTCTTTTGAGCTTTTTAATATTATATTCAACTATTTTCATCTGTAATAAAAATTTTATTGAAAAATTGCATTTCTTATTTTTATCCCTTCCTCTGCACCCACATTGCACCTTAAATACTTAACACAGCACCATACAGTACTCACAACATTTGCCATGCATCTATATTGCACCCACATTATTTGGCATGCCACAGTGTCACTTTGACCCACAAAACTGCCAATTAAAATAAGCCATTGTCAGGTACCAATTAAAATACCACAGTCACTTTACCATTAGCATATGCAACATGTTAACATTTGCTCATTAATATGCCACTGTTAGTTTGCCCATTAATATTCAACTGATAGTTTGCCTATTAATATGACACAGACAGTTTGTCCATTAGCATGCCAGTGTTAGTTTGCCCATGTCTATCCCACAGTTAGCTTGCCCATTAAAATGTGACCTGAAATTTGCATTAATATGCCAGTATTAGTTTGCCCATTAATATGCCACAGCCAATCTGCCCATTTATATGTCACTGTTAGTTTGCAATTCATATGCCACAGCCAATCTGTCCATTAATATGCCACTGTTAGTTTTCCCATTAATATGTCATAGCCTATTAAAGGAGAAAAAATCCAATGGTTGCTGGAATAATATTGAGAAATATAGAACTGGAAAATATGATCCATACCTGTTTTGTTCTCCTACTTACCAGATATAAACTTAACCTTTGAAAGTCAGCTGGCATTAACACAGTGGGAGATTTGTTTAATCTGGTTCAACTGATCCCTTTCTCAGATATTAGTAAAATATTTAAATTACCTTCTCGAGAGATATTTAATTATGTTAGACTAAAATATTTTTTCTCAAATCCTTTAACTGAATCAGATATATTTGGTCTTGAAAATTTCAAACATTCTCGCTAATTTAAAAATCGTGGACAATCCTTCCAGAAATGGGAAACAGAGTTAAACTTATCATTTCCAATCCAGACATGGCATTCTGCCTGGATAATGACTAGGAAAGCTCTTCATTGCATTAATCTCCATGAACAGTTTTACAAGCTTACCCACAGGTGGTACATGGTTCCCACACTCCTGGCTAGATTTCAAACAAATCAAAGTAATATGTGCTGGATATGTCAGGAGAAGGTGGGAACCCAGATGCACATCTTGTGGGAATGCTCATATTTTGAAACATTTAAAAATAAATGTCCTTAGTTATTGCAGCTATTGGATCAACCTTATTCAGTACTGTCCCTGACATGTATTTTTCATAGTGACATCCGAGCCAAAGATAAACATATTAAATATCTTATAATTAATATTTTCTTTGCCTTTAATATATGTCTGGGAAGAGACTGGAGTACTCCAAAAGTCCCATCTTAGCCTGAGATACAAACACAAATTAAATTCCAGGCCTCTTCTGAGAAATATTTTTATAATAAAGATGAGACAAACAGGTTGAAATATGGTAAGATTTTGCTATGTTGGTCTTTGATATTGGATTAATGAGTGTATTGTATTCCCTTTGAGAGATATTAGTGGTTAAATAAACATCTCTGCACCATAATACTTCCTCAATTCTAAAATGGGAAGATACTAAACTTTGAGACACCAAAACATTATAATATATATTGTTGTGCTTAATTTACCTATGTGAGTTTGTTATTGTAAGTCTGTTTTTTTTAGTATGATTTTTTTCTTGTTTGTCTGGTTTTTCCCCTCTTTTCTTTGTTTTGTTTTCTTATTTCCTATTTTTTTCGGATGGCAATGACAAAATAAAAGTTCAGCAGCTCTTTGTGCTGCAAATAGGATGCCAGCCCTGGTGTCCCCATGATGGGGGTGTCAACCAGTGCGGTCCGCACCCCCTGAACCACTCTTGGGACACCACTGCTTGTTGGCCATGGAAAGCTGCCAATGTGAAGACCCGAAAGCTCCTCACAATGTAAGGGGGTTTATACCCCAAGTCCATCACGCAGAGACTATACGCCAGAAAGAGGGTGGGTGAGGTCTGGGGGGGTGTCATAGCCATCATCCTGGATGAAACCCAAAGCATCTGGGACACATCAGGCAACAGGCATTTAGGGAAGATCAAATAAAGAAATGGCAAACCAAGACCCTGAATGGAATGTACAATCGACAGATAGCCGAGGTGGCTGACATTAGGATATCCTACCAGTGGTTGGAGGATGCTTGACTCAAAGATAGCACTGAGGCATTGATGAGAGCAGCACAAGAATAAGCACTGAGCACCAGATCCATAGAAGTAGGGATCTACCACAAATGGAGACAGTCCAACATATAGGGGCAGTGTGTAAGATCCAGACAGACAAACAGGTTCTGGCCAATCAGCCTGACATCATTGTAGTAGACAAAGACCAGATAGCAGCAACGGTGATAGACATAGCGGTGCCAAGTGACTGCAACATCAGGAAGAAGGAATATAAGAAGCTGGAGAAGTACCAGGACCGGAAAGAGGAGCTAGAGAAGATGTGGAAAGTGATGGTCAAAGTGGTTCCAGAAGGATAGGAGCACTCGGGGCTGTGACACCTAAGCTGGGAGAGTGGCTCCAAAAGATTACAGGAACAACATTAGAACACTTTTACCAGAAGAGTGCAGTGCTTGGAACAGCTAAGATACTGCACAGAACTCTCAAGCTGGCAGAGGACCCAAGGTTGAGGACGACCCACACCACACAAAGGAGGGTGAGAAAAAGAGCATTTTTGTAATGCATATTTTTGAAGAGTTGGTGATAACTGATAACCCGATAATTATAACCTAAAGCAACTAGTTGATTCAAAACATCAGTAATTAAGGTTAAGGTTTTTACACTCCTGCTGTGTTTTTTGTTTCGCTACAAGATTCTTATTTATCATTTACTGTACCCACACAAATTATATATCGTTTTATTTTGGGATAAAAATTACTTTCTTTAGATCCCGTAATTTGATCACATCATGTAATTTAATGTAAAAAATTTAAAACACAAAATTGAAAAATTGAAAAAAAAAATTACTTTTACTTATCTACAAAAGTTGATTCAAAACATCAACAATTAAGGTTAAGGTTTTTACACTCCTGCTGTGTTTTTTGTTTGGCTACAAGTATCTTATTTCTCATTTACTGTACCCACACAAATTATACATTGTTTTATTTTGTGATAAAAATTACTTTCTTTAGATACCGTAATTTGATCACATCATGTAATTTAATGTAAAAAATGTAAAACAAAAAAATTACTTTTACTCATCTACAAAAGCTAATAAAAAAATGTTAAATGGATTCTAATATTTGTCTTGAGCCTAAACAATGTTTACATACTTTTCTGTTGTTTTTTGCAAGTTAAAGGGCAAAATTGAAAGTAGCATATTGCTATTTCCTAACCATTTATCTTACAGTGAACATTTGACCCCAAACCTAATCACCACCTTAACTCTAACCCTAACCTTAATTGTAACCCTAACCCTAGATTTACAGCTAACTATTGTTTTTTAAGTGTAATGTTGTCTAGCAACAGCAACATAGCTGTCATTAGAATATGGAAACCAACTTGTGCTTTGTGGATCGATCACGTGTCATTTTAACAACAGATATCAGTGTTGCTTAATGCTTTGTCATCCACCTGAGCGGTGGATGCAATAGTTGATCGCATCCACCACTTATTTTAATGCATAACATTCCATGCCATGACTTTGTCTGAATAGAAATAAAAGCCATAACAGCATGGAACGTCAGAAGGTCATTAAAGGGTTAAATATTCAACCCTGTGGTATTGTACCCATTCAGAAACAACTAGAAATTGTATGTATTCTATTGTGTCACTAAAGAGGATGCATTTTTCATTTGTACATCAGACTAGTACTGCCCTTAATGAAGTCTAAAGCCAGGAAATATTTTTAATTTAGAATCAGTAACATTTTTTTATTCTGCTCCACTTAAAATTTAAGTTCTGTTTCATAAGTGTGAATCTGTCCTATTTACAAATCAGAGCCCCATACTCTATAGTTTTGCTAGTTCAAATAGGGGTCTATTTATGTTAGGCCAATAAATTAATAGTGAAATGCAGGATATTGTCAAGGAAATTACAAAACTAAAAATACCTGAGATGAAAATACAGGAATATATGTGTTTTTGTTATTTTTAATTTCTGAAATTAAAACACAAAAATAATCCTGTTTGTCAAAAAATGGGAATTCACATGTATATATTAACATATTTACTGGCATAACAGCTCTTAGGGAATAACAATACCAATGATATCATGTCAGCTCTAGTGTTTCATCACATCACTGGATATCAATCCTCATCCACAGCTGTTAGGATATTTGCAAAACACACAAAGAAAAAAACACACCACAGGTGAAAATACTAAAACAATAATATCCCTAACAGCACTGCAGCACTCAGCACTTTCCATAAAAAAAAAACACTCCAAACCCATAGTGCAATACTGTAGGTAAAACATATATATGGTGGGGTTATGTATGCACTCACAAAGAGATTGAATCTGGCTCATCTAACGTGTGTCTTTAAGATTTATAAAAACTTCATTCTTGAGGATATGTATACCCTTCCCCATAATTTAATGTATATTGGAGTACCATTTCATTTCCAAAGTGAGGATCTATCTTGATTTGCAATGCAACATTCCCTACTGTGGAAGTACCTTTACATAGCCTGTTCAGCCCTCAAAATCAGGCTGTATTACATAGTCACATACTAGTTTAGGTTGAAAAAAGACTTGCATCCATTAAGTACAACCCATTTCCTATTATTTATTTACCGATGTTGATCCAAAAGAAGGCAAAGAAAACCCCCTTATTTCTGCAATTTCGAATTTTGCTTTCAGTCAGTAAATATTAATGGCTATACTAACTTGTATAGCTTTCTATGCAACGGCTCATTAAAAAAGTATCCGCTTTTAAAGGCATTAAAGTTATTTGCTAAAAACACCTTTTTAGGTAGTGAATTCCATACCTTAATTGTTCTTACTGTAAAAAAAAATCCTTCTGATGTCGTTGACTAAATCTCCTTTCTTCAAGTCTTAGTGCGTGACCTCTTGTCCTTTATAATGTTCTGTTAAAAGGACACTCCCACCAAAAAATTAAAAGTATTTTTTTTACTTTGTATTGTTGATATCAGACATGTCTTTTGTTTTTGTTATGTGACTGTATTTAATAAAATATGTAACTAAACAAGTGTGACAGGGTGCCGCAATTTTGTGAAATATAGTGTTTTTGGGTGCCACCCCCTAGTGACTTTACAGCAAAAATTTCTCACTTTGGGGCTGGGAACATAGAATACAGTCTATAAGTCAGAATTCTGATCATTAACTTGCACTGAATGGGAGGGTAATGTAACTATTATATCACAAGGGGGCGGAGTTATGATATTGTTTGATTAGGTTAATCTCCTCTCTTTGTGTTGGAAGGCAGGTAAAAAACAGTTGTACACAGCCACCTATTCCTGCCCACCATGATACACAGGAGCCAGTAAGAAAGCAGGGGAGTACCTTATGACATCATCATGCAGGCTTTGGCTACAGCTGTAAAGTGAGACTGGCTGGAAGATTTTGGATGATGTTGCATCATGGGAAATATTCACAAAATGGAGCCAGGAGATTAACACCTCATTTTATTTGTCCTTTTATATGCAATTAATGAAATCATATAAAAAACAGTGGCATATGATATATATATGTGTTTGTTTTAAATGAAAAGGTTATCTAGTTACATCTTATGTAAGTGATAGTGTTCCTTTAATAAAAAGATCTTTAGAAAGCCCTTTGTATGGGCCCTTATGGAATTCACTGCCATGAGTTGGTATAGTTCCGTATATGCATAAAAAAAGAAGTTTAGATAATTGCACTAATGCCTGACATTATCATATTAATTTTAATTAATCTGCACTAATTGCAAAGTCTATAGTAAACTGTATAATCCACAAAGAATACTTTTTTAAATTAATCTGTTTATTTGCATGTATTCTAGCTTGTACTTAATTGGTAGATTCTGGTTACTTAAGAGGGGACTGATCTGGAATCCCATAAAGCAGTTTATATTGAGGACCAACTCGTCATCACTGTTGCATTCTTGAAGATATCTGTCCTATGACCACATCTATGTACACCTTTAAGTACAGTAGAATGAATGTAGATGGTGTTAAACGGCTAGCTAACTGTATTTCTACTCATCACAAAACATGATTAATAGGTTGGACAGTAGTGTGGCTTACATTGTTATTTATTTAGGTGGAGGATCCCAGGGCATGTACATCAGCAGCTTGCAGCTGGTGGGAGTCAGATGGGCCTGGATGTAGTGAAGGTCAGGGGCGTTGCTAGATCTCCAAAAGATCCGGGGCTGGAGCCCGAGATAGATTTGATAGAAGTGGAGTAAATAAGCTCACATGGTTAGGCAGCATACAGACTGATATATATGATGCTAATGAACAATAGGTATATCTGGGTATATATCAGGGCTCAACAAATCCCGGGCACCAGGAAATTATACCTGGCACCCAGTTATTGTTGTCCCTGCCTGGTGCCTTCACCGCTGGAATCATTTTATTTATTTATTTATCCAGCGGAGCGCGAGGGACCAGAAATAACAGCAGGGCACAGACCAGGTTAGAATGAGGTATAGCAGCCAGGAGGGGGACATATTGATAGATGCACTTTTTATATCGTAAACAACAACAAAATTGCTGACTTGTGTGTAAGTGTATGTGACTGACTGTGTGTGTGTGTGTGTGTGTATGACTGACTGCATGTGTGTGTGTGTGTAACTGATTGTGTTTATGTGACTGACTGTGTGTATGTCTGCCTGTGATTGACTGTATGTGTCTCTGACTAATTGTATATGTTTGTCTGTCTGTTACTAACTGTGTGTGTGTGTTTGTCTGTGACTGACTGTATGTCTGCCTGTGACCGACTGTATGCGGTTTGTCTGTATGTGTGTGTGTGCCTGTCTGTCTGTGACTGACTCCACAGCATTGTGCAAATGTGTAGGTATAACACAGACTCCACAGCAATAAAACACACAGTAATGTGCAGTGTGTGAGTGTATCACAGTCTCAACAGCAATAAAACTCACAGTAATGTGCAGTGTGTGAGTTTATCACAGTCTCAACAGCAATAAAACTCACAGTAATGTGCAGTGTGTGAGTTTATCACACACTCATGATACACATTACTGTACCATAATACACAATAAGGCACGCAAGAAACTCACATTACTCAAAGTTACACTAATAGACATAAATACACAGCCATAAATACACACATATACACATGCAGCCACACATACACACTTGCACAGTTACACATACATACACACACCCTTACACACAGAGTAATTCCCATGATTTCAAAATAACTGAGCATACAAAATGTTGTGTATGTTGCAAACACCATTTACCAGACTTTGAGAAAAAAAAAGTAGACCAACAGTCTTATAATATCCCATAATATACGGGATATCACCCCCCCCCCCCCCCCCCCACATAGATACCCTTACATAGACAACCTTACACTCACACACTCTCTTACACACACACACATCCAGACAACCTAAAACAGACACCCTTATACACACAGATGGCCTTTCCCACACAGATATTCTGCCACGCAGACACGTGTGTAAATCTGCAACTCTCACACGCACATCATAAGTATTTCTTTTTTTAATAAAAAGGGGTCAAAAACCTGGGGAGAATAGGCTGAGGTATGAAGGTATGCTCCTTCTACCAACCTCATAAAAGAGAGAAGTGCAGGGAATTGAGATGGGAATTCAACTGAATGGGAGAATTTTTCCAACTCTGCTACTTTAGCCTTAATTTTGAAATTCCCATCTCACTTCCCTGCAATTCTCTCTTTCATGAGTAAATCCCATAATATAATGAGCAGCACATTCATTCATAATGTATGGGTTTAATACTATCACCAGTTACATGGGATGTGTAATGCCATGTGTATGGACTTTTATTGCCATGAATATAAAGACTAAATATAAAGATGAATCACTATTATTTATATTGAATGTGATAATCAAGTGTGAAAATAAAAATAATATGAGATGATAGCATTGTTTCACATTGATTATCACATTCAATATGAATCATAGTAATTAATCACATTTCTCCTAGTAATCTCACTGGGATTCACACTCACACACACTCATAACTCTGCCACTCACACTTTCACTCTCACAAGCTCTGCCACTCACACACATATACGCGCACCCTCATAACGCTGCCACTCACGCTTACACTCATTCACACACACTCTTCCAAACACTCACACTCTGCCACTCACACACACACTTACATTCTCCCACTCACACACATAACTCTGCCACTCACGCTTACTCTCTTCCACTCAACCCACTTACACTCTGCCACTCACATACATGCACACTCATAACTCTGCCACTCACACTTACACTCACTCACACACACTTACTCTCTTCCAAACACTCACAACCAGCCACTCACACATGTGCACACTCATAACTCTGCCACTCACACTCTGCCACCTATATACATGCATATGCACACTCATAACTCTGCCACTCACACTCTGCCACTTACATACATACACATGCACACTCATAACTCTGCCACTCACACCCAATTACACTCTGCCACTTACATACATACACATGCACACTCAAACCTCTGCCACTCACACCCACTTACATTCTGCCACTCACGCTTACACTCATTCACACACACTCCTCCAAACACTCACACTCTGCCACTCACACACACACTTACATTCTCCCACTCACACACATAACTCTGCCACTCACGCTTACTCTCTTCCACTCAACACACTTCCACTCTGCCACTCACATACATGCACACTCATAACTCTGCCACTCACACTTACACTCACTCACACACACTTACTCTCTTCCAAACACTCACAACCAGCCACTCACACACGTGCACACTCATAACTCAGCCACTCACACTCTGCCACCTACATACATAAATATGCACACTCATAACTCTGCCACTCACACTCTGCCACTTACATACATACACATGCACACTCATAACTCTGCCACTCACACCCACTTACACTCTGCCACTTACATACATACGCATACACACTCATAACTCTGCCACTTACATACATACACGTGCAGACTCATACCTGCCACTCTTTCTTACAGTCTGCAAGACTCGCATTCAAATCTTGAGAGGGCGGAGTTGCGCGTGAGGGGTGGATCCGAGAGCAAGGGGGCGGAGTCTGGTGCTGTCCAGCATCCAGATTGCAGCATGAAGTGGGAGGACCGAGCGTGAGGGGGCGGGGCATATCACGAGGGGGCTTGGTCAGAGTCACCATCCGGGGCTATGGAGGGGAGATTCGGGGCTTCAGCCCCAGTAGCCCCCCCCCAGCGACGCCTCTGGTGAAGGTAAAGCTGTTAAGAAAAAAAAATGCATGATTAATGTTTTATTAATGTTTTGCACACCGATGAAGAGCAGGGGTGAGTGAGGCCCGGCAGAGTAGACTGGTGTAGTAGGGCCTCAGCAGGAGCTGGCTGATGTGCTTGTCCCTCTCCAGGCCAAAGGAACTCATCCTCTTCTTTTGGGTACAAAGATGCCACAATTTCAGATAAAAGAAGTAAAGTGAGAGAACAGTGCAAATAAGTAGCCTTTAAAGTTGATAACGCATCTATAGATTCTTTGTAATTATGATCAGGTGTGTCGGTGTCTATGGCCCCTTCAACCTCCAGGATGGTATCGGTGCCTATGACCTGGAGAAGCTGTTTCTCATACAGGTCATTCAGCTCTGGTGGGCCACTGCCAGTACACCTGGCAGCGGCAGAAACTCTTGAAACCTTCCTCTTCAGCTGTCTCTACCTAAAATAAAACTGCAACATTTTAATTTTATTTTTTACTATTAATGATCATCTCATGTCCAGAGTGACCAGCAGACTTACCTCAGCCCTTGATAATACTTCCCCTGTTGCTGACAGACAAGCCCACGGACACCATCAACAACTGTGGAACACAAACCAAAAATACTACCTCCAAAAATATACTTGAGTATATACTGAGTGGAAAATCATGCCTCAGGGATGATCTTCATTATAAATTCATGCTGTACTCCTACAACTCTGCTC
This sequence comes from Pelodytes ibericus, assembly GCA_036172795.1. Taxonomy (NCBI): domain Eukaryota; kingdom Metazoa; phylum Chordata; class Amphibia; order Anura; family Pelodytidae; genus Pelodytes; species Pelodytes ibericus. The sequence goes on from CM069859.1 coordinate 81,910,468, forward strand.
TCAGTTCAAGCAAAGCTAATTATCAACATTAATATCAAACCATTCATCAAACCTCTCCTAAACATGTTACACTCTCCTCAACCCTCCTGCTCCTCTGCCCTGCTCCACTCTTATTTACCTCTTGCATCTCACTTCAAAATTAAGCTGACACTATCAGCTGTAACTTTACCAAACCCACTCTGAATTTCTTCTCCCCTATAGTTGAGAATGAGGTAGATAAGCTGCTCTCCTGCTCGAGAGTCAAGACCTAATACTCGTGCACTAGACCCCATCTCACCTTCTTTGCTATATACCCATCTTCTCTGCCCAGCTATTACCTATCTCATCAACCACTCTCTGTATTCTGGAATAGTACTTTGTGATTGGTTGTGATAAAGGCATGTGAATTTTCACAGCTTTCGATTCAAACTCCAAACTTGGACTTTAGTGAATATGATCTATGAAAGGAGCCACTAGATAATGAGTGTGATAGCTATTACCCAAGCTGCATTGACAGTCCCACTAATTATGCTTTTGTAAACAATATAATTTGTGTTTTGCTGTCTTCTGTGTCTTCATCTCACCCACATTCTACCCATCACAAAATGTCACTGTTGTTCCACGGTTTGATTTAACTGCAGTATGTAACCCCACTTTTTTTCCATCCCTTGCCTCTATACTCTATATATTTTGTTCATTGTTGCTCCTTCACACATCTCTCAGTATGGATATATGTGTAAATAGTAAATGCAACTTCTAAAGCCTAGTTTGATTTATTACAGATATAATGGCATGTGGGCATTCAAACCCTGTCTGTCATGAGTATTTGGGATATGTACATTCAGAAATAGCTTATACAAGCTAGTAACAGTGCTTTCTGCTAGTCTACCTGGTATTAGTTTCTGCCTAAGGGCAAACAAAGTCAGAGATGCTTTACTTGTCTGCTAAATACTTTAATCAAGTAATTTGAATTAAATATATTTTCTTTATATTGTTATATTTAAATATGTTCTATTAAAATATCAAAAAAGCTTTTCTGGATGTCATTTGATGCATTCTTATTATTTGAGAACAGATCCATGGCTATTAAATAAAAAGACAGTAGATGGTGCTAGTGTAACAGAAATATTTTCTAAGCCTGACTTTTTTTTTAGGTTGGATATGTGTAAAATTATTAATGTTAGTATTGCTTTTTTTAAATAAATATATTTTCTGTTGGGAGATTATGTAAATATGATTTAAGTCAAGGAAAATAGATTTTGTTACGTCCTTGGAAAATATCTGTGGCATAATAAAATTTGATACTATATGTAGGGATAAAAACATAAATAAATTAAAGAATGAAAAAGAGGCTTGCTAGAATGGTGCACGAGGCACATCAGAAAACCTATCAGGAAAAACTAAATGACCTTTATCCAATATGTATAGCATAGAGAACTTGGATGTGGATAAGACACAACATTTGAATATATCAAAAGAGTTGAGAAAAGAAGCATATATCACCAAAATAGAAGTGTCAGAAAATAAATAATTTTCTGACTTTGAAAAGACGTTACCACAAGGGATATGTGTAAAAGCATTATTTTATAGAAGTGGTGGATTGATGCACAGCACCTATGTACATCATAATATGAACCTAATATATATGTGTATAAATAGTAAAATGAATAATATATGAGCCATTTCTTTTGTATAGGAATAGTGCAATGGCCAAATAAAAAAGCAAACTACTCCCTACTTAACATTACAGCACCTGATAATTTGCTTGTCCTTGTGTGACCTAGTTTACTAAATGGTCAAATATATCTCACATTACTATTGTACACAATGGTCAAGTCCGCAGACTGGAAACCCTTTGATGTGTTGTATTTGCATGCTTTAATATAGGTGCTTCAAAGTATTAAATATGTATCCTTCTATGTGATCAGGTTATGTTAAATAATGCCACATTATGTGGTTTCATCTTTGGTATTTAGAATCACTGATTTGATTTTAAGTATAATTATCCTACCTGTGTCTATTACTATTTTTTTGGATTACCTAGCTTTGATATTTTGGACTCCCTTTTGACTACGTTGCCTTCTCATACCCAGACCTTGGCTTTGCTCCTTTTTTCACTCAAGAACCTTCTCTGCTGGCCCAGACAATTTGGACTTCCTCTGACTATACTTTTTGCCCATCCCTATTGTTGTGCTGCCTGGTTTATGTTCTCTGGAGCTCCCCTGCGCTACGCTCGCACTTTTCATATAAGACACTTTAGGAAAGAAAAAGCAAGTCTCAGCGTTTAGTATTTTTGTCTATGACACAAACTTTGAAATATATCAGTAAAGTAAAGAAAAGAATCACATTTCACTAACATAGAGGTGTCATAAAATAAATACATTTCAGATTTTTAAGATGTAACCACAAGGGATGTATGTAAAAAGCATTATTTTGCAGGAGGAGCTCGAAACGCATCAGGCGTTCCAGTGTTTATCACTAGCCACTTGGTTTTCCTCTTCAGCACAGGTACGTAATAAATGTATTACGATCCAGCACTTTTGGATCCAGCGTGGGTTTTTATCCTTGGCTTTAGGTTGTATTATCCCTTTTAGTAGCTCAAGCGTGCATCACATACTTTTCGAATTTTTATTAATATATTGGATAAATAGAAAAATTATTATTACCAGATGTGCACCATTTGCATAGCGTCTGTATGATTGCCCATGCATTAGCCTGGGATAACGTTTCAACAACTCCACCTATTTGGCTTGATATTGAAAGAGCTGAGATGGGCCAAATAAAACCTATCAGCCTGTTCTGGAGTCAAAAGGTTACAAGTAAGAAATGTCCCTTTAATAATCCAATAATCAAAAACCAGCATATCACTATTGCTAACCTGAAAAAGAATATTTTTAACAACAGTGATCAAATTTCTCTTGACACACAAATAGATACATTAGAATTCGATTTAGGTAATATCAGTCTATCACACTGGAAATTAAATAACATAACCACAGTTGCTGATATAGCACCACAGGGCATCTTACATCCATTTGACGTACAGCAGACATTACAGAGAATAAAAACCTACCTCCACAAAAGGTTGACAACAGAGAAGGGCCCCATTAGTGACCTTATAGGAATGCACTTAAAAAAAAAGTACCATCAGGGTCTCCCGTTTTCTATTAGGCTTACAACTACTGGAGAAGCCATCTCCTTGGAGTAACTGGGAACATGATGACTGGCATCAAGCAATAAAACTGACAAAAAAAATAATACATAGTATTAATCTGATGGAACTTCAACATAAAATTAATATGCGATGGTATATGGTTCCAAGTAGATTGCACAAGATCAACCCAGCAACCACAGATCTATGATGGAGGTGCGAAATTAAAAGAGGCTCCTTAGCACATATCTTTTGGTAATGTCCAAATCTGAGGCCCACAATTATCCAACTCCAAAATTTTCTAAAGGATCTCATAGGCGCTACTTTCATCCTAAAACCAGAAAATTTCATTTTTAACATACAGATACCTGGAAATAACAATCAGAGGAATTTAATTATCCATATGTTGACAGCGGTAAAAATATGCATCGCTAGAAACTTGGAAAAAAAAGGGGGATTCAACTGGTTGGTTATTACAAACCAGATAGAGATTCAATCGAGGATGGAAGCAGGCCATTATAGTAGAACAGGTAATTTCAATAGATACCAACAGATATGGGCTCCCTGGACACTCACAAGAAATACTGATTGGACTATTTCGCCTCCTGGCGGCCCGCCTCCCATTCTTTCCCCGACGCCGTAGCAAACCCCCAGAAAAGAGAATGACTGGTGTGAATGTGAACTGATTGTAAATGAAGATGTAAAACATCTTCGATTTGTTTGTTTGTAAACTACAGGGAGTGCAGAATTATTAGGCAAATGAGTATTTTGACCACATCCTCCTCTTTATGCATGTTGTCTTACTCCAAGCTGTATAGGCTCGAAAGCCTACTACCAATTAAGCATATTAGGTGATGTGCATCTCTGTAATGAGAAGGGGTGTGGTCTAATGACATCAACACCCTATATCAGGTGTGCATAATTATTAGGCAACTTCCTTTCCTTTGGCAAAATGGGTCAAAAGAAGGACTTGACAGGCTCAGAAAAGTCAAAAATAGTGAGATATCTTGCAGAGGGATGCAGCACTCTTAAAATTGCAAAGCTTCTGAAGCGTGATCATCGAACAATCAAGCGTTTCATTCAAAATAGTCAACAGGGTCGCAAGAAGCGTTTGGAAAAACCAAGGCGCAAAATAACTGCCCATGAACTGAGAAAAGTCAAGCGTGCAGCTGCCACGATGCCACTTGCCACCAGTTTGGCCATATTTCAACATCACTGGAGTGCCCAAAAGCACAAGGTGTGCAATACTCAGAGACATGGCCAAGGTAAGAAAGGCTAAAAGACGACCACCACTGAACAAGACACACAAGCTGAAACGTCAAGACTGGGCCAAGAAATATCTCAAGACTGATTTTTCTAAGGTTTTATGGACTGATGAAATGAGAGTGAGTCTTGATGGGCCAGATGGATGGGCCCGTGGCTGGATTGGTAAAGGGCAGAGAGCTCCAGTCCGACTCAGACGCCAGCAAGGTGGAGGTGGAGTACTGGTTTGGGCTGGTATCATCAAAGATGATCTTGTGGGGCCTTTTCGGGTTGAGGATGGAGTCAAGCTCAACTCCCAGTCCTACTGCCAGTTCCTGGAAGACAACTTCTTCAAGCAGTGGTACAGGAAGAAGTCTGCATCCTTCAAGAAAAACATGATTTTCATGCAGGACAATGCTCCATCACACGCGTCCAAGTACTCCACAGCGTGGCTGGCAAGAAAGGGTATAAAAGAAGACAATCTAATGACATGGCCTCCTTGTTCACCTGATCTGAACCCCATTGAGAACCTGTGGTCCATCATCAAATGTGAGATTTGCAAGGAGGGAAAACAGTACACCTCTCTGAACAGTGTCTGGGAGGCTGTGGTTGCTGCTGCATGCAATGTTGATGGTGAACAGATCAAAACACTGACAGAATCCATGGATGGCAGGCTTTTGAGTGTCCTTGCAAAGAAAGGTGGCTATATTGGTCACAGATTTGTTTTTGTTTTGTTTTTGAATGTCAGAAATGTATATTTGTGAATGTTGAGATGTTTATTGGTTTCACTGGTAAAAATAAATAATTGAAATGGGTATATATTTGTTTTTTGTTAAGTTGCCTAATAATTATGCACAGTAATAGTCACCTGCACACACAGATATCCCCCTAAAATAGTTAAAACTGAAAACAAACTAAAAACTACTTCCAAAAATATTCAGCTTTGATATTAATGAGTTTTTTGGGTTCATTGAGAACATGGTTGTTGTTCAATAATAAAATTAATCCTCAAAAATACAACTTGCCTAATAATTCTGCACTCCCTGTAATCATCCATTTCCTTCATAGTAGTGAAAGCTTGTCAAGATATTATTATTATTCTATATTGTTCTTTTTCTGGAATGTTTGGAAGCTTTACAAAAATTCTGGTCGATTTAAGTTAGGAGTAGGGAGAAAATTCTACAATAGAAATTTGTTGTATTTGGTGATATAATTTGAAATTGTTTATATGTCTCTTTTTCTCCTTTCTCCTTTTAAAATAAAAGAGCTAATAAATAAAAAATAAAAAATAAAAAAATTATTAATGTAAGAATCCTTTATTTAGTGTGGGAAAAGTTCAGTGGTAAAGTAAAAATGCACGCACATAGCAGCACCAACAGTTCCAATTATTGTAGGAACTTATAAACACAATCGTTAAAATAATACATTTTAATGTAGTCCATGGACTCAAGATAAAAACAATAAACTGCTGTTCTGTATTTGCATTTTTATTTTGTGGTAGTCAAGGTGCTTCATGCTTAACATGATAGCATCGGATAATTGGCTGGCACTTGTGTGACCTGTTGAATGCAATGGTCAAGTAGGTAGACTGGAAACCCTTTGATGTGTTGTATTTGCATGTTTTAGCATAGATGTTTCAAAACATGAAAGATGTATCATTCAATTATTATTATGGGAATAAAAGAAAGAAAGATGCCATCTCTAACCAAGAAATGATAGATAGTAAAGTGAATGCTCAACAAAGATTAAAGTATTGGTTAGGAACTCAATGATCTTGATATTATTAGTGATTACACCAAGAAGTACGAACATTTCAAATCTTTACCCAATATCATGGATTTGTAATACCCAGCTAAGTTACATTGAACTATTAACCCCTTCCTGACACAAGGTACTTGCATCCCAGAAAACACAAGCACCAAAATGCCACAAGGTGATCGGTAGCCAGGAACAAAATGGCACCTGATCAGGGTCTTAAATGGTCTTAATAGACCCTGTGAGTCCCTGTCAAAAATGTGCGAGACTGCCCGGCTTCATGTGTGACGTCAAAGATGCATGCCGAACCCAGAATGTCGGTCAGCGCATGATTTAGAACATTTTGCTGTTGCTCATTTTGCAGCCTCATCTGACAGTTGGGATCCCGCTGGAAGTACCTGCAGCAGGAAATGAGCACAGCTCATCATGGAGAGCCACAATGACATTTTAAGTGCGGGACGTTCTGTGCCGTACTAGCATCTTTTGGTACCAGTAAAATAGGATGGCATAGAACATCCTTACATCAGAAAGGGGTTAATATAGGAAGTGCGGGCTAGGCCAAAACATTGAATGAGGCTCAGAAATAGGTATTACATAACAAACAAATACCATTAACATCAACATAGTCAACATGTAAGGGGGACCTAAGTATATGTAACAGGGTTTTGTGCAGGTCCACCTATACCCATGTGGTCCTTTTCCAGAGTTACCTTCTTGCGCACTGCAGGGCAATCCTGAGTCTCCGCTACCTGGGAGTTGAGGTACATGATGGCAGCAGTGCCTCCACCCAGTGGGGCATCCATGGTATGGATCTGGGATCCCACTAGGAACATATCTACAAAAGAAATAAAACTGACACAGAGCTAAATTAAATATAACTTTGTATTGCAAAGTAAAACACCATGAGAATAAATAACAGAGAAATAAACATAATACAGTAAAATATTTAGTGCAATGACCCATATAAACCTCAGCCACCCACAATAAATACTGCAGCCCACCCTAGGCATCACCCTACAAGCAGTCTGGTACCGTTAGTTGGTGCACCTAGTTGGGGCCCATAAATATTGTAATCCACAATATGGATGAAGTTTTAATGAAAAATATTCACTGGCAGAAAATCACTTTCAAGGTGCCCTGTGTGAGACAGGGGGAGAGGGTTTCAGCTATTTCACTGTACCACAGGCTGTAATCGAATCACTTCACCTGCTATTTCCTTATTGTGAAGCAGGCTTTGCCACACACAGCTCTGTATGCAGGTCTGCTGACATCCACATGCAGGGATATTCCTCCAGGATGCTTCAGTAATCCTTCTGGGCAGTAGATCAGACAGGCCTCAGTTCTGGGAGCCCAACCACTGCTTAACAGAAACTTTTCCTTTCTCTCTCCCATAGTTGCCAGCATCGACCATGTTTCCAGGGACACATATTTGGTCCACAAGCTGCAGAAAGACCATACAAAGTGCAGCCTGGCAGTATGTAGTATGGATATATGCACAAACTCCAATTAATTAATCGGACTGGAGATCTCATAGGATTGTGTCTGTGTTTATATCCATCCTACATACTGTCGGGCTGCACTTTGCATGCTCTTTCTGCAGCATGTGGAACAAATATGTGTTCCTGGAAACATGGCCAATGTTGGCAACTATGCTCTCCAGTTCTGAACTAACTTGTTTGTTTTTTTATTCATGTTTTCTAAAGCTCGCCATCTGCTGGGCACCACACAAAACTTCAGGGTAGTCAGTGACACAGCAGAGATGATTGTAATCCCAGAGGGGTTACATATGAAACAGTTTTGTCTGTAGATTGTTTCTGCTGAGCATTACAAAACCCTTCATTTGGGAGCATAGTTTTTAATATGAAGCAGAGGTAAAGTATTTTAGTTCAGAACTATTCTCCATTGGATAGTTTGTTTTCAGTTTATACATTTCAGCATGAATGTTGTTGTTCACTTTGATTTAGGTTGACTAACGGTACATCAAAAAAACAAAACTGTATAAAAAAAAAATTGACATTTGCAAATTCTGTCTTTTGGGGCTTAAACAAAACCATATTTTATAATGTCCTTATGTTCTGTTTTCTTAGCACTGCTGCACTTGCTTAATTCACCAAACCATTATTGATCTACTTGGATCTATTTAAGTTTGGAATCAAGAAAATCTTAGCAAGCAGGAGACCTATATTATTTTGAGAGAATCTAGTCAATAAAACACTTTTAACGTTGTGAAATGAAGGGATTTAATCTGTTTGGAAGATATAGACAAAAAACAGTACAAAATCAATATGTCTACATCCACATCCAGTCAGGGATTTTAGCCCTGCTGGCATTTTATTTTACTTTATTCCTCTAAGTGCTTAGATCATGATTGAGAATTGAAGTGCCTGACTGTAAATGAACATTTGTTATTTTCTGACCTATCTGTCCACCTCTTGACTTTATCTCTCTTCCATGGAAAATAAAAAAGAAAATGACTCTTTTGTGATTCAACTCTTAATCGACTACAGTGGGTATGTGTGATGTATTTTTTTTTTTTTACTTTATACTTTATTAATCGATAAGAGTTGCTTTATATAAATATATTTTTACATATGTACTGGCTACAATAAAAACAGAAGTGTTGGTATTCATATTACTATATTTATGTTTTCCACACGTTTTGTTCATAATGATAATAACTTAAATTGAGATCTTAACTGTGCTAGCCCGTCTTGCAATATTTGCATATTGTTGCTTCTTTTTTCCATGGCATGTTCTGAATATGTAATGTAGGCATCTGTCCATGAACCTAATAACTTGAAAAGAGATTAAGATGTGAGTCAGAACAAAAGGAAGAGAAAGAAAGAAAAGGAAAGAGTTAGAAAAAATTGCTGCTAAAAATACCAAATAGAGTTATTCCCAGAACTCAAGAGGGAAGATGTAAATACAAAATGGTATAAGAAAATACTGTATAGACCTGTGAAAAGTATACTATTTCATTTTAATAAATGGATAAACATAAATAATAAAAACACATATACACGTAAAGGTTACACCGGGTAGAATGTTGTAGTAGAACCTTGTTGGTAAAAACTGGAGCCCTGATGCATTTCACCATCAGGCTTCCTCAGAGGGTTCCAATTTACTATGGTGCAAACACTATTTCCATTTAGATTGAAGATATGTGCAAACTCTTCTCAGAAATGTATGTGTCATAGAATGATGAGGACTGTGTGGGAGCAGTTCTAAATAACTACTGCTTGCAGGTGCTGTCTGGCCAGTGGATAGTAACAGGATGCTCAGTAAACAAAAATGGTGTCTACTGCTCGTTGTGCAGTAGCCGTTCTTCGGGAATCCGCACAACTACTGCAAAGTTTGCAGCAAAAAATATTTTTTTTTAATTTTTCACATATATTGCAATTTAGGTAAACATTACCTTAAAATGTGAAGGGGTATTTCCAAATAACACCTCAATATGTGTTCAGCAACATCTCCTGAGTACAGGGATACCACCCATGCATAGGTTTGTTTTGGGGCTAAAAGGCCACATTTAGGGGGTGCGCATTTTGGTTTTCCAACTTGGAATTCTGACATGCAGAAAACTTGCGCCCATGTCCCATTTGGGATATTTTTGAAGCCAGAAAGTGTATTCTACCCCACAAAGCCATATACTTTTTAAAACTAGACACCCTAGGGTATTTCAAATGGTAGTATTTTAACACTTTCCATGCACTAATTATACTTCCAGCCTATGTCAATGTTTTGGGTTGTAATTTTTTTTCACATACATTGTACTTTGGGCATGAATTCACAGATCCTGTTATAGGTCAGTGCCAAACAACACCTCAATATGTGTTCAGCAACATCTCCTGAGTACAGGGATACCACCCATGTGTAGGTTAGTTAGATTATTTGGGGGTTAAAAGGCCACATTTGAGAGGTGCGCTTTTTGGTTTTTCAACTTGGAATTCTGACATACAGAAAACCTGCGCCCATGTTCCATTTGGGACATTTGTGAAGCCAGAATGTGTATTTTAAGCCACAAAACCATACATTTTAGCAAACTAGACACCCTAGGGTATTTCAAATGATAGTATTTTAACACTTTCCATGCACTAATTCTAGCACCAGCCTTTGTAAAATTTTAGGTTAGTAATTTTTTAATGTTCTGTTTCCACATACATTGTACTTCGAGCATGAATTCACAGATCCTGTTATGTGTCAGTGCAATACAACACCCCAATATGTGTTCAGCAACATCTCCTGAGTACAGAGATACCACCAATGCATAGGTTTGTTGGGTTGTTTGGGGGCTAAAAGGCCACGTTTAGGGGGGGGGGTGCATTTCCAACTTGGAATTTTGACATGTAGTCAGCCTGCGCCCATGTTCCATTTGGGACACTTTTGAAGCCTGTCAAAGTATTTTACCCCATCAAACCCTATATTTTGGAAAACTAGACATCCTACGGTATTTAAAATTGTGGTATTTTAACACTTACCAAGTGCTAATTCTACCACCAACCTATGTCAAACGGTTGGGATGTCATTTTTTCCCCACACACATTGTAGTTCATGCAGGAATTTTTAGATTCTGGTATTTGCCACTGCCAACCAAGACCTCAATATGTGTTCAGCAACATCTCCCGAGTACAGGGATAGCACCCATGCATAGGTTTGTTGGTTTGTTTTGGGACTAAAAGGCCACAATTAGGGGGGGGCACAATTCCAACCTGGAATTTTGACAGGTAGTCAGCCTGTTAGAAAAAATTTTAAGCAGTCCAATGAATTTTACCCCATCAAACCATATAATTTTAGAAAATAGACATCCTAAGGTATTTCAAATGGTGGTATTTTAATACTGTATATGTACTAATTCTACCACCAGCCTTTGTAAAAGTTTGTGGTAGTACTTTTTTGGGAGTTTTTTTCCACATGCATTGTACTTCAGGCATGAATTCACAGATTCTGGTATATGTCACTGCCAAACAACAACCCAATATGTGTTCAGCAACATCTCCCGAGTACAGGGATAGCACCCATGCATAGGTTTGTTGGTTTGTTTTTTGGCTAGAAGGCAACATTTGTGACATGCGCATCTCAAAATTCCAACTTGGAATTTTGACATGTAGTCAACCTGCGTCCGTGTCCTATATGGGATATATCTTTGAAGCCAGCCAATGTAATTTACCCCCACCAAACCATATCATTTTTAACGGTAGACACCCATCACTCCTTGTGGCAAGGGCTCAGCAGCCACCGATACATCACTAGATGATGTATCAGAAAGCTGACCAGGGTCAAAATCGAACCCTGAGTCCGCGGCCTCAGAATCAGTGCAAAGAAGGGGTTAATAGCTCTTAGAAGAGCCTATCTAGTTCTGTAATACATTACAGTACAAAGTAATTAATCCATAAAACAGTGCAGACAGCAAAACATACTGTTGCTGTGCAAGATTACTGCTTATACAGTGATGAATGGCAGGGAAAGGGTTAATACACAGTGAAAGACTTTCATAAAACCTGCCAATTTTATAAAATGTTATTTTATATCACTAATACTGATCTGTCTCTTTCCGTCACAAAAATTTAAGTGAATTTTGATCTGACCAGGGGGAATGGTGAACTTAATTGAGAAATCACCAAACCGCCTTTGCCACTAATTTGCTGTTACTGATCGCTATGCGGTCAGACAGCTTAAAAAAAAATCTCAAATACTTTTACTTTACATGTAATCCTCTAGCGGGTACGTGTAAAAAAAAAATTTAAAAAAATATGCAGATAAAAATTGCTTTGGCGTCAATATCATTGCGTAAGCAGTGATCGACAGCAAAGAAGGGGTTAATAACTCTTAGAAGAGCCTTTGTAGTACTGTAATAAATGACAGTACAAAAAAAATTAACCCCTAAAAAACGCACAAACAGCAAAAATAAATGCGCTGATGTGCACGATCACTGCTTACGCAAGATCAGTGGCAGGGAAGGGGTTAAACGCAGGGAATTGCTTTAATACATTTTTTTCTATTGTTTTATTATTCGTGTGTTGTGTATTTATTGTTTTTTGTACTTTTACTTACTTTTCTTACTTTGATCTGTCTCTCTCCCTCACTAAACAAAATGTGAGGAGAGGGAGGCAGATCATAACTGGTCAGATCAATATAGGGTTACTATTGATCTTACCAGTCAGTGGGGATGCTCAGCAGAGCATCCCCACTGCTTGTCAGTGTGCCTGGCAGTCACTGATTGCCTCTGTGAAGAGGCAATCGTGTGACAGCCAGAGAGCACAGGAAGCAGGTACTTCCTGCCTCCTGTGCTCTTGCCCTTAGAAGGGCAGCGCCATCTTGGTCACACAGTGACCAAGATCGTGCAATTTTTTTTTGTGTTCCTGATGTCTCGACTTGCGAGGCAATCAGAAACACTTACTGAGCATAGGAAGCGAAAAATTTACTTCCTATGCTCGTTTTTTAAATGCACGTGTTTTAAAGGCGCTGTGCCTTTAAAACCGGAAAAACTCCACTTTCAGTGCTCGTTTTGACACAGGACGGACTAGGTCCGTCCTGTGTCACTAACGCCTCGGCACACAGGACGGACCTAGTCCGTCCTGTGTCGCCAAGGGGTTAATATACCGATAATGCTTTATCACTCATTCTAGGTCACTCGTTGAATCTGGCTCAATGAGTGATAAAGCATTAACTAAACAAATATGTTGACCTCTGTACATACTCCTCTAAAATGAAAACACCTGCAATGCAAAACCATTTATTCATTCTAAGATCTCTCACTGGTTATTACTTATAAGAAATGATTCAATTTTGGTTTACAACTATTATGAAACTATATTGAAGCGAACAGAATTTTCTAATCATGTATTTGACAAAAAAGAGTTAGCTATGGCTCTAGCCACACAAGATATATATCTAACCTTGCTAAGATGTATTGAATTCAAATTTAAAGTTGGTTTAATTTGGTGAATGTTAAAATATCCACCTGGTCCTTTGCTATCTAAAAGTGGGGCATTGTGCTAGATTCAGATGGAAGAGCCTTCCTCTTGTGTCCAAGTACTACATAGTTGGTAATGTGCTTAGATTTGTTTGTTTTCCAAAATTAGACCAAAAGATAAAATGATGTGATTACATCCACAGATGACAGTTTTCATGTCACTCGAGTAATATCAAAACAGCAGAAAAGCATTGCTCAATATTTATTGATCAAATGTAATTGAATATTTTGTATTTAAGTTAATTATTGTGTTATAATTTGTTTGTAATACAATATAAGTATACACATGTTACTAAGTTTCAATGTGTAAAATATATCAGGTGGTAAGCAGTTCAGTAATTACTCCAACATCTTTCTTTATGTCTCCATCCCTTCCAAACATACCAGGACAAAAATAGTAATAATCTGAAATACAGCAGCCTGACCTTTCAACAAAGCACTCCAGTAAGAAATACATTCTCCATCTTGGGAGCTTAATCATTATATATGTGAAATACTTGGATTCAACAACAAAGCATAGACTAGCTTTCAAATTTCAAATTCCCAGTGAGATCACAGCTACAAATCCTTTATTGAACCTGTGACAAGTTATTTGTTATACTGCAGATCCTTATGTAAAAATATTTCCTGCTCTAACATCTTCTTTTACTATCTAATTGTTTTTATATCAATGGTAATGAGCATTTTTAGCACAAACTGGCAATATTTGAGTATAGCTGTTACCCATAAGTAACTAAGCAAAAATATCATGATAATATATATTTAGACACATTGGGGTAAGTTCTATAACAAACAAAAATAGTTTTTGTGGTGAACTGTGATTTGAAACTTGACATATGACAAAATTCAGATTATATTTAAGCATGTGTCTGACTATGTTCTGTCATTAAAAAAAAGTCAATTTAGAGTAGTGATATTCATACAAATGCTTTTATCAATTCCTGTCATATGCACATTTTTAACTTAACCCATTCATAAAAATAACTGTTTTCAGTAGCTGGTGAAATGCCTAAAATACGTTTCTCAGCACATGACTTGGCAAAAAAAGCAGTTTTAAAAATATTCATATGCTGAATAAACAAAATGCTAAAGTAATCAAGGACCTAAATGAAGCCTCACTGAATGTCGACAAAGCATAACCTGGTTGGTGATTTAATAACATATTACAAAATGGGAAGCAAGTACTAAATTGCAGCTGGTGAACTGAAGCATGAAGTTCATTGCAAATACTGTACATTATTGTTATTTCATTAGTATGTTGTCCTAATTGCTGTTACTTTCCTTTTGAAAATAGCATTTTCGTCCATTCGTCCGAATAACGAATACGAGAATGAAACTAACGAAAGCCGAATGAACAAATGCTAAATGAATGAAATTCATTCGTTCATTCAGATGCCGACAACCAATCTGATATGTCAAATTGCCGAAAAGAGTTAAATAAAGCCATACTGACCTAACTGTTGAATTCCACAGAACAGAGAAATCAGACATTCAGTGTTCATATCAGAGTCTTATGACTCTGTAGAATTTGTCCGTTTCGGCAATTGTCAACTACATTTCGAATTCAGTTATTTATGTAACTAAAGTGGTTCTATTTCATTAAAATTCGATTTTGGAAGTCGAGTTCCAAATTTGAATTTTAGTCAATAGACCCAATTGACTCAATTTCGACTTTAGTTGTTGCATTATAATGCTATTAGCCTTACATACAACAGCCTAAAAGACAAATTGAATGAATGGAAGGATTCCACAGCTCAGACATACTACTAGTGTAAGATTGGGGAACTGAATAAAAAAAATCTATATATTGTATGTCTGTCTGTATTTGTCAATTTTGTATAAAGTATTACTAAGCATTTTCTTAATTATGGATGTGAAATTTATAAAATGTAACGTGTAATATAGTTTTAAAAAAGTTTACATTTCATATCCATAATTATCAAAATTCTTAGTAATACAATCTATGTTAAATGCTTATATATTATATACTGACTTTGCCTCCAATTCACTCCCTGCACTTCACATACTGATTGTGAAGTACAGAGAGAGAATGACAGCAATTGAAAGGAAAAAAAACTAACTAATTTCCTGTTTAAAAAAAGATAATCCTTCCCTTGCTGATCACAGTTGTTTTAATGCGATCAGTTTCCTTCCAAGTTTATGGCCCTCATTTTTGTTTTTTCTCATAATTTTTTGCAATTTTACTATATTACTTATATTCTTTTTATATATTAATTTAATTACGGTTAACCCCTGCATGCCTGTACTTTAATTCTGATTGCTCAGGCCAGCTTATACTGGTCAAAGTTTTTTCTGTACTTTTTTGGGGGTCTGGGAACCTATATTTTAATTTTTATTAGCTATTAGTTATTTGAGATAAGTGGTTCAGTGTTAGGGTTGTACTAGTTGCGTACAATATTATTGGGAAAAAATTGATTTTTTTTTTTAAACTTCTCCCCTTATGTTTTTTTGAATACTAAATTGTAGATCATTTATATGTACATGGTATCAATCCAAAGAAAATTCTAACATATAACTTATATGGGTGCTTTAAATGAGAGAGAGGAAAACTAAGTTTAAACAACCACATATCAAAATGGAAAAATCACCTCTGGTCATTAGCCCAGGAAAATCCAAGGTTTTTTAAGGATTAATGCATGCCTTAGGAGTATCCCTGGTTAAATGGCGTAATATTTTATTAACATGCGCAAAGATTTTTCGCGGGACAGTTCAGATTTTGGAGTTACTGGCTCTTTAAAGCCAACAAATAACGTGTGAAACTGTCAACTGTGAATATTATATTTACATCTACACCACTAAAATTTGACTTTTTATGTTTCCATGTGTTTGGTTTCTACAAAATTATGTACATAAGCTGCTATATCTGAATTCCACAACCACTTACTACTGAACTTAGGACATTTCAGCCATTGCTGCATTAATTTCGTTATTATCATTTGTACGCATGTACATTTCACCTGTGTGCATTCAGTACATAGAAGGCTGTGGAATTCAGATGAAAGAGTTGAATTTCTACAGCTCAATAGCATAAGGTATGAAAGGATGAAATTCGGATGATTTCGACCCTTTCAACCGAATTCTCCAACCTTATACTATTTAAGTTAGGCCATTTTGTCCATTGCTGCATTCATTTCATTATCCCATTAGTTTGAATGGAAATTTCACCTGTGTTTAATGCAATTTCATACTACAACACAATACTACTAGTGAATGGTTGGGGAATTAGGATGAAAGAGTCACATTCCATCCGAATTTCATCCCCTATTATTAAGCTTAGGCAACATTTTTGTTTGATTTTGGATGCTTTCGGTTCTTTCGTGAATTATTTTCCATTCAAACAAATGAATATAACAAAATGAAAATAATTAATGCATTTTGTCCGAAGCAAATACAGCAGTGTATGAAATTAGTTTTAGACGAAACGAATAACAATTTTGTCCACATGTTTTGCCCATCACTAGTTCTGGGCCTCTCTACACATCTGATAAAGACTGTTTGTAGAATCACATGAAGCATCACAATTATATCTCATATTAACCCCTTCATAACTGATGACGGTCCTGGACCGTCATTGGGGAAAAACTCCCTTGGAGTCCAGGATAGTCATGCAGATACGATCGCTGTATCAGACATGGCTAAGTGTCTCGATACTGAGACACTTCAGCCATATCCATTGAGGTCCCCCTGGAATCCTCCGGGCACTGTGACAGCCAAAACAGCGCCCAGATGTTAATAGCTGTCAGGTGCTGTCAGGTGTGCGCTTTGACAGCTAAAATCTCTCCCTGCTCCACGGCGATCGTGGGGAAGGGGGAGCCTAAATATAGTGCAACTCTCCCCCTCAAAAATTTAAAAAAAAATGAAATAAAATTAATTAATTAAATAAATAAAAAATGTAAAAAAATTATAATAAATTATATAAAAATAAGAAGCTATTTCGTAGAGGACCAGTGACATATCTGTCTGTGATCCTCTAGGTATATATATATATTTTTTTTAAACACTGTTATTGGGGCCAGTCCTTTGCACTGGTCCCCAGCAGTAGATAGGTCCTGCAGCAGCTGGATATATGATCCATGCAGCCACAGGGTAACAAGAATAGCAACAATCTGTGCTAGTCTACAATAGGCTACATTTTCTATGATACTAAGGTCGATTTGGCTGGCTGAGCATGATAGGAAATGTAGTTCACAATCATTACATAAAAATACACATTATAAATCAGCAATGACCGTATCATAATTTGGCCCTGTACCTGCTACATAACCCAAACCTATACATGTGGGGTACCGCTATACTCAGGGGTCAGGGGAAGTTGCTGAACATATATTGGAGTGTTGTGGATGGCAATAAAATAGAACAACCCTTTAAATTTAAATTCATACCTAAAGTACAAAGTGTGTGGAAATAAAACACTATGCCAAAACTTGTCAGTGGTGGTAAAATGACTGAATCAAAAGTGTCAAAATAAGTGCAATATCCCCTGAATATCCAGGGATGTCTACTTTATAAAAATGTGTACATGTGGGCAGATATTCAGGGTTAATGACAGATATTGGTGTTACAATGTCACTAATGCTAATTTATTTAAAAAAAGGTTTTTTCATTAACTTTTGGAGCTTAATAAAATATTTTACAAATAAAATCAGGAAAAGTGTTGTTTTTTAAAATTATCACCATATTTTTTAATAATACAATAAATTATAAGAACAAAAGAAAGCCCTTCTTGTCCTGAAAAAAAAAAACTATAATTGGTGTGAGTACAGCAAATGACAAAGAAGAAAATTAAAGCTAAACACAAACACCTCAGAAGTGTTAAAACAGCCTCTGTCACTAACACACAACATTCCAAAAATAGTCCGGTCATGTGTGGTCAATGCTCCTGTACAAAATTTGTCTTTTGATATGTTAATGAGGGCACACCTCCAATGACCTCACAAGACATTCAATATACCTGTTGAATGAACAATCAGTCTCTTCCTGGCTTGCTTGCCTCCTGCATGCATGGGGCAATTTGTGATGGGTTATAATGGATCTTATGGTTGAAAACTATGATTAAGGTTAGTATTGGGAGAATGTGGTATTGTGTGTTGGACTGTCACTAATTATTGTATGTTACTGTGTTTTTGCCTCTTATTAAATATCTGTTAAAGTAGATGGACTCATTTATATTAATCTGGTGTTACACCACATCATGAAGGGGTTAAGTTAACTAAAAAAGAGGATTATCTCAAATGTTTATCTTGATTCCCATAGATGGCTAAATTGGCAAAACCAGAAATAGCACCAAAGTGATTTAAAATCGGTGTTGCACACTTAAATAAGGAGAACAGGACACAACATAAATGTGTTCTTTGGCATACATACCTATATGTCAGCTGTCAAACATTGTGGATTTTCACAGAACAAATTCAGCTCCACAGGAATCTAAATGATTGTGACGAAGTGCCCTTCGCCACTTGGTCCTGGAGAGGCCTGCTTGCCAGCCTCCTCCTATGTGACTATGGCCCTGGGGTGTATGGCACTTTACGAATGCTATTTTGGCCTATGGACTTGTATTGGACTGTGTATGGCCCTTTAAGAAACTGTATTGGGGCTTATGGACTTTTATGGGACTGGTGCTGGCCCTTTAAGCACATTTTTGGGGCATGGTGAAAACCTTTAAGACGGTGTCCCTAGAGTCCCCAGACTAGGAAAATGTGCTTGTGGTCGGTCATAAAGGACTTCGAGCTAACTTTTGAACTACTGGGTGGAATTGTCTGATTTTTAGTTATGTTCATATTTAAAGTATGCTGATTCTGAAAATGTATGTTTTATGTGAATGTGATGCATACTTTGAGAGTTATTAATATTGTGTAAAAAATGTATATTTTCTGCCTGTGATAATTAAGTTAGTCTATTGTGTGGAGATAATTGTATCACAGGCAGAGGGGGGGATTTTTCTGTAATTGCTGGGAGTCTCTGAGTGTATTGGACGTATTGATTGGTTGTTCTTCAAAACCCTGTGGGTGGTCCAATGTGTGGAAAATGGGCATTAAAGCAGAGTGTTTAATTAAATTCCAGAGATCTTCTTGACCCTCAACATGTAGTCCTATCTCACGATTGGAGGGGACAGCTATACTCACACTGGGGATTGCTATGTTCTGCATACTCCCTTGAGCTTTAATCACTTAGCTCTTTTAAGAGCTTGTTCCTGATACGCTCTCCTGGAGGAGAGGTCTTCCCCACACGGTCCTGAAGGATAGAAGCTGAAATGGCTGTCTGAATGTTGGAGAGGAGTAGAGCTGGAGAATTTGCTTTCAGGAGCCAGTCGTCTAAGTAGGGGATCACATACAGGCCTGCTTCTCTGAGAAAAGCTGTGAGTGGCGCCAGTAGCTTTGTGAATATACGGGGAGCCAAAGCCAGACCTTAAGGTAATGCCTGGAACTGAAAATAAAGGATTCTGGGACATGATTTGTTTGCAAATCTGAGAAACTTTTGAGACTGCCATGGGGATATGGAGATATGCACCTGTTAGATTGAGGGTTGCCATCACGTCTCCCTGTTGCAGGATATGTGTGACTGATAGGATGGTATCAACTTGTTGACCTTCTTGAGGTCCAGAATTGGGCAGCAAGATCCATACAATTTTGGGTCCAGGAACAACCGGGAGTATGGAAATGTTGCAATGGTGGGACTGGTTCTATGACATTCTTGTGAAGCAGTTTTAGAGTTTCTGGCAGAAGTGAAGCATTCTTGATCTCCGCAGGATAAGAGGAAAGGAGGAAGTGAGGAGGAGGAGGACTGAGAAATGTTATTTTGTATCCCGTCCTGACAGGGTTTCGGATCCATGGCTTCCCTGAATGCTAGCAGTCTGCCTACTACTTTATCATAATTTTCTCCTCTTTTCACCTTTGTTGAATTTGTTGTCTGCAAATTGAAATTCCCAGTTGGAGCGGCAAAAATTCCAAAACCGTTCAGAGGTTTGGGGTGCTCTCTGGGATTTGAAAGGATACCTTCTCTGCCAGAGTCAAATGACTCACTTCATCCTCAGTTTCTCATATAATGCTTTCCAGGGAATGGAGCCATATATTCTCTGCTCTTGCCACTGCTGTCCCAGCCAAACTTTCTCTGCATTAGAACCCAATTGCTTGGTAAATCCTCCTACAGGAGGTTTCTGCCTGTCTGTCCATAGGATCCTTCAGCCGGGCTACTTCTCCTATGGGAGAGTTGTTTTATTGGAAATCTGTACATCTACCTTGGGAATGTCTTCCCACTGTTCTTCAGATGGAGGCTTAAAAAGCACCTTTTTAGAGATGAACTCTCTCTTGGTGGAGTTTTTCCATTCTCTGTTTATCAGCTCTAGACTTTTAGGCATCACAGGAAAACCCTTTACTTTCACTGTGTCCTGCATATCCTGCATTGTTGAGGTAAATTCCATGAATTTTCTAAATTCAGTTTGTGGGAAGCCCTCCTCTATATCTGAGTCTTCCTCTTCAGACCCATAGGACCATGAGGAACGTGGTCTCTGTCTCTTATGCCAGCTAGTGGCCTTAGAGTGAGACTTAAGGATAGGCTTAGAGGGTACCTCTGCCACAGATTTATTGAAGGCATCAAAAGTTTGTGCCAGGTTTTCTTGGAACCATCCAAGAAAGGATTTCATCTCTTTCTGTTTTTCTTGCTCTAAATGGTCAGCAGAGCATGTAGTGCAAAACTTTATTTTGCTTCAATCCAGTAAGGGAACCATACATGCAGCACAACAGACATGTTTGGTTTTACATGTAGCTTTTCTTGGTGTAGGAGCAGATGATTTCTCCTTTTCAGGTGAAGAAATCTGAAAAATAAAAAATAAAATAAAAAATCCATAGAGGTAAGCTAAGGATGAGAGAAAAAACCCTATTCTCACCTTAACTTATACCTCTCCATCATGTGGGGGCTTGGTGACACGATCCTTTCCTTCCTGAAAAGCACCTAATGGTGTCAGAATGATTTGCACAGTTTAAAGGTTTGAATTTGGCTCCATGAGCAGTAGTAAGATTGGATCCCAGGTGGAACGCAATGCCACCCGGGTGTGCGTTCCCCCGCTGGGCCAGGCTCCAGCCTGCTTTGTATTTACAGCACCTGGGTGCCTTAAAAGCAGGAAAAATTAATCAGCTCCATAACCTCAATGGGTTAGGAGCTGGATCACTCCGCATAACACGCGGGCAGTGATCAAATCCCTATGGAGCTACCCCCCGGCAACAACCTGTGTGCCGGACCGCCTTGCAGGAGAAAAAAAACGTCCTAATACCATAACCATCCCTGAAAGTGACAAGAAGAAACTGATGAATACAGAGGTAACGGGGCTATTAAAGGAGGCGAACGGAGGAGCTAACTCTCTTATTTAAGTCCTATAGGTACCTTGTCTAGAAGAAGTAGTAAACCCATCTGTATGTACTGCTAATGTACGTGAGAAAAATTATATATGTTATATAATTTATGATCCATGCAGCTGCAGGGTAACAAGGATAACAAGGATAGCAACAAGCTGTGCTTCCTACTATAGACTTAATTTCCTAGAATGCTAAAGTAGCTTTTGGCTGGCTGAGCATGATAGCAAATGTAGACCGCAAGCATTAGATAAAAAATTCACACTATAAAGCTGCAATGACGGTATACTAAATTTGGCCCTGTACCTGCCACAAAAACCCTAGAAAACCTATCCATGTGGGGTACCGTTATACTCAGGGGAAGTTTTTGAACATATATTGGGGTGTTGTTTTTGCAATAAAACAGCACAACCCCTTAAAATGCATACCTAAATTTCAAAGTGTGTGGGGAAAAAAACATACACACAAAATTACTAACATTGGTGGTAAAATGACTTAATGAAAAGTGTCAAAATACCACAAGTTGAATACCCTGGATATATACATGATAAAAATGTGTACATGTGGGCGATTATTCAGGGACTCAAGACAGAAATCATTTTGAAACAGCTATGTGCTACTGTATGCTGCAAAAAAGCAGCAAATAAACATATAAACATTAGGGATTTCTAAACTCAGGAACAATATTAGAATATATTTAGCAGGTTTTTTCATTAGCTTTTGTAGCTTAGTAAAAGATTTTACAAATAAAATTCAGGAAGTATGTTTTTTTTTTTTTATTATTTTCACCATACTCTATTATATAAATTATATGAACAGAATAATGGCATTAAAAGAAAGCCCACTTGTCCTGAAAATAAAATATATAATTTGTGTGGGTACAGCAAATGACAAACAAGAAAATTACAGCTAAACAAAAACACCCCAGAAGTGTTAAAACAGCCATGATCTTTAAAGTACAACATTCCAAAAATAGTCTGGTCACGAAGGAGTTAAGTGATCACTGATGAGTCTCAAACACTTTTTTTTTCTAAAAGTGAAAAAATAATAATTGCCTGTTAGTTTGTAAACAGTGTGTTTGTGGTCTATTTAGTTCCCTGGGTTAATTAGCTCATGACATTGAATGCCTTAGACCGCAATAGAAATTGTTCAGACATTTTAATCAGTGTCCGTTTCCATGTTAGACATAGAGCTTTTTTTTTTTTACAGGTTCAGTAGTTATTTTAGCACACTCATTTATTGATGTAACAAAGCATTGAATCATTTTTTGCAAATTGCATTTTTTTTCAATGATGCACTCCATTGCATCAGCTCCAATATGTGATATGTGTATGATAATGAAAAATGTACTTGGGTTAAACAAAATAACATGATGAACTTGTAACCAATGTAAATTACATAATTTGATCATTGATCCGTAGTACATGAACAGTGTGAACATATATGAAAACTCTGGATGAATTGTTAGGAAGGTTCAACGGTCAGTTAAGATGAACTACTTTGCCTGTCGGATGTACCTATCTTATGAAAGCAATTAGTCATCAGGCCTCAAGCACTTAGAATCAGTCTACTGGAAGAATAAATTTACAGTATCTTTCAAAAAATGGGATTAGCCAATTAGTACATAGCCTTGGGCAGGTAGTAACTCTGTTCTGTTTTAGTATCAAAGAAAATAGCAGAAAAACATGAGTGTACTACAAAACAAACAATACCAACTATGATCAATTATGTTAACCCCTTCATGACACAAGGTGCTTGCGTCCCAAACGAATCAAGCACCAAAACGTCACAAATTGTTCCTGGCCACCGATCAGTAGGTGATCAGTAGCCAGGAACACTATGGCAGAGACCCGATCAGGGTCTTAATAGACCCTGTGGGTCCCTGCCAAAATATCGCGAGACCTCCGGATGTCACGTGTGACGTCACGGAGGCGTGCCCGAACCCGGAAGTTCGGGCACGGCGTGATTTAGAGAAATGTAGCCGGTGCTCGCTTTGAGCACCGGCTACATTTCCCCTGTCAGACTGAGGCCACTCAAAGTGGCCTCAGATGACAGGTGGGATCCCGCTGCAAGTGCCTGCAGCAGGATCCGAGAACAGCTCTTCGCGGGGAGCCGCGATGAGCTGTTTAACAAAGGACGTACTATGCCGTCCTAACGACTTTTAGGCACTTAAAATTAGGAAGGCATAGTACGTCCTAACGTCGGGAAGGGGTTAAACAATAAAGGTTTATTTATAAAAAAAGATGGCTCGTTTTGACAGCAAGGCTTTCAATGCTGGCCCTAAAGTTGGTCGTTATTACAGGCAACACTCCTTTTGCAGAACATACTAGGGAATTGTGCACTCTAAAATATTAGAAGCTACTTTATAGAGCTCAACAAGTTGTTGAACATTGATTTTGTTGAGGGTCACTTAAAAAAGCTACAACAAGCTTGGTAATAATGATGGTAATCTGGATTTAAATTACAATACACATGGCTGCATCAAAACCATTTTATATATTGCTTGAAACTAAAATTAGCTTGAAACTATAACTATAATAGTTGGTATTATGTAAAAAACAAACAAAAAAACACCTGCTGCAGATGGTGTTGCAGAAACAAAGTGACTGATGGTAAGGGGAAATGTATGTTGTTTTTTGTTACCAGCAGTAACATTTGGATTGTATAAATTGTCTCACAGAAGTGCAGGCAGGGGTTTTCACCTTAATTTAGTCAGTAACAGAAACAGTTATCTTTTTCGGAGATGATTTGTTGGGACTCCAAATGTTAGCAGTTTTTCTTACAGGTCAATTAAGTGTTTTCTAGAGCCTTCTAATTTTGGCTG
Source organism: Pelodytes ibericus (assembly GCA_036172795.1). Taxonomy (NCBI): domain Eukaryota; kingdom Metazoa; phylum Chordata; class Amphibia; order Anura; family Pelodytidae; genus Pelodytes; species Pelodytes ibericus. Next base: position 81,934,758 of record CM069859.1, read on the forward strand.
TATTCTTTAATCCTTGGAGAGTGAACGAGAGCTTTTTTATCAGTGTCTTTCCCTAATTTTCAGTGTTCCATGTGGATGCCCTCCTAGGGGGATATCCTCTTCATTAGATATTTCTTTCCATTTTACTAATCCATGTTTCCCAGTGTTCTATTTGGGTGTATCTGTTACCTAAGTTTCTCAGTATGGCCCTTTCCATTTTCGCTTGCCAGATGACTTTTTTTCGTCACTTCTTGTATGTGTGGTAGTGTTTCTGTTTTCCAGTTTCTAGCTATTAACCCCTTGACGACAAAGGACGTGCCAGGCACGTCCTGGGAGAAACTCCCTTAACGACAAAGGACGTGCCTGGCACGTCCTGCAGTGAATGAAGCGGTTTTCGCGATCAACGATCGCGAAAACCGCTTTAACAGTGCTGGTCTATTGCCTCGACATCGAGGCAATAGCCAGCACCGAAATTTCTATTTTGGGACATCCACGACCGCCCCACAGAGCGATCGTGGGGAGCCATATTGACGGAGCATGCTGCTCTGTCAATATGGCTAAGCCCTCAGCCAGTCTGAGATTCGGAAGTGAAAGTAACTTCACTTCCGTCGCTCTGAATATGCTACTTGACTGCCCCTAGTGGTAGTTTAGTAGCATTGCAATGGAAAATATTTAAAATACATATTTAATTAATTAAAAACAGGTTATTTATCTATATTAGCCTATAGGGTTAAAAGTAAATATTTTTTAGCATAATGGATAGGGTTAAAATTAAATTAAAGTTACAAAATATTAATGGATATAATAAGGATTAGAGTTGGGGTTAAATTTAGTGTTAGGGTTAAATTTTGGGTTCGGGTTGGGGTCAAAAGATCAATATAAGAAAAAAACAAAAGACACTATTTTTGGTTTTTGCCCCATAACTCGCAAAATATATGGAAACATGCATATTTTTGAACTCTGGAGAACATTTAGAAACTGGGGTTTTTTTTAATGATTTTATTTGTGTAAATTATATTTTAGGTCAAAGTTAGAAAAAGTGGGTTTTTTAAAATGTTTCATCATATTTTATGATTTTTTTTGCAGTAAATTATAAGATATGATGAACATAATGGTATCTAATGAAAGCCCTTCTTATGACGATAAAAACAACATATAATTTGTGTGGGTACTGTATGTGAGAAAGAAAAAAATTACAGCTAAACACAAACACCCTAGAAATGTCAAAACAGCCATTGTCACCAAGGGAAAGTCAAGGTGAAAATGTCTTGTCACTAAGGGGTTAATAATTTGGCTGCCGTGATTATGTGGTATATTATCATTGAATTTTTTTTCTCCATTTCCGGCCAGTACATATTTAGCAGGATGACTTCTGGCTTAAAAAGTAGCTTTTTCCCTGTTAGTTGACTTATTAGTTTTGTTACTTCCTGCCAGAGTTCGTTAATTGGTATGCATTTCCACCAGCAGTGAAATAAATTGCCTTCTTCCATTTTATATTTCCAGAATCTATCTGAGGATTCCGGAAACATGTGTTTAAGTCGTTTCGGGGTTAGGTACCATCTATTTGACCATTTAAATTGGGTTTCTGTGAGGTTTAAGCAGTGGACGTGTTTGTTTAATTTGTTCAGGGAATTAACCCATTCCTCTTCTTCTATATGTACTTGTAGTTCTTTTACCCATTTGTTTATTAATTCTATTGCCTTTCCATTTCCCCATTTGTATATGATTTTTGCGCATTTGGCCATTAGATTTTTAAAACTGCTTATTTCAAATAGATGTGTAAGGGTTACTGCCTTCTCCTCTTCTTTTGGTAGGCAGAACCTTAATACAAATAGTTGAAAATCTCTGAGGGGGAGATATTAAATTCTTCCATGATCTGGTTGAAGGTTTTTATTTTATCCCCAATAAGTAGATGTTTATAAATTTTTATTCCCCCATTCGTCCAGCTGTCTGTATTAATATTTTCTATCATATCTACGATGCTTAAAAAAGGGAGTGTTTCTATTATTCTGTTTGTGAGGCCGTTTTGTTTTTTTGCAAATTTGTCCCACCAATTTGTTAGATCCGTGAGTATCTTGCCTCTTTAATATGTTTCGTGTTCAGATCTAAAATCCTGAAAAGTGACGATAAGTTTCCTACCCCTGTTTTATCCTTTTCCATATGGTACCATGTTTCTTGTGTTATAGCTTTGTTTTGTGAAAGCAGTATGTGGTATAGTCTGCTAGCCTGATAGCATTGTGATATTTCTGGGCAGCCCAGCCCCCCCTCTTTTCTTGATCTGGTTAGAGTTTTCATTTTGACTCTAGCTTTCTTCCCTCCGCAGATCAAATTCCTAAAGGCTGTTTGTAGTAAAGCTAGCCAGTTTTCCGAAAAATTGAGTGGTATCATTCTCCATATATACTGCCACTTTGGTAGAACATATGCTTTTAAGATGTTGATCCTACCTGACCATGAGAAACCTAGACATTTCCAGTCTCTTAGTTTTTTGTTAGTGTCTTTTAATAGGGGTAGAAAGTTAGCCTCCACTAGGTCTTTTAGTTTTGGAGTTAGTGTGATACCTAAGTAGCTTAGTTTGTCTTTACTTTCTGGAAGACCCAGATTTTGTGAATCCTTTAATCTTATTGTTTTGTCTTATTGTGATTGCGAGTGGTTCTAGTACCATTATGTAGAGCAGGGGGGATAGCGGGCACCCTTGTCGGGTGCCATTTCTAATATTAAAGCTTAATGATGTGAATCCCGACCCCATAACCTTAGCAGAGGGGGAACTGTAAAGTGATGCAATTGCTTGTAATATTGGGGGCGGGTTTTTCCGAATTGTTTTAGTGTAGCAAACATAAAGCTCCATCCAACTCTATCGAATGCTTTCTCTGCGTCTATCGATAGTATTATTAATGGGGTTCCCTTGGACTCAATATCTTCTAATATGTTTATTATTTTCCTAATATTGTTAATTGGAGCCCTCCCAGGAATAAAGCCTACTTGGTCTCTATTTATTAATTGCGGTACCACAGTTTTTAATCTGTCCGCTATGATTGAGGAAAAAATCTTAATATCAGTGTTAATTAAGGATATTGGTCTATAGCTACTTATTAATTCTGAATCCTTCTCTGCTTTTGGGATGGGTATTATGTTTGCCCTTAACATTTCCTCCGGGCAACAACCGTTTGTCATTAAATAATTAAATATGGTGTTAAGTTCCCCTTTTAATCGATCTTTCATTATTTTGTAAAATGTATTGGTAAATCCATCTGGGCCTGGCGCAGTGTTTGTTTTAGATTTTTCTATAGCTTTGCTAACTTCTGCTTCTGTAATAGGTTGATTTATCTGGTTTAGCTGGGTGGATACGATTTTTGGTATGGGTAGGTTATCAAGAAAGGCTTTGATCTCTTTTTTATTGCCGTAAATTTTGTCTGGGACATTTCCTATGTACTTACTTTTCCCATATCTCCTCCTCTTTATTTCTTTCTTCCCTTAATTTCTCTCACTTCTACTGCAAGCCAACTAATTCCTCCTTGCAGTCAGGAGCCGTATTTTTTATATTGTTAAGCAAGCAAATCAGAAGGGGGACTTGGATGTACTTGTTCATATAGGGACAATTTATTTGGCTTGCAATGAGATTTCAGAGTTGAAGGAAGTTATGTTTGTTCTCGCCAATGATATATGGCAGGTTCTACCTGTGCAGTGTGCATAACATTCAGAATGATAGGCGGATGCGTATTAGGGACTTTCACTTGTGGCTTGGGGAATGTTGTCGGGATTTGGCATTGTTTCTCATGGTCGTTCTTTTTAGGACAGAAATTAACTATACAAAAAAGATGGTTTGCCTCCTTCTCAAAAGGGAACAAATGTTCTCAGTGAGCAGTTCAGAGGTTTTGCTAGAAGGTTTTTAAACTAAAAAGAGGGGGGCTAAAGGGTGATAAAACATTAATCAAATTACCCCCAAAAACAAGGACAGAAGGTGCCTGTGGTAAGTGTGCTAAAAATTATAAGCTTAGAGTCATGTCTACAAGTGCTTGCAGTTTAGGGCATAAGGTGCATGAACTTGTGGCAATATTGGCAACTGAGAATGTAGATTTAGGGGCTGTTACTGAGACATGGTATAATGAAAAACATGACTGGGACATATCAATACCAGGGTACTCTTTCCATAGATAAAACATGGGGATGATCAGGAAGGCAAAGTAACAAGTTTAACATTAAAAAATATAAATACAAAAATACTAGTAGTGTGCAGTATAAAACAATGTGATCTTCAGTGAAGGTGGAACCACACTTACAAAGTGCAGAAATAACAGTGCGCATATGTAAGTCCACAAATGATACTCATCTGGATGAAGTAAATATGCAGGCGCTGGAGGACAAACACAGGTAAAAAACACAGGATAAAAAACTTGACGCATTTTGCTGGAGTGACACACGTTTATCTCCTCCTGTCTTATTAACTCAGTTTGCACAATTTACCTGTCTGGTACTCTATACTACTGCTTCTCTCCCTTGAGCGCTAGCACCAATAGTCCATTCTACTTGATTTCTATGAACGCATTCTATTTATAGGTATGACTAGCTTGCTTGAAAGTCACCAGAAACCTTCTCACCTACAAGAGAATTGTATGAAATATATTTGTGGAGGATGGGTCAAACAAAATCACAGTTTACTTTAAAATAAGGTAAACAATGATGTTGATTCTTATGATAGTAGGATAGTCTATTTGTTGGTTAAATTAGTAACCAAACCAAGCTTTATCAAAATGGGAAATTAAAACAGTATAAATATACTTTGGAATCTTGTGATCCCTGACACAGACAAAACCACACTGACTCAAGGAGCGCGTAGTCGAAACATTCAGTCACATAATTTCCCAGGGACCAAACCATTTACCACTTACTGATTTTAAACCAACTCCCATTTAGCAAACAGTTTAAATCTTGTCCCAGAAAAAGTTTCTGTGATGCACCAAAGGGAAGTATGAAAAAAGAAGAAACAGTAGCCTGAAAAAGAAAATAGCATTAGTGAAACAAAACAACTTCTGCAATATACTACTAAAGGGAAGTGAGGCAGATAAATTTGTCTGTCTGGTAAAAAAAGAGACAGATTGGTAAACAACCTCAGCTTATATATACCATATACGGTGACATCACAATCATCACATCATGCTACAACAAAACACTCCCTCTGCCATATGGCCCTTTCTCCTAAGCTGTGCTTTGTACTTTTTAGGGCTTCCTGTGCCTACTACAGTGTTCTTTGTAGTGGAGTACATTTGAATTCTGGATTTCTGTTTCTGTAGAAAAAGCAGGTCCTTGGGCTTGCTAAAGAATTCTAAAAGAAATAAAAAGCAGGGGAGTTTAGAAAATCAAAGAAAGATCAGTGAAAAATATAAAATAACCCATGTTGGTGGTTCACAATTGTATTAGTGACTTATAAGAACAAGCTATGATAGAATAAGGCTCATTTTATATTTTTCATCTTCTTACAAGTGCTCTTTGTGAGTTTATTTCTACAATAAACTGAAACAAAACATCACCATGATACACCAAAAGAAGCCTCACACCAATTTGCATAAATATGTACATTTTCTCAGTATATTTGGTTCTTTGTTTCTGCCTTACAAATTACCAATATAAAATTACCATCCAGCTTGTATTCTGGCTTGAATTCAATGTGGCCCAGTGGCATAACAAGAGCATTTAAGGACCTGGTGCATGAACAATTTCTTTCCGCCCATATTGTTCCACCCCTGTTATATGGCTAGTATTTTTTTTAGGAAGGATTAGTTTTCACAGCACACCCACATATCACTCATAAAACTTGACCTATGCCATATAACTTGCCACTGAATCCATATTACACCCACAGAGACTTGTCACTGCACCCATATTCTACATGTCATTGACAAAGAATAGCTGTTGCAACCACCAAATGTTCACTGATGTTTAATGGTAGGCAGCTGAATGTCAGTATGTTGCCCATTTACACAGAGTTCCTCTTAGGCTGCATCACACGGTCCACAATCAGAGCTTTATGGTTTGATTACAAGGTGACCATTTGCTCTGAAAATACATTGCCTTATATTGAAGCAAATGCGGTATAACTTGTTTCATGCACTTATTTAAAGTTACCCAAATTGCACTTACGATACAATAAAATAGTTTGCTTGGGAGCACCTGTGCCAATGTTGTTGTTCTGTTGGGGTTGCCTTCAATTAATAGCTTTGCAACTTTGCTTTTAGCATAGTTGTCAGACTATTTCACACGTCTCAACTAGATTCACTCATATAGGGTTTTTAAGAGGCAAGCTTAAATGTTTAGTTTTGATCCGTAACATAGGGTGGGAAAAAAAGAAGGCTGCATATATATTTTTCTCACAGTACCATAGTGCATGAACAATATGTAATTGTAACTGCTAATATATGCAGTATATTTCTTATTAATGTGCACTGTGAAGTGCTTACAGTTAATGCAATTCATAAGAGGATTTTAAATGTAATCATCTGGAATTCATGAGCGCAATATTAAGTGGACTATGCATGTTTCTTCTAGTATGACATAAGATAATGGGTTGTCATGACATGATTGTTACATGCAGAATCGTCCTACATTACATAAAAAATGACCTATTTAAATAAAAATGATACTATTTAAATAATAAAAATATATTAACCGATAAAGAATTAAACATATATATATATATATATATATATATTTATATATATAAATATATATAAATATATATATATGTGTGTGTGTATGTCATATAGATTATAATAATAAATATGACATAATATAATAAAGTACATTATTAAATATGTACAATAATATCATAATAAGACAAATACATATTCATACATATTATTAATAACTGTATAAATATATACAATTCTTATTACATATAAATACAATAATATAAAGGAATACATAAATAAATATATATATGTAATACAAGAATATATTGCATATAATAAAGATAGTAGAAGAAAAACCCACATGTGCCCTTTACATTAATGAGTTATGGAATACCCACATATATTTGTATACACAGTAACATATATTATTTTACACATCAACAAAACATCTATTGTGGAGTAACAATACTGGTGATCATGTCAGCTATAGAATCGCATCACATCACTGTCACATGGATCAGAATATAATTGTATGCTCCAAGCAATTTTGGCAGGAACAGCACTCCTTGAAGACAAGTGCCAGAGCTGAGGTTTCACCAGCTCCCCAATAATAGACAAAATCAACACAATCGGCTCAGTGGCTACCTATTTTTGGCATAAACTCACCTCATGTTTGATGTGCTGAGCCTATTGTGTTGTTTTTGTCCACCTTGGTGATACCAACATTGATTGGCAATGTACCATTTCCCACTGTAAAAATGAAAGGGTACCTTTACCCTTTACACATGTGAATGAATTAGGCATGGGCATGACTTGAAACCACTGGGACACAGTGGGAAAATTGCCAAGTGGATCCTTGACCATGTAGCACATCAACTCATTATCCCAGAGTTCAAGTAGCAGCTTATGTCGGCACTATAGTTCATTTCTGCACAGAGCAACGCAATTTTGTCGGGCAAGGCATATGTCTGCTCCCGTACATCAGCACACTAGATTCTACCCCATATTTCCCAGTCACAGAAAATGCCCATTCCTGCATGCAACCATTAATTTTTTGAACTCTGTATTAACATGACATTTTGAATTAAGTCTCCCAATTTATTATTCCACTGTTATGATGGGCAGGCTGATTTAACATCACTGACTTCTAGTGGTGTAAACATTAAATTTCATGGTATAATTCTAAAAATAGTACAATTTTTAGTTAACTTGTTACATACTATTGTTGTTCACATTTAGGAAAAAGTAATAAAAATATTATTACTGATGCAACAAACCATAGCACAAAGACCTAACAACTTACGAACATTAGGCAAAATTCCCAGACTCTAACTATAAGTAATGAAATAAAGCATTTCAAAATGGCTAATTGAGTTTATTTTTTAGAATTTTATTACAGGCATGATTATTTAGTTTGGTACAGATAAATGTATTTGCATGCATTCAGGTATACTGAATATTTTATATCTCATTTACTGATGATCTGAACTTTTCTCCTCTCTATCACAAAACCCATTCACCCAAGCGTTCACTTGTTCTCTTATTCATGCTGCACACCGAGGTCTTGTTGTGTAGCGATTTGATAGTTGGTTACAGAATCTTGACCTAAGAAGATGTGTCTCTCTCTGTGCCAGCTAATATATATACATTAAATGGCCATGATCACGCCAGTGATTTTATTGTAAGCAGTGGTTTTATTGAAAAAGACAATAATTGCTTCAAGTGTTTGAATTTTGTGTCAGGCCTGCACATATGTCATTGAATTTTTCTATATTGCATCATAAGTTTACATTTTTTATAGTAAATTAAATCAACAAAATAATGCTATCTAAAGAAAGCTCTTGAAAAAATTTTTTTTTTTCTTTAGCCATCAGACAATTATTGTTTCTCAGATTCCTCTTGATTGAAAGTTCAATCGATTTATTTTTAATTGCATCCTTTGGCCATTTTATTTATTACCAAATTGTTATTTCCATAGTTTCTATTGGTCTTCTTCTTTTTTTTCTTCTTTCATTTTTAATATATAATCTTTTTCTTTATTATTATGTGATAAACATACACAAATTGGTAAAATTCCCAATTTACTTCCTTGAAGCAATTAAACTAAAACATACAAATCGAGTTGAGTTCAATGTAATCAAGTATTTTCTATGATTCATTTCTATTCCTATTTTGTCTCAATCTCTCAACCAATCCTCATTCATTCCGTTCAGGGGGATACAGAGAGCAGGGGGGGGGGGGGGGTCTTTGGGGGGGGATTGCAAATTATTAAAATATCAAATAATAGAAACAGACGGAATGTTTCGCATCTACCGGTGGGCTTACCTATTTCCTGCGGGGTTCGCAGGAACAAGCATAAAGGCTGATATCTTTTAGATAGGAGCCCAAATGCTGAATGTTATTGCCCGCTTTTGCCCCAAGACATCATTGGGGCAAAGGGAGCACAGTGTGAATGATGTGGTGAATGTGTGGTATGGAATGAGGTTCGGTGGGGGGGGGGAATGAGGGGAGGGGGGAGGGTAGAGGATGGGAGTATGTTGGAGAGTCATGTCTATCAACCTAATGTCAATTAACTCCAAGGGCCTCAACACTATATATAAAAGGGGATGCCTATATAACACACTGCAGGAGAACAAAATTGACATTGGGTTTATCCAGGAAACACACTGGGTCGACAATATGGACAGACCCTGGAGATTTTCAAAATATCCAGTAGTGGGACAGTCAAACTTACAGGGAAATAAAAAGAAAAGGGGAGTGGCCATAGTAGTGTCCAACAAGATAAAATATGAACAAGTATTTTCTGAAACAGACAAAAATGGGAGACATATAATATTGATAGCTAAAATAAATGATATCCTCTATACTTTAGTAAATCTATACGCCCCAAACCAAAGCTCGGGTACATTTTTAGAGAAACTTATGAACAGAATAGAAGAGTTGCAAACTGGTTTTCTGATTATTGCAGGGGACTTTAATTGCCCAGCGGATAGTAAAAAAGATAGAAGTAGCAGTCAAAAAATTACAAATTTATCTCCCACACTACAAAAATTTTTAAATAAGCATCAGCTTTATGACTGTTGGAGAGTGAATCACCCAGAAGACCGTGATTATACATTTTACTCACAGGTGCACCAATCATATTCTAGGATTGATTATTTTATAACTAGAGCCGACTTATTGGAAAAAATATCGTATACGAAAATAGGAGGAATAACATGGTCCGACCATGCGCCTATCTTCTTAACAGTTAAAAACAACTCTGAATATAAAATTAGAGATAGATGGCGCTTGAACGAAAATCTTTTAAAATTAAAAGACAATGAAAAATATTTAGCAACACAAATAAAAACATTCTTGGAGATCAACGATAATAAGGAGGTGTCCGATGCTACTTTGTGGTGTACGTTAAAATGTTATATACGAGGACTACTGATAAAAATTGGAGCAAATGAAAAAAAGAAAAGAGGGGAACCAATAAATAAGTTGTATATAAAGTTGGCCATTTTGGAAAGACAGCACAAGGAATCCTTGGACGTATCCTTATTATCTCAAATCGTTACAGTTAGAGGACAAATAAAAGAAAAACTGTTTGAAAATATCAATAAATCTATAACACGTTTAAAACAAAGCTGGTATCATGGTGCAAACCGCACTGGAAAACTTCTGACCAGTAAACTTAAAAATAAACAAAGCTGCGAAATAATAAAAAAATTAGTAATTAAAAATAAACTGTTGCTTTCTCCTAGACAAATTAGTAAGGCATTTGAAAACTACTATAGTGCTCTCTATAACCTAGAAGAAATTAAACACTCCCCAACAGAAATCTCTGCTTATTTGGAAACACTAAATTTGCCAAAGATTACACAAGCCCAACGGATAGCCCTCAATAGTCCAATTAACATCAATGAGGTCAGGAATAATATTGAAACACTTAAGGGAGGTAAGGCCCCTGGGCCAGATGGCTTTTCAGCCCTGTATTATCTCAAATTTCAAGAACTGCTGGCCCCAATCCTCCTTAGGTTATTTACACAAATATCAAATAAAGATACATTCCCAGAGTAGCTCCTCCAGGCCTCGATTACCCCGATCCCAAAGCCCAATAAGGATCCGACATCGCCGGCAAATTATAGGCCGATCTCCTTAATTAACCTGGATATAAAAATCTATTCAAAGATACTTGCGGAGAGGTTAAAGCCTGTGATGCCGGACCTGATTCATAAAGACCAGAATGGCTTTGTCATAGGGAGGGGAACCGTTGATAACACCAGACGTATCTTTAATACAATTTATCACATAAACTTGCAAAAGAAACCTACCGCCCTGATGGCCCTCGATGCCGAAAAGGCCTTTGACCGAGTCAACTGGCGTTATTTAGAGATGGTGCTGAGGGCCTTCGGCATCGAGGGCCTTTTCGGGGATGGTACAATGGCCCTCTACTCCTGTCCAACAGCTAGGGTTTCCGGACATATGATTCATTCCCAGTGGTTTGGAATAAAGAATGGAACGAGGCAGGGTTGCCCCCTGGCCCCTATGCTGTACACACTTGCGATGGAGCCATTGGCCTCCATGATAAGAAAATCAAAAGACATTCAAGGGGTTACTATTAACACAATAGATAATAAAATTGTTCTCTATGCAGATGATGTACTGCTAACCCTGACCAATCCAATAAATACCATCCCAAATATAATAACCTTGATTGAAGAATTCAGTAAGTATTCTAACTATAAATTAAATTTCGATAAAACCCAAATATTGTTGGCTTACGTCAATATTAATGATCAGGCAAATATTAAAACTAGGTTTGGTTTCAATTGCACACAAAAGCATATAGAATATCTAGGGATTAAGCTCACACTAAAGTTGGAAGATACGATAAAACTAAATTTTGAATCTAAACTTAGAGAAATTAAGGAGAAATTAATTGAGTGGAAAAGGTATGAAATATCCTGGTTGGGTAAAATTGAAACAGTGAATGCGTATGTAATCCCTAAAATATCATACCTATTTAGGAACATACCACTTAGAGTTGATCCTGACATTCTAAATAATATACATAAACTACTAGTGAATTTTGTATGGCAGAATAAGAAACCTAGAGTTAATTTAAAATTAATGCAACGCGATAATAAATCAGGCGGTATATCTTTCCCTAACATACATTTTGTTTATAACACTTCCATGATTGCGCACACCCTAGCTTGGGACAATTCCTCAAACAGAGTCCCACGATGGCTGGAAATTGAAAGATTAGATACGGGACAGATTGAGCCTTTCGATCTGCTCTGGAGCCAGAGATTGAGGGATAGGAGATGTCTTTTTAAAAATCCAATATTGAATCATCTTTGTACCATCATAGCAGACCTAAAGAAAAGTATCTCTGGAGGATCAAATCAAATCCCCTTGGACACCCCAATTGAGGTCTTGCAATTTGACATAGGAAATATTGATTTAAAAAATTGGAAATTGAAGAATATTAAAAGTCTAACTGACTTAGCACCCCAAGGCGAAATGCATTCCTTTGATACATTGCAGGCTAATTGGAATCTCCCACCAAGGGAATTGTTCAACTATCTGAGAGTGAAACACTATCTCTCTGGGAAAATATCACTTGAGAGGGGACCATTAGAGGAATTAATAGCGAAACATTTAAAGAAAAAAATAGTGTCGAGTGTATCCCATTTTTTGTCTAATCTACAGTCACCCGAGAGGGCAACTCCATGGATTAAATGGGAGAATGATCTAGGAGTAAGCCTTACTTATAATGACTGGGCGCACGCAATATCACTGTTGCTAAAAAATGTACACAGTATAAATCTTAGGGAACTACAGTATAAAATCAACACAAGGTGGTACCTAGTTCCAACTAGATTACATAGGATAAACTCAGACTTAACCCCCATATGCTGGAGGTGTGACAGAGAAATAGGTTCACTGTCCCATATCTGGTGGCATTGCTCATACCTAAAACCTACTATTCTGAAGCTTCAAGATCTATTGAGTAGCTTGATGGGCCTTAACTTTAGTCTTGGAGCAGAATCCTTTCTTTTTAACATCCAGCTGACTGGAAATAAGTATCAGAGAATACTCACCTTGCATATACTGCTAGCGAGTAAAATATGCATAGCTAGACAATGGAAAAAGAAAGGAGGTATCCAATGGTCAGAGGTTAAGCAGCAAATAGACTTCCAGTACAAAATGGAGGTAGCTTTTTACCAAAAGTTAGACCAATTAGACAAATTCCATCAAATTTGGGCACCTTGGAAAACTTATAACAACTATTAGACGGACTGACTCCCTCATCCAAAGACACAGAATTTTTTGATACTTTTCTGGTGTTTGTGTTTAGCTGTAATTTTCATCTTACTCTTACTTTACCCACACAATTTATATATTGAGGGTTTTTTTCCGGGATAGAAAGGGATTTGTTTAGATGCCATTATTTTGATCATAAATATAATTTACTATAATAAAATATGATGGAAAATTTAAAAACAATCTCACTGTTCCTAACTTTTAATTGATTTTTAATTAAACCTCTCATTTTACTTCTTCCTTGCTTATGATATTATTTGCAAGACAAGATAATAGTTGCTTTTTAAAATAGATTTGTTTTGTTATACTTCACAAAGGCTACTGTTATGATCATTGTTGCACCTTAACCCTATGCCCCATAAGGGATAATGTTAAGTACCAGCTTTAGTGTTTTTACATTTTGGAATTTCCTCTGGATTCTTGGTTTAGTTCTGTCAATCAACATTTCAAATTATAACATTTTTCTCTTGCTTCGTTTGACTCATGGACTTGTAATTCTATTGTCTTGTGTCCTTAACTTAGCTTGAGGAAACACAAAGCTTAGATCCAACTTTAACCCCTTAGTGACCGAGTGCTATGCTGCATTTGATGTACCTTGAAGACCAGAATTCCATTATTTTTGTCATATGTTTACTGAACTGTGAATTTCTTTCTTTGTGTTTAGTCCACCCACACATATTATATATCATTTTTTAAAGGACGGATAGGGCTTTCATTTGATACTATTATTTTCATCATATGATATAATTTACTATTAAAAAAAATATAAAATATGATGAAAATATGCCATAAAAAACACTTTTTCTAACTTTGACCTAATTTTTTTTTTTAAACAATTACAAATGGTAAAAAAGACCCCGTCTATATATTTCTACTATTTGTCCTGAGTTTAGAAATACCAATGTTTCCATGTTTGCCTATGTTTTATTTCAACTAATAGGGCAATAAACAATATTAGTGTTTTTTTTCTTTTCCTAACCATTTTCTTCTACAGTAACCTTTTAACCCCAACCCTAAATTTACCCCAACTCTAAATTCACCCTAACCCTAAATCTACCCCCACCCCTTAATCTAACCCTTGTACTCACCCGAACCCCCCTGTAACCTTAATTATAACCCTATTTATGACCCTAACCCTAGATCTAGTTTAGTAGTTCAAGGGTTAGCTTTTTCCATTTATTTATTTATTTTATTTAATTTTCTATTTATAACTGTAATACTGTCTAACTGCCTGTAGGGGCAGTCAAGTAGCGGTTTCAGAGCGACGGAAGAGATTTTTTTTTTCTCTCTTCCGTCGCTCTCCTCTGGGCACGCTGTATTGGAGGAGCAATTCAGGTTAATTCAATACCTTTACAAGTCAGGGGATGATTACCTTTCAAGTAAATGTTTGTTAAAGTACGGACTTGCGTTTATATGTGTATGCATACATACTACATAGTGTTTGATTATACCCCATAGGGCGCCTATTGGCACTCAGTATTATAGTTGCATGTATTTTAACTTATCAGTGTTAGGGAACTGATAAGGTGTTTGCAGCAGCCTTTCTCTACTTTTGCTTGCTTATTTCAGCACTATTCATTGGTTTATCTTACATTTAGAAAGAGCAGTTCCTCATTGGTAATATATTTTTGTAAAGGTTCTATGTCTTTAAAATAACATAGCTCTGTGGACATCTTACCCTGTGGGAAATATACACCGAACTTAATTTTGATCTATTTCAGAAGTTTATTAGTTCAAGTTAGGTTAGTGAACTTTTTTGTTTTAATAACTCAACACAATGTGAGTCACCACATAACTTGAAGTAACTGTCAAAGGGTAAAAGTACAGTATACGGCTTATGTGTAATTTACCAAGGCAGTGGAAATGAATGTTGTCAGATTCAGGAGGAGAGAGGAACAAAAGCTGTCAAAGACTTTGAAAAAGTAATATATCACTAAAGACAGTTAATCTAGTACATATGACCTTTGTTGCCCACCAGTTAATAGCAAATCCATCCAGCTCAGTTTTTACTGATTTGCTATTACTAGCTAATATCCCAGCGTGATGATTCTTTCCAGTATTATATCATTTGCATATTAATTTAGTTTAGGAGATTAAAATATATTTGAATATTTACAGTGCTTGCTTAGAAAACAACAATCTCTATCTGACAATTACATTGCTAATCATAGTGGATTTACTGAAAGACTGTTATAGTGATTGCAAGCAAAACTGGAAGATTGTGAAAATATTTTCAGCTTAGTGCTTGCATTGTTATTAATCATGGGATGTTAATATCCCTTAAGAATATTGTCACATTAGAGCAAATATAGGCATAAGGCTCTATTGTGTATGTGCAGCTGTGTTATCTTGCAGAGAAAGGCATAGGCAGCTGTATGAACTCAATTTACTAACACATACTAAGAGTGCTTAAAAAGACTCACATGGGCTTTTGTCAATGAATACAGTTTAACAAAATATTTCCCTTACAGATGTAATGCTCTTTAAAATACAACTGTTGCAAAAATGCTACCAGTGAGCATACTTGTTTAGAATCATGGGTCAAATGGATCAGATCTTCCTTTATTCTAAACAAAATGTTGCCACCTAATAGAGCTAAATGGAGCAAAAAGGGCTCAATAACATACTTTATTTGTATTCTTACATTAAAGCATTTCTATATTAAACATCTACAGTTAATTAGATCTTTCTATTAAACATAAGTGAACTGTTTTCCTAAAGTTGTCCTTTAATGACTTTCTGGGTTAAGACAACTTTGTCCTTGACCCCACTTGGGATTGGGATTCCTCATATGGCATTTTGATTGTACTATTCTCAAGTATAGCTAAAAAGCATTTGTATCTTTACAATTAGTTCATATGTGGCAAGTTCACCATGAACATCTTAATGATGTATAGTTTTTTCTCACATGTGCATCAAAAAGGAATTGACATTGCCTCACCACTTGAAAATAGCTAAAAAAATATGAATCTGGAAGTATTATTTAGTGTGACCATGCCCCCATTTTGGGGTCATTAGAACTGACATCAATAGCAAGCTGTATTGCAGGTTAAATCTTTTTTTTTAGCTTTAGAAGCGATACCATTTTTTTATGTTATAGATAATTCCCCCCTTTGACAGTTTACATGTTTAAGGTATAAGGTGTTCAACCCTTCCCAAAGAGCAGACATTTTTGATGATTATAATGTCAAACTTTATAATTGAAATAATGACTCCCCCACCAACATTCCATTTTGGAAATTTATATTTTTTTAAATAAGCTAAATATCCCTTGAGTTTCTGATACACAAGAGGCACTATCTCTACCAATATCCCTACAAAAAGAAAATAGTGCAATCTCCCTAAACATAAAGCTCCTGGGCCCAATGGTTCCACAAATTATAAAACCTATAAGAACACTCTATCTCCCCATTTAGTAAACACATTCAATCATAGCATTTCTGTCAGCCCTTTTCTTCCTAGTATGTTAAATGCTCACATTACAACCATCCCTAAACCCGGTAAGCCCCCAAATCAGAGTCCTGATTTTCGTCCAATTTCATTTTTGAATGCTGATGTGAAATTATACGTGAAAATCCTAGCCTCTAGAACCCAGCTCTAGCTTTATTAAAAAAAAGACATGCCACAGATAATTCAAGGAAATGTATAGATTTAGTATACCATGTCCATACAAACAAGAACCTGTGTTTATTTTTGGTGCTTGATACAGAAAAAATGTTTGATCACTTGGAATTCCGTACTTGGGTTAGTAAAAATATTTTTTAGTAATATATTTAAGTTATATATTTAGTATATATTTTGTCATTGGAATTACCTTAACACTGTCTTTGCCTTATAAGAAAACCCCATTGACTTGCATAGGGATCTTTGTCTACTTGTCATTGTTGCAGATAAGAGAAGGGAATAAGGAATTCCCCTCAATGTGATAATATTTCCAACTCAACTATTCTTGCCATTGAATTTCCCTTTAATTCTCTCTTTCATGAATATATATAACCTATAGGGTTCATCCCAATGCAAATAGTGCTTTTTTTACTTAATGTGAATACCAGAAGGTAACTGGGTTCTACTAAGTATAATGTGCTCAGAAAGCCAGTGTGGCAGGACAAGGATGACTGCAATCACCTTCAAATCCTTTATACAATGTATTCCGTATATATGAATAAAGGAATTGTAACGTGTAACATTTTATTTGTTATTGAGTTATCCAAAAGCATAAGTGGTGCAGTGGCACAGACCATCCTTAAAGATAGTTAATAATAAAGATACTGTGAAAGAGATATTGGTTGTGCAAAAGTGGCAAGTGTCTTATGTAGAACTGGGTGGTACAACATGCCGTGTGTGTTATGTCATGGATGCACCGTAGGCAAGAATGTTTGTGAAATGGTAAGGTGTGTAGCTAAATGCCATCCATCTGGTCCAAGTGGTATCATTGTAAAATGTACTTGTGTTTTCATTTTCATAACATAACATAATTAATCCATAAGACTGTTAGTATCAGTAGACAAGCAGAATGTGAGTGTTAACATTTAAGTGAATTGGCCAGGACTCTATGCTGTGCCAGTTCACCAGAAGCAATACATGGATGATCATTGATGAAGCCATGAAATAAATGGTCATTCCAACTCAGAGGGTGTCAGGCTCCATCTCGCATGCATTCTGTCTTTTGCTTGCTCTTGTTCTTATGTTATCTTTGTACCTAGTTTTTGTACCATGTACACAAAACTATAGTGTATCACCTACAATCAAAACAATAGTAAATAACCATTTTTAGGTAAACGTTGCCACTCTCAGCACTCCTCAATATGGCGTGTCCAATGTGTCATTATTTGAGAAATTGAGGGCACAGGATGTCATTTAAAAAACATAAACAGAAGAAAAAATAGAACAGAAGAAAAATAGTGCAATACAGCTTAACAAACGATGCGTCAAGTAATATTTGAAGTATAATACACTCAAACGTCCATGATAATTAAGCATCAAAACAACTGTATTTCCATGGCAAAATTATCTTTTACTGTGTAATAGTGAGATAAAACAGAACATAGAACAGTGCAATCAAATAAATAAAAGCTGCATGTGGAAAGACATATATGGTACAGTTGTACCATGTTCCTGTCGTTGTTTCATATCTCTGTTCCCTGTGTTCCCTATCTCCAGCCACAGACTGACTTTCTCTATATCTGACCACAGAGTGACATCCCCTTTCTCCGGCCACAGAGTGGAATTCCTTATCTTTGGCCACAGAGGGGCATCTCCTATCTCTGGCCACAGAGTGACAATTCCCTAAGCTCCTGTTGTAGCCCCTGCCTGTGAGCATTCTGTGACTTATGACTAGGGAGTCTAGACGCATGATAGCTTCTATTCCCTTAGTTCTCCAGCAAAACAGTAGTGCTGGTTGATTCCCGGAGGTTGATCATGGAGAAGAGGTATATCCCCATGGCCATACCATACCAGAGGTCTTTCCCCTTCCCCCTCTCTTAACTCCTGTCTCTGAATCATGTATCCTCTCCTAGGGCCCTGTAATAGGGGTGACCTGTGCCCTAGAATCCCTATCTTAGTTCTGCCCTGCATCTGTGCCCTGTTCCTGTGTTTCATATGTCTCTATTATGAATCCAATTCTATTTTTCCGTTGTGCCTATAATTATGTTGCATTCCGGGTTTTCTCTGCTTCCCTCACAGGCAACAGAGGGAGCAACTAAAAGCTATTTATAAAAAAACAGAGGAGGTCACACCCAGAAGGAGGGAATACAAGAGGTGGGGGCTGAACAATAATTTACAATCACAGGAGACTATTGTGAGCAGCACTGGCAATATTGGAGACCAAACTGCATGCAGAGGCCATATTGGAGACCATAACATATGCAGCTGTCATGTTGGAGTTGTGAGGAGGACATGCATTTGTGTTTAATGGTACAGATCTGCCAGGATGCCAGGGAGGAGACAGGACAGAGGACGCAATGCACGGATATCCTCGTGTACCCAAGGATGCCATGCTGGAGGTAACACTTATCCTATTTCCATGAAGCACTTGAGGATTCTAGCTCCTCTATCCTCTACCTATATCCATGCTTGCCAGTCCTGTGACGTGTATGGTGTCCTGTGCTATGACTCATGTGCTACAATAGAGACTTTGTAAATTCACTAGCAAATGCACAGCAGTGCATCTGGGGAAACTGTGCACTTTACATATTGCCCAACAAAGTGTTCAGTTATACTTAAGCTGTGCCAAATTTCAGTGCAATTCTATTACAAACATTGCTGTAACATCACTTAATTTGCTAATCTATTCCCTATTGTTTCTATTCTTAAGACATTGCAATTTAAATAACATACCTCAATTTGCAAACAGTAATTTGTTCCATTTCATTTTGTGAGAAACAATAGTTTCCAGTTGATGTATTTATTGTTTATAAATTGTACATTTTCAAAAAAGTTATTATTTTTCTTTGCCTGATATTTTGATTCATGCTGGCAATATAACCACTTGAAAATGCCTAATTACTCAACACAGATCAGGGAAAATAGCTTCAAGTGGAAACACACACTATTCTACTAAACTGATTTTTCAGTGCTTAACCCCTTCCCGTCCTTATGACGAGTTAACTCGTCATAAGAGCCGCCGCGTTAGCGACCTTATGACGAGTTAACTCGTCATGCAGTCTAGCCGGCGGTGCGCTCCGTGGGCACCACCAGCCAGTCTGCAACGGGTCCAGGACTAAGCCTCGCACCCGAGGCAAAGCTCCTGGACCCGATCGGTCAGTTTCCGGGCATGTGATCGCGGTGATTTAGTCATCACCGCGATAACATGCAAATTAGATGGCAAAGTCAGTGTGTTCACACACTGACTTTGCCTCTAATTCACTCTCTGTGCTTCACAATCTTATAGTGAAGCACAGAGAGTGACCTGTAAGTAAAAATAAATTAATTAAATACAAAGGTAAAAAAAAAATGTAAAAAAAATTAACCCTTTCATTGCTGATCACAGTTTTTAACTGTGATCAGTTTCCTTCCACTTTATGGCCCTCATTTAGTTTTTTTTTAACAGTTTTTTTTTTTTTACAATTTATAAAGTTTTTTTTAATAAATAAAGGTAATTTTAATATATTTATTTAATAAAATTTAACCCCTGCATGCCTGTTGCATGATTTTTACTGATCTGACATCGCACTCTTAAGAGTTTTTTTCTGTCTTTTTTGTTATGGGGGGTTTGGGAACCAATATTTTTCTTTTTTATTAGTTAGTTAATTAGGGGGGATAAGTGGGTTAGTGTTGCACTAGTTATGTAGGTTATTACTGGAAAAATAATGGGGAAAAACTTTTTTTTCCTCAAAAATTTCCTCTTTTATATTAATTTTTTAATACTAAAATGTAAATCATTTTTATGTATAGGGTATCAAAAGAAAGCTCTAACTGTCCTTTAAAAAACAACATATAACTTGTATGTGTACGTTAAATGAGAGAGAGGAAAATTATGTTTCAAAAACCGCGTATTAAAAATTGAAAAACGCTCTGGTCCTTGGCCCAGGAAAATCCCTGGTCCTTAAAGGGTTAAACTCATGGAAGCTACAGAAGGGCTGCCACAGGAGTATTATCAAACATTTTTAACCTTGTGTGTAGGGGTCACACATTGTCTTATTTTGTACATAGTACCACTGTAAAGATAGTTAACAGTGATATCAGAGGGCTAACATAAAATTACTGTTGGTCTACATTTATTGGGTAAATGAAGACGTGTCAGGCTACTTTTGGCTTTTCAAATGTCATAATGAGCTACTTATTGCATAATATTAGAATTGTATAAATCAATATGCTACACAATTTTACTAAATGTCAAAGGTCAAAAGTAACTATAACTGACTTTCTTTTTTTTCATTGTTCCCTCTTTTCTGACACATAATTAATATAATAAAAATATAGTACTAGCTGTTTATATATATATATATATATATATATATATATATATATATATATATATATATATATATATAAAGTGCTATCAACAGTATGAGTTAATGTGTGTCAACTGTCGCCTTCTTTTTTTATCTAGAACAATTAATGAATGTATGAGGTTTTATAATTAACCTGTAGATAATGAATAAGGACATATAGTAAAGGAGATTTCAGAAAATAATTCAAAATAATGGTGTACAAGTAACCATATTAAACCCATTGCGCCAAATGGTCCTTAACGACCAAACAGGCATCTTTGTGCTTCTGGCACCACTTCATGATCTGGAGCTAAGAACATACATGTCTCTACACACCCTGTGGGTACCTGCTGACATCGCTTGTGACATAATGGAGGTGTGCCCAAGTACGGATGTTTGGCACTGGGGATTCTGCTGCAAGTACCTGTAGCAGGATCTGCAGCACAGCTCATCATGGGGAACTGTGCTGGAATTCTTTAGTAAAATGTAGCTGGCCCTCACTTGAGCGTTAGCTACATTTTCTGTGTCAGACTTAGCCACTCAAAGTGGCCTCGTCTGACAGTGGGGACCCCGCTGTAAGTCCCTGGGAGCCACAATGAGCTAGTAAACTCAGGGCATAGAATGTCCTAAAGACAAGAAGAGATCAATCAAACATGAATATGTCACAGTGAACTATAGTATCTTGTTTCGCATTTATTTCATATTCAGCTACTTATTTTATATCCCAAAAAAGGAAAAGTTGCATGTATTGTGGCTTTAAAAATCTATTGGTATGTGATTTACACATGTATATATGTAACCTGTTTGTGTAGTTTTTATTTGAAAGCTTTTTGAGACTGATTTATAAAATGATCTGCCCCTTTTTAGGGCATAGACTCCAGTTGGAATATACTCAAATTATTAAAGGCACATTTTTAATATACTTTTAAAAAATAGTACCAAAATAATGCAGCATTGTACCTCATACATAATGAGGTCCATCACTTTAAATGCCATAAACTAATTTATATTCTAAAGATTAAGTAATTGTAAAAAATACCAAATAGCCAATCCCCTTTTTTAAGGCATTTTTTTTATATCTAAAATGTTCAAACATGTTAAATGTAATACATATAACATACTAGTATAAAGTATTTTACACAACCACTTTATTCCTACAGAAAAAATGTCCCTTTCAAAAATATGGTAGGTTTCACTGTAAGCCATTTCTGTGATCAAGGGCCCTAATTATGGTAATTAGCTTTAGGATATTTTTGCTTAAGCAGACATGTGTTAATTAGAAAGGTTCATGCTCTGAGAAAAATCTAATTTAGTATTCGCTACCTTAAAAATAATTAGGTTTTGTTTTATTTAAGGACTACACACATTGACTGATTTAACAAAGCAGAAACATTTAGCCTTGTCCGATTAGTGAACCAACGTTGCATGTAGTTGTAAAATGGCCCATATTCACTGAAGAGCTTGCTATTCTATTCAAAGCATTATTACTATGTGAGTATGCTGCTTGTAGTATGATACAGAAAATCACTGTGTTTATAAAACCTATGTATTATATGCATATGCTAGACAGACTGGGGTAGGCACTGATATTGTTCATGGTGGACATATAATGATCACTATGACACTCTGTGATGTTCTGTGGACTTTCACCGACCTTGCCATGGACATTGGTGTACTTGTATGGACATTTTGCCTATATCTGACTTGGGGTTGAAGACAGAGTCAATGAAGGAGAGTTATATATATAAGATTCTCTGCATACAGACCCATGGAAACACTAACAGATAGATAGACTAGGAGCAGGCAACAGCCATTTAACTGGACTTTATAATGAGCAATTTAATGATGTTCTATGGACGACTTAAACAGACACCAATCTCTGAGTCAGACACCGAAATAAATAGGAGTGTATTCAAAGGCTAGTGGATTGATGCAAAGGTTCCATTCTATGGGAGATCCACTATCATGATATATTATGTGAATTTAACTCAATGAATCTAATGTGATATAATGATGAAATGGATTATCTGGATTAGGATACTTATGTAATTAATGACAGAGTAATTTAAGTATGCAGCTTTTAATATTGTGTGTTTTTGCTATAATCCAGATTGGCATTGTAACAAGGTCAACATATAAATTACTTGCTAGAAACAGCAAGCTAATATGAAATTAGAATGTCATTTTAACTTTCACCGTGATTAACATCAATTATAAATAAACCATTGACATTGGTCAATGGACCTCAAACCAATTAACCTGTCACACATTTCTCTACTCATCGAATCAATGTTTCAAAGTTTATCAATGAGCAGCAGATTATACACACTACACCTGATTGATCAACTGGATTATAAGCTTATAAAACACATTTTTATTTATAATAATGTACAGGAAATCTCCAGTCCTGATCAGTTTTAGCTAAGCACAAGGTAGTTTAAATAGCATGAGAAATAGTGGAATAAGGAAAGACATTTCATTTTTGGAACAGCCTCACATTTTCTCTACATATTTTGTAAACAAAATCCTTGACATCCTGTCATATTGTTCTACTTTTGCATATTTTCAGTCTTTTATTTGCATATATATTTTTGTTTTTTATATTATATGTGTACATTGTTTTTTGCATATTTGTAAGTGCATTACCACCATCTCAATCCATAATCTTGTAGAGATGTTGGGAACTAGATACCAAACTCTTGAAATTATCTTGCAGTCTATGGTTTACTATCGTGCAAGTTTAAATAGAGCTTGTAGCACACACCAGGACTATGGTAATATGTATACCAGGTATTTATTTTTATATTTTATTTTTTGTTCTTTTGACAGCTTTCATATTTAATTTCTTCATTTTTTTTTCTTTATTTGGCTTCTGTTATAAATCATAATATTGCGTGAAGAAGATTGCTCACTTTATTAAAGGACAACTTAAAAAAAATATTAAATTAAGTGTGTGTTTTTCTTTAAGGACAATTGTTGGCAAAAAAATATATATTTTTAACTGAATGATTTAGAAAAATGGGTGAGATGGATCAGATCCAAAATAAAGAAATACAAATGTTATTTGTATTCTTCCATTAAAATTTTTTTATTTAACATGCTTATACTTAATGTAATCTTTTAGTTGGACACACCTCGGTTGTCATCTAACAGCCTTTTAGAAGTTCCTTACTATTCACATTACCAGTGATATCTTCAATGACGAAAATATTTCCTTCATCCTACTGATGTAAGCACAGCATTAAATGGCTTCAATGCCAATGTAGTAACAGTACCCTTACAGTGAAATCCAGGCAGGATCCACTCCGTTTGATTATATCTGTTATGTGAAAATGGCAGTTTCTTTTTTATGTAGATAATCTATTTAAGAATTAAGAAGAAACCCACACACGTGTGTATTTAATAAATAAAGTTATTTTTATGTTTAAAATTGTATTATGACTGTTAAATCCCTGATCTCATGCCACTGCCCTTGATGTTTATTTTAATATCCTCAGTTGGTGGAGGCATGTAAGTAATGGTTCCCCTTAGACACTCTTTGCTGCAGATGATGAAACCAGCTTATATACCATTAAAATGTGTGATGGACTCCCATAGCATGTTGAAAATTAGGATGGTACATGTAATATGCCGCTAAAACTGTATTAACCCCTCTGCAAAAATGGATGTGCCAGTTACGTCATGGAAAAATATCAAAACAGTCCATTCACTAAGAGGTTAGTGTTCCCTGACAGAACGGTGTCAGCATATCTTTTGAAGTGGTATTACACCAGCACATTGATTGTTTAACAAAGTCTTCAGCACATTTCACCTAGAGTTAATATAATTATATGGGACTTTTATTTATCAGATGTGTGCTTACTACATAATATATCAGGAATTTCATCAGATTCTTATTGGTTTCGTTATACAGTTGTTTAGTATGGTACATTAAATAACTGACTGTTCTTGTGGGTTTAACCATCCTTTAGAACTGATTCTAACCTGTTATAAATGTTATTGTTTATCCAATATTTTTTAATAAAATGTATCTTTTAATTTTAGTCATTCATATTTTTCGGTCTTGACATATGTTGTTCAGGACTAAGTAGCATTATTCTTTTTTTGTATCCTAATACCAATGAGCAATCTTTACTTGTCATACATTTACCCATTGTAGGATACATTCAGCGCTTCATTGTTTCTTTTTACGTTCATTTGGAGTCCTCTGTGCACATTAGTGTGTCCAGATTCATGAAAAAAAAAATTAAATCATCACTATAATACCTTTAGCTTTTAAAATTGGTCATTAATCAGTAAATTTGTTTATGATGTCAAGTTAGATATTCCTGATAATAGGTTAAATATTTAATTTTTTAAAGTTCTACAATGTAAAGACATTACATCAGTCTAGTATAGGACAGTGAAGTGTAAGCATGACTTTTTTTTAAATGTCAAGACAAATGCCTCAGGAACAACTGCTGTCTCTCTCTTAAACAGCAGTGAATAAAAGCTGCTTGAAAATTGTAGTTTGGAAAGGAAGATTGCCGAATGAACTGAACATTGGACACGTATTATCTTGTGTCTTGCTGTTTGTTTTATTTGTTCTGTAGAACCTGTTTTTGCTTTAGTTTCTTCTTCTCTGCCTTGGTATTCACCTTGCTAGACCACCAACTGTTTCAGAAAAGTCTCAATCATAATTCATCATTGATTGATAACAGCGAAAGTCTCACTTCTACTTCTTAGCCACATGTGAATGAAAAATATGTGTTCGCTATTTTGCTTCAGTCAAAAAAGATTGGGTTTCTTTTTTGAAACAAGTTGAAATAGCATATAAATTCACCCAAGGGAACCTGAAGAAGATGGACCTCCGATAATCAGTTATTTTCTTTGATCCCTTAAGGATTCTTCATACAGGGAGTCAAGGTTCCAAGGAAAATATATCTTTTTATATTGTACAGAGTATTTAACTTTTTTATGTGGGCCTTCTTTTATCTTGACATTTTGTTCACTAGCAGTAAGGTTGGATGATCTTCTGAGCAAAATATTAAGTTCAAAATCAAAGAAGTCATATTAACGCTATACTTGCTTGGCATTATTTTCTTGCCATACATTTTAAATAGACAGAAAAATATTAGGATGTGATGAATACCTGCCAACATGTCACACTGTCAACATGGAGCAGAATCAGTCCCAAATCAGAAAGTCCTGCATAAAGCGGTACAGTTGGGGGCTATGACCATTAGGTTTCCTAATGAGGAAATTGCAAGTCAATGTGAATGGTTACTGCATTTAGATATCACTTACAAAAAGGTAATAATAGGTATATCTATACAATAACCTAGTATTTGAACAAAGGTTTCAGGACCTTTTAGTTTACATTTTTTTTTAATCAGGGAAAAAAAAATATTTAGCAGAAGTTAATCTTAAGTAAATTGTATCTGATTGTATTAGACTACTGACCATGTCTTGTTTCCTGCATATCCCATTACAGTAGTGTGGAGAAGATGTGAGTGACATTAGATGGTCTTTTGCTTGACATTCCAAATTACAGCATAACATTTCTCTAGGTCTAGGATGAGTTTGCAAGCCTGTTTCCTTCTTCATGAATTCAAGTGACATTTTTCTGGTTATGCATAAAATGTCCCGCACATGAAAGTATGGGGTAGCTAGCAGAAATAGACAATCACTATTTCTTATTCATAATGGTTATGATGTATTTTTATATATATCTCAACACTGCCGTGTGCTGAGCGATTTTTATCTCAAAATGATTGTGTTAATTTGCGCACTCTTTACACGTAAGCTGCGCTAGGGTTGAAAATTCACTCACATTTACGAATGTGTACTTTTTAAAAAAACTATTTACTTTATACATTGGAGTATGCTATGTTTTCTGTTTATTAATTATGTGCATAATATATGTACATTAATGTGTGATAGCAATAAACAAAGGAACATTTAAATATTAACACTCCTTGTTTTCCATGACAACATACATCAAGCTGAGTTTAAAAAAAAAAAAAAAATAGGAAATACAGTGAAGATGTTGACAAGGTTAGAAATAATTATTTAGATTCTAAAAAAGGACAGTGATATATATATATATATATATATATATTACAGCCATAACGTTATGACCACCTGCCTAATATTGTGTAGGTCCCCTTTTTGTTTTGCCACCAACACAGCCCTGACCCCATGTAGGTGGTACTTGGCAAAATAACATCTACATGAATGGCAGGATCCAAGATTTCCCAGCAGTTCTTCATAATGTTATGGCAGATCAGTATATATTATATATAGATAGATAGATAACATGGGGCTAAAAACGATTGTGCTGATTATAGAAACAATAAAACTAGTATTCTTTAGGATCTAAATAATTACTTAGAAACTTGTCAATGCCTTGACTGTATTTCCTATTCATTCTAAAACTCTAATGATGTATGTTTGCATGGAAAACAAAGGGATTTTGTAAGTGCCCCTAAACATTTTATATGTTTTATTTTACAAACAGATGTTACTTGGCTAGTGGACAAAAAGATGGTGAACTCAACTAACTGTAAATAAAGAAAAAAAAAACTAATATGCTACATGTAGTTGTTGAACCTGTGGAATACAGTACACTTAAATAAACAAATCCAAGTCTAGTATGGCAGCTTAGGAAACCATTTTGTAAAACTGCCCATGCTCTAAGTGCATGTGAGATTGGCAAGAGACTTAGAGGTTAACCCTTGATAAGTCAACATCTGTGTAACTACTGGGTCCAGGTGACATAGGACACTGAGTGCCCGAGATGGTATTCAGGAGTCACATTGCAGAAATGGAGACACAGGGTCTGGTGCAGGGTAACCCCAGTCCCCACCAGGTTGGTGTGGCCATGTACAAGGGCCCTGAAGTAGCAGCTGCTGTATCCAGTATATGACAGGAGAGGATCTGGAAATATCCTGCAACCTGGAGCAGGCAGAGAAACACCAATTACAGGATAGGCAGGATGCTTCAGTCCAGGCAAAGCAGAGCAGAATAAAAACACAGAAAGTAAAAACAGGATACAGGGTACTGAACCAAAGGATAAAACAGGGACAGGACAAAGGCATGGCAGGACAGGAGCAAGAACAGGATAAGTACTACAATCAAAACAATAGCAGGGAAATGTGATAAATGTGAAATATTGTCCCAATCTCTGCAAAGGATAAACCTAATTTACAGAATGTCATATTGATCCTCCAAGGGCTTGCACAATTAACTACATTAGTCCAATAGTGCGAGTACAGCATTATATTATCTAAAGAAACCCTCCTCAACAACTATCTCTCTGCAGAGCTGCACCAAGAGCTACACTGTCAAATGGACGTCACTAGTCTTCTGCCTAATTAAAAAAACATTTTTGATTAACTGTTGTTTAAAAACATGCAAATGGAAAAAATCCTTGTGCTTTTTAATCTATAGCTGAATTTTACACCACCATTTACCACATCAGCCCAGGGGTAATATCTTATTAGTTTGGTTATAAAAAAACAAAACACACGTATTTAAAAGCCAGTGAACAGAAAAAATTTGATTATAGCATGACAATTTAGAACTAGATATGAATAATGAATAAACAAGGGAGATGCTTGCATGAAATAAAAATAGGAAAAGAGGATGAGAACAGTATGAAGAGAATTAAATGTATTATATATCCCTTTATACAACTATTGTTTTTATCAATATAAAGTGTTTTTGCATGCAAATGCTAATTATTAGTATAGTTACCCATTCAGTCTCCGTTTACAAGATTTCTTTTGCAAAATAAGAATCTAGGTTACATAATAAATACAAACAATATTTGAATAGCCGCAACACCAAAACTGTACAAATACAAAAAGTACTTTCCCAGATTCTGAAAATAAGGTACAAAAGTATACCACAGAGTACATTAAAGGCACTGTATGACAACAGCAAACAATGCTTTTTTATGTATGTTTGATGTCTTTTAGCTTCTTGTTATGTTATTTTATTCCTAGTCAAACTGTATTATGATTGACAGATCTTCAAATTTTAGTTTCTCTAAAATGTTGATACTTTAATTTACCAAATAAAGGGTAACCGCTATAAACATGCAGCATTTAGTTTTTGTGTATTTAGCTTTCAGTTAAAATTACATGAAATGGATACAATAAACCTTTCAGAGTATGATTAGCAACGTATGTGCATGAGTGAAATCATCGACAATAAGGTGTGAAGACTGTGAGAGAGTTGATATGCTTATTTTTCGGTAGACAGACTTCCTGAGGGAATTTAATATGGGAAGAAGATATGCTTTCTTAAACAAACATTCTATTTGGATAGTCAAATAACTACTTGAAGGAAGCAAATATTAGGACACCAGTTTAATAGGGGCTGGGAATCATTTGACAGCCCCATTTATTATTAGGGTGGGCCATGGCTACTACATCTTTTTTTGGTGAGTAAGGGTTTTTATATTTGGGACTTTACTTTAATATTTTATTTTATATCTGACATTTTTATTATTTTTATTTAAGTTTTCATTTCAGTTTTCAGTTTTAAAAGGCAAATTTAATTGGTCAAAATGCACCTATAATCCCAGCATCCCAGAATCGGGGTTGATCGCTGCATATTGGTTGCTGAAATAATATACTTTTTATTGCAAAACTGTTCCAATCCAAATGCCTCTGCAGCTTCGGTATACAAATGGTCAAATAGAAAAATCAGACCCGAAATGCAGCATAATGTGTTGCCAGATTTCGGGGTCTTTTCAATTCGGCTTATGCCCAATCTGAACCCAATTTGAAACAGATAAGTGCATATTGTGCAAACCCTTTAGTTGCTCTAGTCCTCCCCCAGTGGCAGAGCCATTGTAACACAGGAGAGCACTCGCAAACAAGTAGAATATAAACACGCATGTGCAATTTATCTGCCAGCACCATCTTCACCTGTATCACCTGTAAACAGGGGAAACTGCCTATCTAGCTGTGTGCTTATACAAACTCTGTGTGCTTATAGCAGAGGCTCTCTACACAGACCGTCAGCTGAGGTTTGTGTAATTCCTATTATACTGATACTGCCTGAAATTGACTGCATGCTCATAATCCTCATCCAGCCCTGAAATGGATTGCCATACCCATCATCCTCCTATGGTCCTGAAATGGACGTCCATGCCCATCATCCTCATATGGTCCTGAAATGGACTACCATGCCCATAATCCACATACAACCATGAAAATGGCTGCATGCCCATCATCCTCATAGAGCTTATGCTTGCACCTTATGCTTTGAATTTATCTAGATTTTACAACAGATAAATTAACACGCTTATAATTTGGAATACAATATAGATATATAAAAATCCAAAAGAGAGAGGGATAAGAAAGCTGCTCAGGAATTAGGGTCGAATGTGTTTAAATCAAACTTTGTAAATGAACCCTGAAAAATATTTTTTTTTGGGGGGGAGGCATGAGGTTGGGAGCAGCTGGTCAATATGCCAGTATTTTGCCACTCAATATGCCAGTATTTGCCACTTAATATGCCAGTATTTAGCCACTAAATATTCCAGTATTTAGCCACTCAATATGCCAGTATTTAGCCATTCAATGTCAGTATTTTGCTACTCAATATGCCAGTATTTTGCCACTCAATATGCCACCCTCCCCCTGTTCCCCAGAACTTACCTCCTTGCTGCTTCGTGACCCCGGTCA
Source organism: Pelodytes ibericus (assembly GCA_036172795.1). NCBI lineage: Eukaryota > Metazoa > Chordata > Amphibia > Anura > Pelodytidae > Pelodytes > Pelodytes ibericus. The sequence continues at coordinate 81,965,289 of CM069859.1, forward strand.
TCTCCTCCGTGCAGCCTTCCCTCCTGCATGGAGGAGGGAAACACAGCCACCGGATGTGACGTAAAGGTTGAAGCCACGCGGCTGGAGGGGAGTGCAGAAGGATTCCATCAAAGCATGCGGCCCGGCTAAAAAGAGGCTGCGGCCCAGGAGTTGGGGACCCCTGACCTACAGAACACAGACCGTCTCATTATATCTGGCATTAATACCCTCCCATCTAATCTATCTTTTTGTTTAGATTTTTACAGCCAGAAGTATGTGAACTTCCATCATATATAAAAGACACTACTTAAGTTCCTAATGACTTCAATTATTTGTTGGTACAGTAACTGTGGATGTAAGTTCATTATTTACTGTAATTGAACACCTTCAGAGATGTGAAGCAATCCGGTACTCTTTGCAAAGTATTCTGAACTCCAAAATAGACTGATTTCATTTTCATATGTGTAAGATATATCCTTTCCCATAATTACTTTTGGTTGAAGGAACAGTTTTATTTATAATTAATTGGAGTGAACGACGATGGGGATCAGGTTCACGCCAAGCTATGCCAACTTGTTTATGGGTGGAAGATTAATTCCCTGGGCTCAGTGCATGTATGGTGCGAACCTGGTACTCTGGCTGATGTATATTAACGATTACCTATACATATGGAGGGAGCGTTGTTTGTTCCCTTGACTAGTTCATACAATATTTAAATTATAAGACTAGCAGCCAGTCAAAGGTATTGAACAGTAATCTCGAGACTGGTACATATCAATAAAGCAGAAGCCAAGGATAACAAGATGGATAGCAGAAGCCTCCATTTTGTGTCAGTTTTTGGGAATCCTTCTGTCTGTTCAAATCTTATTCTGTGTCTCTGAGGACAAAATAATCTGTTACTGATAAGAGTGGTAGAGATGTTCAGAGCATCAGGCCGGAACATATAAGGTGGTCATTGTTAGTGTTAGGTTTATGACCTACCAGCTGTGCCTGCATTCATACAAAAGGAGTACGGGGGCTGGTCTCCAGCTTGCTTGCCCACCCAAACTGACAGACAAAGACACACTGAGATTATTTGGATCTTAGATTTGAAGAATCTAATAAGGGTTATTACAGACACACCTAGTTGATTCAAATCACTCACTAAAATATATAAGTATATATCACACATAAATATGTAAAGTATAATTAATCCTGCATATTAATTAGCATATTGTTTTTATTGTTTTATTAGTGTGGTATAAATTTTATTTGAATTTTAATCTAATGTTGCATGACCAGAATATCTACTATAATTTGAAAATGTATTAACACTACCATACATTTCAACATATGTATATATTACTAGCAATCCAGGTATAGCTATTAATCATAACATCATCTCATTTTAATTAAACACACCCATCACTTTTAATTGGCTAAAAGTTACAGAGAGCAAGGCGTGACTCTGAGATAACGTTTGGTTGATAACTTGAGATTTGATGTGTAGGGGGGGGTAAGAAAAACTGATCTTTGAAGAGGGAGTAGAGCTGCCACATACTAGTGGGTTGTGAGATGGGAATGTATTAGAAAAGGGCTGAGTCTCTCTCCTTCTGAGGAGCACTCAGGACTATGAGGCTTTTAATAGCATAGTTTCACTAGAACAAATCCATACACATAGTATTGAGCTTACTCTCATGGGTAACTCCCATCACACGATTCTTCAATGGAAGGAGTCTGAAAGGATTAATTTGGATCTGTGAGGGTTAAAAGCCGACAGTGTGTCAAAGAAGCTGATGTCTGCAGCACCTTCTGGAAGGCCAGATCACGCCAGTAGCATAATTGTTATTAGAATGGTCTTATCTTACTATTCCAAGGCTAGTACAGAGGTTTCTGGAACATCAACAAGTTGTCTCTGAAAGTTCTGTAATTTTCCATAAGAACGACTTTTGTAACACTATTTTACATATTACGTTTTAAGTGCATTTTCTTATAAAACACGCCTCTCTACATATTAGAATATTAGAATAACCAATTATATCGTAGTAACTAATGTTTTTATCTTCGTATATATATGCTTGTTTAAACAATTAAAATCAGAGTTGTTTCACAGTTGCATTGGTGTCGGTCTCAGTTATTCACTGTGAAATAGCTCTCCTGGATCCAGTATTTACAAGTCAAACCAAGACGGTCGCATTAAGGGACAGAGGATATTTCCTTACAGAGTCTCAGCTGCATATCAACTGCTGTCGGTAATGTTTAAATGTGGTATTTTGCTTCTAGCATAATCTCATATATCTATAAATATATAGATATTAAACGTAAATTAAACATAATTCCCACAATTTATGGGATCTTTATGTTTTAGCCTGGTGTTTAGCTGTCATCCTTTCTGCAGAAGGAATATCCTATAGATATTACCAAGAATCATAAATTCTTATAGTCTAGCTATTCACCCAAATATGTAATATCTAATCTCCAGAGATTATCTAAGATTCTCATTCTTAAAGTCTAAGATAGAAAGCATACATTGTTATTTACTGGGCAGATTAAGATATAGCCACCTTGAGTAGTTATATGATTTAGGAATATTACCTTACCTAAGCAGAGTATATGCTGGTAATGTATAAGTAATTATGGTGTCATTACTATCATTAACTATGTTAACTACTAATCATTATCAATGTAGGTGTGGTTGTATCTAAATAAAATGCATGGACATCTTGTAATCAGAAACGTAACTGCATAGCAAATTATACTACATGCATGTTGATACATAGCTACATAGATGCATCATTCATGTTTATCTTATTTACATCTGTTCATGCATGTGAATTATGACTAACATCTATTGATATTATGTTTTGCTGTTACACTGTTTTGCTTATATTTTTATTTTTATTTTATTTTCATTAATAATTTTTGCATTGTATTAATTTTTGTAAAGATGTCATCCAAACTCTCTATTTACATAATTAATTCATATGAATTCAATGAATCATATACATTTTTCATATTTTTGGTGATTCATAATTAATAACCCATTTTCATATTTTATGGTTATTGATATCCAACATGATGGAGGCACTGCTGAGATGTATTTTAAGATTTGATGCGTTTTTACAAACAGTAATTTAATTGTGATCCAGAGTTCACTGTTTAACATCATTCTATGGAGTAGTATGGATTCTATTCATATGTTTATGGTTATTAATATCCGACAAGCCCTCGGTTCACACATAAATATTCTCAAATTTCTCAAATTTCAGTTGAGTTTCTGGATTTAGACATCTATGTATATATGTATGTATATATATATATATATATATATATATATATATATATATATATATATATATATAATATATATATATATATATATATATATATATATATATATATATATATATATATATATTTGTTCAGTTCAGACTTCTGGAAAGGAACTGCTCAGAGGAAGTTGTCTTACATAACCAACTGGCTGAGATGGAACTACAGTTCAGAGATAGGGTTCAGTATTCTCTTCTGAAGGGCCTGAGTTAAGATAAATGAGGTATCAAAAGCAAGTAAGAAACAGCGCATCAAAATGCATTCCAATTTACATATATACGACAATAGAAATGTATTTTGATGCATTGTTTCTCAGTATAGTATCTATTCTCACTAGGGTGCAAGTGTATCCTAATCAGAGGTGGAGCCTAGGTTCCTTTTAAATAATATCATGTGACCTGTAAGCCTGTACCTACCTTGATAATGGACTAAGCAATAAAACTGGTTGGAAGCTTTGCACTTTCACTTTAAGAGTGCTTTGTTATATGTTACTATATGCTGGTTAATCACTAGTGACACTCTCTTCACTTTTTTCTGCACAAAACTGATATTTTTTTGTATTTTTAACATTTTCAATGTGGAGTGGGTGTGCATTTTTTAGTGAATCATCTGCTACTGAAATCCAGCACTGAAAGACATCTGGCTATACCTTCCTATCCTGCTTTCAAAGACTGCTTGAAAAGGATACTCATACTGCCAAATGGATTGTAATGCCCATGATCATACTGTAATGACAAATAGAGGCACACAAATAATTGACAGTCCCACTGAGAACAGACAGAAGCTCAAATAACCAGCTCTATAGCATATAACCTACTCTGGAGGGGCATCACCGTAATTTGCTGGCTTGCACCATTACAGAGGAAACCTCTCCATTAGCATATCAGTCTGGTCCCACCAATAAGGGCAGACCAGACACAAAATGCCTGGTAGGTTGCCTTTGCATGAGGAACACAGCAACCACAAACGTCAGTTTTGGCCTTCATTGGCCCCGTCAGTGTGGTATGGCTGGTGTCACTCTAGGTACAGCCGAGCCGGCCTTTGGGGTATGTGACCTGTGCGAACACACAGGACGCAACACCCCAGGGGGCACCATTTTTAAAAATTCTGGTAGAGGCACTGGCTGGGGAGATCTCCCCTCACAGCCCTCTGCATGGCCAGGCTTAGAGGATTCTAGGAGGGGCGGACCTCACCGGGTGAGAGGCGAATGTCCACCCCCACCCTGTGAAGCAGAGCAGCATCTACTTCACAAGGAAGACACGGGCAGCATAAGCTTAGTGATGATGCAGGGCATCGTATTTCCAATGCCCTGCATTATCACTACACACGGGGAGTGTGAGCAGCACCTACTGAGCTCCGTGTGCACAAGTTAAGAGTGGGAGGGAGGAGTGAGAACGTGGGGGGGGGAACAGACATCAGGGAGGAGGGGAGAGAACAGACATGGGGAGGGGCTGAGAGAACAGAGATGGGGAGGGGGGAGAGAACTGAAATGTGGGAGGGGGAGATAACAGACATGGGGGAGCAGGGGGAGAGAGAACAGAATTGGGGTAGCAGGGGAGAGTGAACAGATATTAGGAGGAGGGGGTTTAGAACAGATATGGGGAGGGGGAGAGAAAACAGATATGGGGAGAGGGAAATATATATAGGGAGGGGAACGAGAGGGAAAGCGATATGGGAAGGGGAAGGAGAGATAATTAATATGAGGGGGAGGAGAGATTACAGATATAGGGGAGAAGACATATGAGAAGGGGAAAGAGATAACAGGTTTGGGGATGAGGAAAGAGAAAACAGATAAAATGGTAGGTTGGAAAGAGACAGACATGGCAAGGAAGAGGAAAGAGACAAACATGGGAAGGGAGAGAGACATAAATGGAGTCACAGGAAACAGACAATCATGTGGAGGGAGAGGAAAAAGACAGACATGAGGGTAAAGAGGAGGGGGCACAAGTAGGGTGGCCTGCACAGGGCACCTGAAAATGTAAGGCCGGCTCTGGGCGCAGCAAGCAGGGACCCACGTCTGGGCATACCCCTATAATTCGCATAGACAAACAAAGAGATTCAATGACAGAGAGTAAAAACTAACAGGCAAAAAACATTTCACTGTTTTTAATTTCATTAGTTTTAATTAATCCACTATTTGTACATGTTAACGCTTTCAGTGCTATAGGGAACACAAGCAGTGTTCCCTACAGTACTAAAAGGATTAACCTTAACAAAAAAAAGTAATGGGTGAGCCTCCAATGGCCCAACCTACCTTAATAAAATAAATCACAGCCCTCCCCAGGGCTTTGGGCTGCACTGTGCCCCAAGCCTTTTAATAAGATAAATCTCAACCACCCTGGGGCTGTGCTATGCCTCAATCCCCTTGATAAAATAAATCACAGCGTCTGCTGGGCTTGGAGCCACACTATGCCACAAGCACCTTAATAAAATAAAATCACAGCACTCCCATAGTTCAGGGCCGTGCTTTTCACACAAAAAAAAACACTCAGAAACTCACTGCCCACTGACCTGGCACAGAAAGGGTGACCTGTAAATAAAATATTATCTGGATCCATAATCCTTGATCCTCAACCTCTGACCTATAAAAAAATCTCTATAAAATCAATCAGATGCCGCCAATTGGCTTTTGAAATACATCAGTAGTCTAAAAATATCAAGAGTGCTAATTAGCGAGGAGGAAACCATCTACCCCATTGTCTGATCATCATGATTAACAGGAAATCACAATCAAATGAATGGAAGTAATTCTCATTGGTCCCTGCAGAAAACTGACTTTAACTTCATTAAGGGGCATTCCTGTATTCTTGCAAAGTAATTTAATTTCACAAACTCATCAAACTGTAAGTGTTTAAGTAAAATATAGATTTTTAAGTATTTTAAATGTTCTTTAATACGCATTAACATTTGGAAGATGTATTTTAAATGTATTGTTTAATTGCCATCTTGTGAGCTGACTTTACTTTATGCTGTTCTGAAATTATAATGGCGTTTTTCCTAGCCCTACAAAAGCTTAGTGTATGACACCTTTGGGTTGTGGGATCCATCATTACACCTCTAAAGGTAATATAAATGAAGAATTTTTTGTATCCTGTCTATGCTTACGTACATTTGGGAGTGGATGTTTGTACACGGATATGCATTGCTGTACTGAGGCTATGATTATTCTAAGATGAAAGACAATGCTTAAAAAACATATTACATTAACATTAATTGGTTAGTTTGTGAACTGTTTAACCCAAATGATACTGAAGAGCTAACATCATGAGTATAGTTGCTGGCAGTTTGTTGTACTTCCTGATATTTGATATTACTGTGGCCTGAATGGCTAGTATAGGTTTCTTTTTGTACTGGAAAGCATGAGATTAATTTTGAGTTAATGCAATCTGTGGTATCATACGCTATCATGTGAGTCTGTCCCCTAGTCCCATTTTGGTTCTGTCTCATTCCAGGAAATAGTCATGGGATATTGGCTCATATGCATGAAGAAGTACACCTTCATAAAATCATGTGGGGATTGCAATTGGTATTTAAAGTATGGCGCATGTAAACTAACCAGGATTGACTGATGTGTTGGAGTTGGTAAGCAAATGCAAGGACAACGGAATTCTAAGTGAGATATAGGATGGCTTATTATATACCCCCAAATCAACATCTTATAACCTTATTAGTCATATCAAAATGTGCAAATATTTTGCTAGTACAGCAGAACTGTTTTACTTTTAATGGTAAAATGAATGGGATTTATTCTGATCTAAAAGTGAAAATTAAATAATGAGAAAAGTTGTAATTGCACACCAAACATGATATATTTTAATGCAGAGCTAATGGAAAATGGCCAATCAAGACTGTGTAATGAAATGTATAAAAATGTAAGCACTATGTTAAAAAAGATCTTCAAGTATCCATGAAATTAGCATTTCTGTTAGCATCAAAGACTGGAAAGGTCACGCAGCGAGCATGTGCAGGATGTCATATTTTCCTTAAATGTTATAAAAATGATTATTATTAATCTAGATAAAACATAATCAATTCATTACCATACCAAACATGAATTGTATAATAAATAGAAAAGCATGCAGACCTCCCATTCATATGGAGTCCACAGTCAAACAGTTTAGTAAATGGACTGCATACATTAAAATATCAGATTTAACAGATAACTACATTTTTTTCCACTTGTGCTTGCACACTTTATCTGAAAGAGTTTACATTTTTATATACATACATACAGATAGATAGATAGATAGATAGATAGATAGATAGATAGATAGATAGTAGGTTTTATTTTATACCCTTTTGTAAGCAATTCATCCAACTGGAATTTTGACACACAGCTGTAAACTCACTAACCACACACTGACATTCTTCTTTCTATCTCAGTCCCAAATACTAAGCAGTGTGTACGCCAGTGTATAAACAGACTCACAGGAGTCTGTGCTATCTAAGCTGAATGGGTAGATTTAGGTTGCGCCAGCACATCCTATGTATAAAAAAATCTGGCGCTGAATAGCTGCTGATTTTTTGGGGGGAACCTCCACCAAACACAGATTGACAGAGGTCCTTCTCTCCCACACTGCAAAATGCCAGGAGTTGTAAAAAAGTGCAATCACTGTTATACATAAACAGCAATTGCCCTTTTATTTTATTCAACTCCTGACACTTTGCAATGCTGGAGTATTTATACATAACCCCCATAGATTAGCATTATCTTGTGAATACGTTTTGTGTCCAAGCAACAGCCAAGATATACATATAATAACATTTCATATTTAATTTTTAAATGGTCTAAATAAGTTTTTCAGTATCAGGCCTGGGCCAAATACCCAGTTATTTCCAGTACTTTTTTTTATCAGTGTTACCAAGTCATTTTTCGTCTTGCAGATCATAGGTGAGTAGCCTTATATTTCACAAACAAACTGATACATTTTTAAACAAAGTCTATAAAGTACCATCTCCTATTTCATTTAATTCTGGTTCAAAGCACCTGTGTAGCAAATTAATGAATCTTGCTTACTCAAATATATTTATTTAGTTGGAATGTGGCCCTATTGAAATCAATAAGAATTAAATGTTGCCAGGGCCGGCGCTACCGTAAGGCAGCACAGGCGGCTGCCTTAGGGCGCACCAATGGGGGGGCGGGAAAATCGCCCGCTCCCCCAGACCCCAGTACTTACCTCCATGCTGCTGTTCAGGTCCGTGGCTGAGAGGGAAGCGCTGTGCGCTCCCCTCAGGCCGTGCGCATTCAATAAAGTGTGTTGAAACTTTTTTTTTCAACACACTTTATTGAATGCGCACGGCCTGAGGGGAGCGCACAGCGCTTCCCTCTCAGCCACAGACCTGAACAGCAGCATGGAGGTAAGTACTGGGGTCTGGGGAAGGGGGGAGGAGGGAGGTATAACGAGCAATTCCTGGGCATCTGACTGGCATAATATTCCTGGGCATCTTAATGGCATAATATTCCTGGGCATCTGACTGGCATAATATTCCTGGGCATCTGACTGGCATCATATTCCTGGGCTCTGACTGGCATCATATTCCTGGGCATCTGACTGGCACAATATTCCTGGGCTCTGAATGGCATCATATTCCTGGGCATCTGACTGGCATAATATTCCTGGCCATCTGAGAGGCATAATATTCCTGTGCATCTTAATGGCATAATATTCCTGGGCATCTGAATGGCATAATATTTCTGGGCATCTGACTGGCATAATATTCCTGGGCATCTGACTGGCATAATATTCCTGGGCTATGACTGGCATAATATTCCTGTGCATCTTAATGGCATAATATTCCTGGGCTATGACTTGCATAATATTCCTGGGCATCTGACTGGCATAATATTCCTGGGCATCTGAATGGCATAATATTCCTGGGCATCTGAATGGCATAATATTCCTGGGCATCTGACTGGCATAATATTCCTGGGCTATGACTGGCATAATATTCCTGTGCATCTTAATGGCATAATATTCCTGGGCTATGACTTGCATAATATTCCTGGGCATCTGACTGGCATAATATTCCTGGGCATCTGAATGGCATAATATTCCTGGGCATCTGAATGGCACAATATTCCTGGGCATCTGACTGGCACAATATTCCTGGGCATCTGACTGGCATAATATTCCTGGGCATCTGACTGGCACAATATTCCTGGGCATCTGACTGGCATAATGTTCCTGGGCATCTTAATGGCATAATATTCCTGGGCTATGACTGGCATAATATTCCTGGGCATCTTAATGGCATAATATTCCTGGGCATCTGACTGGCATAATATTCCTGGGCATCTGACTGGCACAATATTCCTGGGCATCTGACTGGCATAATATTCCTGGGCATCTGACTGGCACAATATTCCTGGGTTTCTGACTGGCATAATATTCCTGGGCTATGACTGGCATGATATTCCTGGGCACCTAACTGGCATAATATTCCTGGGCATCTGACTGGCATAATATTCCTGGGCTCTGAGTGGCATAATATTCCTGGGCATCTGACTGGCATAATATTACTGGGCATCTGAATGGCATAATATTCCTGGGCATCTGAATGGCATAATATTCCTGGGCTATGACTGGCATAATATTCCTGGGCACCTAACTGGCATAATATTCCTGGGCATCTGACTGGCATAATATTCCTGGGCTCTGAGTGGCATAATATTCCTGGGCATCTGACTGGCATAATATTACTGGGCATCTGAATGGCATAATATTCCTGGGCATCTGAATGACATAATATTCCTGGGCATCTAACTGGCACAATATTCCTGGGCATCTAACTGGCATAATATTCCTGGGCATCTGACTGGCATAATATTCCCGGGCATCTAACTGGCATAATATTCCTGGGCATCTGACTGGCATAATATTCCTGGGCTCTGAGTGGCATAATATTCCTGGGCATCTGAATGGCATAATATTCCTGGGCATCTGACTGGCATAATATTCCTGGGCATCTGAATGGCATAATGTTCCTGGGCATCTGACTGGCATAATATTACTGGGCTCTGACTGGCATAATATTCCCATTGAAATACTGGTAAGTTTGTTGATTTAACTTTACTTCATTTTAAATATTGTATTTGTTCCCATTTTGTTTCTTCACTTCAAAATAAGATATATGCATTGTGCATAGGAATTTGTTCATAGTTTTTGTTTTTACTATAGTCCGGCCCTCCAACGGTCTGAGGGACAGTGAACTGGCCCCCTGTTTAAAAAGTTTGAGGACCCCTGGGCTAAATACTGGCATATTGAGTGGCAAAATAGTGTGTCTCAGGTTATGTGTGAATTGGTGTAACTGTGTGTGTGTAAGTGGTAAGGGTGTCTGTGTGTGTGATTGCAAGGGTGTCTTTGTGTTTAAGGGTTTCAATGTGTGACACATTTAGAGCATGCGAGTTGAATATTTAGATTTTTTTTTCTACACTATACATTATTCATATATGCTGGATGCTTGACAAAGGGCTTAACAGCCTGAAACGTCGCTACCAGTGATGCTGACGGTTACCTGAATTAAAAACCTTATTGACTGTCTTCAGAAGTCCTGTGAGTGCATTCTTTACCTATTTTGGATTCTATATGTATTGATGCGGATTGCACCCAGGCATGTTATATACTTATGACTAAAGTTGTGCAGAGTGCTGGTACTTTGGATCGAGATATATATATATATATATATATATATATATATAATTTAAGGAGGCTTAATGGTGTGGGAGGCGTGGCGGATCAGAGCAGGGGGGCACCAAAATGCACCTTCGCCTGTGTAGACGAAAATCCTTGCACCGGCCCTGAATGTTGCTTTGGTCATGTAGCAATAAAGTGAATGCTGTTCTTGAATGCCTGTCATATGAATAATTAATACAACATGATGTGAGTACCTTTTTGTGTGATTTGCTGTTACACTAGGAATCAGTAGCAAACAGCATTTGTGCATACTTTGTCAATAATTTCTTAAATATGTTGGTAGCAAATATAATACAGTTTCATTTTTGATATTTTGAATTCGTTTTCAATGTTTCAACATTCATGATCATTTTTTATTTTATTATAAACATACAAACAATTACCGTATTTGTTCGAATATAAGACGACCCAGATTATAAGATGACCCCCCAAACTTTGGATATTCCTTTAGGAAAAAAACTAAAAGCCTGAATATAAGACTACCCTATAGGAAAAAAGTTTAACTTGTATATATTCACATGTAAATTGCTTTTTAATATTTAATAAAAATTATGATATTAAACAAATGCATTTTTTGTTTTTATTTCCTTCTGCGTGCCAATGCTGCCTCTCTCTCCCCCCCCCCCCTGCGTTGTCTCTCTCTCTCCCCCCAGTGTTATCTCTCTCCCACGTTGTCTCTCCCTCCCCCCAAACTTTTCTCTCTCCCTCCCTCCCTTGTCTTTCTCTCCCCTCCCTCCCTCCTCTTGTCTTTTTCTCCCCTCCCTCCCCTTGTCTTTCTCTCCCCTCCCTCCTCTTGTCTTTTTTTCCCCTCCCTCCTGTCTTTCTCTCCCCTCCCTCCTCTTGTCTTTCTCTCCCCTCCCTCCTCTTGTTTCTCTCCCCCCTCCCTCTCCTTGTTTCTCTCCCCCCTCCTTCCCCTTGTTTCTCTCCCCCCTCCCTCCCCTTGTTTTTCTCTCCCACCCTTGTTTCTCTTTCCCTGGTGGCTAGTGGGGGCAGCCGGGGGATGTCTGCATGATACCTGCAGACATCCTCCATGCTGCCCGACACTTCCGTCTATTATGACGGACAGCCGGGCCCGAATCTTTTGGTGGCTAGCGGCAGCAGCCGGAGGATGTCTGCACAATATGCGCAGACATCCTCCACGGCTGCCCGGCACTTCTGCCGGGACTTCTATGATGAAGCCGAAACGACCCAGCTTCATCACAGAAGTCCCGGCAGTCGTGCCGGGCGGCAGCAGAGGATTTCTGCCCATATCATGCAGACATCCACTGGCTGTTAGCGAGGGGGATCCAGGTCCGCTGCAGCTCTTCGGGGGACCTGGATCCAAGTCTTATAGTCTGACCTCGATTTGAGGTCAGATTATAAGACGACCTCGAATATAAGACGAGGGGTCTTTTTCAGAGCATTTGCGCTGAAAGAAACCTCGTCTTATATTCGAGCAAATACGGTATTTATTCTTTAATAACAGACATTAAATTAACATTAATGTAGTTAATACATACATTGATATACAAGGTATACTAATTAAGTGAGGTCACCAGGCTGAACGATTATTTATCTATCAGTTCTAGGTATGACTTTTTGTAAGGAAACATAAGCTTGTTCTAGTTCTCTAGTTCTCCATTCATCAAAGGGAACTTTCTGATCCATGGGTCACAAATAGCCTAATATTTGGCTCTGCATGGGTCACAAATAGCCTAATATTTGGCTCTGCATTGGTCACAAATAGCCTAATATTTGGCTCTGCTAGGGTATACCACCTTCTTGCCCTGCAATAACTAGTTTTGTTAACAGTAGGATATGTATAGCCAATTGTCTTTTCCTCAAGCCAATGTTATCCAACTCTATCTGAACTTTTCTTCCATGGCTTTTGAACTGCCTCATAGGCCCACCAGACATTAATTAACCCCTTAGTGACCGAGTGCTAAGTTGCATTTGACGTGCCTTGAAGACCAGAATTCCATTATTTTTGTCATACGTTTACTGAACTGTGAATTTCTTTCTTTGTGTTCAGTCCACCCACACAAATTATATATCATTTTTTAAAGGACAGATAGGGCTTTCATTTGATACTATTATTTTCATCATATGATATCATTTACTATTAAAAAAATAGAAAATATGATGAAAATATGCCATAAAAAACACTTTTTCCAACTTTGACCTGATTTTTTTTTTACACAATTACAAATGGTAAAAAAGACCCCGTCTATATATTTCTACTATTTGTCCTGAGTTTAGTAATATCAATGTTTCCTTGTTTGTCTATGTTTTATTTCACGTAATAGGGCAATAAACAATATTAGTGTTTTTTTTTGTTTTCTAACCATTTTCTTCTACAGTGATTTGTTTAACCCGAACCCTAAATTTACCCCAACTCTAAATTTAATCTAACCCTAAATTGACCCCCACCCCTGTAATCATCCGAACCCCCATTTAACCCTAATTATTACCCTATTTGGACCCTAACCCTAGATCTAGGTTCAGTAGATCAAGGGTTAGCTTTTTCCATTTATTTATTTATTTAATTTATTTATTTAATTAATTTTCTATTTTTAACTGTAATACCGCCTAACTGCCTGTAGGGGCAGTCAAGTAGCGGTTTCAGAGCGACGGAAGAGATTTTTTTTTTCTCTCTTCCGTCGCTCTCCTCTGGGCATGCTGTATCGGAGGAGTGATCGCGGTGCCCAGGAGGGCACAGATTGTGTTGCATGATGCCTCGATAGATATATATACGTCCACATGCGTTAAGGGGTTAAACAACCCATATCTTTTTAGATTCGTCAGCATATATCTGATTAATCATAACGAATATCATTAATTATTATTAATATTAGGAATTTTTTGGGGGGTCATATACCATGTATTCATTACCTTATACTGTGCTTGTTGAAGATTAACCCCTTCGTGATGTTAGGACGTACTATGCCGTCCTGACTTTAAGTGCCTTAAAGTCGTTAGGACGGCATAGTACGTCCTTTGTTAAACAACTCATCGCGGCTCCCAGCGATGAGTTGTTTTCAGATCCCGCTGCAGGCACTTGCAGCGGGATCCCACCTGTCATCTGAGGCCACTTTGAGTGGCCTCAGTCCGACAGGGAAAATGTAGCCGGTGCTCAAAGTTTGTGATCGGTGGCCAGGAACAATTTGTGATGTTTTGGTGCTTGCGTCGTTTGGGACGCAAGCACCTAGCGTCATGAAGGGGTTAAGCAGTGTACCACTTTACATGTCTGGACGCATGTTTTTCTCCAGCAGTCCTTTTCACACACCATGTTCAAATCACTTTTACAATTACCCAATACCTTTGCGTTATATTCTAGAATCTGCATTTCTAGTAGTATGGAAAACAGATAATTTCTCATACCTGTGGTGTCACAAATATTTATCAGCTGTTTCACGAACTCTGACCCTTTCTCATTTACCAGAGGTTTCCTCAGATAATAGACTACCCTTAGATACGCATATCCCTCACTGGCAGGATCATCGGATTCAGTCATCAAATGAGAGAAGGGTTTTAATTTATCTATAAACATCAGGTTTGTAATATTTGATATTCCATCTTCTTTTATTTTGTAAGAGCTAAGTTAGATCTGTTGTTTCCTAAAACGTTGATTGATGTACCCCACACCACCTGAATTACTATAAGGAATCTGTATCTAATTTTGAACAGATAACAAACTCCTCAGGATCATTTACCTCTCACTATTCCCAGACATGTTTTTTATTCACCCACTTCATCTAATGCCAAACAACCAATGCAGACTCTATTCAATTCTGAACCAGTCTTTACTGATTTAAGATTTCTCTGCATATTAATCAGGTTAGGCACCCCCAGAGCTCCTTGTGATTCATCTTTATAGAGCAGGGTTTTGGATACCCTGGGCCTCCTGTCTAACCATATAAACTTCATAAAAATATTTTGAAGCAGAAACAAATTAACATTAGGGAATTATATAGCAACCACTCGGAACAGATTCAGCCATTTCGGCTACAGAAAAGATTTAATAGATAGTGAAAAGATAGATAGTGAAAATTTTTCAATTGCTTAACGATTTTATGGTTTCTACTAAATTAGACAGTACTTAAATTGGCAAATATGTTATTTCTGTTGTACACTGAGAGGAAAATTTAACCTCTAATTACCCCATAAGGGGGATATTGCTATTGGCAAAGCTTAAGATTTAGTAATACTAAGTGTATAGTTGCACACAAGGCCATATCTGTCTATTTCTCCAAATAAATGCTCCAATAAACTATTAGGATCTGTAAGAGTCATTATAAAGTGATCAGCACAAAGACTGTAAGAGTCATTATAAGGTGATCAGCACAAAGACTGTGTCTTTGCTCACCCCCCACCCCACCAACATAATACCCTTTTTTCTGTAGTTTTCCCTGATTTTATAAGCCTATGCCTCATGTGTTAAATGTACAAAGTGGGAGCAAGAGAGCATCCTTGTGTGTCAGTCCATTCCGAATATCTAGCCATGGAGAAGCAAATCCGTGCTCCACTATTTTGGCGGACGAAGACCATAACTGATTCAACAAAACTCCCACACAGTCCAAAAGCGATAGCCCCCAATTCATGTGATCAAACGCGTTCTCAGATTTAATTGAAAGCATCAAAGTGAATATATTATTATTAGTCCACCAGTATGGCTGAATACAGCTCTGTATTAATATTAATATGGGATATTGGCCGGTAATTAGATACTAGGACTGGATCTTTCCAGTGTTTATGGATTGGCCTTATAGATGCCTGTAACATTTCTCATTGCCACAAATCTCATTAAAAATGCTAATTATCTATGGAACAATATTTTTCACTGTAGATTTAAAAAAATAGTTTGATAACCCGTCAGGTCCAGGAGCCTTATTCTTATTCAATTTATCAATTGCTTGTAGAACCTCTGATTCTGTAAAAGGTTTACTAAGAACTGCATCTAAACATAGAAACATAGAATGTGTCAGCAGATAAGAACCATTTGTCCCATCCAGTATGCCCAATTTTTTAAATACCTTTATTAGTCCCTGGCCTTATCTTATATCCATGATAGCCTTGTGCTTTTCCCATGCATGCTTAAACTCCTTCACTGTGTTTACCTCTACCACTTCCGATGGAAGGCTATTCCATACATCCAGTACCCTCTCAGTAAAGTAACATTTCCTGATATTCCTTTCACATATTTGTACCTCTATGTCCTCTTGTTGTGGTAGTTTTTCTTCTTTTAAACATACTCTTCTCCTTTACTTGTTGATTTCCCTTATGTATTTAATTGCTTTTAGCATATACCCCACCCCCGTTACAACTTTTCTCCTAGCTATACATGTAAAGATTTTTCAATCTTTTCTGATAAGTTTCATCCTTTAATTCATGAACCAATTTAGCCTATGCCTATGATTTAGTGTCTGTAGGGTCTGTAGCCGCACTTATAACACCATTGAAATCTTACAACCTGAAGAACTTGTCTCTCTGCCATTACTCCTTTTTGCATACAATTGTCATAAAGGGGTTAACAGAGAATAGATTGTTGTCTATAAACATGTTCAAGGTCGATATAAATATTTCTCAAGGGAACTTTATATTCTAAAGCAAATATGAAGTTTACCTTGAATTGACAAACAAGGCATTTACAAAAATACGGTGAAAATGAGTCACTAAGGGTGCACAGTAAATATTGGTTAAATAGTTGGATGACTATTTAAAATAAACAAAATAGGTACATATTTAAAGATAATAAACATTTGGATGTGTTTACAGATGGATACGGAGCGGTATAATATATTATATAGTGAATAATAATGTAAATGTGTGCAGCACTCACAAATTGTGTCATAGTTGTAAATGGTAAATGTGTTTTGTTTATCACAAATAATTATAAGAACAAAAAACTAGCAAAAGATACTGAAATAGAGGTCATAATTCTAAAAAAAAATGATTTTTCAAATCATTCAAAAAAAATGCAAAAAGAAAAAAAGAACTAGTAAAAAATGGACAAATATGTAAAATATACATAAAGGTGTGTCAAAAGGTCCAAAAAGAAGGGTCTCAAAAACAAAAAGTATATAATAAGATATGTATGTAAATCACATATGAATGCAACATACAACATTATTTATGTCCAAAAAGTATTTCACAAGATGCTGAAGTAATCCTGTGAATGCCAACTCTTATACAGGGAGTGCAGAATTATTAGGCAAGTTGTATTTTTGAGGATTAATTTTATTATTGAACAACAACCATGTTCTCAATGAACCCAAAAAACTCATTAATATCAAAGCTGAATATTTTTGGAAGTAGTTTTTAGTTTGTTTTTAGTTTTAGCTATTTTAGGGGGATATCTGTGTGTGCAGGTGACTATTACTGTGCATAATTATTAGGCAACTTAACAAAAAACAAATATATACCCATTTCAATTATTTATTTTTACCAGTGAAACCAATATAACATCTCAACATTCACAAATATACATTTCTGACATTCAAAAACAAAACAAAAACAAATCAGTGACCAATATAGCCACCTTTCTTTGCAAGGACACTCAAAAGCCTGCCATCCATGGATTATGTCAGTGTTTTGATCTGTCCACCATCAACATTGCGTGCAGCAGCAACCACAGCCTCCCAGACACTGTTCAGAGAGGTGTACTGTTTTCCCTCCTTGTAAATCTCACATTTGATGATGGACCACAGGTTCTCAATGGGGTTCAGATCAGGTGAACAAGGAGGCCATGTCATTAGATTTTCTTCTTTTATACCCTTTCTTGCCAGCCACGCTGTGGAGTACTTGGACGCGTGTGATGGAGCATTGTCCTGCATGAAAATCATGTTTTTCTTGAAGGATGCAGACTTCTTCCTGTACCACTGCTTGAAGAAGGTGTCTTCCAGGAACTGGCAGTAGAAGTGGGAGTTGAGCTTGACTCCATCCTCAACCCGAAAAGGCCCCACAAGCTCATCTTTGATGATACCAGCCCAAACCAGTACTCCACCTCCACCTTGCTGGCGCCTGAGTCGGACTGGAGCTCTCTGCCCTTTACCAATCCAGCCATGGGCCCATCCATCTGGCCCATCAAGACTCACTCTCATTTCATCAGTCCATAAAACCTTAGAAAAATCAGTCTTGAGATATTTCTTGGCCCAGTCTTGACGTTTCAGCTTGTGTGTCTTGTTCAGTGGTGGTCGTCTTTCAGCCTTTATTACCTTGGCCATGTCTCTGAGTATTGCACACCTTGTGCTTTTGGGCACTCCAGTGATGTTGCAGCTCTGAAATATGGCCAAACTGGTGGCAAGTGGCATCGTGGCAGCTGCACGCTTGACTTTTCTCAGTTCATGGGCAGTTATTTTGCGCCTTGGTTTTTCCACGACCCTGTTGACTATTTTGAATGAAACGCTTGATTGTTCGATGATCACGCTTCAGAAGCTTTGCAATTTTAAGAGTGCTGCATCCCTCTGCAAGATATCTCACTATTTTTGACTTTTCTGAGCCTGTCAAGTCCTTCTTTTGACCCATTTTGCCAAAGGAAAGGAAGTTGCCTAATAATTATGCACACCTGATATAGGGTGTTGATGTCATTGGACCACACCCCTTCTCATTACAGAGATGCACATCACCTAATATGCTTAATTGGTACTAGGCTTTCGAGCCTATACAGCTTGGAGTAAGACAACATGCATAAAGAGGATGATGTGGTCAAAATACTCATTTGCCTAATAATTCTGCACTCCCTGTACATAAATTGTGGTGGTTAATGCTTTCAATGACACAAAAATATAGAGCTGTGAACAAATATGCACTGTAGGATGTATTGATACTCAAATGTACATTGCAAGTACTTCAAATAAATGTGATCCATTGTTTCCAACTGTGCACAAGACTGGATGCACTGCCTCTGCATTCATAATGTATTAAGATGTTGTAATTGCACAATGTTATTATTCTCATAATATACAAAAAGGGATGACCTCATTGGGGGGTGTTGCTAGGAGAAATCCAGTGGCATGCAATCCTCTTATCCCATAACGAGATAATTCATTGTTGTTTGGATAATACTAAGCGGGTATAACAAGTTCATCTGAAATATTCACTGTCGCTGCAAAGAAAATATGTCCATGCAACAAGCACAGGTATATGAGTGAACGCACGCCATTTTTCAGAGCCTGCCTCCGTCATTTCCTACAGGCATTCTAATCCACTTGATGATGCTCTCCGTCTGCTTCATGACCCAGTGACCCAGAGGCCCCTAAAAAATGCTAGAATCTTTCCATCTTCTCATACAGAAGAAATCTGAATCTCAAGGATAAATTAGTGAGAGAAGAGGCTTCAGTAATGAAAGAAAAAAACACTATTTTTGTGCAAGGGAGATCATTTTTATCATCCTCATTTAGGAAAGAAATTCCACATAACGAATTACCTAATGTGAGACTAACTTTGTGATTTATATTTTGAAAATGCTCTTGTGGACTGCTATATGTGCAATTTTGGTGAGACAACTAGACCAGCAAAAGTGCATATAGGAAAACATAAGAATTTGACCCAGTATGCACTATCATCTACAAATTTAGCCAGTGGCTAGACACTACAGCTAGAAACAGGAAATATTTCAGATGGATTAAGTTATCCAAACAACAACAAATGTTCTCTTTATGGCACAAGGGGATTGAACACCACTGAATTTCTCCTGGCATCATCCCCAGTGAGGTCTTTCCTTTTTCTTCTTTTGTTTGCACAATCACAATTTCTTAATATGTTTTGGTCAATATCTTATGACTGCAGAAGTGGTGCATCCAGCCATGTGCACATTTGGATACAATGGGTCACATATATCTATATATGTGTTGGAAATATACATTTGAGTATCATAACACTATACAGTGCATTTTTGTCCACAGCACTTTATTTTTGTGTTCTTAAATGCATTAACCAACTTTTTTCAGCACAGCAGTGCCTTTCTTTGGTAAAAAGAGGGTACAGGATTCATGTAGTCTCCCAGAAGGCACCTGGATAACTGCAGCAGCTTGTGATATACTTTTTGGACATAAATATTGCTGTACATTTCTACAGCCTATACTCATATATGATTTATCTTAGATTTATTATTAGCTCGTTTTTCTTTTTGAGACCCTTCTTTTTGGACTTTTTTTTACCTTTTTCATTTTTATTTCGACAAATATTATATTTTAGTATTAGGACCTTTCTCTATATCATTATTTTTGCGTGCTTTTTTTTCTTTCTTATAATTATTTTTAATAATAAAGATAATATATTTACCATTTACAACTGATTGTGTTGCAATTTTTGAGTATATTATTGTTTGATAATTATTTCTGTGGGATACAGGAAAGTGTACTACCAACCCACACTATTTTTTTTTTAATATATTATATGGTGCATACTAAAATAAAAAACATAAATAACAGAATTTTATGAGATAATGCAGGATTTTAAAAAAAAATCTACATTATCTCTCTCTCTTTAATATAACAAAAATGTAATATAGACAGTTAATATAAGGCATTTGTCTGTTGTTTGAAATGTATTAATGTGCTTAAGGCTAGTGTGTTTTATACTTTATCTCTTAAGGTGGACAATCGTTTGATTGTTCTAATTGGATCATTAGAAAACTTGTCTTGCTCACTTTAAAGACTGTTTCTGTACTGTGCAGTCATTTGGCCTTTACAACTGTTGCCATTAATTAGCCTTCAGATTTTACTACCGGTACATCCTTTTAGGGTATCTTACTTCTTTATTGTAGCATAAGCTAATTTAGGTATCTGTAGAAACATAGTTACATTTACTCCATATTTAAATTTCTAGCAATGATCTGCTTTTCTGCCACAATTTAATGCCAATTCAGAGATACATAAATAAACACCTACGTTTCTGTTTGCATATTGATCATATGCAAATACAGAAATTACTGAGAAATTGTTCAGGACAAGATAAAAACACAAATATGGAAACACAGTGTAACTTACCAAAGGTCTGGGACATCCGCACATAGATGGGCAGACTCCATGCCGTCACTCCTTGCGTCTTCTGAGAGGGAGCAGACACACGGCTCTGCCGACATCACTCCCCGCAAACAAGCAGAGAGTAAATGCCGCCACGCTACACGTTTGTCTGTACATGCGCAGGTGAACGAATAAATAAATAAAATCCTCATATGCTTTTTATTAAGGTTCCTCCTCTAATCTAGCTCCGCCCATGGGCTGGATCAATTCTAGGAGGGATCTTTAAACCTCAGTCTGCCAAATAGTAGTTGCCTGTGATAGTGCTCTCTCCAGTCTCACTAGTGTTACTTTGATTGTTTTGATTATTTGTTGCTGACCTCTGCCTGTATCCTGACCATACTATTGTTTGCTGCCCATCCTGATCTCTGCCTGTTCCTGACTGTTGCCTTATCCAGTTGTCCTGATTTACCAGTTCTGACCCAGCTTATCCTGACTATACTATTTTCTGCCTGCATTGACCACGTCTGTCTTGCCTGTCTTTCCGTTCAGCCTAAAGTTCCTGTGTTCCTGTTGTCCTATTGTCATACTTCAGATTCATATCAGACCTCCTCTCCTTAGCATTCAGTGTGTGGGGTTCTAAGTCCTTGGTGGTTAACCATCTGTAGCTCAACCAAGGGTGTGTTATCATTAAGGTGAAATAGCATCACTATATGTATTGTCTATTTGGAGTGTGTCTGTCATAGCATCGCGGATCCTATGCCTATATCAGAAGCTTACACACAGATTTTGAAGTCAGATCACTGTTATCTTGTGTACCCATCTTAATAATCAGCCGACCCCTCTCATAAACAATCTATTTAATTGCAATAAAAATGGGCCAATGTTGACTAACCTGTGGCAAGGGTGCCACCTCTGTCACCCAGAGATCTCCTTCATTGTGTCCTGCATTCTGAAGACCCAAGTAAACACTATAAAATAGCATGTACTGCTTTGGAGTATTGCTAGAAAGGAACTGGTATGATGGTGGGAAGGGAGCTGTTAAAGAAGGTGAGAAACATATTTTAGAACTTTAGAACTTAGAGGCTAAACATGTCCATGAATGAAAGTGAAATAAATAGGAAGAATGCTATACTAAAATGAGGAGCTGAATGACAAAAATAGGAAGGTCACTTTGAAATCCAGAGCTGTAACAAGGCTGTGGTGAGTGAGGCACTAAAATACAGGAATTTTCCATAGGTAGACAAATCTAAGTACTATATACACTGACATTGATATATACCAGTCTCAGTTATAGGTCATGGATATGGAGATTTGAGTTTGCATGTGAGATGCTTATGATCAAAAGCTTATTTCCTATTTTATCTAAATGTCAAAAATTAGGTTGTGTAGATTTTGATCAGAATAATTTATATGTAGTTGACTTCCCCCTATTGGTTTGTTTAATCCTAGTCAACTGTAAGCAAAGTCTACAACATTATAAAACAGTTCTAAAGCAATATAGATAACAGACTTTTATAATATTGTAAAGAAAATTCCATAAAGACATACAAAATGCTCATGATTTGCTTTTGATATATAGTACCTCCTGTCACAACAATTGCGGTAGTGCACACCTGCATCTACTATCTGGTAGAGATGGTATGACCTTTGCGATCTGAAAAGCTTTACAACTTGAGTGGTTCCTTTGAAGCTGGAACTGATGTTTCAAGGTGTGAAATGTTACACTGAGTTAGTTGCCAGTAAGTCTATGTTGCATAGGTCTGTATCCCATCATAGATAGTTGCTGAACCTCTTTCAATATCATCCTTTATCGACCTGGAAGGAGGCCTTTTGGACACAGCCATGTGCTTTGCTGAACTTCTCTGAAGTTAAGTACACGAATCAAGGAAATGTATTGTTGTACTGTTAGTCTTTTTTGACTACATAAATATTTATTAATTATTTTATTAATAATTATTTAGCATAATCTAGCATACAGCAGGCCGCGACCGCAACAATCCTGTTATGTGGTTTTAATTTGAAAAAATTAAAAATAGAAGTGGGTTGGACAACTTATTTAAACAATGCATAATCAAAGATATTTTGTTGATTAAACAATAATTTACAACATTGTAATCAAAGGAGAGAGCAAAATCAAGAAATCTAGGCATGGGTAATTTGTAACAAAAGCACATCCAGGATATTCCAGCTTTAGAAATATGACATTGATACTACTCCTCAAACTGTTTCACAATAATAGTGACTATGCTTATAGTAAAATAATAATAGTAGAAGAATCTTTTTAAATCCTTTCATCCCTTCAAAATCAGTGTTGATTTTAAATAGGCAACTCCATCTCCTCCCTTAATTATCATCTTTTTACCTCTTACAAGGTGAAAATTGTTGCAAACTGTGGTCACCATCAGAAACAGTTATTCTAATTGTCCTAATCTGTAAAATTTATATATTTTACAATTTCATATCTTACACCACACTAAATTAGTTCTTGGAAGCACAAAAATCCTATCCAAATACTGATTAGTAAGCAAACCAGATGCAAGATTTACAACACGTGCAAAGCATGACTTGAATAAATAGTTACTGCAAGCAATTTACAATATATATGCAATATGTACATATCATTAATACATTGTAAGGAAAATAAATAGCTTTTTCAAATTTTACTGCCAGTCTAAATGATATTATCAATTTTGCATGCATATGTTTATTTTAAATAAAATAATCACTCATTTTATTTTTCCATTTTTTCTTATCATTTAATTGGATATTTATTGACAGGCTTGAATCAAACACTGTTAAAAAAATCAGTGGCTTTGAACAAAATACAGACAAAACACAGTAGCTAAAAATAAATAAATAACAGCGAAATGTGGTCATTCAACTGACAATAAACATAATATTAAATTAAAAAATGAACAGTTTTACAATAAATGCCAATAGGTTATTAATTGTGGAATAAGTGTTGTTCGGTTTATAAGGAGTCATCAGTTATAGATAAAACACTGGTGTATTCATGTGTAAGCTATATTTAACCTAATGCACATTATGACATGTTTTATATTAATATGAGGGTAGAGGATGTTTTTAATTTCTAAACTTATATTACAGATTGTATTCACTAAAGGGTGAATTATAGTGAACAGAAAACCATGGCCTTATAATAAGCCTTTATAATATTTCAGTGTACAAAGAACAGCTAATATTTAGCTCTTCACATGTTTCATGATTTCAGTCAGCATGTGGCCATACAAAGGTTAGCTTAAAAACATGGGAGATACAAAGGTACACCAAGTTATGAGATATCTGTAGGATATCCATGGTCGTTATTCAATCTTATAACTTTCTATTCAGCTAAACATGTATATATCATCTACATCCCGATAACTTTATATCCATAATTAGAAATGGAGAAACAAATACACTTACAAAGAATGAATGGTTTAAATATTTTCATATGTTTGCCTTTTCACAATAACATTTATTTTAGTTTATTAACAGACCAATAAACTACTTAGTGCTAGTGAATGTAGTGTAGCCAATGATGAAACAAAGCATTCGGCCCTGTTGATGTTATAGTCTAAGAGGTTCAGAAAAGCCTTTAAATATGTAGTAATGCAAACATTTTCAAAGTATTAATAAATTGGCTGTTTTTCAGACATTTTTTATTTTTGAATTATCATAGTTTGTTTACAGTGTAACAATTATTTGGTAGGTTAGCCATATTATGGACCTTACTTTTATCCAGTGTCTAGTTGTGGGTGTGGTCTGGCAAGGTAACATTTTGAAAGACTTTTAATTTGGCATGTCTGACAGTGGAGGGCAGTGTACCCTTTGGATATACAAAGCAACATTTTCTTGGTTTTTACCCTATAAAACCAGTGATATCTTCTAAATAAAGCATTATACAAAAACATTTTGTATCTGATTATATCAGCAGAATAGGATAAATGTATGAAACATCAACCTTCTTTAATAACACAATATGAAAGAACAGCATGCTATGTATAAATGTGTCAATAAAACAGCTATAAATGTGTTTGGTATGCTATCACCTTGATGTAATAGATGTAAATTAATTATTTAATATAGCTGTTAGGGAATTCAATATGTATGAGATTATCATGCATAATGGTTTTAATGAAGGGAGGTCAGATGAGGATCCAGAGATACATGGGATGTTCATTTATTTAATATATAAAGAACAATTAGAAACATATGAATAGATCAGCACTGTAATGAAATAAGGAACAGATGTACAAAGGATTGGAATATCCTTCCTGTCCATAAGCTATAGTAATGTCATATGATACAGCAAGGCAGGTTTTTCCTATAAGGATACAAATAGCATATGTTGTGAAACTTTTTTAGGGATTTAACATAAAATAAAATATTTACAGCTCACTTTGCCGGTTGGTATAAGGCATTCGCATCACATATACATGATAAGTGTCTATTGCTAAATGAATTGCAGTAGGGTGACTACATTTTCAGCAAATAATAACTTTTGATTATTTTCTTTACAGATGGAACACATTGCTTGCAGTATCGGACAATTCTTGAGATACACCAGACACATATGTTTTATTATTGGCTATATTTTAGAATTTAAAAAAAGATGAATGATTGTGAAGAGGTGATTTATAAAGTAACTAGACACATTTGCTATATGTTCTAGCATAGAAAAACAAGATTATATTCTAGTGGATTTTGTATATTCATCCTATTGCTGTAATAAATCGAACTATTAACATCTTCATGTTGACTGAGAAGTATATGAGTTTTAATCCCACAAAATTGAGACCAATGTGCTGCCTTGCTTAATTTACTTAACACACGTAAGAGAATAATCATCCCAGAATATTTTTAAATACATTATGAATCCTTAAACAGTTTTATAAGATAGTTAATAAAAAAAAGATGCCATTTTAGGTAGCAAATGGAGCATGCTACTATTAATTGTTAACTCTCTAAAATGATACAAAGATATTAACATGTTAATAATTATCACACTTTTATAATGACACATGTTCATAATGAGTATCAAATCCATAAACATATGCAAATAAATATTGCATATTTATGGAAAGCAATTGCTACCTAATAAAACATTATAGTGGCATTTACAGAATGTTAATGCATATGTTGTGTAACTTGCAACATTTTAAGATGCACAGAAGACTAAGTGTTACATTTCTGACATATTCGTCCCAGGATGTATAAATGTCAAATAACAAATGCAGCTCTAATTACAAATTGCTTGCATCATCAGATCTCAGGAGAAATTACTGAAATAAGATATGTTTTGTAAATGTAGAAAATGTGCAGTCTACACAAATCTCATGCCATGATTCACCTTCTCTGATAAGTATTTCCTATCTGAGCAAAGTAATAAAAGTTAGGAAAAAAGAAAATGGGTGCTAATTTCTTTATATGAAATATATAACTTTATATAAAAAATACAGAATTAAACATTTATAGTAAAGAACTGTTTATTTTTCAATATATGTTAAAATATTTTAAATAATTTGCCTCATTATATTATAACATGAGCACATGTTACATATGTGTTTGTATATATCTATATCTATGTATATTTGTGTGTGTATATGTTTGTGTTAATGTCAGGGTTTAAAATATTAATTAACAATAATGATTTGAAAATGGAATATTGTTGTACTCACTTATGTTTAAAAGTCAGTGGATTTTCTGTTGGATAAGGCTAATATATATGCTATATTTTATTTTAGTGTTTAGGTTGTTCCTGTATAAAACCAATAGCATCACAATATTAATAGGACAATAATTGAAAAGCCTGACTTTGTATGTTAAAATTTGATGTGTGAATGCAATCTGCTGATATATGCAGATGAGATCAAACACAGATAAAACTCCTGTAGTAGCTGTTTTGTTTTGAATTTTTATATAAAAATAGTTCTAATAGATATGTGTGTATGTGTGAATATAATATCTTATATTAGTGGCAGGATATTTTGCTTTAAAAGGTGTTGTATCACATTTACTACTTCTTGTCTTAGTTACAAAATATATTTTTCCCGAGTCATTTCATACTGTCTATCAATATGCCATTTTTCCACGGAATATATCCCAAAGAGATAATTCAGATAATAACTGAGACATATGTAGTATGGATGCTATTAAAAGCTACACTTTAACATCCGTATGCAATATGAGGTCCCTGGAATGTGCTTAAATTAAAGTGTGGTACAGTGAAGAAAACATAGTTTGGTACATAATAACAAAACGACAAACAAGTTTACTGTATCACATTATTATGTACCGGAAAACATTTAAGAAACACATTAATACTCCATATAATGTTTGTGAATTTCAAAAATGTTCAGACAATAAAGTGATAACATACAATTATTTTACAATTCTTATAAAAGATCATGTTTAAAATATCCTCTCTGAAAAATAACTATACAGACAATTTACAAGAATAAACAATCTATTTTAATATTATGATTGTGATCCATAATGGATATTAAGTTCATTAGTGCAAATAATCGCTGACCAGCAGCATTCAGGCTTAGGACCTTTGCTCATTTAATCATTATGAATGATATTTATTTTTGGACTTGCGTGGATATTTCAGTAATGTAACAAGAAACGCTCTATTCTGTAAATTTTGTATACCCAAGCTGATCCATTAATATCCAACAGATCTCCTCAATTAATAGAATGTTCTCCCTGGGCATGTTAAGTTTCCATGTATTAATGCTTGATGGTGAAATCTCTCCTTCGTGGGGAAGATAAAATAAATTGGTGGAACTCGCAAACATTATTTGGTTCAAACTTGCTGGAGAAAGAGGAATACCAAAAAAATTATAAATTCTTTCTGCAGTTTTCTCTGGCAAGTTTACAATGTCTTCGAATCTGATCAACAGATAATTTTCAGTTGGTGAATTTTTATTTATTCTGATTGATGCTGCGGTGTTTGACAACCATATATGGGACAGTTTGGAAATATCATTAGAATTAGAATCAGATAATTCCTCTTTTAAATACTCATATTCAAATGCATAACCTGAATTAGAGACACATTTTTGTTTTTCATCCTCCTTGAACATCTTCAAGAGACGCTGTGGAATATTCCATTGTTGAAATAAATTTGGCTTATTTTTATACAAAACTGAATAAACCCAGGCACGAGGGTCTCGAACAACATATAATGCTCTGAATGATGGTCCAATAATTTTCTGAAGAAATGGAAGTTTTAATGTCCAACTTCCACTGCTTAAACCAAGTACTGTCTGTACATTTGGAAACACTGCTATATGATTGCGAAGGTGTCTCACATACTCAGCATCTCTGTCATACCTTCCTTTAAATCTACTTTTTTGGTCTGAAAATATATCTCTCCTTTTAAATGTTCTTTTTTTATCTTTGCCCATTGGGTCATGATGGAATAGTTTGAGTTTGCTGGGTTCATTTAAATCAATATTCTGCAAATGCAATTTTGTATTCTGAAGAAGTGATTGAAGCCAGCCTTGAATTAGTTTAAAATGGCCGTCATCTACATCAGAACTACTCCATTCGCATGCATCAACAAAAGGATCAATTTTAAAATCTCCCTCTGGAATGTCAATGTAATTAGTAGGAACCTTAATATATATGAAATCTGAGCTGTTAAAAAACAATTGTTTTAAAATGTCTGCCCCTGAACCAGGTAGAGAAGTAATTGCTACAGTTGGTGGATAGGCTGCATGTCTTTTATCTCGCTTGTTATTTTCTGTATCAGTCATGTCATTGTTCCATGTTGCACAAATGGGTTGAGTACATGTACTCCACACATCCAACAACTCAAAAAACCACAGTGTTATGATAAGAACTAAGATCCAACGCATCAACTTGCCAAAAGAAATATAAAACCTATAATGGAATCCTAAAATTCCTAAACTTATACACATAATTAGTCCTACGATCACATTCACTTTGAATCCAAGATGAAAAACATTCATAGGGGTTAGCTTATTTTTTTTTACATGCTCAATTCCTAAGCCAAATCGAATTATTTTGTCCTGTTCTTCTACTTTTGCATAACCACCAAACCCTAGAAAATTAAAACGTGTCTCTAGATTGTGATAGTCTGTCACCATTGATACTATGCTGTCAGAATTATTAATAT